>CP099852.1:18285303-19021877 GCA_030062745.1 Capitulum mitella | reverse complement strand
AAGATGATGTCCAGATCCGTGATTAGCTGCTCGTCGATCCCAATGCAGGCGGAAAACTCGGCGGGCGAGCGGAAGGCTCGGCGGGCGGTGCTCATCGTTCGAGTTTCCCCTGCCAGCAGCGGAAACTCGAACTCAAATACGGGGAGCCTGAAGCCCTAGCCGCTGTCCTGCAAGTAAATAGTGCTGAACAACAGCGGAGCACCAGGCAGGGTAATCTGCTACACATTCCTCGATCCAGGACTGAAGCCGGGAAAAGGCGTTTTAGCTCCAGGGCTCCTAGCTTGTACAAACGCATTGTTGCTGGACTTAAGACATAAGATCACCGTGCACTGAGACGCGAACTACTAGAGTTCGCTTGAAAAGACTGAATGATACATATTTTTTACCAATGATCGTACAAATGCCTATGTAAGTGGTTAAAACGTACGGCTGTGTATCTGAAGCGTAGCCCTTCTGACTTCTGACGTTTCCCTCTCTGACTCGGAGCGTAATAGCCACTGCTTGAAAGTGGATAACCCCACGATTGTGAATACAGAATACAGAATACAAAATACTGATGGCATGCGGTTCTGCTTAATACAATGACAAAACAAACAGGATGGAAGACAGTGGACACCACAAACCACTGGCGCTGAAGTGGCATCCGAACCCTGAGTGGCACCAAGGTCATGAGATGGGCCGCCATTGCGGGGGCCAAGTATTGACATTCCGGTTCAGCCCAAATCAGTCCGTCACCGGTGAAACCTATCTCCAGCTGCGTCAGGAAAAGCTGTCGCCAAAAATGAGCGCACGATATACAGTTCCGATATAATGGTTCCCGCAAGATGGAAAACCATGCACAAGATGTTCGCCACCAGTTCCTGGCTGAGCAGCGAGATCGATAACCGCGTCATCAGCCGACTGGTGGAACGTCCATGGCCAGTTCGTAGTCCAGACCTATCGCCGCCAGACTTCTGGTTTTGCTTTGTGGCCCAGGCAGACGTCCGGCGAGCCTCTCCGACTGAGATGGACTAGCTGAGGCAGACAGCGGCCGTGTACGCCGCGGCGATGGACGGTAGTGAAGTCAAACGCACCACCCGGTGCCTCCGTCTCCGCGCCGAGACGTGAGCACAGCGGAACGGTGCTGCTTTGAAACGGAGTGCGCACTGCAGGACGAGTGACTCCAAAAACAAAAATGTCCCAGTATTGGCTTGTTTTATATGAAAGCTTTCAAACATAACATCGCAAAAAACTTTTCTCGTCGGTTTCGAAATAATCGGTTTAAGTGTAAAACCCTGTAGCTCGTCACCATGGTAACGTAGAGCAAAAGCGTTTGCACCATAACATGCGGAAATGGTGCCCCAGATGGTACACCAAGTTTTATCTGGATGAAACGAACCTTAGGAAGTTATCCTAGGAAAACCTTGGGAAGTAGGTGGCATCATTTCCTCTCCCCCCCCCTCCATATGGGCCAGGATTTAAGTGCATGGAGAATTAAATGTATTTCATGAGTTTGTTTATCAGTTTCAGTTATCTTATCATTAGGTGGTACTTCGAAAAACTTACGGGACTGATGAACTGGCAGGACAATAATGGACCTTAACAAGTGCAGCAGATCACAACTGGTTAATGCCCGAGGGGAACCAACAGCAGGAATCGAACCTGCCATGTACTCAATCATCGGCCCCCATGCATGGGTAACAGGACAGGAGTTCAAAAAATGCCAGGGAAAAAGAGAGGTTCACTGAAAACATCACAAGGGATACCACAGATGTTTGCTCTGGCAAAAGTGCCTAACTGGAAAATAAAAAAGGGTCTGTCTCTCTCTGTCTCACTCTTCACCATTTTTAAGACAGCAAAGTGATGAATGAAAAAGTTTTCATAAAATCTTGATGCAAGAGTTTCTTTCTTTCAGAACTGAAGTCCATACCAAAACAGTTTGTTGCCCACATACTGGATCCTGCACCCAAATGGGTAACATACACAAATAACAACTTTGTGGGAAGCATTTAACATCTAGATGTGGATGGCAAAGCTGTGTGGAAGCAAACATGCTGCTATATATGCCAGTTGCCAGCTGACATGTGGAAAAATATCAAGAGCCTAGATGACTCAAAGCCACTTGGTCAGGGCAGAACACTCATTATATATATATATATATATATATATATATATATATATATACATACATACATATATATATATATATATATGTACATATAAATATATATATTATGGACATGATTTGTATACATGAGGAAAAGAGTTGGAATGACATACTATACACAGATTAACAATGATGTTCTTCTAGTTAAAATTAAAATCACTTGTTTTGCTCACAACAAGTAATGCTTCTGCAAAACAACTTCTGGAATCACAAAAATGTACAGCTTGGACCAGGTGATGCATTATTGGCATTTCTAGCTTCTTCAGTAACCCCTTGTAGAAGCATGATGGCATCCAGTTTACAAAGCACACAACTGTGCTCATGCACCCTGCCACACAAATAGCAACGCAAATTATCAGAAAAAGAGGCAGTTATCAGAGAAATGAGTAAAACTGGCAAACTAATGGTATTCACAAGTTGTGACAAGACACAAATAATATGCAATCCAAATGTTAGAACTGCAATGGATATCCTACCTATTCAAAAAACTGTGTTGAACCTTGATCTTAGCAACTTACATAACAAAAAATATTTGTCTTATTCATTCCAAGAGCCCATAACAAAATATCTACATAACCAATCACCAAAATGTTTGCACCTGAAAAGCATGAGCCAAACCTAAATGATATAACCATGTATGAAACTACATTTCAGCCTAAAACCAGAGAACTACCAAGTACAATGCACTTCAAAATCCCTTGTACATCAAATACTGACTAACATATTGAAATCTGCACAATATATGACATGTTTTGGTTGTGCACAGCTAATGAAAATGGTAACTGCAATGTCTTTTGTTAACAAATAATACCTCACAGATACACAATTTGTTCAAGGTGGTAATTTATCAAGCCTAAACTAATATGATAAAATTCTATCCAGAATATGCCCAGGCAAGCCACTTCTCAGGTCGGTGCCAACAGGGTCAATGTTAAATCCCAAAAAAGTTGAAGAGGCGGCTGCTCTCCTCTGCTTCCCACCTCACCTCCTTGACTGACACATACAAAAACTAGCCATATCCATGCATGAAATGTGCATGCACCAAAATACATACACTTATACTGTGAAGAAACAGAAAAATAGAACCAGTGAGATGGTAAAAATGTCAAAAAATTCTGGTCAAAACAGCATTGCAAAGAACCTGCACAGAAGGTTTCAGTAATTTCAGAAATAACAAGAGCCACTAGTGCCTGCAATGAATGCCCATGCTCACTGCACATCACTCAGGGGTGTCAATTTCTGTGCGATTGTTGAGGCCAAGCTGAGGGCCCAGCAACCTAACCTCCCTCAAATGTGGGTTTCTCAACAGATTTAGTCCACTGCATTTTGACCACTGTAAATTTAAATTTTTTCAGTTACTATGAATCACACACACACACACACACACACACACACACACACACACACACACACACACACATATATATATATATATATATATATATATATATATATATGAAAGATAAAAAATAGATAGATACACCTCTTCAGACTTCATTCTTATTTTCAACCTAAATTTTATCTATTGCAGATGTTTTTTTTTCATTTTCATTACTCATTTCCCTTAAAGGCAGAAAATAATGGGGGGAGGGGGGCACAAAGCAACACTGGATGGGTATTTCAAAAGAATACAAATAGACACCTCTGACAACACTTACAAATAACTCAGTTGTCTGCAATGCAAAAACTCTTGGGGTCTGGTGTTCAGAGCAGGGTTTGAAGGACCTTGTTTTTTTCTGGAGTTTTTGGAGTCAGGGAACACCAAAAAATGTGCTCCAAAAACACCTGATACTACCCAAGCATGATCTTGTGCCTCTGTGATAACATTATTCAGAAACATGCTGACACATTTGTAACTCTGGATGCAACACTGTATTCAGTAGGCAGTAGCAACTGACTTACACAAACTTAAAAACCTGAACTTAACTGAACCAAACTTAAACCACTATTACTGTATGGAAAACTGTGCACACTACAGAAAAAAATATACAAAAGACACCAAGAACAAAAACCAAATTTTCAGCCCTGACCTAGTTTTGTGCCATGTCTTGTGTCTCCTCCAATGTGAATGGGTTACCCTCATATAAATAACTGTGCATTGTTGCATTATTTCTGGATTGTCCTCAATGCATAGTAGTATCTGGCAAGTCTTACAGTTTTTTCCTGGGTTTTTTTGAGTCAGGGAACACCAAAAAATCCCCTCCAAAAACATCTGATATCACCCAAGCATGATCTTGTGCCTCTGTGATAACATTGTATCAGAAACATGTTGACACACAGGGAAAAAAGCAATCATGGACATCTTGAAAAAATTCCCTCTTTTTCTTTTTTGCAACTCTTTAAGCAAGGCTGTATTCAGTAAGCAGTAGCAACTGACTTACACGAGCTTAAAAACTTAAACTTAACTGAACCAAACTTAAACCACTATTACTGTATGCAAAACTGTGTACTCTAAAGAAGAAATTATACAGGAGACACCAAAAACAAGAACCAAATTTTCAAGCCCGACCTAGAGTTTTGTGCCAAGTCTTGTATCTCCTCACACGTCAATGGGTTACCCTCATATAAATAACCGTGCATTGTTGCGTTGTTTCCGAATTGCCTTCAATGCGTAGTAGTATCTGCAAGTCTTACAGTTAGTTATCATGACCTGCAACCACCACAGGCAGCATGCCACACTCTCATCGGTCTTTTCGTCAAGGCGGGAACACAGTGTACGTCAAGTTATTCTTCTGATCCCTTGGGTAATCCGGTAGAATGAGAACAGCAAATAGACTCGTTTCCACCCGGGCGATTGTGCCGTGCATCACCAGGTTGTCGTCAGCTGATTTAGGGGTTATGAACGATTAGGGGTTATGAACATTAGGAGTTTTAAGCGATTGGGGGTTATGTACATTAGGAGTTATGACCGGTTAGGGGTTATGAAGATTAGGAGTTATGAACTATTAGGGGTTTTGAACATTAGGGGTTATGATGCGTCCCCGGGTTTTTTTGGGTCATCGACTGCTATTTGAGTCATGGAAATTGGACGACTGGTTCTCCAGATAGGCAGGGAAGAGGCGAACAACTTTCAGCCGAACTTGAGACACAGGAGACTCGTTCTTCGTACATGAGATATGAATAACGTTCGATATGTTCAAATTCATAATTTCATTGGCAGTTAGTAGTTCGTAGTACTCTTCATTCATAGTTCAGTGTCAAACTCCGGTTGCTTCCGAGATGATCAGGTGTCTCCAAAATTCCAGTAACGGGACGATCCACACAATTGTTTTTATCATAATATTTTATTATTTGATCGCACATTGTGGAACAGTGACATTTTTAGAGCACTCACGCTGTCTCAAGTCGGTCTGCGGACTGCGAACTCACGATCACGTACATTGTTTTCAGTTCCCACAGTGTATTGCAAGGCTGGCGATAACGAAATGTTTCGAGATCGACTTGGATGCACTAGATTCCAGGTGCACCAGATGTCTACCAGATTCTTGATGACTGGAATCACTTCAGCGTCCGTTTCACCTATTTGCCGTAATAACCACCACTCAGATGAGCATTAGCGTTGTGGTTGGAGAACTGGCTTCCGCCAAATGGGCTTATGCTTTGGCCTGCCAGGCCATGTGCACTTCCGACGAACCGTCCTCCGTTGGCCACAGATCCCTGGAAAATAAAAAAAAAGTTATTGAGAAAAGTTCCTTCTTCACCTCTACTGACCTTTATTTCATCATCAAAGCTTGCTTATCAATAAACGCCTGCTGCTTATATTTCATCCGGCCATGTAGCGCATAAACTGATGCACTTACATGAACAAATTTTTTTTACGGAAAACTGCTACGTTCAATATTTCATGCCATCACTAAAGCACGCCTATCACATCGGAACTTTTTAGACAGAGCAATTGCCAAGTTCCGCGAAGCACAAGCCGAAATATTACCGCAAGTTCTATCCTTGATTTGCTTACCCCAGTGTGAGCTGAGTTCTGCTGAAGCTGGGAGAAGCCGCCAAATCCACCTTGCTGACCCTGAATAGACCCACTGCCGGACCCTCCCTGAGCATAGCCACCATAACCACCGTAGCCGTACTGTGGACGGGGATTAGCCAGGGCTGCCCCGGCCAGGAACAAAACAATAACTGCCACCTTCATGTCGCACCTGAAACGGAATGAAACAAGCGTAAGTTGTTGACCTTCAAAAAATGCATTCACCAACATGAAAAACTGCGAAATAGAAACATTGCCTAACTTGGGCTCACAGTTACGAGAAATAAGCTTGCAAGCATAGGTACTAACCCGATCCGTTGTTTCAAACGATACTGTTAGTCTCCATGAACTATTTCGTAAGATACTATGCCACACATGAAAATAAAATGTACGAAAAGCGTTTTCACCATACGTTTGACCTCATTAGCATTGCACGAGCTCTGTGGCGAAATCGCAATGCTCAAAAAGTATTTTTCCATCCCGTGGGCGAGATAAGCGCTTATCCAACACCTCAGTGCCACAAATGGTATGCTGTCTTAAAGAATACTTCTTGAGCACAGTATGCTATTGTTTGCAATAATAGTTACGCATGATTTGCACTTTGATTTGACAAATCCGTTAAGATGTCAAAACGGTCCCCGGTGGTCCATTGAAATTTGTTTGATTTGATCATGTGCGGCGGTTGCGAAGCATGAAGAAATTGTTCCCACCCGATCAGGGAAAAAACATTCATTCATCTCATGTTTTTTTTTTTTTTAAACAGAGAATCTCAGCTCCGTTTTTGAAAACTTCTTTGAATACACTTTATTTACCAGCCTGGGCGGGAAATCATGATCGTGCCCCAGTACAACTAACGTAAATTTTGATATGCCGCCTTGAGACCTGGGAGATCAAAGTATATGTTTCCTAAGCTTTCTTCGCATGACGCAAAATTGGCGCTACCCAACTGACGGCAGCAGGGAGTGAAATTGCTGGTCGTTAGACGCAATTGCTTTACAAACGCGAGTAAAATACGTTCACTGGCTGCATGTCACATACAATGCAAGTGACATGACACTCACCTTTTTCTGATAGACGTGGTTCTTCTCACCGGTCTTTGAGGACTGATCGTGGGTGAGCTGCAATGTGGTTTATATACCAGCTGGAGACCGCAAGGGATTTCCAGCCTTCCGTACCACAGCCTCCTGTCTGACGGCTTAGGTTTAAATCTTGTAGGGAGCAAGCATTTTTACTAGACGCAACAGTCGACGCCGGAGCAGTGGGGACGGGGGGGGGGGGTGGTAGGCTGTTTGCCACATCACTCATCCTATTTCGCTCCACATGAAGGCAGAATGACGAAACAAAACTGAATGTCTGTTTCGTTTCCTTTTGCTCAGAATAATATCCTTTTTCATGGTCTAATCTATCTATTTCTTGTTTACAGTACGCTTGCACACAATTACATACACACTATATAAATACATATAAACACGTCGCAATTACACAGTTTCCCTTGCTGTGAATGACATGCACGTCACATGACAAACACACCACCGATATGCACATCACATATACACACACACCTTGATCACGTAATTCGCCTTACCGTCACGATAATGCGACACGTCTCAGAGGCCGGCCACGTGACCTCGCCGAATCGGCCAGAGTGGGTCAGGTCAGCCGCCACTCAAGAGGTTGGTTACACGAATTTCACGGAGACTCAAAAACAGAATACTCTGTATTCAACGCGGTGCGTGTGGGACGCTGTACATCAGCTGATCGTTCCAGCTTTTTGGTTCTAACCCAATTCCCTGCAGGGATGGGGCGATTCCGCACCCCTCGAGTTTCCTCCTCGCTAATTCAAGCGGTTTTGATGCAGCTTCGCGACTCTTGGTGACTTTTTCCAGCTTTTCCTTCTACTTTTGTGACAACGTTTCGTAATTCTAATGTGCTTAGGGACGAAGCCAGGGGACGTTTTTGGGAAGCAACTGAGGCCTTTTTTGGCTCTGTTAAAGGTAAAAGGAAAATGGCTGCCAAAGGTAGCGTTCTTAAGACAAAATTTAAAGCTTTGCATGGATGTATAGGTAAGTAGTTGGGCAACATACAAATACAAATTTGATCCTTTCAGGACAATTTGCCAGGTCAGGTGAAGTTCAAATGTCAGAATTTAGTTTTATGGTAGTCATTTTTGGGCTTCTTTTTCAAATGCAAAGTCCGGACTATATATGTCGAAGAAGGGAGCACTCTACTTGTATACCAAGTTTCAGGTTGATATGAGGTCGGGTAACGGAACTATGACCTGCGCGCACCTTACGTCATAACAGCTGTAAAATGGGGTTTTAGAAATAGAGTGAATTCAAATGACTGGAAACGTTTTCAAATAATACAAAATGCGCACAAGATCATTCCAAGTGACTCTAAGGTCAATGGAGGCCATTTAAGGTCAAAGGTTGTAAGTTGGCCTTAAGAACATATGACCATGACCATTCCCTCTTTTGTATGTCCCTCACGCCGTCTATGCTAACATTACACAAACACTGTAATACTACTTCTACTTCTTCACCATAAAACGAATATTAGAGGCTAAAAAAGTGTTCTAAACGTTCTTTTTAATTCAGTTTTTGAACAAAACTAACTTTATTTTCGGAACCCTATGAACGCCTGTGATTTATGGAACAATGGGAAAAGTCCTATCCATGATATCTCCATTCATGCGAATTTAAACAAAATCGGTCCATGAACAAAAGAGTTGCAACAATTCCAAAAATATTCCTCATTTCGACCTTTTTGCTACCCTCTATCCACCCTTTTCAAACCCTGAAAACTTCTTTTTTTAAATGTGGTTTACGTCAAGGCAAATCGATTGTTGCGATGAAATCAGTTTGTAGTTATGAAATCAGTTATGTTTGCTGCGATGAAATCAGTTATGTTTGCTGCGATGAAATCAGTTATGTAGTTCTTGAGATCTCAGAGGGAACCGAATCCGCCGCCAGCCTTCTTGCCGAGAATCGGCCATACCGTCTGGCCCTCCGTGAATAGGGTTAGTGGCGGTATGCCATTGGGTTTCGGTCATGCCGAGGTCAACTTCCGGTCCCCGACGCAATCCAAAATCACATTCCCCTGGAGACAGCCCAACCCCGATTCGGATGCCGTTGAAATATGCAGACTAAAGACTGCCATAGGGCAGTCGCTCTTTGACGGACCTCTGTCTCCCTGGGTCTTCGTGGCGCGGTTTCAGTTGGTCTCCTGTGATCTACATCGATCTCCGTTGGTCGCTGTTGGTCTCCGTTGTTTTGAGGTTTTCGTCGTTTCTGTTTACTCCAAAAATTTGGAACACAAAGGTGTCGATTTCGGACACGAATCTGGTATCAACACAAAGTCCGTTCTTTTGCCGTTCCGATGATGTCAAACCCTGAGGAGGTGTGGCGCAGCCATCCCGGCCATGCCACGTTACGTGGTGCGATGCAGGTCGTAATTTGGACCCGTCTCAAGTGCGTCTGAGGCCCTTGCCGGACGCTGTCACGGCACCCTTCCCGGCGCCTAATCTCTCCAACCGTGTGTCGTACTAAGGCGAAACCTGGTCCATTCGACAGAGAATCGATTGGAGGACAATATCAAGTAAAACACCGCGCGCGGGGAACAGCACGTGGCGCGTGCTGATCATCGGAACACTAAAAAGGGCCGTTTTTCGAGCTTTGCAAGATAGTGTCCGTGTAAATTCAGCCGTTAGTTAAGCTTGAAAACTGTGGCGCCGTCATTGCGAGCTGACGATTGAAAATACTTGCATTGCGTTCGTCAATCGATTGTGAGCACGTCGGTACATTTCATCTGGGACGTCTCGTTGTGGTTGTTTTCAATGAAAGCGTACAAAAAGGTCTTATTTCGCCTTTTGCGCGATTCTTTTTTGTCAACTTTGGCACGAAATCAGCTCCTATTGCTCATAGCTAAAAGCAGCATTATTTCATCGTGCTCGATTCGACGCGACCTCCATTTTTGAGATTTCCAATACGGCGCAACGAAATAAGACTTAAATAGGAATATACCTACGATATTCCTACGATAAGTACGATATACCTACGATATTACGATGAGATATACAGGCATATAGCAAGATACAGGTCGTCAGGAGAGACAGGGTTACACAGAACCGGACACGTATAAGCAGACGTAGACAGATACAGGGAATGGGACGATGACTGAAAACGTCACGGAGACCGACAGAAACGAGAATGACTAATGGTTGATGACAGGAAATTGACTTACAATATTTGGAAATGATTCTGTTTCAATCGCGCAATGCTATTTTATACGACGTGGGTAATAGACTCCATGCTATGTGGTCCTGAAAGCAAACGTGCGTCCAACTACGAAGTGCGATGATATGGGGGGGAGGGGCAGAACACTGGAAAGCCATCGATTTCGATGGACAGTTCAATGGAAAATCTGTTGTGGAGCGCACTGTAACTGCATACGGAGGCCGCGATAAAAGTGTGATAAAGTTATGTCTTGTGTAGCCTGGTCATCTGTTGGGCAGAAACTTGATTCTAGCACAAAATTATATCGCATAAAAAGCTGTAAATTCGTGGTGCAGAAAAACAGCCTGCAAAGACGTCGGTGCGTTCGAAAAACGCAATCACTATGGCGCGTCAAAGGCAGCCGAAATGATAATTCCAGAAAACATACATATCAACGTGGGGAAGGTGGCCAAATACCGTGTGGTCCTGATAGACCAAGACCAATCGACCCTCAGCCGTCGGTTTCTATGGAGGCGCGCAATGCAGTTGCAGTGCATTCCTGTAGGCAGTTTTATCAGTTGTTCATCATTTACCGAGGCTGAAGCGCATAGCTCGATACCTGAACGGTGCTAGGGTGCTCGTATATCCATATCAATTTTTAGGTTTTATTTCAAAACGCTATTTTTGGCAGACATTTCTCTTTTACTTTCAACAGGGCCAAAAATGGCCTAGAGTGCCTTTCAAAAACGCTTCCTGGCTCCGTCCCTGTGCAAAATAGAATTGCGAAATATTGTCACAGTGAGTCGAAAGAAAAGCTAAGAAAAGCGACCAAGTTTCGTGAAGCTGCGTCAAAAACCCTGGAGTTGGCAAACAAAAAGCAAAAAAGGGTGGATTCAACCCCCCTGTCGGGAATAGGGGTAAATTCAATCGAATCTCGAGCACAGGTTTGCAATGTACACAGGTCCAAGTTATCTCATTTAAAACCATACAGGTATCAGGCGACCACAGCTGGGTTTTCTACCCACTAGCCAGTGGCAGCATCGACACATTCCGGGAAATTCCTGACATCACAAGAAATTTTTACATCTCTTCATCTGCTGACCAGCAGCACCCTCCTATGCACCGGGAAATTCCAAGACAAACTAATTCGTGACGAGACGCGTCACTCGCGTGCCGTGAACAAATCCGTCCGCTCATACCAGGAAAATCTGAAGGTTAGTGAGGGATTTCGATTTGTACTACGGCCACGTGCTGTTAACTTCAAATTTCCCAAGAACAAAACCCAACTGGCTCGGTGCTGAGACAGCTGCGACATGATTCACCAGTCCGGAACATGTCATGTTCAGGCTATTGACACTCATGCCAGACATCAAAATTTCAAACGCCAGAACTTTTTCTTCGTGGAGGGTACATTACATTTACATTGCATTGCAATGCATTGCAGTACATTACATGATAAAGTAACTGTGTCATGAAAGTTCATGGATGTTTGAAAATGCGATAAGCTTTGAATGATAACTTCCGTGTCTGCAAATATATTCATAGTAATAACGAGGACACCGATCATCTTAAGCTAAACCTCTCGGCCATACAGAACCGGCCTTGACGTGTACAGAGCGTCACAGTTAGGACATCCGCCCAAAACTTGACTAGACCAGATTCTGCTGCAAAACTGGCATCGCCGGCCTTTCCAGAGGAACCGTGGGCAAGTGGCAATGTGAGTCTGAGACCTCCTGCTCGAGAGCTGGGCGCGGCATCTGTTCATGTAATCCGCGCAAGGGAAGGTTGTGCTGGAACAGCTCGACACAGCTTAAAAACCTTGGTGAGGACAGAGCAGTGTCAGCTCGTGGTCTCACAAACACCTGAGGCACAGCGCAAATGCATTACCGAGCTGTCTTATATACGGCTGTCTGTCTTTTAAACGTCGTGTAACTGTTAAAAAGGTATTGAAAATTAAATGACATCCGAAACTCACAAGAGCAACGTATATAAAAGGCACGGAATGTTACATAGCAGATCATTTTCTCCCTGGGCTGCCGTCTTCGCCCCAGGCCGAAAGTTCTCTCCCATTTGAAGGGCGGACAAATGACCGTCACTGCTGGGGGCATGCAGTCATTGTTGAGTCATTTGTGGACACTTCCGAAACATATCTAACAGTTGAAACTAATACGAAATGTCCATAGATTTCAATCAATAGTTACCCTGTAAACACAGTTCTTTGTTTGCCACTGATGCCAGCTCGCGCAATCGAACATCCTTCGTCGGTGAGTCCGACGGTGGCGCCGCTGGACGCTCACCAAGGACGCTGTATTATATCGGATTAGCGATGACTGAGACGAGTAAGCTGGCTGTCTCTACCGCCTTGCGCCGTATGGTTCGTCGGGGGATGCCCCACACCACGCCGAACCCCTGCAGCGGAGGATTCGGCGTGGTGTTGGGCTGTGTAGTCATGTCTCTGTAGTCATGTTCAGTGCTATGTTGAAGAATGCGGGAGCAAAATGAGCACATTATTCCAGTTTAACCATATGTTCATTTTCGTAAGTGGTGGTATTGTACTCACATTACGTACGACTTTTTCCATTTTTTTATCAATTTCATCCGAGTGATTACTGGGTTGATGTTTACGAATCAAACTTTAATTCCACATTTCCCGATAGTTTTGACGAGACACGTCTTCAGTTGCCTCGAATGACGAGCTGCAACATGGTACCCGTTTTCGCAACGTAATTGAATTAGAAGGGTCTGATGGGCTATTTGAACATTTGTTTGGCATGCTTTAGCAGCTTTTACATTTCATCTAAAAAGCATCAAAAGAGTATGCTGTAAAAACATTTCCTTTCTTTTTCTCGATGCTAAGGAATAGTGCCACCTTATGCATCATTTTTACGAGTGGCCTCCACCTCAGTAGAATGCCAATTGCAAATGAGTCACGTGGAAACACGTATGCCTCAAAATGAGATTGACCTTAGGTCAATGACGCCCTAAATTCAGAAAAATCTGAGAAAGCAGATGAATCTATCATGTTCCCTATTTCCTGATAGTTCCATGGTGGTATGCTGTGTTCCGAAAAGTTACAGGGCGCTAAATTTTTTTGAGCATAGGTCACCTTGACCTGACCTAGTCAGACACCTGGCTTCACCGGAGGTAAAAACTTTGACGCGAGGTGTAACAATAATCGGGCAAAAGGTACACAAGGTTTCATGGTGCTGCGTTTATCCGTTCTTTTGCAGTCTTGGAAAAACCTCAGGGGGTGGTCAACTGCCCCCTACCCCAAATTAGGGCAGGTTAGGACTAACCGACACGTGAATTTTGCAATGTGTTCCATGGCAGCCTCAGGTGGAGAGCTTCGAGCCCAGATATGCTATGCAAGGTAAGAGCAATGCTTTTTGTTCCACGCATGGTTGAATGAAAACAATTTGAAGCACTCGTGAGTCCAATTAGTATATCGTGCATGTATCGTGTATCGTGTATATCGTGTGCCGTATATCGTATACCGTATATCGTGCACAGCATGGGGCAGATCGGTGCGAGATTCTGAACATTGACATCAGCTGGACTAAAATAATGAATCTCGTTGAAAAAAGTCAATTATGCTAAATTGTCAAGTAATATCAACAAGACCCTTCACGAAAAATTTACCATACCAAACCGTATACTAAAATATGATGCCATATGTCATTTGAAATTACCATATATATCGTATACATAGCATAGAATGTCCATCACATGTTTTATCATAAAACCTCATATCATTTATTATATGATGTGACATGATATGTAATATATAGCAACCAATGTAAAAAACACAAAATACCATGTTATAAAACAAAGCTTGATCCCAGCTCCACAGAGATTAGAAATGTTGGAATAGCTGCCAGGATGCTCGCGTGCCTTAGTTGTTGAATAGCACGGAACCTCGGTGCCCAGCATCACAAGTGTGCGCGATGCTAAATAGGGCTAGATGAATTCTGGACCGATTAAGAAATACGGCAATTTTCAGTTAAAATTCATACCCGTTTTCCAGAGTCAGATGCCCAAGACTTAGTTTTGTATAGCGAAACTAAGAACATACGAACCTAGGAAAACACGCTTTGCGAACATACAAAGCTTACACCAGCCCGTTCAAAAGTCATGAATTTCTTGATTATGACGACGTAACCGAATGATTTTTCGAATCCTGATGATTGCTGGAAAGCTGTTTTCCACTTATTTTGGGTGATAAACCCTATCAATACCCAAAAAGTTATCAGTTTTGAAAAACAACCACGATATCCTGGGATTAGAACCACACGCAGCACTATTCTATCTCTACTAAGAAGGAAAGCTTCAGTTTTCGCTTTAGCATTAGATGGAGCGGGGTTACACCTATCTAGGGGATTTTGATGGGCACGTCGGAGGATGCGTTCTCTGGCGCTGGTCACGTGATGTAGGCTGAGTTTACCGCCGAGGGTGGATGTGACGTCATACTCAGTTAAAATGCCTTGGTATCACTTTGATCGTAAACTCTCTTTTAACCCGCGCACGACCGTCGGTCTGTCCCGAACATCGGCGACTGGGGGGGCAGTTGACTGCCCCCCCCCTCTAACTCACGAACGGTTGGTCGCACGATAAAAATAAGCATACCGTTGGAAAGCCTGTGACGAGTAGAGCTCGAAACTGGTCTCATTTTTGGCTTTAGATAATATGTAAGCCAATTTACGGACTATATATGTTTTCTCATAGCCGATTGCATGAGACCGAGAAATGGCCTGAATCTCAAGGGCTGTGACTAATAACGCATAGGTAAAGGCACCAGCGCACAAGTAAATGTCCAAGGATGCCGATACACGTCTAATTTCCCCAGATTTGTTCAATATATACGCCGAAACGTTGAGATAAAGACACGGCAATTCTCGCGTCAGCCGTCAGTGTGCGCCGCTGCCGTATGCCGTACCAAATTGACGGGAACTAATTTTAGCGTTCCTTTATTTTCGCGAAAAAAGACGATCTATGTCAATTTTATTGATCTTTGTGGTTCTTGTGATGATTTCTCATGCTTAAATTTTGGAAAAATTGATTAGTTGCCAATCTGCAGAGTTGGCGGAGCTTTATTCGCAAGGGCCTGTTTTTTCCAAAATATGCTGCTTTTTCAAACTTTTTGAGGTTCCTGGTATTAATTACGTCTGTGCAAGCTAGTTCTGCCATTTTCTACCCATTCTGAGTAATTCATGGCCGATTTTGACGGTGGTACATTTTGGCCCACTACAGTTATTCGTGACCTGACCTCAGGTCAATGGCTGGAAGTCACTGATACTTTGCCCGATGACGGTAACTAGATGTCTGTTTCACTCCACATTGAAAATGCTATTGAATATTCCGTCAATTTCCGAAAAAAACGGCGATATGTCTTAAAAATAGGCTTGACCTTAGGTCAATGACCCGGAAAATTCCGAAAAATCTGAGATAGCAGATTTGTTTCATCTATCACGATCACTAATCCCTGCTAGTATTACTGAGATATCTTGTTTTGGGAAAAAGTAAGAGGGCGCTCAAGTTTTTTTGACATAGGTCTGTTTGACCTGACCTAGGTCAGGCACCTGACCTGACCTGAGGTCAAAATTTTGACACGAGACGTAAAATTGATGGAGCAAAAGGTACGCAAAGTTTTGTGACTCTGTGGTTGTTGGTTCTCTCGCAATCCCAGAAAAACCTCAAGGGGGGCAGTCAACTGCCCCCCCCCCCAGTCGGGGACGGGTTAACGCTTACTTTGCCGACCTACAACAACGTTGTCTTAGCCGACTAAATAAATACTCTAAGATGTATTTGGCCAGGATTGGGGCGTTGACGGAGGCACATTCGTACGTCTCTAAGCAGCTCTAATTCGATCAATCATAGAATATAAGACGTTTTTCTGAAAAGACCTTTCCCTTGCTTCGGACATTGAGGTCGTTTAGAACCGAGCACTTCTAGGTATGCCGACATCGGCCCGGAGTCACCAGCGGTGACTAAAGGTGCTCGGTTCTTGTTAAGGGGTGTAGCGAAACCACCACTGGTACTCTCGCTACATCCCTTCGTAAGAGCCTCCGGGCCGACGTTGGCATACCTTCTCTTCCACACAGGCGCTCACTACATCTCGTCAAATACTCCATCCGAGTACATACAACGAACAGCCGCCTATCAAAACACATCCTGACCCACACTCGACCACGAGCACGACGAAATACCTACACCATCGCAAGGCAACTTGGAAATATCATCAGCATTCTGGATTCCCCCAGCAATCCCTACCACCTTACTACGAGCCTTGGTAACTAATAGATGCATCCTAAATAGGATCTCTGATAATTCTGCACCGAGAAGAAATAGTGCACTAGTCACTGGACGGCCTGAGGCGGTCGCTGAGACGCGCGGACAGACAGCGAATCAGACACATCCGCTCGCCACAAGGCATGCTTTTGAAATCACGCTCTCACGTATACGAACCGAAGCAGGCCGCCGCAGACTGTGCTATGGCGCTGTAAAAAAGTAGAGTCAACTTCCTGTCATGGTTCAAAACACTGGCTTTAGACATCGACGTATTCTGCGGCTGAGACATGAGCCCGTCTCACTGTGATGATGTTCTGTGACCAACTGAGCTCTAGTCATTCGGTGTTTTGCATTGTTTCATTACTTGTCATGTGGAGTTCGTCTTGCACGCTCGTGTGCCATGACTGCTTGAGCGGACTACGCATATTCCTGTTTTTATCGAACTGATGCGTGACAGCGAAAAGCCACTACTGTGAATCTGTCATTAAAAACATCTGTATCTGTATCTGTATCTGCAGTAGTGCTGTTATTAGCAGTGGTGTCGTGTAAGTACTGTCCTTAGCAGTAGTGTCCTGTAGAACTACTGTCGTTAGCAGTGACGTGGTCAGCAGTTATTGTCATTAGCAGAACTGTCTGAGCAGTAATGTCGCTAGCAGTACTGGAGTAGCAGCAATGTCGCAGCACCTTAACTTACGGCCTTACACGATCCTCACGTCTCGTATTGCTGTTCGGCGAACAGCAGCAGTGCTGGGCCGGCGCCGCCCGCCAGCATCCGGCGGCAGCCGACCCGGCCGACGACGCCCGGCGGACCCGTCCGTCCAATGTATATCGGATTTTATAACAATTTTTAGTATTTTGTCGGATTGGTACGTTTTTGTACGCTTAGATGCGTTATTAACCATATGCACTTATCTGCTTAAATAATACTTACTTGAATATATGTATATATGCTTGCATATATAGATACATGAAACCGATCGTAGTTTTTGTCGGATTGGTAGGTTTTCCTACCTTTAGATGCATTTTAAACAATAAAGTTATGATCGGAGAGGAGTCGAGACCTATGACTCCATTCGATCTCGTTTGGTTAGGGACTTTCAAAATTTGCAACATATTTAGACCGTCAGCTTGTATTACTTTGCTTTGTATTGCTACGTCGCATTGTAGAAATGAAAACGCACTGGCACCATTCAGCTGCCTGTTCAGATTCCTCCAAGGCGATGTTTAACTGACTATGTTGTTCTTTAAAACATGAGTATATTTATCGAATAATAGTTGACCGCACGCCGGCCATGGCGCGCTGTCACAAGTTTCCCCACAACCTGGTACCATATAGCTTCTAATTTTGATAAAATTCGCGACCTATGAATAGTCTTTAATCCAGAATGTGTCCAAATAATGAAATGAAATGTGCTGGACGTTCTGTGATCCCATCGTGTTTGGTTCGGACACAGTCGAAAAAGCGGAGGGATTAATTATTTTCGTTATATTTAATTTGTTATTAATTACCACTGAATTAATGAATTTCATACCAGGATTTCGCAGGTTAAAACGAATAGGCCTCGGTCCCATTGGAGTCCTAATTTGCGACAAGAGTGAAAAGATACATTGAACGACAAGTGCAAGTGTATTCAAGCATAAAGAATGTTTTTTTTTTTAGATTAAATGCATGTTTTCCACGTCTCGTTTTATACATCACACAACAAAGAAATATTTTTTAGGAGTTTTGCCTGATCACGCTGTGGTCTGGGACTCCGATGTACGCCTTCATGGTATTCGTAATTTGTGTGACGTTTGTCAGAGTAAAGGCGGTATCCAATTGGAAAACGGGGCTCAGGATGACGATTTTGTAAATGTCTGCTATATTCCAGGGTTATGTCTCTTCACTAGTAAGGGCACCGCATTCCCCCCGGTGTTAACATTCTCGTATTGCTGCGTTGTATTTAGAGGTAGTACAGTACATTTCACAATACCTTTTACACGACCGGTAAGTGTTATCACGAAGAAAACGCAAATGTGTTTATCTTGCAGAATTTGATCTTTCATTGATATACAGTGCTCATGAGTATTGCTACGGTTTTAGAAAGTGTTATGCATGTTGCGTGCTTGGCGTTTGCTAGATTTCGATTTGTCTGGCTGAAAGAACAACAAGGTCATTGGATGCACATGGTCGCCTTTTTCGAATGATGCGATTTTTAACGGCAAAGTATAGTTCTGATGTCGTTTATCTGCAGTTGAAGACCGCAAGGACTTTCCTCACAGTATTGTTTGGTTTGGCCGCTGAGGGTTGCAGGTGCCGTGTGAGGTAAAGTTGAAATTTGCGCCATCTGAGGCTACTTCGCGTTTTGCTTTTGCGCGATATCAGTATTATCTTTGTGTAATATCTTCAGTTGGTGTTGAGGTATGTTTTGCGAAAATATGGTTTGTTGTCAAAATTATTTCCACTCATGCCACATATTGTTATACCGACTACTCTTGCACTGTTTATGTGCTTCTAAAATGGTCAACAAATACGCAGCAAATTAAAAGTTTCCAGTGTTGATCGTCGCCTTGATCATGGCGACGTGAACAATTGAAATATGTCTGGGGTACCAGCGTGTTGAGCCGCCATTCGAGTCGTGCAAATTGGGAAATCGGTTCTTTAGACAGACGGAGGGGAAAACAATTTCTCATCGTACTTTAGGCACTGAAGTTTTGTTCGTCCTGAGTGAGATATGACATGAGGAGCGTACGATTTGCTCGGGTTCATATCTGATAGTTTCAGTAGAACGTAGTTAACCGTTATTAGTATTTTTCGTTCACAGTTAATTTCAAAGTTTGGTTCCGAAATCATCGATTGTCTCGAGAGCTCCTGGAATGCCATAGAGCGATTCATGCAGTTTATTTTTGTGATCATGATATTAGTTGACAGCACATTGTGGCATAGTGACATTATGAAGCATCGACGCTGTTCTCATATCAGTTTGGAGACTGGGAGCTCAATGCAACAAACTTACACTGTGCCAAGTTTTCACCGTTTATTGCAAAATTAACATCAGGAAATACTTCATGATCAGCACAGATGCACTTCAGACAGACTACGAGAAGGTTTTTCCACAATGAAGCCACATTCAGCTGCTGGTCACTGGACTTTCCTCAACGTCACAGAACATTCAGCAATGGTCTCCGAGTGGTGAAAAAGGTGGCATCTTCCTGGAGACCTAAAACTTCTTAGAAGTTCCGTTCTTCATGTCAGTCGTGGCACGTGGAGAGTACAGTGCGTGGTGACGCCGGACAGTATAGATCGACAATCTTGCTGTCTCCTTGCCCTGTGCTCACTGGAGTGAATCACCTCAGCCCACTTCACTTATCTGCCGTAATAACCGCCACCACTCAGAAATGCGTTACTTCCATGGCTGGAGAACTGGTTACCACCAAACAAGCCTGTGCCTTGGCCCGCCAGGCCATGTGCGCTACCGGCGAACAAACCTCCGTTTGAAGCCAATCCCTGGAAAACGAAAGATATTGTTATGTAGAAATCGTTCTTTCCCCACATCCACCGACGCTCATTTGATCGTCAAGGCGTTTATACCGACACACGCTTACTGTTCACATTTCACCCGCCATAAAGCGCATGAAGTACCATACATAATAACATGGACAAACTGCACACAAAAAGAAATGTTACCGAAGCATATTGAGGGTAGTCTTCAAAACACCTTTACCACGCTAGAGCGTTTTAGGCAACGTAATGGTGCAAATTCCAAGAGGTGCGATCATCTATTTACCGCTAATTCTTGCCATGGTTTGCTTACCGCAGTCTGCGCTCCGTTCTGCTGAAGTTGCGAGAAGCCGCCAAATCCACCGTGCTGACCCTGAATAGACCCACTGCTGGACCCTCCCTGAGCATAGCCACCATAACCACCGTAGCCGTACTGTGGACGGGGATTAGCCAGGGCTGCCCCGGCCAGGAACAAAACAATACCTGCCACCTTCATTCTGGACCTGAAACGGAAGGAAGCAAGGATAAGTTGTTGATCTTACCGAATTGCATTCTACCAGATTTCGGTGTGTTCGATTTTCATGGAATGCGGCAAATCACAAAGCGTTTTGCCTGGCACCGCCATATGTATTTCCCTATTTTTGTTTTTACCTTTGTTGTACTTCATTTATACTTGGCAATCCCGGAACCGTCTTATATAATACATGGATGGCCGATTGTCATAGACGTATTGTTTTAAAATATTACGGACCATTATCGCAGCATTAGATGTTGGTTAGGATTATATATATATATATATATATATATATATATATATATATATACAGAATTATATATATATATATATATATATATATATATATATATATATAATATAGCATTAGGACATATCGCAGCATTGAGATATTGGTCAATTTGCACATCCATTGCCAACAAGCCTTCCTGCAAATAAAACCACCAGCCTGCTCACCACCGAGGGTCTAAATTTTCCTTTACTATTCCAGGCGATTTTCTAGAAGTCTATTCCTATCCCGTCACGGGAGCTTCAGAAGCCCCATCCGTTTTTTACCGGCCATTTCAACGGTTTTTGAGCCAGTTTCACGAAACACGGTCGCGTTTCCTAACTATTTCTCAGAGTTTTACACCACATTCTCATAACTTTATTTCTCAGGATGCAGTAAGACCACGCTCTTGGGAGACACTCTACAGGCCATTTTTCGCGCAATTGAAGGGAAAAATGGGTGCTGAAAATAGGATTTTTAAGACAGGACTTAACATCTGATATGATTTTACCGACACATGAAAGGACAATAATGCAAAATTTTTTGCTGACGTCAGACCACCTAAAATGCTCAATTTAAGGCCACAATTTTGTTTCATTTGAGGATGCTTAACGCTAATTTTTTAAATCAAACACCTTCAGTACATATGATCCGTAACGGTGTCCTCCACCTAACCGTAAGCCCAATTTCAGATCGATATTGAGTCAATTCACGGAGCAGTGGCCTTAAATGTCCGCGGGCATGTTCTATATCCCGACTGTTATAAGCACGACCTTTTTAAATGTAGTCAACCGAAATCCTTGGAATCGCTTTCAAAAATCTTAGTCCGTTCCACGTGGCTCTTGAGGCGACCTGAGATCATCTGAGGTCAACAAACGTAAGCTGGTGTGATGAACATGCGACCATGAAAATCCTCCCTTTTTCATGCCGCTGGCGCCGCCTCTGCCGACATTATTAAACGCATCAACCGATTTGTGCTTCCTAGGCATAAAACGACTAGTAAAAACAAAAAAAATGTTCTCAACTTTACATAAGTCTAGTTTCGGAAAAATTCTCACATTTCCGAAACCCTGCCAATGCGTATCAATTTTATGAAAAATTCTTAACGTTTGGGCCAAAAAGAAAATCTCATCGAAGCAGCCCTCGATTCATGCCAATTGAATCCAGATCGGTCTATGCACGTTAGTATTGAAACAATTCAAAAATTCCCCTGGCATTTTTGCCCCCATTATCCACCTCTTGCCTCATCTTCGAAAGTTCTTTTTGGAAAATGCAGCTGATGTTATCGTACATCGATTTCCGTTTCTTGCGAACAAATCGGAGGGGAAGATTTCGAGGTCTCAAGGGGGCCGAAAAAGCTCCCCACCGATACGGGAATGCGTGTTACTATTATGAGTACTGGAATAGGGTTAAATGATTTCGGCTGTTCATGCAGGCAGTCATAGTAAACCAATGGGAAACTTTGCCAAATTTTGTAAATGCATAAGAGACAAAAAAATTTCAGCGGTTTAACTTGCATTTTTAAGCTTGGCAAGACGAAACGATATGTTTTAAGATAATGTCTACAGATGGTTTCACATGTTTTTCTTCCTTTTATTTCTGAGATACAAACAATTATTTGTTTGACAGAGGTTGACCCTGCATGACTGTCTTGACCGTAAGGACTCTTGTTTTAGTGCCTTGAGGCTGTTTGATAATCTCAGGAGTGATTCAGTTTTTCGTTTGTTCTGTGGCACTAAAGTTTCTCGAACGAGACAGGCACATTTGCCCGCTATCGTCTTTGACCCGATCTGACCCGACATGTCCCTGACTTCCATGTCATTTAAGAACACATTAGCATGATTACAGAGATCGAATGGGTTTGTTTGACATTCGTACCTTAACCCAATCGCGATATACGAATGTTGCAGTGTCTGACCTTAGCCGACATGATGTGGCTTTAGTGTACCTACATTAATTTTTTCCTAAAAAAATTTGCTCTTTGTTGATGCAGTGGTGATTCCAAAACGGATGTCTGAAGTAACTTTACTTCAGTGGCGATTTCGACATAAATCAGAGCTGTATTTGAATTGCTGTTGACCTGAACTGACATGAGCTTAGGAGTTGGAAATTACTGTTTGACAGTGAAAAACATGCCTGGCCCCTTTTTGTACCACCGCGCGACAAATGGAGGATATCAACATTCTGGATTTCCTCGGAAATTCCTACAATCTGATCCCGAATCTTGGCAATCACTGGATAAATCGTAAATATGACATTAGATAAGTCTTCACCGAGAAGGAAAATTCTATCATCCCGGCAGAAATACTCCTTTTACAGTAAAAGATATTCTCTGAGTACATGTCACATTCAACGCACGTATACGACACTCACCTTTTACAGGAAGATGCAGTTTTTCTCACTGATCTTTTAGGACTGACGGTAGATAGCTCTGATGTGGTTTATATACCAGCTGGAAACCTCAAGGGATTTCCAGCCTTCCTTGCACCAGCCTCCTGTCTGACGACTTAGGTTGAACGCTCGCCGGACGGGGCGGATTTTCACTCGTTCCGACGTCGGGGGGGGGGGATGGTGGCAGGCATCCCACTGGACATTCCGCCCCCTACTGAGCTAGCTCCACCAGTTCAAAAGTAATCGATAGCTGTGAGCCCAAGAAATCCAACGGCACCCCATTTGACCCACTCAGGTCAACCAGCCGATCGCTAGGTCAGGTCGAACTTTGTGCATGGGGACTAAAAGACGATTTTTCTTACTTAAAAAACGACACCTTTGGGGTCAAATAGCTCTAAAATCGTCTCCTTTATCAGACTGCGCGTCAAGAAATTAGTTCTCAAAAAAATTATTAGGAAAAAAAACATTTTGGGTCGGTGACCTCGTCTGATCCGATAAAGATCATTGAACTACCTAAAGTGATGTGTTCGCACGTGGACTGCCATTCTAAACCCATTTCATGGCCATCATTTACTGTTTATGCATGCCTATTAATTGCCCTCAACGGTAAAAAACGACATTTGGTGCCAAAATCGCTCTACGGGTCTTGACGTCATAGCCCGGTGACTTGGGATGACTTGGGTCATTCTTTTATCACGACACGCGTAATGAATGTATGGTCAGCTATGCCAGCTTTCACGCCGCTGTCGTGCGCCGTCCTCCCGGGGTCCCAGAAACACTGCTTGTGGTCGTCTTTTAGTCCGGCGAAGGTTAAACCTCGCTGGACGGAGGCATCTTTACATATACGCTCCAGACGACGGGAAGGGGGGGGGGCCGTTTCCCACACCCGTCATCCCATTTCTTTCCTCATCAAGATAGAATGATGAAACAAAATCGAACCTGCAGTACCTTTCTTTCTGCTTGGAATGATGTGTTATTGGACTCCTGTATGTCACGTAGTGGCCTCGTAACTACAGAAAGGGAGAGAACTTCATCGTTTTCCGTCTCCGCTGTCACAGGAATAGTTTTATGGCATTTCGGACGGCAAACCATGCTTTCTCAGCAGACTGGTTTTTAAAAATGGTCATTTCTTTCAGCCAGTTCTTCGTGATTCGGAAACAGAATCGATGCCCTGTTTGGCAGCTGTGAATCAGAATGAGAATGAGAATCGCCTTTTGGCCTAAGAATCAGAATCGAATGAGTAATATCTCCACCTGCCGCTTTGTTCTAGCCCCATAAAGGCCTTTCCCTACCATGAAGTGGCAGCGTTGTTGCGCGCAGAGGCTACCATTCAGTGGATTACATGCGAGCGCGACGCGCTCAGTCATGTACCGAGCGTCCCCGTACCGATCAATGGCCGAATTCCCGTGCGTGTTACCCAGTGAATATCAGCAGAGCCGAAGCTTTGATGTTGACAGGCGAAGCTGAGCACGTAACATGGTGCGGTCGGCAGCTGTTTATCGCTGACCAGCGTCTGCGTCGATAATCCCATGATCCACATTCGGATCGCCTTTGTAGCTCGTTTGCTATCACTGGTCACGGTGGCCAGGTCGGTTAGAGCGCATCGCGTAGGTGTGATAGGCAGGCATCCAAAACAGTCGGGTTCGAGTCCTTAGGCCACCTGGGTTTTTCGTCTCATTCAACGCAAGGAGTCAGTTGATTCCGGCAAACATCGGGCCCCAAGAAAATGACCCCAAGGCCGAAGACGTTGCTGAAGGGAGCGAGGCTGTTGCTTAAGAAGCGAATTCACCGCTGTGGATGAAATCAGTGATGGAGTACCAGGAGCAACGTCATCAAGGGGAGGTGGTTCAGCAAATGGCGTTCACTCGACTTCTCGTGTAACTGGGCAATAATCAGGAACAGCGACGTCTGCTGTCACTCAGCCCAACGATCGCGGTTCAACCTCACGTCCCAACGCCGCAGTGCTCCCGTTGAAGCTGCCCATGATGCCAACCTGAGGACATTCAAAGGCTGGCGTGCCGCTTGGGAAGATAACGCCACTCTCTCGTCGGTACACTGCCTGCCCAAAGTGCGGCATACAAGGCGGCGTTGGAAAGGTGTGCTGAAAATCCAACACAATCCAAAAATCCTTCGCTTCAAAGCAGAACCTACGACGACACCTGCAGAGGACGCAAGACACCAGACCAAATACCGCGATCCCACATCACGGTAGTGGACGTCCGTTTACACGAACAAGACCGGAACAACCTAACACTGTCCGTGGATTTCTCCGTCCGCTTGACCGCCAGTCTTGTGGCGTCGTGTCCGCAGTTACTGACACTGGCGCCGAAGCTTCCTTGATGGCGTTACCGGAACTGAAGCTTTTGATTCTCGGGGAGGAAGATTTCTCGCCATTCTCAGGCGAGATCATTCGTGCGGCCAATGGCCAGTCAATGAGATGCCTTGGCACCTTCTCCACCATCTTCCGAGTTGGCGATCGTACAGGGGACGACGAAGTCTGCGTCTTCCACGTCTGCGGAACTCTCCTCTCCTGACTTCGGGAACTGAACGATTCCTTAAAGTTTAAAACGGCATTTAAATCAGACCCGAATCGTTTCTGTGTTTTCCAGTGTGAATTGGAACCAGAATCAGAATCCTCTTCTTGGGCTATGAATCAGGATTGAATCGATTCTCAACTTTGTGAATCGCTTACAAGTCTGCGGACTTCAACCAGCAGAAAAAAAACAACCTGAATGATCTAGATATAATACGCACTGCAAGGAACACCTTCATAAACAGCCGGCACAGAATCACGATATTTTCGCCAGAAGATAGTTCATCGTTTCACTCAGTTCACAGTTCATTCGTTTTTCCCAATTCCAATGCATTGCCTGACGCGATTCGTCAGTACTTCGCTAGCACTAGGTTGGTTGCCAGTACAAACTACATTGTTACCAGACTTGCGCTTGATTTTACTTTGAGGAAGTTCAGAATCCGACTCATGGCTTGCTGAATCGATCCTGATTCTCAATGACTCAATTTTTCAAAGCGAAATCCATTCCGATTTTCATTCAAAATGGAATGAGCCAATTCTGGAATCGAACCCACTAAGATATAGTGGACTGAATTAAGCCGTTGGAATCTATTTCAATTCTGATTACGTACACAAGCGTGTGATTCAACTCCGCGTTTATTTCAACCACTCCTCTGTGGAAAAGATTTCGTGTGGAATCGATTCTGAATCCGATGGAATCGAGCACTGGTCTGCAATGCACACAGGTCCAAGTCGTCCGTCTAAAAACCTCACCGGTACCGGCCGGCCGCAACTGGATTTTCGGCCCACTGGTCAGAGGCAGCATCGACACATTCCGTGAAACTGCTGACGTCATGGAAAATTTCCAAATCTCTTCATCTACTGGCCAGCAGCGCACTTCTGTGCGCCGGGAAATTCCAAGGCGAACTGATTCGTGATGAGACGCGTCGCTTGCGTGCCATGAACAAGTCTCTCTGGTTCCCTGTCACAAGTCAGCCCAATTATACGAAGAAAAGCTGAAGCTCTGGAGGGGATTGCGATTTGTGCGACGGGCACGTGACATTAGTAACTTCAAGCTTCCGAAGTACGAAAACCAACTGCCTTTGCGTCGAAGGTGACAACTTGATTCGCCAATCCGGAACATGACACGCCCAGACTTTTGATAGCCACGATTTCAAAACGTCAAACGCGAGAATGACTGATGTCAAAAGAGAACGTTGTAAATTAGTTTGATCTTCAACACACATGGATGTTTGGAGATGCGATAGGCTTTGAGTGACATCTTCTGCGTTCCAAAATATACGCATTTTGGTAACACGACCTCGACCGTCTTAAGCTAAGCTTCCCGGCCCTTCAGGACCAGCCATGACTTGTTCGGGGCGTCACAGTCAGGACACCCGCCTAAAACCTGAGTAGACCAGTTTCTGCCGCAAAGCTGGCAGCACCGGCCTTTCCAAAGGAGCGGTGGGCACGTGACAGTGCGCGTCTAAGACCTACTGCACGAGAACTGGGTGCAGCATCTGTTGAAGTACACTGCGCGAAGGAAGGCTGTGCTTTAACGGCTCGACACAGGGTTAAGAACATTCTTAACGGAGACACACTACCGTTTTCATGGTGTTGGATTGGAAGGGCCTGATGGGCTATTCGATTGTTTGCTTGGAATGTTTTAGCGATTATTCCATTTGGTACAAAAATTGGGAATAAGTATACTGTAGATACATTGTTTCTTGCTTTTTTCTCAACGATTATGTAACTGCGCCATCTTACGCGTTATTTTGACCAATGTTTTTTTTTTACCTCCGTTTTTAGTAGAAAGCCAGTTGGAAAGGAATGATGTGGAAACACATATACTTCAACTAAATGCCAAGCAATCTGGCTTAAACCTCCGCGCGTCCGGCTCACTGCCACTAACCGAGACGTGAATTTCTGAACGTTTCCTATGACAGTCTTAGGTGGAGGGCTTAAAACCAAAATACGTTATGTAAGGCAAGAGCGGTATTTTTTCATAAATGCTGAATGAGAATAATTTGCAACACCCGTGACCACAAAGGAGTGAGCCGCCTAAATCGGTTCAGGATTTCGAACATTGACATCAACTGGAATGAAAATGATTAAACTTGTTGAAATAAAGTCAGCTGCGTTAGACTGTCCAGTAATATCAGCAAGATGCCCGATAAAAATGTCATATCATTCCACATGGTATAATCAAATATAGTACCATATGGGTTATCATATTAGAATATATCGTATACATAAACTAAGGTATCCTTCATGAATCGTGTCATAAAACAACATATAATTTATGAATGATGTGATGATATATATTATATGTGCGTCCCGAACACCTGCGGAGGGACTGTTCGACAAACAGGCTGGCATTTTCTTGCGATCTTCACACTACCCGCCGGCGTTTTATTCGCTCCGTCTGGACATATGAGCAGGATTTGTCACCGCGTTAGTTGGGACGCCCAGCAAAATAGCAGAACTATCTCCTCGAACAGGACGTTTCAGGCGAACTCAGGTAACCTCTCATCAGAGCGATCAAATGACGAATAATGCTGGTAGAGCCGGGCAAGCTTCCGTGAGAGACCATGCCGTCAGACTACTATTCGGGGCCAGCTCAGCAGTTAGGTGTTTTTACGCTCTGGGAATTCTTTGCTGCCAGGAACCCAACATCTCGGGCGTAATGGAGACAGGAGGAGCACGCTTTTTATCGGCTTGTGCAGTGACGTAGCCAAGGGGGGTGTATGATGTGGTCGCTCTGCCGTGGGGGAAAAGTAGGACCCCCTTTGGGAGCTTACAGGATTATCAGATATGGTCCCTAAGGTCACAGCGGGTCCTCCACGTTGCTACAGCAGGCCCATATGAGACCCCTGGAGGCTAAACGAGGCCTTTGATCCTATAAGAGACCCCTTTGATGCTATATAGGAGGCATTTTTGAAGATAAGGAGGCCCCTGCAAATGAGAATGGTGGTAATGGCCCTGGGAGGTTACCTCAGCACTGTTTGGTGGGGCGACCTTGGGTTGAAGAGACCCTCTTGGGGTGAAGATGTCCCCGTTTGAGGATCCTTTCTCCCCCGCTGTGGCCAATTCCCGGCCTGCGTGCCTGATTCTGCTTGCCTCTCAACACGCTCAGACCAGTCAAGCGGTCGTTCATTGTTTTTTCAAGTATGAAAAAAATCATTACAGTGCTTGCTTATGGACTGTTTTACTTCGGAGGCAGCCAGGATTTTCTTAAGGGAGGGAGGACGGAGCTTAGTGTGAGCTGAAATCATGCGAAAACCGCCCGTTGGAAAGACGATGTGCAATGGTTTTCACAAAAACGTGGACCTAAGGGAGGGGGGGGGGACAGGATCTCCAGGCCTCCTTAAGGTGCGCCTGTGGTTTTACTTGTGCTTCTTCTTGTTGACTCCTTCCCCTTTGCACCGCACTGCAGACGCAAAAGAGCTGGATTAACGGAACACCTTGTCTTCACGTTGCAAAGTTAATTAGGTCGCGGTGCCGTGAGCGGCTCCGTCCGGCCGGGCACGCCGGAGCGCAGTCTCGGGGCGCCGCCGCTGGGGGGGGGGGGTGAAAGCCGTGGCCGGTGCGGCCACCAGGAGGCGGCAGGTCTGTGTCCCAGCAATGTGGCCGCCGGGCGGCGTCCGCGGCTGTAATCTGGCCATTGGGGCGCACCGCGCCGGGCTTCTTTGGAGCAGGTCCCGCGGGTATTGGGCCAAAGCGGGTCTTACATTTGGAGGTGGGTATTTACCTGCGCAAATGAACCGTGATTGCTAGCGTGTCTGAATGAAGTTTAACGTCACGAAAGACACATTTACTGGCACGTTTCCTTAACTGTAACTCGTAAATGATAAATACATAAGATTCGTGCGGTCCAGACGCGTCGATTTCTGAAGATGATTGAGGGGCCAAGCTGAAGACCCGACAACTTAACGTGGCCCCAAATGTGGGTTTCTCAACAAGCTTAGCCCACTTTGTTTTGACCAACGGAACTTTATAAATTTTTGTTACTATTTACCACATAAAATAACTATATATACCCTTATATATATATATATATATATATATATATATATATATATATATATAAGGGGATATATAGTTATATATATATACCATACATATAAAGATATATATTATATAGGGTAGAAAAATAGAAAGATATGCCCCTTTATGCTTTAACTTATACTTTCTGCCTGTCTCTTATCTGTTGCGGCTTTTCTCCTCGTTCTTGTTGTCTATTTCCTTTTAAAACTGACGGAAAATATTGGGGACCCAAACCAACATTGAACGGGCGAAGTCAACATTGGGGTGGAGGCCAGGGCCCTCACAAATGAATGAAAATCGACACCCTTTGTGCGATCAGTTATCTTTCCGTCCTACGTGTGGGGTGCTGAGGCTATCCTACGGTGGATGAACATTCATTTCCTACTCCGACGGCTAGTAACTACCGGGCAACAGTCGGTTAAAAAGTACATGTCGCTACACCCGGATGAAGCATTTGTTGAATCGCCTTCGCCTCGCTACGCGCCTGGCCATCGTGTGGCGAGGGGATCCGTGGTTACCTGAGGTACGCCTACCATAACGTCAGGGCGGATGCCTACGAGTCAGCTTAAAGTAACAGGTACATTGCTTGCCATTATACACCGGACAGCTATGAGAAGGTTTGACGTGAAACTTTGCCTTGATATCGGACAACTTTGAGCGAGGTCTGTGCAAAGACCAAATTTGTCAAAATGGAGGACAAAAAATAAATGTGTTAATGCTTTGCAGACGACCGGCGTCTGGATTTGGATACAAAAACTCTTCCCTAACTCTTGTTGCCATATTTAGGCGAGTCCCTGCGTCGTTGCACGTCGGGCCCTCGGACATAAGTAGGGTAATTGACAACGGTTACCTTTCTGGTGTGTTAAGCCATTTGTACTATTATCTTGACGAAGGATCGTTGTAAAAGTGCACATTGATGACAAAGGATGTTTTATTTACTGTATCTGCCATCCTGAAATACCGTGCAAACTGGTTTTTGTTGCGTTTTTAGGCCCAGCCAGATGAGTAATATTCGACCAGTTTGTCATAGATACGAATGTGAAGCCTAAACAGCAGCAGGTAAGACAAATTTCAGGTATTGTTAGTTAATCCGAACATTCTTGGCCAATGGGCGTGAAGCAGGTTTCTGCCTCCAAAGTCATATAAACTGAAGTGTTTGATGCTACACGGAGGAAGTTTGTTATTCTTGCAAATGCTTCATGTGTATCTGAACTTCAGTTGAAATTAAATAAATGTGAACCCCCTGCCCACACACACACACTCAGATACATATACATATATATATATATATATATATGTGTGTGTGTATATATGTATATATATATGTACAGATATGTGTGTGTGTGTGTGTTCGTACATATATAAGACATAATATATTTGCCTCTTTCCAGGCTAGCAAAAGGCTGATACTAATAATAGTGTGCATTTGCTATTGAAAAAGTGTTATTCAAGGACATTATTGGTTGTCTGGGGACCGGTCGGTAACAGCTGTCTCTTAATTTTATGTGGTGCACTGTTAAGTGCTTAGTGTGATCCATTATTGTGTGGTGCACACATAAGACCTGGGCACTCATCCTTATTCCCATTGTTGTGTGGTTAGTGTTCTCCACGTTTAAACAAACCATAGGGCTTTTAAATAAGATCAGTCATGTGTACACATGCACAATCTTGGGAATCCAAGTTGTTTGTGGTGCTGATCTCCATAATGTGTTGTGATGTGCTGTGAGTAACAAATTCTTTGGAATGATCAGTTAATATCAGCATGATGAAGCAGCCTTGAAACATGAAATGTGGTCCAATGCCCATGATATCCATGCATTTACCACCGTATTCTTGCATTGAGTTTTTTATGGGAAAATTTTGTTTCATATTTGTTCAAACAAATTTTGATTCAGTAGCAAAAGTGCAAGAAAGTCATTCCCACAGACACCAGCTCGCTCCCTGTTGACCAGCCGTACTCTGCCATGGCGTCTCCGCTGGATGCCGCCGCCTGGCGGCAAGAGGCCGAAGCCGTAGTCGCCGACATCGCGCCGCACGTCTCGCAGGCGGCGTTGTCGTCGCTGCCGGCGGGCGCCGGCGCCGCCTACCTGAACGTGACGACGCTGGAGGGGCGCCGCGTGACGGTCCGTCTCTCGGCGGTCGGGTTCGCGCTCTGCGGCGACGGCCCGGACAGTGATGTCACGGCCGACGGCGACGGCCGGGTGTTCGAGACGCCGTACGCGCTCCTGCACGCCATCAGCCCGCGGTACACGGGCGCGTTCGGCCGCGAGCTGGCCGAGAAACTGGGCCGGCTGGGCGGGGCGGAGGAGGGGGACTGCGGGTCAACTGTGGACGGAGGCGGCGCGGGGAACGAGCGGAGTGTGGACAGAGGTGGAGCGGAGAACGAGCGGAGTGTGGACAGAGGTGGAGCGGAGAACGAGCGGAGTGCGGACGGAGGTGGAGCGGAGAACGAGCGGAGTGCGGACGGAGGTGGAGCGGAGAACGAGCGGAGTGTGGACAGAGGTGGAGCGGAGAACGAGCGGAGTGTGGACGGAGCCGGGACGGAGAATGATTGGATATTGAGTGAACAGGATGGCGTGGTGAACAGTGATGGCGTTTAGTCGACGCAGTGACGATTCTCTGAGCGGTCTGGCGCCGTGCGGTGATTGCAGTGATTGGTGACAACGCAGTGATTGAGAAGTGCGCAGCGTGACGGCTATGGGAGGTGGACAGACGAGTAATGAAGAGGACAAGCAAGGACCTGTGGTGTCGTGAAGGAACCTGGATGTCGCTGATATTTGCCGTGTGTTGGTCACATGTATTGCCCTGAAATGAATACAGTAGAAATAGAAAGTGATGATCCAAGATGACAGAAGTCCATCTTTCCGGCGGAAGTGGAACGTTGCTTACCAGTGTGAACTAAAGCATATATTATATGTGGTACCTATTACAATAGTGACCTTTATATCAGCACTGATCATGTGAATACCATATTTGGAGATTTATTGCACATATTTTGCGCCAAACATTGAACTTGAGATTCATGAATCGGTTGTCTGGAATCGGTGTTGTTTCGACGTGGCTGCAGCTCCACGGGGAGACGATCGGTAGAGTCGAGGAGCGCGGGGCCACGTCTGAGGCGTGCTCCGATGGTGGCGACGCCCAGTCTGCGCAGACGCCTCCCGCACCGCGGCAGGTCACCGCGGCTCCGGGTCCCAGGACAACGCAAAAGCCGGCCCTCTGTCCTGTCCCTGTGTGCTGGAATAACATTTGCTGATGCACTGCGCATTACAGTAAGATGATGCCTATTCATGGGACATATCCAGTCATACCAACGCACGTCACTTAGCACCAGTGACGCCATCTTTTCCATGGTGGCACCGTCGGATCGGTACGGGTTCGCCTGTTACACTGGCGCGTGTTCGAAGGAAATCGGCACCCCCGTTAACGGGGCGATGACAAAATCTGCCGAGGGCGCTCACCACAGATTTTCTCGTCTTTCCCTCATGGGTGCCCCTTTGGACATGTGCCGGTAAGAATTCCTGCACCATCCCTCGTCTCGACCTGGACCGCAAGATCTGCCTTTTTATACACGAGGTCTTTTCGGCACAAATCACGTCCCGATTAACCCTTTTCCACCTCCTGTTTTTGTTCGCCATTCCCAGGCAGCAGCAGCTCCTTTGAATTTCGTCAATTTTGCTGAAAAGTTTTGTAAAAAAAAGTATTAAAAAATTAAGTATTAAAAAATTATATTTATTAAATTAAATTAAAATAAATTTAATTTAATTTAATTTAATTATTTATTTATCATATTTATTAAAAATTAAGTATTAAAAAAGTATTGTGTCACCATATCGAGCAAATGCCACAGTCCGGGGCGACTACAGGGCTCGATTTTGGGATAGACCTGCAGTGAAGTTTGGCGTCTATCTGGCGGTGTTCTTTTCCACATGGAGATGGTCATTTCCTTGCGTAAACTACAGTCATTGGTGGTTGAATTGAACTAAACTTGTGTTTTAAGTGTGTGCTTTCTGTCATACAGAATATTTTGGCAAACGCAGTTACAGGTCAGGAAAAAGTGAAGGCTTGGTTGGTTAGTTATTGGGGCTTAGGGGCGCACCGACTACAAGGTCATTCGGCGCCCAAAAGTGGAGGCTTGCCAAACATTGTGAGGAAATATGCGGTATGCTTACGCCGATGTGTGAGGGCCATATTTGGATCATAATTGCAAAATGTTTTTACCTGTCTTTATGTACACAAGATGGCCAAATTATACCATAGCGGAGTCCAGGCGCAACAAAAGAGGCTGACGGTGGAATTCTGCTTCATTCCACTTCCGGCGTAATCGATTTCGAATCAGACTCATGCTGACTCTGAATTCAGCTGACTCTGAATCGATTCTTTTTCTGACTTGGCGCGGGTTTCCCAAACGTCCAAAACGTTCGAAAGATCCAAGCCCATAGACGGATCCCTGTCTGCCTAAAGGGGCCCCTGCCGGCCTGTAGGGGCTTCCTGCCAGCCTGTATGGGCTCTTGCCGGCCTGTAGGACTCCTAACGGCCTTTAGGACCCCTGCCAGCCTGTAGGGCTCTTACTGGCCTGCAGGGATCCGTGCTGACCTACAGGGAGCGCCCGCCGGTCTTTTGGGTCCCTTACCAGCCTGCAGTGACCATCTGCCGGTTTGTGGGGCCCCCTACTGGCACGCACATCCATGCCATCCTTTGGAGAGCCCTGTTGATCTATGGAGGGACCCCCTGTTTTTTTTTCGTTTTTGGGGCCCTGCCGGCCTGTAGGTGCGCCTGCCGGTCGGCAGGAGTTTCCTGCCTGGCTGTAGCTGGCCCCCTGTCGGCATGAGGGAGCCCCCTGCTGAGATGCATGGGCACTTGCCGCTGCCTGTAAGACACCCTGCCGGCCAGTGGAAGGATATCCTGTCCTGTAGAAGGACCTCCTGACAGCCTGCGGAGGGGCCCCTGACGGCTGTGGAGGCCTCCCTGAAAAAATCGTTTTTGGCGTGATCATCGACAATCAGAGAAGAGCCACCTGATTGCAACTAACAAATAACGTTCAGGAACGACAAGCGTCCATTGTTGTAAATTTTTCGCTGACTATTTTTATTCAAGGGGGCCACTCATAAAATAGGGACTCACCACTGGTCACGCTCTCCCGAAGTTCTGGGCCAGTTGCACCCCTCCTGCAAGCCCCCTGTAAGCTAATATGTTGCTCATTTTGTCCACAGAATCACATAAAGTATGGGGGGCCATCACTGGGCGAGGACCCCCAAATTCAACCTGACTAGCTCGGGATCTGCGGACTAAATTTATCCGCACCACAGCCCGCCCCTTATTCTTATCCTATCCGCCCCTTATCCTTACTCCGGGATGCTTTTCGGGAGGAAGTCCCTGGCTCTGTCCAAACTTTTTTATTAGTCTTTTACTTATTTTTCTATATTTATTATATACTATATATTATACATTACATATACTTATTTTATTAGTTTTCCAAGGCGGCGCTGGTGTCTCGCTCTGGCTGCGAACCGTCTCAGTCGGCGCCGACAACAACAGTGTGATTAAGACTCGCCTGCCAGGATTTTCTTAAGGGGAAGGAGGCGGAGCTCAGTATGAACCGAAATCGTGCGAAAACCACCTGTCGGGAAGACGATGTGCCATGGTTTTCGCCAAAAATGCTGGCCGGGGGGGGGGGGGCAGGGCCCCCGGGCCCTCCCCATTGGCTGCGCCTATGCGTATACCTGTGTGCATACCCGTGACGGGTGTCAACAACCAACCCCAGGCCAACGCCAAGATGGCGGGCGCGCCATCCCGCGCTCACCTGTGTGATTGCCCAATCTCACCTATGGTTGAACAGGCTACATAGAGCAGAGAGGAACGCCCTACGACCGCAACATCTCGACGCAGCTAGCTTTCGATCGGTGACACGATCGCAGTAGTGTGGATTGGACAACGGAAGCTTGTGCCAAGTGGCTGTGCGCCCTAACCCAACCAACCGACTGCAACTGGTGGTCGAACGTTGTGTTCGGACGCGCGATGCTGTGAGCGTCCGCGGGCCGCAGTCGGCGCATGCGGTTGTCCTGCAGCGCTGAGTAGGGGTCACCGACCGTTCTGCGCTGCTGTAGGATTCCGACGGGGAGTTAACCCTATTCCCGGCAGGGGGGGGGGCTGAATCCACCCCCCTCGGGTTTTTTGCTTGCCAATTCCAGACTTTTTGACGCAGCTTCACGACACTTGGTGACTTTTCCTAGCTATTCTTTCTACGCGCCGTGACAAAATTTCAGAATTCTATTTTGCTCAGGGGCGGGGCCAGGCAACGTTTTTGGGAGGCACCTCAGGCCATTTTTGGCCATGTTGAGGGTAAAAAGAAAATGTCTGCCAAAAACGGAGTTTTTAAGAAAGAACTTAAAACTTTATATGGGTGGATAGCCAAATAGTTGGGCAATGTGCAGATGCAATTTCGTTTATTTGAGGTCACTTTACAAGGTCATGTTAAGGTCAAAAGTCAAAATTTGATTCTTTACAACAATTTCGGCTCCATTTTTTCAAATGCCAAGCCCGGAATATATGTGACGTAGACAGGTGCCCTCTACTTGTGTATCAAGTTTAAGCTTGACATCAGGTCGAGTCACGGAGTTATGACCTAAAATGTCAGTGTGCGTACCCTATATCGCAATAGCCATAAAGTGAAATTTTTGAAATAGAGTGAGTTTAAATGGTTGGAAACGTTTACAGATAATATTAAATGCACACGAGATCATTCCAAGCGATTCCATTCCTTAAATGACCCAAGGTCATTTAAGGTCAAAGGTCACAAGTTGATCTGAAGAACGTGTGACCATGACAGTTCCCCATTTTTCATGTCGTTGGCACCGCCTATGCTAACCTTATACGAACATTGTAATACGATTTGTACTTCTTTAGTATGACACGACTAGCAGAAGCCAAAAAAGTGTTTTTGCCTCTTTTGTTCATCCAGTTGTTAGAAAACTAATCCTCCTATTTTTGAAAATCCTGTGAACGCCCATGAATTTTCTCAAAATTTCAGTTGTGTGTATCCATGGTGAAAGCCCTATCCATCATCTCTTGATTCATGCCAGTTTCATTGAAATCGGTCTATAAACAACGGAGTTATAAGAAGTCCAAAAATACCCCCATTTTGACATTTTTGCCCCCTGTATCCAAACATTTCAAAATTTTGAAAATTTCTTTTGTATTAGAATGTAGTTCACGTCATGGTAAGTCGATTGCCGTTTGTTACGATGAAATCGGACGGGTAGTTCTCGAGATCTCAGGGGGGCCGAATCGGCCCCCCCCCCTGCCGGGAATCGACCATACCGTCTAGCCCGCCGGGAATAAGGTTAAGTCGTCGGCCACGCCTCTGGACTGCAGCTGTCCAACAGTGGCGCAGCCAGGATTTTCTTTAGGGGGACCCGGAGCTCAGTGTGAACTAAAATCATACGGAAATCGCCTGCTTGAAGACGATGTGCAATGGTTGTCACAAAAATCCGAGCCTTAGGGTGGGGGTAGGCCCCCTTGCCTGCGCCAGTGCGGTCCGACCCTCCTTCCGGTCTCTGACCAGTCCCGCGCTGCTGCGTGGCCGGGCGCCCACCGCCCACCGCCGTCTGCCAGCTCTGAAGCCATCCGCGCGGCTGCCAGCGGCGCCGGCCGCAGCTGTTCGGCCCCAGCCCAGCACGAGACGCGCACCCTCCGGGCGCGGGCCGCGTCGGCTGCGCCCCGACCGACCGCGGGTGTCCAAGTGTTTTCCAAAGCCGCTGGGTCGGAAGTCGTCAAAGGCGATTTCTTCCCACGCGAAGTCGCACGGATGGTGTCAGACTTGCAAAAGCTGTTATTGTCGTTCTGCATGCGGGCTGCTGCACCGCAAGGAGTGGTCGTCTGGACGCGGTCGCCGCTGTCGATTTCGAATCGCTGTGTCGGGTTTTCACGGTCGTCTGGGAGCGCCACGTGACAGCTGTGCTTTCCGAGCCCCGACGGTCGCCGACGCCGTTCCCCTGAGCGGCATAGCTGTCGCCGCTCGACGCCAGCGGCGTGATCGTCGCGGCGGCCTTGCGTCCGTTCCGCCCCGTCGGTTCCCCGCCCCGGTTTGAGCGCCACTGGCGCCGACGCGTCGGTTTGAGAGCCGCCGGCGTCGCTGCGTACAATCGATGCGCCGGCGTCGGCGCGGCCGGCGGCCAGTCGCTCTCGACGGACGCGGCGGGCGGCCGCCGGCGGAGCGCCCGCGCACAAAGGTGGGTCGTCGGGGCCGACGGGGCCGGCCGTGGGGGTCGGGAGCCGTGGCCGGCCGTCCGCTGAGCTGCCCCGCGCCTCCCTCGCCGCGGCGTGGGCAGAGCCGGCCCCCGGGCGGTGCGCCCCGAGGGGCTGACGAGGCCGTTTCTGCGCCGTCTGCGGGCGGCCGGTCACCTGTCAGGTGCGCCGAGTCTGCTGACGCCGAGACGCGGCGCCGGGTCGGAGCGTCCGTGTATCACGACCTGCCGCCTCTCTGGGGGCGGGGAGTCAATCGTGAGCCTCATGCCGGTCGGGAGCTGCAGAGGAAACTTGCATACGGTGATCAACAGCGGAAAACACGGCCAGCCTGGGCGGACCCAAATCATACGCTAGGCAGGGATCGAATCTTCATCTGCGTTACCTAGCCTACCCCAGACTCTGATTTCTCTCCGGATTTCGCCCGCTTCGCCTCGCCAGTTTCGGAAATTAGGGTGTATTAAATATATGCATCGGAGAGAACAAAGAATCCCTTTTCCGTGCGGAAATGGGGAGCCAAAATACATGTCGGCCCCACTGAAACGGGTGCCATGGACCCCATTATCCTTGTGGATCTGCTAGTGCGTGGAGCTGAAGCCATCCGACGGAACGTTTTCCGAGATGGGTGCTAAAACTGCTTTCGATGGTAGAAAATGTTTTTGTGTCCTTTCTTTCCATGCAGTTCCATATGTTTAATGTTGTTTTTAGTGGCCCCTGCATCCCACGTCTTCCCGCTTATCCCGGGAGCTCATTCCACTCGCATAATGTGCAGTTCATAACATTCAACTCAGTTCTACATGACAAAAAACTCGGCAATGTGCTATGACGAATGCGCAGATCGCCGTCCATCCTCCGACTCTCCAGTACTGAGAAATATGACTCCTATATCCGGCATCCTCGCCCGGGGATCTCCGGAAGCCAGTGTCCTCACGCCTCCCATCAGGAGCGGAACTTTTCCAAACTTATCGGGGGCACCATTCCGGGCTCATTCTTTCCATGCCAGCTATGGGCGCAACGTTAACTTTTTGCGAAGCTGTAGATGCACCTGCATCCCCTAGTTCACTGGCGGACCCAGGGTTGGAACATCAGGACCATGGCCCCTCGTTTGTTGGAAAAGTGTGGCCAACATGTCGTTTACCCCGTCCCTTTTCGGATGGAAAACTGTGTACACTTATGAAACAAATTAGATGTGAGATTTCGAAAACCTCAAAGTAAAGTCGCCGAAATCCGGGGGGGTGGAAGGGGGCATCAACAACTGGGAGTGGGCTAGGTCTCACAAATGGATATTTGCGCCCCCCAGCACATGGACCCGATTTGTTCCTACCCAAGTTACACCGAAGCTCCAACCACGCCCCAGTCCTCATCCTGAGGCGTCCCAGGCCCTCTCAGTCGATCTGCGCCGCATCGTCGGCCGACGGCCGCAAAACAAGGCCGAATCCATCATCGGCGGCGGCCGTCACGGACGAGGGAAGCTGTCGGCGGCGCTCTCTGTTCTGCAGCCGCCGACCAGCTCTGTTTGGCTACGTTATTAATGTGTCCGTCAGTCGTCCGGTACACCGAGCGGAATGAATTCTCGTGACTGTCGTGCTGAGCTTATTTTGGGCCGTCATTTCTCCCGAAGCCCCGTCGTGGCTCGCGAGAGGGCTGCGATGTCTTATGGCCAAATCCCGCCAGAAGCACGATTCGCCTCGTGACCTAAGATATTCACTGAGGGGTTAAGCTGAAACTAACGGCTAATCCGTCATCTGAACGGCAGGGTTCCCAGTAGATTCTTTGACCCGGCACTGACGGGTATTTCGCCACCTTCCATCGACTGGGAGGGGGAGGCGTTTTACGCTTCCTCCCCGGCTATCTCGAGAACCAGTCGTCCAATGATTCAGCTGGTTCAAACGGCAATCTATAGCACCTTTTAAATTTGGTGGCCCTGATGACGTCACAAGTCAGATAAAACACGAAAAAGTGGCCATTTTTTCCAGTCGCCTAATCACAGTGAAAAGCAGGGCGAGACTGTCTTTTTCTCTGTAATATACTCCTGCAGCTTAATTTCATATTATGAATGCCGCCTGACGCAAGGTCATGCAAGGTCAAGGTTACAGGTCGTTGCAGATTTGACCTCCATTGTAACGTGTCATGAGATGCATATTTCCCGGCCAGTTTGAGATGGGGACTCTAAAAATGACACTTTCAGAGAGCCTTGGACACGAAAAAAACTAAGGATGGCCCCAATTATCGTGCACATATAGCATTGCAACATTTTGTAGTTTCATACTGGGAGTACCACGAGCACGCTAGTGACCTCCATCTGACATCTCTGGATGACCATACAAGTCGGTCTGTCCATGTCCCACATTTCCACGGCATATTGTACACCATTGCAAAAACCGATATCCCACACCAGTCATCCACAACGTCAAACAGACGCCATCAGTTTATTCGCTGAACTGAAATCTGCGAAAAAAAACACCAAAAATCGAACTATAAAAAAATACAATGTTGCAAGGAACTGTTGTGTAAGTTCTATGTGCAGTTTATTGCAGGAAAATTCCATAACCTTCCTGAACGTGTTCAAAAAATAGGTTTATGCAGTTCCTTGTCTAAAATATATATTCAAGAAACGCGGAAAACGAAGAGTACATCTTTGATCTAGGACGACCTAGCACGAGGTCACGGTAGATCTGCATTGAAATCTCGGGTCATGATGATATGCAATGCAAGCCACAGCCACCATATACTGCTGATCAAGCACCGACAATACGGCGGTGAAGTAAAACTGAACGTCAGATCGCAAAACATGGTCGTATTTATGGCGTCATCAAGACGTCACCTAAGACAGCTTCGTTTCCAAAACTGTGTAAGTATGTGCAGAATTTATATAAGAAAAGGTGCTGAATGCTTCAGGACGCTGTTTTGATCCGTTTGGGAGATATCTAAGCAATGCGACATGGGGAGGGGGTTAAATGCTTCCCCCATTCAGTGGAGGGCTAAGCGTCAATATCGAGTTTGCGTGACATCACGGCAGACAGCGGCGCGGTGAACAAAACTCAGACATTATTCGTGAATGAAACCCACATGAGGCGTGAGTCACGCGCCAGCGGTTTAGCACCGCACTACTTAAACGAATGCCGGTCGTCGTTGTCAAAAACGTCAATGTTGGCTGGGAGCCCGGAGTCGAGACGGCGCGCGCAAAACACGGTGACGTTTCCAGCCGTCCGCGCTCCCGCGCGTGTGATGTCAGCAAGTCGGGGTGGCGTCAGTCGGCTGACGCCGGAAGGTCGTGATGCTCTCGGGATCGGGTGCATCCCGGGGTGCAAAGCACCCCGGGATCGGGTGCTTCGCGGCTCGTTCGTCACCGGAACGCCGCTCCTAAAACCGGTTCGGTCGCTCGCCGACCGTCCTGCTCCAAAACATCATTAACGAGCGAGGCCGTTTCGCAAATGGCGGCAAGCGGAAAAACGGCTTTGCCGCGACAGGCAGTTTAGCAGCGCGATCGCACTTCGTCGGTTCGCCGGTGTCCCGCGGTCGGGACCCGAGGCTGTTGGCCGGCGGTAGAGGGACGGGAGCTCTGGGACGTTTCGGAGCTGCTCGGCCCGTGTCGGAAGAGCTGGCCGCCCGCCAGGGTGTCACCGTCGATAGGGAGGCGTTCCTGGGGGAGGGGGTGGCGGCCCGCCACCGATACCGACACCGCCGCCAGGCTGCCAGCCGTCACAGCACCTGCTCGGCTTGGAGGGATTCACTTGCATGCTCGGCATCGCCTGGGAGGGGACGGAATTTAAGCGTGATTCGTGGAAATATTGTATTTAATCCCCAGGTTGTTTTGCTGTTTATCCACCATGGAGACCGCTTGGAAGCGGTGAAATAATTCCAGGAGGCAAGTACTGTGCTGGCGGCGTATTGCCTCCACCCTCTGACCACTATTGGTTACCACTGACTGCAGGTAATCGCTGACCGCCCAAAGGACCACTCCCTGATGGCAGTGGACCACTGAACTCTTCTGACGATTTATGACTACACCGTCACCGTCTGCAATGGGGGGAGCGGGCGCATGCTCCATCATGGGGCGTCGAAAGGGTGTCCAAACTGCATCGCCGTCTTCGACCCCGAAGGCGGGTAAGGGCGCCAACATTCCTGCCCGGGGATAATGCCGAGCCCAAGGGGACGCTGTCGTCCCACTCCCTCGACCCCCCCCCCCCCCCGGTCCGTCCTCTTCCTGGTGCAAAGCGTGGCTGTGAAAACACTGGGAAACTAGTGTTTTCTAGTTATCAGTGCACTACTATCAAGCGTTAGAAGCTCGATTAAGTTCACCAGGACCATTTGTGGGTCGTCGGGGCCCTTCAGGGATCGCTGGGCCTTCCAGACGCCGCAAGAAAAGATCCGCGATCGCCTCTTCAGGCGATCCTCGCGCCGTAGGGGTCCTCGCGGCCGCCCGGACCTTCTTCAGATCATGGCGACCGGAGGCTGCAGCAGGTCGCGATCTTCCCGGTAAGATCGCACTCTGCAGGATCTCTCCGCCGATCAGCTGGGATCGTCGGGTCTCCCGAAGGTCGCGGGACTCTGCCAATGATCTGGACCCATCGCGAATCGTTGGATACTCCGGACATCGCTGGACCACCGGAAGATCACAGGCGCCACAGCGGATCGTTGGAGCCTTTCAGCGCCCTCTCGCCCTCTAAAGATCGCGCCGGCCGAGGACCATTCTCGGATCACCGGGCCGCCCACGGATCGTCGGCGGACGGGGAAGATAGGCGACAGGCGAATTTGCAGCGTACGGAGACGAATGAATTTCGCCTCGGTGAGGGTTGGGCATTCCATGCGATAAACTAAAGCATCGCCGCCGGACCCAGCATCGTGACAGCGCATGGGGCTCGATCCACTATGTCCGTTCTCGACGCGTGACTGGAGCATTTTGAAGCCAAAGAAGTAGCCTTGGCTCATACGTATGGCTCATATGTATGGCCCCACACAAACTTTGACTGTTTGTGTGGGGCGTAGCGTATCCTGGCTGCATAATGACAGACGATTTCAATTTCTTTAAATGCATTTCGATGCGAAGTATTCAACATGGCTTTCTTGTCATAAACGGCTGCAAATCATAAATTTTCAGAATGACCTGCGCGACTTGCGGCTTAAATTCTCACCGTGGATACTTGTCTACCGACTGCGTGCAGAAGCATTTGATGGTTTATATACACTGTGCTGAGCTCTGGCGCCGTAACGTCATCAGCGCTCATCTTTGCTGCCTGCTGAGTCACCCTCGCCAAACAGACCGGACATTCGGCTCACTGGCCACGATTAGGATCGTTCGTGGTTGCTGTGGTCTGATTTCGTTCCGGTGATGTGTAATGTGGAACACAAGAGCCGACGAAGCTTACGCATGGGGCGCAGATCGCACAGTGTCAACCTTATTTTGGGATGACGCGAGGACCGCCTACCACGTTCACGAGATCCGTCCGGCAAAATCTGTCCTGTGAGATCCGCCCGGCTAGATCCGTTCGGTAAGATCCTCCCGGAAATGCATGTCCACCGAGACTCGCCTGGCTAGATGTGCCATGATGCCATGCCTGAGACCCGCCTGATACGGCTCGTCTGGTGAGTCCGCTCCGTCACGGACTCCCGTCACGTCACGCCACGTCACGCCACGTCACGAACCCGTCCCTCCGCTCGGTGCGGCGGACCGGTCCGCGATCCTGACCCCGGTCAAACGGCCCGTGACCTCCGCTGACCCTCCGGCGGTCCACCCTCAGCCGAAACCGCAGCGGCCTCCGCCGGCGGCCCGGCCAAGCGGCGGCCGCCTCCGCCGCCGCGCTCATCTCCGCCGGGGCGGGCGGCCAGCCTCAGGAACGCGTAACTCGCGGCAGATCGATGCCGGCCGGCCTCGGCGGCGACGCCGGCGGCGGGGGTTCGGGGACCGCCGCCGGCCGCCGGAGCTGCCGCCGCGGCGCCGGCGGCGAGTCGTGCCGGCGGCGCTCCGCCGTCGTCACGCGCGCGGCCGCGCCGAGTGACGCGGCGGCGCGGCGACGTCCGTGGACGTCAGTACGCCGGGACGATGCGTGTCGACTGTGGGAGAGCGCTGTCTCGGCGATGTTAGTGGAAGAAGCTGCGTGCGGGTCAGGACTTTGTGGATTGGCCGGTGACGGACGCGATGAATGCAGGACGCCCGTGGAAGCCATTCCGTCGGGACCGAGCGTTTCTGAACTCACAACTGATGGGCCGACTCAGCGACGTCATCTCAGCCCGCCGAGCCGTCAAGACAGCGCTGACCAACCAAAGAAACGTCACGTGACGTGACAGTTCGGCGAGCCACGTCCGCAGCCGACTGACTCTCGCACGAGCGCGACCCCGCCGCCCGCGCCGGCCGGCCGACCTTTTGACCGCGTACAAAGGCGGGCTAACGGTCTGGCCGGGGCTGAATGGGCCGTCCCGTGTCTGCCGCCGGGCCCGGTGCCGCTGCCAGCCGCCGATCGCCGGCCGGCACGAGACCAGAAGGGCTCTGCACGCGCCCTGGCCCGTCTTACGGCGCGGAGTGAGGCTCATGAGACTTCTTTCATAAGACCTACGCTTAGAAGATCTATCCTCATAAGACCTACGCTCAGAAGATCTATCCTCAGAAGACCTACGCTCAGAAGATCTATCCTCAGAAGACCTACGCTCAGAAGATCTATCCTCAGAAGACCTACGCTCAGAAGCCTGCTCAGGGACTCTGAGTCAAGTGGCCTTCCGTGCCACTGATCCGCGCCCTCGGCGCGACACTGTGCCGCGGGTCCGTTTGACTCCGAGGTCGGGGGCTCGGCGTGACTCTGAGTCAAGAGTTCGGCGTGACTCCGAGTCGCGGTCGGAGGACGTCGTGACTCCGGGGAGGCACCGCGCCGTGACGTCACCGTCACGACGGCTCGGCGACGTGACCCGGTGACGAACGGCCAGTGCTGGCCTTGACCTGGTGGCGTCGGTGTCACCAAATGAGTGTCACGAAGTGTCACTGAGCGTCACGAAATCGGCCTGGTGCTGTTCATACCGCCGAGAAGCCCGAGTGGACCAGGACATGGCTGTTGAAAGTTGCTCGGGTGCCCGACGTGATTGTCGCACTTCTTTGTGGAACTGAAGCCAAAACCCACAATAAAACAGTTGTGATGCATGTCATTTTTGCGGAAGTAAAGTCGAAGGCCACAATAAGAACAGCTGTGATGCCCGCGATATCGTACCGTTTACTGAACTGTATGTGAGATGAAGTCCGAATGTCGCATAATCGTGAGCCATTAGGAAGGGAAATTATGAACAACTTCTATTTTTGAATATGCGGGCATTCAGAAGCATACAGAACGACGTTAGTATCCGTTCATGAAGTGGATACTAACAGCTTGGGACCACACGATAATCCATCAAATTTTGGTTTCACACGATCAGCGTGTTCTGCTCGTTGAAAGCTTAATGAGGTGTTGGACCAATCGGCCCGATTTGAGCACCACCATCAGTAGCAGATTCCCACCGAGGCTACGTTGGCCCTCGCCATTCAAATTCGCTACGGGCTTTCATCCGCCGAAGGGCACGTACGCTGAACACCGGCTTAACCTTTACCGCCAAGATATGCTATCGTTTGAACATTACCGGTCGGTCGCCTTCAGATATAACTTCACCAACAGCTGCGGCCTGCAGACGGCTCCACCGGCCAAGTTCTTCTCCAGCTAGTGCGCCAGCTGACCCGCCCTGCCTCCTAAATAACGCACGACGTTTTAAGTTGGTCGTTTTAAGTTCTCTTTAGACGAGAGCGCAGCACTCTCGCGGGAGTTTTGGCTGGAATCGGACCCTTGGTGATGCCTGCTGGAACAAATGGGTTGTGGGGAAAACGGGATATTCTGTGTGACTTTTTGACTGCAGTTTGACAGATGTCTGGTTGCGGCCCCTGGCCATTTTGAAGTTGTCCGTTCTGGAGTAGGACATAGAACAACGTACAATTTTTATCACTTTGTCATGAGAGACTTTTGTTGTATTTTGCGGTAAATTGTGTTAACCACCTGTCCATGCGTTTCGTGTATGTAAAACGGGGAAACTTAACATGTTGTTGCTTCCATTGTTTTGCGTTCCATTGATTTTGAGGCTGTCTTTTTACCATTTCGTTGTGTCAAAGCTGTCTTGTGAATCTCACCTTACCCCACCGAACGATAGGTGTCGAAACGTATTGGCCAATCTCCATCCAAGGGTGTTTTCACATGTATGTCGATGGTGACGTTTATCAATTCAACCGAAACTTAGCTGAAACGCATTTCAGACCGGTTACATCTCGTTTGTTTTCGGGCCGACTGCCATGTGACCCCAAATCCACCGCGAACAGGCTAACGGACTCCCCCCCCACTACCGCCCACCAAACCCACTCGGACCGGTACTCGTGATCGTAAACACCCCGACCGCCAGCGGTTCCCGGTGCGGCCGCCAGGGGCGCTACTGACGCGCCTGCTCTCCGCAGCGGCCGGTGACGTCACGGGCGGCCCGCCGGCGGCGGCGGTTCGACGCCCGTCCGGCCGGCGCCGGCGGCCGGCGGCCAGTGGGCGCGCGGCGCGGCGAGCGGCGGCAGTGGCGCGGCGATGACGGCGCGCTGGACGTGCGTGTGGGCGGCCGTGGCGGCGGCGGTGGCGGCCACGGCCGCGCAGGTCGCGGTCGCGCCGCGCAGCGTGCTGCCGTACCGGGCCGTGCGCTACTCAGCGGCGCCGCTCAACACCAGCTACCGCGCCTCGGCACAGTTCGACCCGCGCGGCATGGAGCACCTCTACTTCGTGACCAACCTGTTCCTGGACCTGATCCAGGCGGACGACTCGGCGGCGCTCGGTGAGTGCGAGCCCGGCGCGGGCCGCCGCTCGGCGGTGGATGGATGGCGCCGCTGAGGTCTCCCGGGCGACGGCGGTGGCGGCGCCTCCTGCTCCGCCGGCCGTCCGGCGCCGGAGGCTGCCCGGCTAAGTGGGGCAGTTCTGTTTGTGTGCCTGTCAGGGAGGAGGGCGACGGGTTGGCTGCGTTTTGAACTCGGTCTTCTGGCCCTCAAAACACCGGTGTTTTTTTCTTTTTGAATACTGAAGTCTTATATAACGCGGCTGGCCGCAAGAACAAGATGTGTAGCGGATTGGAAGCACACGAAGCTAACGTGAACGCGTCCCATGTAATTGAAACATCAGTCGATAGAATGTAAACGCCAGTTGCTGCGATCGTAGACACATCTACCCGATGATGCTCTGCAAGCTGGAGTCTCCTTGCTAGTAGCAACAGAATCTTTTCACATCTCGACCTGCTCTCCGGACGCCGAGCGACGCTCTTTCCTCACCGTCCGCGTGACGTCACTCTCGTCTCAGTCACGCCGATCCGGTGCGACTGTCGGCTGAGTTCATAGCTGCGTCCTGCTGCTTCCCGAACAGCGGCCGCCTTACGGGTCGTTTCCCGGGTTCCGCGGCCCGGCGGCGGGCTGTAAGCCGCGTCTGCGCTCCCCGCTGCCCGCCGCCCGCCGCCACGTGCTGTTAGGGCCGCGTCGCGGAGCGATTCTCCGTGGCTCTTCCGACGTTGTTCGCATGTAAATCGGGGACTCCGGCGCGGCGTTGTCGCTGTGGTGAAGCCAGAAGGAAATGACGCGCGAGAGGCGGTCTGGAGTCGGGGGATGCACCAGCTGTCTTCAAGTGTTTCGAGGAGCGATGTCCGTGTTGGCGGAGGTTGTTTGCAGGGCTTGGCACACACGCAGATGCTGCCTTACGCGGGCCTTAAACCGGTTATGCAGGCCGTTTTAGGTGTCTGCCGTGCTTCGCTGATGTTGTGTAAGACGCAGCGGGCTCTGTCGGGAGGGAGGAAAACCTGAAACGTTTGGAGTTCTGTTTCCCCCTAAAGGACTGTATTGCTGTAATCATTGGTTCAATGACCGCTTTCGAGCGCTCCGGAGACGCGAACTCCGCTCGCGTGTGTCGGTCGGAATACATGCTGAACGTAATTGCTGCCTCTCCCTAGCGTGTTTGACTCGTATGGCACATGCGAATGCTGTATTTTGAGGAAATTGCCGCGATAAGTTGTTCCATGTATCAAAGAACTGACAAATTATACCAGTGGTTCGCGCTAGATCGATGGGAAATCGTTGTCGACATTAATAGCGACAGGACAACAGGCCGAATCGATATTAAAGTGGATCTCGGAATGACCAGTTCACTTTTGGTTGTAACCAAACTGCCCATCTGGCGTCTGACGTCGAGAACCTAGCTCGAACTGTGCAGTAATCACGTGCACACATCCTGTCATCATCCCTGCAGCTAGAGGACGTCAAGCGCCGCCCAATACGTGTCGGACTCTCATAGGACTGCCGTAGGAGCTGTCAGTGGCGGCCGGCTCCGGTGCTGGACGTTTCCGCCTGATATTTCCTCGTCAGCTGAGTCTGATAGAGTCAGACTCCGCTGAGACAGAGAGACAGACTCTGACACAGAGTCAGACCGCTGAGACAGAGACTGACTCTGAGACAGAGACAGACAGAGTCAGTCGGACACAGACGGAGTCTGACAGTGACAGTCTCTGGTGCTGGCCCTGCCCGGGACCCCTCTGCTCCTCCACAGAGCCTGTCCGGGCCGCGAGCCGTCAGCGCCGGCCGGTCGGCTCAGGTGCCTGCCCCTGGCCGGGATCCGATCTCCACCGGCTCAGTGCGTCGCCGCCTCGTCTTGCCGGGCCCGGCTTGGCACGGCCCGGTCCCAGACGACTCGATTCGACTCGACTCGTCTCGTCTCGCCGAGACGGAGCGGGGGCCGCGACCTCCGGCCGGACGACCCCGGACAACGGTCGAGTGACGTTACGTAACGCCGGTGTGACGGTGACGGACCGTACTGCGGTCGCGGCTGGGACTGCTCGGAGCCGGGCCCTGAGTGGAAAACCTAGCTTGTCTTTAACTGTTCCTTGTGTTGGTGTCGGGTGTGCTGTTATGAAGCTGGCCAAGTCAGGTCCTCATGGGACGGGTCACGCACGCACCCGCTGGGGAGTTACCAAAGCTGGGAAGAGGAAGACTGCGTGAACCAGATCCGGGCATAGAGAAAGAGATCCGATTGTCTCGGAGGTGTGTCCTGAGGAGAGGTGGCACCAAATCACTACTACACGCTTCTTCAGCTGCATTAAATAGAACCCAACCGCATGAATCTTCGGCCAGGAGTCTTACCGGACCAAATGAATGAAGAGGCCTCCGCAGAATTGAACCCGGCCCCGTCATCATCCTGCCGCCCGCCTAACCCTGTGTAAACAGACACAATCTCCCCTCCCGCGCGCGCGCCGCCGGCAGAATCGCCTGGGGCGCCGCCGGCGGGCGCGCTCGGCGTGTGCCCCGCGGCGGCCGAGCCAGCTGATCGATGTAATCCGCCGTCGGCAAGGGCGACTTCCCATCGACCTGCGGGATGGGGGGCCGACCGCCGGCCGGCCCGAGCGTAGCCGGGCAACGTTCGGCCGCCGCCACGGCCGGAGCACCGGTGGCGGTGGCCGGCACCGGCGGCTGCCCGGGCCGGCCGGCCGCTGGCGAGGGCTGCGAGCTCCGAAGGCGGGCTGGACGAGCGACGGTTGAAGTGGGTTCTGGGATCGACCGCGCGGGCAGGGTCAGGAGCTGGTCGGAATGTCGTGAGGCGTGCTGGCATTGCGGCATGGCTGGCGCGACCTGATGAGTCGGTCTGTGTGAACGCGCTTGTGATGGATGCCAGGAGAAGGGTGTACTAGGCGACAGGCACTCGCCCCTGGTAAAACCATGAGCACCATAATAGCGGCGAAATGGATGATGGTCATAACTCCACAGCTGCAGACGTCCATACTTTGTGCGTCAGATGCACAACGTCAAGGGTAATGTTCTCTCTGGCCATCGTCAGCTGTTCATCAACCTTGACATAAACCTCGTCACATTCATGACTTTCAGCGTGACAGCGTGGCTCTGAAGTTTGCATCGAGTTGCCATTGCCAGGCTTCTCCTGTCGCATTCGACGCTGGTCGCGTTCAGATCACTGAATCGCCAAAACAACCCGCTCCAGCTCTGGCGCCGTTCTGAGCCGTCTCTCGGACCCACGCGGGCCACGCCGGCTCGGGGTCGAAGCCCGTTGAGGCCGAGCGACGTTCGCGAACGTTTTTCACGCTGAGGCGACGACAGAAGTCGTTTCAGCGACGGCGTCCGCGGGCTGTTCCAGATCGCGGCTCGACGCCGGCCCGCGTGCGCGTGCGGTGACAGCCAAACCGCCCCCAATCGATGCTGCCTCCCCGTTTGTCGTCTATAATTGACGCCGGGAGGGGTACCGCTGCCGCGCGCGGCGCGCGGCGCGGTCCAGCGCCAGAAACGTCGCGCTTAGTCGAGGCCGCTCGATTGGAGCCGGCCGCTGTCGAGCCGAGCCGGACCGGGCCGGACCGGGCCGAACCAAACCGAACCGAACCGAACCGAACCGAACCGAACCGAACCGAGCCGAGCCGAGCCGAGCCGAGCCGAGCCGAGCCGAGCCGAGCCGAGCCGAGCCGAGCCGAGCCGAGCCGAACCGAACCGAGCCGAGCCGAGCCGAGCCGAACCGAGCCGAACCGAGCCGAGCCGAGCCGAGCCGAGCCGAGCCGAGCCGAGCCGAGCCGAACCGAACCGAACCGAACCGAACCGAACCGAACCGAACCGAACCGAACCGAACCGAACCAAACCAAACCGAACCGAGCCGAGCCGAGCCGAGCTGAGCCGAGCCGGACCGCACCGGACCGGTCATCTGACCACTGGGCACGCCCAGCCGGCCGCGGCGGGACCGGCCGGGACCGGCCGGGACTGGGACGGGACCGGCTGCGGGAACCGGGACCCGGTCGGGACCGCGGCCGGGACCAGGGATGCAGCTGGCGCCCAGTGACCGGCATCGCTGTAGCGGACGGCAGCGCAACGTGTTGAACCAGGCGAGGTGGGACGGGGCAAGAATATGTGGGGCAGGTCATGAATAATTCGGACGTTGTGAAACTGTGTGGGAGTATACGGGACATTGTGGGATTAAGCGGGACTGTGGCACAAGGTAGGGCCATGCGGATCCACGCTAAACCACATGCGACCAGGTGGGATAAGGTCAGTCCAGTATGGCACTGCATGAGATGAGGTCCAGTCGGAATACGAAGTACTGAGTATGCTGAACTTCGGACAGCCGTACTAGACCCAGCGCCGCTTGGCCCAACCGTGCCACGATTTGCATCGCCCGGGGCTGTTCCATTCGCGCGCTGTTGCCCGCCGGCTGGCCGCGGCTTGCCCGTCGTTTCTACCCGCCTTCTGCCGGCGCCGACCTTGCCGAGTTGGGCCAACAGAGCTCGCTGTTCTTCCGGCGCCAGCTGACGGCCGGGCCCGTCCAGGGCTGCCGGCGAGCTGCGGCGTTTCCGCCTCGGCGTGGCGCCGCCGGCGGGCCGCGATGGCCCACATGTAGACCGCCGGTCCACCCGCCGGCGAACCCCGCGGCCGAAACGCTCCGGGCCGGTAGCGGTGTCGAAATGTCGCGTCTGTTTCGGGGGGTCGGAGTCCGTCCGGCACGTTCGCGCGCGGTTTTGTTTGAAATTTCGCGGCACCGACTGGACGCAGGTGGCGTGGACGCAGAGGGCCGGGTCTGCGCAGCCGATTCAGGACCTGTGGCAGAGTAGTGGAGCGGTGTTGCGGGGATTTCCTCGTTCGACAGTCCAGCTGCGGCTGGGTTTTTCTCAGTGGAACGACGCCGACGCGCGTTACTGACGTGTCACTGACACCCACGTCAGTGGCCGGCCGAGGCCTTCGTTCGAGCAAAATTGGATGAAAAATGGCCTCGAGATTGTGACGCTGTGGATTACCGGCATCCCGTCCCGCGTCGGCGTCCCGGACGTCTCTACCGTCCCTGAGATCTCTGCTCCTGATGTCAGCCAACTCCGAGGCGAGACAGGCCCCGAAAGATATCAAAGAGGCTTATGCTCTGTCGGCCGTATCACGGCATTTCGGCCGACAGCTGCTGCCAGCGAACGCTTGCATTTGCGGCGTTCAGACAGAGCTTGTGTGGACTGAGAATACAAAATGCACACCGCCTTCATTGTTAACGTCGCTTAGAGCCGGAACGGCATGTTTGTCGTTTACAACTATGAATGCCCGAAGCCTGTCGCCGGTTGTGACAGGAGTTCGCTTGGAAGTCAACAATGTCTCAGGCAGGCACGTAGCCAGGATTTTCCTCAGGAGGGGGCCAAATGTCAAATTTCGTCATATGCCACAAGCATATGTCGAAATCTATAAGGAAAAAAACAATTTTTTTGTAATGTACGTAATTTACGTCATATGTAACGCACAGAAAAGCATATAATGTTTGTTTTCGCAACATAGATATGATCACTATTACGTATTCCTGCGAAATCGCCATATATCTAGTGTAGACCACTCGGCTCAGAGGCCCTTCGCTACGTCCCTGGTTGGTTAGTTTCAGTGGCGACCGTCCGTCCGTTTATGTGGTCCTCAGAGTCTACTCCAGTGGTGACCAAAGTCTGGTTCATTAGGCATCACGTCATCACGTCACTGAACACTGCGATGTTCAGTGGTCAAGCTACCGGAGTGCTCGTTTGTCAGATTCCTCCATTGATCACTGGTCAGGTTGCGCTTTCATTTGCCGGGGGTTTGCTGGTCAGACGACTCCTGACCCTGTGCGGCCGGCCAACTAGCTTGGTCCGGAACGGTCAGCGACTTTGATGCATGGGGCGCTACGGGTGGAGGCATGATGTTAAAGTTTGGCGAGTTGGAACCAGTTTTACGTTATTCCCTCCCATGCGGCCCGAGAGGGACTGAATGAAGCACGGTGCGGCCGCGCCCTGCCCTGGGATGGCCTCTCTAGTGAGCGGGTTGCTAGGAGTGCCGGCCGCTGTGGGTTGCACGTGACCGGAACGGCGAATACGACCCCCAGCAGCCGGAGCGTAACTCCTGAATAGAGCTGGAGCTGCTGGGACGGCTCGAAAGGCTTGACCAAGCCCTGTCTCTCTCAGATGCCGAAGCCACTGGAAACTGCCGCCTACCTCGATCCTCCTGCCGTCGTTGCGGTCGCGACGGAGGTCGGATGTCGCGCACCCAGGAGTTTTTAGAGGGCGAAGCCGGGGTCTGAAAGATGCATCAAGTGTTTGGCAGGCCGGTTTCTCTTCCCGAGATATTTCTTCGCGCTGTCCAGTTGCCCTTCATCGTGGGGTCCGGGGTCGCTCCCCTGCCTATGGGTGCGCTTTTGGACTCGCGACGGCCACCAGCCGCAGCCGCCGGTCCGAGCTGCGGGGCCGAGCCTGCTCCGGACGCGAAACAGCCGAGTTCCCGCAGCCGCGGGGAGAAACTGCTGAGCTTCTCGGTCGGCCGGACCGATCAGGCGGCTGCGGATGTTTCGGAGCTTTAAGCTGCGGACAGCGGGACCACTGGAGCGGCCGGTGGCTGGACCAGGACCGCCGGAGCTGCCGGTGGCCGGACCAGGACCGCTGGAGCGGCCGGTGGCTGGACCAGGACCGCCGGTGGCTGGACCAGGACCGCCGGAGCGGCCGGTGGCCGGACCAGGACCGCCGGAGCTGCCGGTGGCTGGACCAGGACCGCCGGAGCGGCCGGTGGCCGGACCAGGTCGCGGCCGCCGCGCCGTCCGGTCCCCGCGACCCGTCCGACCGGCGCGTGACTCAGCGAGGTCGCCACGTCACAAGTGGAACTCATCCGGGTTTCGCCTGCGGTCCCAGCCGGTTCGAGCGAGTCGCGCCGCCTCGCCGCCGCCTCGCTCGAGTCTCGAGTCACTCTGCCGCGATGGCAGACAGCAGCAGAGTTCCTCAGCGCCTGTGAGAACGACTCGGTCAGCATCGTCTTCGGCACGGTCGGCGACTGCGGGGATGCGCTTGAGGTCGCGTTCTCGCCGTCGGGGACGCGCTCCGCGGCTTCCGGTTTGCGTTGGCGGTGGTGGGCGTGGCCTTCGGTCCCCTGCTGTCCTTGCGGTCGTGACCTTGGAACTGCGCGTGCCAGCTTCTGCCTGTCCGCTGTCAGTGAAGGGAACAGAGAGAGAGAGAGAGAGAGAGAGAGAGAGAGAGAGAGAGAGAGAGAGAGAGAGAGAGAGAGAGAGAGAGACAGCGTCTCCTGATATCCGGCCGAGAGGGCTGAAGGTGGTAGGGAGAACAGTCGGAGTCTCCAAGAGTTTGTTCCTCGTACCTCGTGGTACAGGATCTGCCGAGTACGAAGGTGGAAGAGAAAGACACCCAGGGGCCCGTCGTCAGTCAGGAACACAGTGTGCTCTCCGCCCGCGCTTGCGGACCTCTAGCCGTGTCCGCGATGGAGTTGGAGTGCGCATCCGCGGGGCTTCCGTATCTGCCGTGGTCAGCGGCGGCTCGACCTGTCTCGTGGCCAGGCCCTGGTCGACACTGCCGTCCCCCACCAGCAGCGGCAACTCGAATTCGTCCCTACAGTCCTTGCCATCAGTTGACGCTGTACCCGTGATGAGGTGACGGCGTCGACTGGATAGCGTCGTCGCCGCACCAGACGGTTGACCTCCGTTGATAACCCGCTCTGACGGTCTACGATGAGACGATGAGACGACTGGGTAACTCTGATCCCGGCGAGACGCCCTTCCTAACGTCGCGCCCGCCTGTCTGGTGAGTCTGGCCGCGCTGTTTTTGCCAAACATGCTGTTCCGCTGCCCCTCCTGCGCCGGAGACACAGAAATCGATCAGCGGTCCGTGCTGATTAGTTTCCTGATGGTCGTCTCGTTAATTGCTGCCGTCTCAAGCGAAGCTTCGATGCCACCGATAATTGATGCTCGTGCCGGGCTTTGTGTCATCGGATTACGGGAGAGATGATAAACTGCATGCAATAAAGTAGGATTAGACTGTCATTGGTATTGACTGTTGTGGGCAATGTGATGAGCCTGTTTCAGGGTACGGCCTAACAGACGTGAACGCAGCCCTCTGGGCTGTCGACCCATGCTAGGATTCAACGAAGTGCGGTTGTTTCCCGTTAGTTGTCTGATTCCATTGCTTGCGTTTCTGATGCATGGTATTTCACAAGGAATGTTATGATTCATGGTGGGTACATCAGCATTGTCTACGTCTTTTGTGTGATGTCCGTGGAGAGGATTTATAGGGGTCGCTGTTAATGGGGAACGGGCCTGCTTTGGCACGCGGTGCGCTCGACCGCCTGTAGTTAGGGTAGGGTTGAGCCTGTCGGCCCCTGTCCCTGGCCATTTCCTGTCCCTTTTGCCCCCCCCCCCGCCGCCGACCCTGTCCTCGCCAGCTCCTGCCCTATCTTGACTCGGGTGGCCGGCTGCAGTTAACCGGTTGACCGTCAGCTGGCCGGTGACCTTGTCTCTGTCCTCGTGCCTGCCCCTGCCGCTGTCTGTAGCTGTGCTAGGCCGGTGTGCCGTCAGCCGGCAGGGATCATGTCCCTCTCCTTATCCCTGTCCCTGCCGCTGTCTCTGGCTCTAGTCCAGTGCTATCGTAACCAGGGTGTTCCTCTCCCCGTCCCCATTCCCATCCCTGTTCATGTGCGATTCCCTGCTCCTGTTCCTGTCTGATTCCCTGCTCCTGTTTCTTCATGATCCCCTGTTCCTGTTCCTGCCTGATTCCCTGCTCCTGTTTCTGCCTGGTTCCCCGTTCTTGTTCCTTCCTGATTCCCTGTTCCTGCTCCTGCCTGATTCCGTGCTCCTGTTACTGTCTGATTTCCTGTTCCTGTTCCTGCCTGATCCCCTGCTCCTGTTCCTGTCTGATTCCCTGTTCCTGTTGCTGTCTGATTCCTTGCTGCTGTTGCTGTGGCGGTCTGCGCCGGTGTTCCAGTGCTGCGGCCCGGCCAGTGGCCGCAATGGGCCGGCCGAGGCCAGGCCGCCGTAACGGTCCGCCGGCGCCAAACCGGCCCGTCCGGCCGGCCGCCCCCGCCCTGCCGCCCCCGCCCCGCGGCCCGCCGGCCGGACTGAGGGTCGGACCCGCCGGCCGCCGGGTCCGACCCGCGACCCGCGAACCCGGACCCGCGGCCGGACGTGGTCGCCACGACCGACCGCCGCGGATACTCTGAACCGGCTCAACCCGTGACCCGTGGGTTCGGACCGCGAGCCCACTGGCGTCGGACCACAGCCGCACCACGCGTAACCGGATCACCAGCGCGTCCGGGTTTCAGCTGCGATGACGCGGACCCACCGACCCAGAACACCCCAGCCTTGACCTACGAGTGGTCCCGCTTGAACCGTGGGGTCAAAGGGGTTTCAGCAGGCAGGAACCCTGGACCGGTAGCTACTGGACACGGTGCAAGGTTCGATGGGTCCTATGTCCCGACCCATCCATACCGTTTTGAAGGACAGGTTGTGTTAAAACCACCGCGTAGACAGATATACTGGTTTAGGCCGTCAGGCCATGACCGCTAGCCTTCCGCTAAATGAGACACTGAGGTGTTTTGTGACTCAGAGGTTGTGCAAACCAGATGTGTCACCAGCCGTTTTTCCGCTTTTTCTGAAGAACCGTATGCGGTTCTCCACTAGGATGATGCGCTGCTGTTTTTTGCAAGGTAACACCGCATGCATAGATCTCGATCGTATCAACGGCGAACGGTCGCGACACGTCAGCACCTGGCGGTGGCTGGAGCGTCGGCCGGTGTTTTATGCGGCCTCACGGCCCGCTAGCGCGCGCCCGGCCGGCCGGCGGGTCGGGTTTCCGGCTCAGTTTGCACGCCAGACGGCAGAAAGCCCGCGGGCGATCACGGGTCTGCGGTGTCGCCGGCGGCGCCGCAGCGCTGTTCGCCGTCACCGACGGCCGACCCAGTCGATGTTAGCGGTCTGTGGAAGGCCTCTGCGTGGTTCGGAATCGATTCGAATCGATTCCTGAATCGGGTACGCAGCTGGGCAGCTTTGTTGTGAATCGGAACCGGGGTCGATTCGCCTGAAAACGGCGGTGGTTCTGCTGACAAATGTGGCGTCGACCAGCGGATTACTCGAGCCCGTTCAGCGAGTGAGTCAGAATCAGTATCGTGTGGCAGACTTGTCAGTCAGTTATCACTGAATTGGAGCGAAATCGATTCACGTTTTTAACAGCAGGTGTGAATGCGAATCAGGATCGATTCTCAAAGCAGTTTACCAAGCCGTGAATCAGTTCACTAGGGCCGAATCAAGCACTAGAATCGTCAGTCGAGGTGGACCAGGGTCTGCCCCTTCCCCTCCCCCCCGAACAGTTGTCCGCGGTGTCGGATCGTCGTATCGCGATCCTGTCCTGTCGGGGCGTGGTACGTGACGGATGACGTCACCGCCTGATTGATGTGGGGCGGCCCGGACGGGACGTTTACAAGACGTTTTGGCAGCCGCGCCAAATCGTAAATCAGGCTCTTGTTGAGGCTACAACGGTCGGGGCGTCGTTTTTGCTGTTTGAACTGGGAACCGTTGTGTCATGCCGCGTGGTCTCCGGGCCCGATCTGGTCCGGGTCTGGCCGCTGGACCGGACGGTGAACTGACTCGCCTGCAGAGGTGACGCCAGGTTTCTTGTCGGGGGAGGCCGTCGTGAACCGGCACACGAACAGCACGCGACGAAGCAGCGCCAAATCCACGAGAGGTGGGTCTGGGTTGGGGGGACGGTCCCAGGCTCCCTGGCTGCACCGCAGCTCCTTGCTCGCCGTGCAGTCACCGCCGGCACTGTCGACGTGCACTCTGCCGTGAAATTGGTCACGGGCGCGCGGACCGCACCCGGCGTCTCCCCCGTCCCGGCGGCTCTGTTCTCACGGCCGTTCTCTCACGGCTGCCTTCGGCCGGTTGCTCGCCGCCGGCTGACGGTGCTCGGCCAGCGGGAAGTGGACGCGGTGATTGGTCGGCCGCCGCTGTCGGTAGCGGCGCCCGCCAGGGTCGGTCATCCGTCAGGCGCCGACGGCGATGGGGCCGCTGACCCTTCCCCTCAGGGCCGCGGGCGGCCACCTGTGGCTCATTGGTGAAACGGGTGGACCCCCGAAGCGGGAGGGGAGCGGTGGCTGACACACCCCTCTCCCAAGCGTCAGGTGCTGTCGGCCACGGACTGGTTTGCTGGTAGCATTGGGTAACTGGCTATCGGCTCTGTCCAAGTCGTGACACTTCAGTCACCCCTGCGCAGTGGATACTGGCGCGGTAAATGATATCGAGTAGAATCAGAGACGTTATCGATCACGAACCGCGGGGGGAGGGTGAAGGTGGCAGGAAATCGATTAGGATCGCCTGCCGGATCTGTTGCTCCTCGCCATTTGCAGCCTGAAACATGTCAGTGCAGAGCACTGTAACAACTCTGTAGACGCCATCGGACATATCAAGATCATTGCCATCGGAAGTGCAAAGGCAAACATACGGCAAGCATGGAAATGCATGCATGCACACGAGGAATGAGACCGGACCAGATGCCACGGACAGGCGAGACCGGACCAGACGCCGGGAGCAGATGAGACCACACGCGGCTGGCGCCTTCTCCCAGCCGCCGCGTGGTTTATTGATCGGTGCGAAAGTTGGCGCCCGCGTCCGCCGACCGCCCGCGGTAAAAAAAACTCTCCCGACGACCGTCCGCGGTAAAAAAAAACCTCTCCCGACGACCGTCCGCGGTAAAAAAACCTCTCCCGACGACCGTCCGCGGTAAAAAAACTGCCCCTCGCTGTACGCGGAAAAAAACGCTGCCACCACCGTCAGCTCAGCGCGACGGACGCCGAGTGATTGGCCTGAGAGGAGAATTCTGCCCGCCGGGACACCGTCCACTGGATGTCCGAGCTGTCCGGCTCCGGGGCTCCAACGTTCCATTTCCGGCGTTCAGACGCCCGTTTCCGGCGTTGAGACGTCTCGTTTCCGGTGGTCAGTTGTGCCGTTTCTGGCGTTTTCGTGTTTTGCGGTTATTTGCTCTTTGTTATTGGGAAGTTTTGGGCTCGATTTTAGACGTTTAGTTCCCTTATGAGACGCGTTGTTTGTGTTGGCCAGGCATGTTCTTTCGAGCGTTATGACTGCAGTCGGTGTTCCGATGTTTACCACGGAGCGTTGGTGTCGTTATCTGAGCCAAACTGAGCTCGTTTTTCCGGTGCATGCGTTCTTCATGACTTCTGCGTCTCATATGTAGCATCCTAACGTCTCCAGACCGGGAACAAGACGTGCAGCCGTTTTCAGCATTTCGGCATGCTCCCGAGTGCCGGCGTTTGATCATTGTTGGAGCCAGGTTCATTGAACGCAGACCACGTGTCGACTGTATGCGTCACACGCGTCCCCGCCTCACCCGCGTGTACGCAGGTCACGGCTCACGGGAAGTCACGGGGCACGGCACCGGCACGAGGCTGTCGTGACGGGGCGGTTTTAGTGTCGGATGTTTTAATTTGGCTGTTAGTGTTTCCGCCGCTGTGAGTGGCGTAATGGCTGCGACAGTCGGGAACTGTCTGCGGCGCCGGATGGCGTGACGGCTACGATAGCTCAGCCGTGTACGAGCAGGTTGTTACGTCATCAGTGGCCCGGCCAAGCTTACAGTGCTAAACATATGCATAGGACCAGTGGGAGCTAAGAGGACCACTCCTCCCTTGCGCATTGTTCCAAGATTTTTAACCCAAAACTGCGTCGCGTTGCATGGGAAGAATCCTTCCGAGACATGACCCGTCTTTTTCCAGCGCTTTGTTACGCATATGCTGGCGAAACCGACCCTGGGATTCCTCCCGTGGTTGGGATCGGCTCCCGCCTTCCACCGGGCTCCCGGCTCCCGACCGCGGGAGCGGGAGCCGCCGCGGCAGTCGCGGTCTGCGGCCGCGGCGCCGGAGGCAGCTTCCGTGACGTCACAGCTCGTTTGCCGCCACCGATGATTGGTCGGCGGAGCGGCGGCTCGCCGTGGAGAACGGAGGATTCACACCGAGCGGAGGGACGGACAAAGGCCTGCCGCCGGCCGAGAGCCGATCAGGGCCGGCTTCTGACGGGCTAACCGGCGGAGAGAGAGGGCTCGAGTGGGACACCGAGAGGCGCTGATGAGGGCTCACGCGAGCAACAGCAGAACAGTAGCAGAACAGCCGATGTCGCGTGAGAATGGCCTCATGCTTCGTCTCTGTCTGCCCCATATAGTCCAAATGCCGGACAAAAACGGTAACAGTTCCGGGCAGTGCCGCAGAAGCGGAAAGCGACTCTTTTTTCGGATCCAGGCATTATTAATACAGACGTTCGTGGGAAGAAACGCCCTTGAACCCCGAAGTTCTTGTTCCCCTGCGTTTCGACTCAACGCAGATCTGATTGCAGTATTAGGAGAAAGACAGAGATACACAGTCGGCGCAGAGCTCAGGGACGAAATGCGAGCAGATCTTGCCCAACGAGAACATTCGAGTTCCGAGACACTCAAGGCTCCATCCTTTCCCGAACCGCGCGCGGGAGATCCGATCTCGACTGACCTCAGCCGATCTGCGGCCGGCCGGCCCTCGCCTCGGCCGCGGTCGCCGACCCGGCCCGGTCACGTGACCGGCCGTCGCGCGCGGCCGCCGCCAGGTGGCGCCGAGAGGGAAACCCGCGCCATGACGAGGCGCCGAGGCGCGAGTTCGCCGACCGGCGGCGGTAATCGCCGTCACCTGGGCCCGCGGACACCGGCGTGCTCCTGGCGTAACGCGTGGGGCCCGCTGGGCCTGTTCCTCGTGCAGGTGTCGCCGCGCTCTCGCCGGGCCTGTTGATGAGTTCCGGCGCCAGACCGTCCTCCCACCGTCGGCCAGGACGTGTCGAGCGTCCGTCGGCCGCAGCGCGGCGTCTTCAGCCGCCGGGGCAGGCCGGCGCGAGCCGCGTGGATCGTCGGAGCCCGTGTGCGGCGGCACGCCGTCGCCGCGCTGTTACGCGGCGGTGGCGGCGGTCGCGGAGGCCGTCGGCTGGTGACTCAGAGTGCAGCGGACCGTGCCTGCCGCTGCCCTTCTGCTCGGCCAGCCGCGGGGGTTATGCACCGGTCTGCCCGTCACGGGCGCTCTGGTCCCGGGCTGCTCCGTGACCGGGTTCTTACGCTGGTGGAGATGCGACACTAGAGAACACCGCCGAGCGAGAACAGGACTATAGAAGGCGGGGCGGAGGCTTTGGCGGCCGTTTTGTCGTCTGCGGCTGTTTTTGTCGAATGCGAAAAGTGAGCGGCATCCTAAAGGGCTGGCGGAGCTGAAATGTTTTTAGATGAGGGTGAAACAGAACGTTGGCGAAATGCTGGCGTGACTTTTGACAAAAGAAACCTTGCCAAAAATCTTAACGCCGTCCCCAACCGGTAAAAGGATAACTCGGCCATCCAGCTTACGTAACAAGCTTATGCCACGCGATAACGTGAAGACAACTGAGGCTCCGCCGGAAACCTGCTTCGTCCGCCCAGGCTGAAGCGCGTCGCGCGGCCATCTGGCCGTGATTCGCTCGCCTGCAGCGCTTCTGGCGGCTCCGAGCCGGTTCCGGCGCGAATGTACCGGCTCCCCGACCATCTGCTCCCCCGCCGGCCGCACGTGCCGAGCGCTTCTCGCGCGCCGGCGCCGTGGATCAGAACAGGGATCCGCGCGGCGGAGAGGGAGACGGAGAAAGTGGCGTCGGCGGAATTCGGCCCGGCAGATCGGCGACGGGTTCGATGCGCGTGAATGGACAGCCTTCAAAACGCGCGCGGTCGGCGTTTGTCAAGGTCGGCAAACTCGTTTCTTCCGCACTGGCCAACTTTCTTTGGCCTGGTATTTCACGGATGGCGTTTGCACAGAGCGTGGATCGCGCTTCCGTCTGTACCGGAGCCGGCCGGCTGTTGTTCGCTAGTGGGCGTTGCGAAGCTGTGTTGAACTCGTGTTGGTTCCTGAGTTGCCGTGTCTTAGATTTTTTAACGACGGTTCAAACTAACAACACACACACACACACACACACACACACACACACACACACATATATATATATATATATATATATATATATATATATATATATATATATATATATATATATATATGAGAGACATATCGTCAGATGTATGCCTAACTGAAGACGTTGGCAAAACGGCAGCAATTAAGGCAGCAAAAAAGTCGTTATTTGAGATGTAAAATCGTATACGTAGACCAAGGGTTATTCCACGCATCCAGGGTAACAAAAAAACGCGGTTCGTAATATTTGCTTTCTGTGTATGTGTGCTGTAATATTTAGCACGCTTAGCCGTGACGCTAAATTCTGCAAAAGCTGCAGACACGTTCCCGCGTCTCATCCTGCACCGGCGCCCGTTAGCGTGTAGGCAAAGTCGGCCACCTGCCGCCGGACGCGCCCGCTCCGGCTGACTCAGCGCGCCGATTGGCCTCGGGCGGCTTTCGTGAGCTGAGTCAGCGGCCGTCGAACAGCGGCCGCCGCCTGCCATTTGGGCGGTCTCGAGTTGTTGGGTCTGCTGTGGAGTGTTTGACTCTGTCGTCTGGCCCGGCGGCCCGTTGAAGTCATGGGATGATGCGGCGACCGCGCGGTCTCCGGCCGGTACCGTCAACTGCGTGACGTCATCGAAAACTACTGAATACCGCGTGACGTCAGAGAGGGGCGGTCGAGCCCCGTGTGAGGTCAGAGAGAGAATGGACCGCCCTCCTCACCTCTGTAGGTGCCGTCTGCGTCACGGTGGGTAGTTTTACGGCGTGGAGTGCCCCCTGTCCCAACTCCTGAGACAAAGGACTCGGTGGCTTCCAGGCCTCTTCAGCCGTTTGTGGCGAAATAGGAAACTCCGCTCCACAAAGAGACATTGCGACACGTCGTGGCGGTGGGCGCGGAGGCGGACGTTCTTTTATTAAAACGGGAGATAGCGCAGCGCATCGTCGAACACAGAACGATCGAGCAGACACGCTAATGCTGAAGTTGACGCGGGGATTATGTTAAATTGAGCCGTGCATGCAATGCTCTGGTCTCGACAATGCAACCTACTGTGAGACTGTGCAACCTACTGTGCAAGCACCCGGGAACCAGGTCACGGATTTACTTCTCGTATGTGTGTATCAGCAACATAGGAGCACAGACGGACAGCTCATACCTCCGTTGGAGGCCATCTCTGTTCTGTGAGGACACGGATACCGGATACAGGACGTTGACCGGATGACATCATCGCATGACCGGGCAGGCCTCATCGCATGACCGAATGGCGTCACGAGCGACCTGCTCGGTCAGGTCCGTCTCTGGCCGGCCGGCGAGCAGGCTGCACCGCTCTGTCGCCAGCTGCACCGAACCGGAACGGCCGGACAGAACCGGCACGTGAGCGAGCGGCCGGCTCCTGACTGGACCTGGATCACTTCCGTTCGGATCTGTATCAGCTCCGGATCCGGGCAAGCAAGTTGTCGGACCTGGGTCGGCTCCGGTCGGATCTGGATCTCCTTAAGTTGGATGTAAATCAATTTCGGTCAGAGAACGGCGTCGGTCGGATGTGGATCAGCTCCGGTCGGAAGTGGTTCACTTCCGGTCGGAGAGACCGGCTCGGGCCGACGTGTTCGACGCGCGAGGCTTTCGCTGCCGGAGCCGGCCTCTGCCCCGGCGGCTCTGACGTCATCAGGACTGGCTGCGGAGGCCGCGTCTTATGTCCGGGTCTGCGTACACGCGCCGGTCGGACGGGCTGTGTCACTGTTTGGATGGAGTGCAGGAGTCTGGGCGGTCTCCTCACAGACGTCCATGCACGTGCTGCAACCGCAGCGTGCTGAGCAGGCCGGAGGACGGCTGCAGTAGAGTCTGGATGGTTTGTTTGGTCAGCGGCTCGCACGGGTCAGAGATATGACTGGAGATTTCCGAGCATTACTGGGTATTCTGCACAGGATTTTGGACCGTTTGCAGTCACGCTTGGGCGCAAAGTTTGGGGGGTCCTGACCTTCCCATCCCCTCTGGATTTCCAGCCGTGGTCAGAGGAGTTTCTGCGTCCGAGAAGTCTGGTCGTCGGAGGAGTCTTCTGCATTGCGCAGAACAATTAATGTGGCCGAGGACTGCCACTTCCTAGAGGTGGTAGCGTTTCGCTCCCTGGCTGCTGGAACTGTTGTGGATTTCGTCCACAGTATTTCTGTGCAAGCCGTCGATAATGTATGAAATGCTAGGAACGTGTCTTTCCGTGACTTTTTATTGCAGTTCGCTGCTGGAATGCCTGAGAACTTGGCATTGCAAAGAGGGCGCTTGTCGGAGCAAAAGCCCACTTTTTGCAAGTCATGCGGCAAGTGCAAAGCCGGCGTGTGGACCGCAGAAAGAAAATGGTCATGACTGTGGACTATCACAGCGTAATCCCATGGGTTTGCATGTGTTGACACGACCGCCGACGCCTCGGCTACCTCAAGACCGTCACACCGCATCCATTGCACGCGCCTCGGCCCACAGCCCAGCGAGCCCCACCCACGCCACCGTGAGATGGCGGTACGGCTGCAGACACCTGGCTTAATCCTGACGGCCACGCGCCGGCCGGCCAGCGTCACGCCCTCGGCCAGGTGTGGGAGCTCACAGCCGAGCTGAGGCGGCCGAGCGCCCGGCAGCCTGTCGGCGGCAGCTCTGCCGGCTCAGGCTGGGCCAGGCGGCGGCGTGCGGCTGCACAGCTGGGTTGTCCAGATGATGGAGGGGGCTGCCGCTGCTGTGAGCGACCCAGCTGAGTGCGTGGCCCGGGACGCTCCGCGGCGCGGGGGCTGATGACCGAAACCAAGGCTGAAAAATCAGAACGGCGATCTTTTCCGAAACACTTTTTTGCTTATGTGTTTTTGCCCATGAGCCATTAAAATATGGTGTGGTGTGCTTAGAACTTTTCACAGAACTGCTTTAGGGAGCGGGTGAATTCATTAGTCAGCCGTAAGCGTTTCATTCTCTCTCTCTCTCTCTCCCTCCCTCCCTCCCTCCCTCCCTCTCTCTCTCTCTCTCTCTCTCTCTCTCTCTCTCTCTCTCTCTCTCTCTCTCTCTCTCTCTCTCTCTCTCTCTCTCTCTCTCTCTCTCTCTCTCTCTCTCTCTCTCTCTCTCTCTCTCTCTCTCTCTCTCTCTCTCTCTCTCTCTCTTTCTCTCTCTCTCTCTCTCAAGTTCTGCGTCCTTGAGCTGCCCGTCTGCCACCTGTCTACTGCCTTTCTCTCCCCGTTCCTCATCATCTCAGTCACTTCTCTGCTCCTCCCCGCCGCCGCTCTGTCTCATCTCTTGCCGCCGCTCTGCTGCAGTTCTGCCTCCGCTCGGCCACTTCCCCGCCGTCGATCTGCCGGCGTCCCGCAGCCTTTGTTTGGTCATTACGACCACAGCTGTGCCCTGGCCGGGAGCCTCTGCCCAGGACTCCGCCCACCGCCGCCGGCGGTCAGCTGGTCTGCCGCTCTGCCGCGCTGCCGGCCGCTCTGCTGGGAGGGCGCCGGCGCCGGCGGGAGAGCAGCGGACGCAGGACCGCCTGCCGCGGCTGACCGCGGCGGGGCGGGGGGCAGGGCTGTGTGGGGCTGGCTGTGCGGGCAAGGGAGGGAAACGAACACTTGTTTCAGGCTGCAGCGGGCCTCTGGGCTCGCGCGGCGGATGGCGGAAGGGCCTTGAAGGCGTGGACGTGTTTGGAGGATCTCTGGAGGTATAGTGGTGAGGACAGACCGACGTTTGGCGAGGAGAGGAGCGAGAGAGTGTCAGTTATAGGGCTGAATTACGCCAAATGGCCGCCGTTTCCACCGCGGGGTCCGGGACACGAAAAGGGGAACGCCTTATCTGCCGCGGCATCATCGGCATGCTGACGCCGTTCGGCAAGTGGCCACACCCTTTAACGGGAGGGACCCTGCTGCGGCAGCTGCGTTAATATTTCCGACCTCCGGATGAGTGACCGAGGTCCATGGCCGGGCCGAGGTCGAGCCGGAAGAGTCTTGGCTGATGGTGTGTCGCACTTACGGGATTACCTTTTGCTGTCTCACTGGCGTGCTGGCCTTCGGAACACTTGCGACGTTCGCCTACTGTCCCTAGGAAGCCTGGGTATGCCGTCACCAGCTACCTGAATTGGGCCGAGTCCCCTGAAAGTTCTGCAACTGTTCGCCGTGTTTCCATCTCCGGGATCTGTCCCGAAAAGTTTGAGGCTCAGTCACGATTCAGACGTGATTGACTCTGATAATTTATCCGCTGCTCATAGTTATTTCTGTCGAGTGGTTTTGTTTTCCATGTGGCATCAGCTTGGTTTAATGCATTTTTGAAGGCGACGACTGTCTGTGGACGGCTATTCAGTCGTGTTTGCCATCAAATTGCGATTTGTCTGAAATGAAAATACATGACGTCCGTCACGATTTCACTCGCTTCGAATGCTGATGACCACCACACAATCGCCGAAATATGGCCGCAGAATCGTTGTGCCGATGTTTGCGCATAGTTAACCCGTGCAAACAGCCGGAACTGTGGACAAATGTGGCGTCGACCAACGGATTACTTGAGCCAGTTCAGTCACTGGCTTACTCTGCTCATCGTACAAGCCCATTTGGGAGGGCCTGGCTCGCTAGCTGTGAAGCGAAGCGACAAATGTGGCTCAGCCTCGTAGGCGGAGTGGACGACACTAGCGCCATCTCTCGGCGGTAGTTGCTACCGCGGCTGGGTCTGCGAACGTTTGATGAGGTTGCCGGTGTTTTGCACTTGATGCACCGCGGGATTCACCATGTAAAACTAACACATGGGGATGTTGGAACTCCCTAGGGAGTGTGAATTAATGGGGAAGACACTGTCGTAGGCTTATTTTCAGGAGATGCACGCAGTGCTTTGTACGAACCAGCAAAGACTGCATTCCAAGGGAGCGCTGGATGGAAACCATGGACTAGCCGTTCACATGTTTTTTTTCTAATGCTTCCTCGTTGCATTTGTGCTCGTTACTTGTGACGTTTGCACCGCCTGATTCACGCTGCAGAAAGAGTACCGGCGCCCCCAGCCGAGGTATGAGGCATGTTACTGAAATGCGAGGTCGTTGGAGAATGTTGAGTTCTGTGGAGAGTTTCGGAGGTAATTGTTTACCACTGAGAACGAAGCACGGCCACCGAGAAGTTCAACGCCCAGCTGCTGTGAGCGGCCTTTCCCAGCAAATCCCACCCGCCCTCGCCGCGGCTGCCGCCGCCGCCGGCCATCGCCATCCCGTGCCGGTGTATGGTAATCTAGTCAGTTTCCCAGCTGGCGGTGTGGTCGGACCGGCCCTGACCAGGAGCCGATCGGCCCTGATTGCGGGCAGAGTGCGGCCAGGCTTCGCGCAGGCTTCGGGCAGACTCCGAGTAGGCTTCGGACAGACTTCGGGCACACTTCGGACAGACTCCGGGCAGACTTCGGACAGATTCCGGACACACTTCGGGCAGGCTTAGGGCAGACTGCGGGCAAACTGCAAGCGGAGTGCGAACAGACTGGGCGGACTCTGAGCAGAGTGCAGACAGATTAAAAATGGACTGCGGGGAGATTGCGGGCGGACTGCAGGCGAACCGCGGGCAGACTGCGGACGGGTTGCAGGCGAACTGCTGGCGGACTGTAGGGGGGCGGGAATGGAGAGACCGCAGGTTGTAACATGGACTTCATACCGACAGGCTGACGGGTTGGTGGGCTGTAATGTAGGCTGGGCAAACCGCGGGTAAGGTGGCCTCGGGCTTCGGTGCAGACTGCCTGTATGTTGTTGGATGGCTCAGTTCCGGCACGCCACAGACTGTGCAGACTCCGGTGCGGATCGCCGGCAGACACACCGGAGACTGCAGTTCAAACTGCGAACAGCTCTCTCTCTCTCTCTCTCTCTCTCTCTCTCTCTCTCTCTCTCTCTCTCTCTCTCTCTCTCTCTCTCTCTCTCTCTCTCTCTCTCTCTCTCTCTCTCTCTCTCTCTCTCTCTCTCTCTCTCTCTCTCTCTCTCTCTCTCTCTCTCTCTCTCTCTCTCTCTCTCTCTCTCTCTCTCTCTCTCTCTCTCTCTCTCTCTCTCTCTCTCTCTCTCTCTCTGTACGCTCAGCCCCTGCACAGGCTCTGGACAAGCTCCCCCGAGTGGTCCGCAGAGCAGACGGACGATCCTCGCCGCTCGGCGGATCGACCGCGGAAGCCGTGCGCGGGCAGAGCGGACTCTGCCCGGTTTTTGCGGCCCTTTTTGCCGGCTGTTTTTGGACGGCCGCCCGGAGCGGCGACGGCCGACGCCCGCGGAGAGCCGCCGGTCTTCCGAGCTGCCGGGGGCTTCAGAGGCGGCTGCGCTGGAGCGGAGAGCAGCGTCGTCGGTCATTCTGGCCGTGACTTGTCAGGGAAATGGTTAGAGGCTGAGCGTCTGAAGGAGATGATTATGCGTCGAGCGTAAGACGATAATGGCGCGTCTGCAGTCGATGAAGAGAAACTGGCGAGTTGTGATCATTTCGACGGTTTTTTTCTTGCAGTCAGGAAGGATTATGTTGCATGTTGAGGCCGTTAGGGCGTGATTATCATTTTCATTGGGTATTGAAAGAGCAACGTTCGAACGAACGTGTTTTCTATGTCCTTCAAGGAACGAAACGGGATGAAAACATGCGTATTTAATCTCAGGTGCTCTTATTTCGTCATGGTCAGGCTTCATGAACCATTTAAATCCTGCTCGCCTTCTTCTGATGACAGGCGACCGTCAGGACCTATCTCCCGTTTCCTTTTGCCGTTTGCTTCGTTCCCCTGGTCCTGTTCTTCCCGTGCTCCCCTCCCCGGCGTGAGACTCGTGTTACAGGACGTCAGAACTCTGCCCCCTCCTCCGTGCGGGATCACTGGACGCTGCCCCTCTATCCTGACCTCCGTCCGGGCGTCGGGGCTCCCTCTCTCCCCTTTCTCCCCTCCGTCAGGGATGGGAGGGGGTCGGCGCGCCAGAGGGCTTGGGAGGACTAGCTGCGAGTTCGCCGGCCGCAACACGAGACTTCGCCTTCAGCACGGCAGACGACCGCGTCCCTCCTCCAGCTGCGGCTGCTGGTTTTTGTCTCGCTTGCTGAGCTGTTACGTTGTACTCGACGCAGACTGCCCGCTCGGAAAGGCTCGGCCGATGAAACCGACGTCAGCGCCGTTGTTCACGCGTCTCCGTCGTTGCACGCGCCGCGCGCCGCCTGCACGTGCCATGCTTCGGCACGGTTTTCGCCGGAAGGTGGCGTGACGAGGGAGGCCTGTTGCCGGCAGCCGCACGTTCCGCTCGTTCCCAATTCACACGGCCGACGAAGCACCGAACCGCATGATCTGCCTTGATCTCACATTGGCCGGCCGCTGCGGCCACTGCCCGTGCATTGCGCTACTGAGTAGTGAAGCTGGATTGAGAAGGGGAACAAACACGTTTGACACTCTTTGGAACGGCTGCGATGTGTGACGCCTGCTCCCGGTATCAACCAAAACCAGACCGCAGATTTGTGGGAGCTTCCGACGAAAGCAGCTCTGACGAGGGCCGTGGCTTTTATCAAAACGCGCGTGTAGAAGCATAGTCACAGTCGGAGTTGTCGAGGCAAGAGCGCTTGAACAGCTGGCGCATCGTATGCGGTCGTGGGCGTGCGGCGCCAGAGCTCAATTTATTCCAATTCGAACATCCGTTCTCCACTGCAGCCGCCGCCCAGTCAGCCCGGCCGGCCTCCATTGAGGGCGATCGGCGTAACAGGACTCCCCGCCCCGCCAGACAGGCGGCTTCGAGACGCCGCGTCGGCGCCGGCGGTCCGGCCGTCACGTGACACGCGGCGTGACGTTATCGGCTGGTTTCCACGGCGGAGCGGGTGTGGTTCGTGCGAATGACCACGTTCGGGGTTGGCGGTGTTTTCCCGCGTGCTTGTGCATAGTCAGGTACTGGGCAGTGCAGAAGGCTGCGGAGGTAAAACCGGGCGATGAATTTTGGACGGCGCGGGCTGGCTGTGCAGAGTTGCGGAGGTGAACCACGCTATGTCGGCGAGAACTGCTGACAGAGTGCGAGCTGGGTGTCCGCGGCGGGGTGGGAGCCCGCAACGGGATGGAGCCCATCGCAGAACCGCAGCTCACTGCGCAACCGGCATCCGGTTCGGAATCCGTCGTGACGCCGTGGACGGACTCCGAGTCGGAGTCCGTCATTGCGTCAGTGACAGTCCATCGCGGGTTAGGAGTCCGAGGAGTCCGACTGGGGCTCGGCCTCGTGTCGGACGCGGCTGTCGACCCGCGAACGAGGTCGTAAATGAGATTCAGACCGACTAGCTGTGGGCCATTATCGAGCGAGTCAGCGCCAGTTCGCGGTTTGGAGTCGGGAACGCTTGCTGCCGAGTGCCGCGGGCGCCACCGATTATGGAGTCAACCCAAATTCTCCTCGCGAATTTCGTGGGGACCAATACGTCTGTCGACTTGACAGCAACGACGTCATCGCTGCACCAGTTGCATGCGTCATAAAATAGCGACATAACTTTTATGTGGGCCATCATCGTGTTTGATGCATTAAATCCAATGAATCCAGTTTGTATGTTGCAAAACCATACTTCAACCGGTCTGTCATGATCAGTTCATACCTCCGCAGCCGGTTGATGAATTATAGATTCTGCTTGCAAATGTTTCCCTTACATGTTGTCCGTGCCGTCACGTCAGCCGACTTGTCTGTGCCTCATTTAAGCGAACAGCGCCATGGCGCTGAACACCACGGCGGACCGGATCTGAAAATCGCCGCCGGACCCGCCATTATCCGCTGGTAGCCGTTGGCCAGAGCTGACTCATCCCATGACTGGGCTGCGGTCAGAGGACTTCCCTTTTCTGCTCGTTCCCAGGCGCGGACTGGTGAGAGCCGCTGGCCTCGTTTGTGCGCTCGACGGCCGTGAATTGTCACGGGAAGTGATTATCGACGCAGATTTACAAACTTGAAATGGAAGGTCATCTCCGTGCTGCGTACGTCACTCGCGTTGTTTGTCGAGCAGCACTGGTCCCTTTTACTCTTCTTTGTATGTCTCTCGATTATTTTATTCGGGACGGGGGGGGGACATAGAAAGTGTTTCACTCCAGATCCAGCGCAACCATTGCACGCCATCGATGTTTTCCTGGAGCAGAGTTTCTGGTGTTTTGGGCCCGTTTGAACTCGTCGAGTCCTTGCGAAGCCCGCCTGACCCTGTTTGAACCTGTTTTGTTCCATCTGAACCTGCTGGGGCCGTTATCATTTCGTGGTTCATCGCTGCTCCCGGCAGCGGTCGCTCAGGCTGCTCTGCCGGGTCTTCTGGCGGGGCAGAGCCGCCAGCAGACTGCTCTGTCGGGTTATCTGCCGGGACAGATTCACCGACAGACTGCTCTGCGTGGTTTTCTGATGGGGCAGAGGCCGCCAACAGACTTCTCTTTCGGGTTATCTGCCGGGGCAGATCCAACGACAGACTTCTATCCCGGGTCGTCTGACGGAATAGAGCCGCCGACAGACTGTCCTCCCGGGTTGTCTGCCGGGGCAGAGCCGCCGACAGACTCGGCCGCCGCTCTGCCGGCGCTGCTGCAGCCTAATTCCCAGGCCGAGCTGGCCGGGCCGGCGGCCCGCGGCCGGCCGACGCACCGGAGCGACAACTCCCATCAGTGTCTGCAGTCTCTCCTAGCGGTGTGTCATCTCCTCTCGGGCAGTCCATTGAGCCTCCTTGGTTATATTCTGTCGTTTCTGCGACTTTTCTCCCCTCATCTTTTGCACTCTCGTGTAGTTACGGTTTCCACAGCGGTTTCCTTCTCTTCCCCAGCAGCCTTTCCAGACTGCCTCGTCAGCCCCCCCCCCGTCACCCCCCACCATGTGACCCCGTCACCTCTAGTCAAGTTGCTGTGTGATTCAGGGTCTGGGGCCCGCTCGACAGTTTTCCTGCTGGAGGACATGCGGTGAATACTATGCGCCGTGCGCACCGGGAGCAGCAGGAGGACTTTCCTGGTGCTGCATGATTCGGTGGTGGCGATTTCTGCTTGTCATTCCGTTCCTGCAGGCTGGTATTCGGCCATTTCACGGGAAATTCATAGCGATGTAGTTTGCATGGCGGGTGAGCTCAGTTATATATGCTGCGCCGCCGTATCACAGACAGAATTTTGCTGTCAGATACGATTTTACTCTGACAGTGAGTAGTGATTTGGTATGATGGTAGTAGTAAATGGTAGATGGTAATGGTAGTTGTAATGTGTGAACAATATTCGTCCTTCAGATGTGGGCAGTCTGTTGAAAGGAATTAAAATATCTCTCTTTGGACAAGACTAAATAAACCCTCTGGCCGTTGTTGAAACAGCAGACACCGAGGCCGAGTCAATAAAGAGACCGCAAACACATTTCACAAAGCCATTAAATCCAGCTAAATCGTCTGCATTGTCTCATGCTTTTGCAATTGAAACCCTTGCCGATCGAGCAAGAAGCTTTGGAAATGCATACAAGGCGCGTGATTGAAGCGCTGCGGCGTTCGGAAATGTCAGAGAATAAGGGGGCTATCGGCGTTCCTGGAGCCGACAGAGCGGCAGCTGAAACATTCAGGCATGTCCCAGTACGGTCGGTCGGTACGCAGCAGACTCTCGGCTCACGCCCTCTCGGCCTGGGCCGTCTGTCGGCCGGCGCTGACGGCTGGCCGTGCTGGGATGGGCCCGCGCACGACAGAGCCCGACCTGACCCGACCCCTGCCCCGCGGCGGCGCCGACTTTCGCCGATTTCGCCGCCGTGACCCCTGACCTCGGAAACTCGCCGGCGGCGGCGGGGCGGCGTTCTGAGAGCCGGCAGGGCGGGCCCGAGGCTGAACGGGGGTGTCCGGGTCCGCCGGACTTCGGAGAAGTTCGTATCAGCCGTCGTCAGCTCTGCTTTGGTTCGGGCGACTAGCGACAGCTTCGGAATTTAGTCCTCGAAAGCTGTGCCGCGGCGGTCATTTCCCTGAAGCGATAAAAGTTGTCAAGGGCAAGATACCGCGCCATGACTTTTTGGAAAAGTTAGTGGTCCGTTTTTTGGCCGTTGTTCTTGCGAAATGTTTGCAAGAACGCTAATGTTTTCGCGTCGAAAATGATTCAGGTTGTTTTTTCGTTCCTGGGAAAAGGAATAAACATTGCTTAGGCATTAACAATAAAACAATGAAACTTAAAATATAACATTAAAAGCGGAAAATAAAAGAATATAGCAATAGCAAAAAGCAGAAAGGTATTAGCAGGCCTGTTCGTTGCCGTTAGCCGAGATGACATGTTGTTTTGCTCAGCCGTTCTGTCCCACCTCCAAAAGAACAGAATGTTTCACCTAGTGCTACGAAAAACCCGAAGATCGTGTGAAATGTCGATCAAAACATCAGCTTCTGGTCGAGCCAGGTGCTGCTGTGTACCCGTTTATGTGGAAGCTGTGATGGAGCTCAGCAGCAGCAGTGAAACCAGGCCTCCCGCTGCGGGTCTTAGCTGGACCCCCGACCTGGTTGACCTTTTACCTCGGAGTCACCATCATACCGGCTAGCTCGTGTCCGAACCGGACATTAGGTGATCGTGATCATCAACTTTCCCTGGCAGATGCTGCTCCTTAGAGACTTTTTGTAGACCTCGTGTAGGCCTGTGGCCATTTCTGAGCTTCATTCTGCCGACAGAGTTTAGGTGCTTCATGCGTCTGTGTGTGGCTGCATGCCTTCTTGTGCTAACTTCGTCGGTGTTCCCATTTCACTCCCTGACCAGGTGTCACCTGGACCTGATACCGCCTCTGACCGGATACCGTCCTGGGACCTGGGGTCCCCTGACCGACTGCCTCCCCTGACCCGGATACCGTCTCCGGACCCGGGGTCGGTCCCCTCATTGGATGCCGTCTCCTGACCCTGTATCACGCCGAGCTGATATCACCCCTGACCGGGTACCAAAAACCGGCTGACCTGATATCACCGCTGACCTGACCCCACCGCTGGCCTAGCAAGGCCAGCTGCGACCCCACCCTTGACCCGACGCCGGACCTGATGCCACCGCGGACCCGATGATGCCGCTGACCTGACCCAGCCGCTGACCTGACCTGACCGGAGCGGCGCGCTGCCGACAGACGGCCGCCAGCTGGAGGCGGCGCGACGGGCCGGAAACCTGACGGAGACGTTCGTCCAGCTCGGCCTCCGCGACTGGCCGACGCTGCTGCGGCACCACCTCGGCTTCGCCGTGCTGGCCGCCATCGGCGTCCTGATCGCCCTGCTGACCCCCTTCGTCGGTGAGTGGCGCCGTCGGCCGGCTTTGACGTCCAGGCGGTGAGCTGTCTGTTGCCATGGTGACGCTCTTGGAAATTGAGACTGTTTTTATTGGGTGTACGTATGACGTGTATGTGTGTTTGCGTATCCGTGTGCATTTTCCCCGTGCGTTAGTTTGACTCGGGGTCGTAATAGCCATTGCGCCAAGTGGACAACCCCACGATTGTCGTACAACACAATGCAATGAAGTACGTTGTTGGAAGTCTGCAGGTTGTGGTGCGTTGTGATGAGGGAATAGGAAGGCTCGTGAAAATTCTGCTCGAGGCGGGTGGGAGGAGCAGACTCGGTCTCCGTGCGTCCCCAAGCTCTCAGAAGCCAAGCTCTAAACCGTCAGTCCGCCATCTCTGGATGTTCTAGCGTTACAAGCCTCGGTCAAAGTTCGTCCGAGATTTCCCGTTCCCAGACATGCCGCGCGCAGCCCGCCTCCCCGGGCTCCCTCCCTTCATCCTCAGCCAACAGATTTCATCACCGTTAGTGATCCGGAATCAAATTGATCGCGATCGAAGTCGATTTACGGGGATTTTACGAGCCATGGGACGTGGCTGGAAAAGTTTCCGCCGCGGCGTAGCGAAGCTGGTCATATTTGCTCCCATAACGGTCGCTATGAACCGCCCACATGCACACCGTTCGGGATATGGTGCGCGTTCAGGTGGAACGAAGACGAAACTGTCGAAACGCGGCTAAACTTCCCACCCGCTAGTGTGTTTCTTCGTGAAGTGTGCCGACAAATCAGGCAGTCTTTTTCTGCTGCCTTATCTTTCATCGCTGATCGCTCTCTGACTGGCCTCTGTCTTGGTCTGGCAGTCTGCCGCCAGGACTGAACGGACCTGTAGATAATTTCTACCCCTCATTTACTTTAGCGGGGTTTGCGGCCTGCTGCTGCGTGTGATTTACATTTCATTGACCTCTTCTCGTCATCCGATGGTTTGGTGCCGCCTGTGGCCGATTCCTGAGCTTGCTCCCACCTGTGACGTTTTGCTGGAGCAGGTGTTGCTACTGATTTTGTGACAGTCATTTATCTGATATGCGCTCAGAGGTGCGATCTGATGCGGCATCTTGACTCTGAATAGTGGATGTTCTCAGTTTGACTTTGCGTGCCGACAAGCCTGTAGCTCACTATTGCTTGGCCCGTTTGAGCTTTGACGGCAGGTCTAGCAGTCTGCTGCCGCGTCTACGAGTGACCTCTGTGTGACCCCTACCTGCAGTTCTGGTAGTCCGCGTCTGTGTCGTGATGACCTCTGTTTGACCTCTGCGGGAAGTCTGATAGTCTGCATCTGCGTCCGTTTGTATGACCTTTGTCCGTAGGTCTGGTAATGTGCTGCCGCGTCTTTGAATGACCTCTGTGCGACCTCTGTCTGACCTCCGCCCGCAGGTCTGGTAGCGCGCTGCCGCGTCATTGAGTGACCTCTTTGTGACCTCTTGTCTGGCCCCCGCTCGCAGGTCTGGTAGTGCGCTGCCGCGTCGTTAAGTGACCTCTGTGTGACCCATGTTTGACCCCCGCTCGCGGGTCTGGTAGTTCACTGCCGCATCTGTGAGTGACCTCTGTGTGACCTCCGTTTGATCTCCGCTCGCAGATCAAGTAGTGTGCTGCCGCATCTGTGAGTGCCCTCTGTGTGACCTCCGTTTGACCTCCGCCCGCAGGTCTGGTAGTGTGCTGCTGCCGCTGCGGCGGCCGATGCGGCGGAAGGCCCGACCCGTACGAGAAGAAGCGGGACAAGTGCAGCCGCGTCTGCTGCGGCATCCTGCTCAGCTTCGTCGTCGTCCTCGTCCTGTGAGTGATGCCAGCCGCCCCGTGAGGCCCTTCAAGTTCTACGTCCGGACGAAATTGGAAGCTTTGGCGTCCGGTCGCCTTGTTTTGCCGCCTCGATTTGGCGGCTTTTTGCGCCTGTGTTTACTCGTTCTGGGGGTCGTCGGGAATTAATTGGATTTGGAATAATATCGGCCTATCGGCGCCTCGAAACTAGTCGTTCAGAATTGTTTTCCCCTCCTGAGCCAATGCTCTTGACGGGATATTGGACGGTTCGCTCAATCTCTTTTTGCAGTGAGGCAGAAATTAACTTCCGTCGTTCGTGTGTTATTCTCTGTGTGCGGCGCTGATGTTTTTACTTTTTCATATGTCATTACGCGGTGTGCATGTTGTTAATTGCGCAACACCAATTGCAGCCGGCTGGCGTGAGGGCGATACCCAGCCACGACTTGAGTCCAATTAACGAGAGGACCCGCTTGACCTGGTTCCGTAGGTTCGGCTTGGTGGCGTCCTTCGTGGTTAACGAATACGTGGAGAGAGGAGTCGAGGAGGTGCCGCCGCGACTGCACGCCGCGGTCGACGACACCCAGCTGTTCGTGCAGAACACGAGAAAGGCACGTGACGCGTAGAGTCAGCGCTAGCTTAAGGTTTGGGAGGGAAGGATTTTGTGGGAGGAAAGCTAGCTACGCTCAGGTCTTCTTTCTTCACATCTCAAACGTCTTGGGAAACAACGGAAGGTCTGTATTTTTCCCTGGGTACACTGTGGTTAAGCTGAATGGTCTTATGCTGGCCTGTACCTTCAAAAGTGACATTGTTGTGGTTACATAGCAAACTTGCGTAACGGCTTAGATCGTGTCACGCCGGACCAGTAAGTTCTGCAGAGTTCTGCATAACTTTATAAGCCCCTTCCCGTCTTATATGCGGCGTCATGTTTGCCTCTGTATCGTATCGGCAGAGAGATTGGTCTGTCATGCGTGATGCAGCTCTTACCATCAAAATTCCGTTCCTGCTCCATTACATCATGTTCCGTCGTTTACAGTTTACTTATTCTGATTAAACCCCAAACATATTTAGGCAAGATTATAGTTAAAAAGCACGAGGGAAGAAAACTTGACATCCATTGCTTCCGTCAAGGCCACCAAATTACATATTTGCATGGCAGTATTCGATTTAAAGGCAGCGTTAAGCTTGATCAATCGCTTAAACGCCGCTCATGGCCGGCTAAAAGCCACGGTTTGCTGAAACGCTGTGCAGTGGCCGTCCATCTGGGGGCAGTTTTAACCTGACCTTTGACCGTGCCTGTCGGGTCGCGGCGGCCGGGCTTGCGCCATCGATCTGCGCCGTTATTGCCCCTATGCGCCGCCACTGGCCCCCGGTGGACCGTTTGATCAATGGCTGGTACTGGGAGGGTGCGGCGGCGGCGAGGACGATGACCTCATCTGATAGCCGATCATGCAGACTACTGGACAGGGCTAAGGTTGAAGCAGACTCAATGGCTACATTTCTTGGAATATCGCTGAGGAGATAGCTACATTGTGCTATGATGTGCGCATGTCAAGGCGAATATACTTATGAATCATGTACAGATGTGTCAATCTGTTCGTGTGACCCACCTGCCCATGTGCTCTGTTTGTCTGTTCACAGGAGGTGAACCACCTGCTGGTGGACAACTACCGTGAGCTGCAGGCGGTCCTGGACGAATCGCTGGACAGTGAGTGGAGAGGGGATGTCGGCGAGTGGTCGGGGTGGTTGTTCGCCGCCAGTTAGTCATCATTATTTGTCGTCACTTGGTGCCACGTCGCATTGGCTGGTTGGGTTTGTGGTGGGCTCGGAACTGTGCTGATGTGGCGAAAGAGTTGAGACAGTGTTTGCTTTGTTTCCTGTTTGTTTCGTTTTTTAATTACTTTCACCCTAAGAACGGTTCTGAAAATGGTGGGCAAGAGGGGTGAAATGGAACAATTAGTTGCCGAAATGGAGCCATCTTCACCAATTAGGCAATGCTTTTGTCGCTTTGCCGAGCGGCGAACGTCGAAAAGTTTGATGGCGGAACGTTGTTTCTCCTTGTCACCGCCCCCCCCCCTTACCAAACGGGCCGCGTGTCCGTCGCCGTTAGCTCGCCGACATCTGACCCCTGACCCCTGACATTGCCCGCCGGCAGAGTGCGGAGACAGGGTCAAGGCCAAGCTGGCCAACATCTCCCGGGCGGTGGCCGTGGACGACCTGACCGCCATCGCCGAAGGCCTGCGGGACATTCGGCACGACCTGAACGTGCGTGAGCAGCAGCGCTGGCCCGGCGCGTGTGCTTTGGCGAGGGCTGGACCCTGTGGACCCGTTGGTCGGCTGTTGGATGTTTCTGCTGCGCTGCTTTGGAATTTTAAAGCTTGTGCTGTTTTTTGCGGACTGCTGCTCTCGAAGTTGGAAGTTCATAAATCGATTCCGCTCGTTCTTTTCAACTCATTATTTTTTTTGCTGTAGAGAAAGGCCTGAAAGCATTCATAAATTCGCCAGGCGCGACGCGTTAATCTTGATGAGGTCGTGGAACAATGGGTTGTAGAATGTAATGAATTGAAGGAAAAAAGTGCCTGGAGAGTTTCTCAGCAGTCTCATTATTCCTCCCCGACTTCTGTCAATCGTAATACTGAAATCTGACCGACCTTGAGCTTTTCATGATTTGTTGTTCAGCTGTGAACTTATTATCACCTTGACTCACGAGATGACCCGAATGCTTTCCTTGTAACCGCTCTGTGCGCCTACCGTGAACCTGCCCCGATCTTGGCCGTCCCTGGTGGGTCCTCTGATCTGACTCGTCTGCTGTCCTGACCTTCACCTGGCCTCTCTGATGGGCTTCGATGGCACTGTGTGCTCTTGTCCTTCGCCCTGACCTCCCTCTGACCTCCACTGACGGCCTGCGGTGACGCCGTGCCCTCCGACCTCCCCTGAAATCTGACGACCTGCTGTGGTTCTGGGTCCCCCTGACCTCCACTGGCGGCCGTCGGCGGCTCTGCGCCCTCTGACCTCCCCTGCCCTCTGCTGACCCCTGCTGACCTCCGGCGCCCGCAGGCGATCGCGGAACAGACGCAGCAGCTGCAGCAGCGGGCCGACCAGCTGACGGTCGGCCTCCAGGACGTGCAGGCCGAGCTGTCGGCGCTGCTGCTGCTCTGCAACTCGGCCGTGTGTCGCAGGCTGGCCGCCGAGCACAACATCTCCCAGCTGGGCGTCCAGAACGAGTTCCGACAGGTAACGCCGCGCGTCACGCGTCACGCGTCACGGCGCTGGGAGGACGGCGGGGCTGGTTTTGAGATCGGGTGTAGTGTGGTGTGGCGTTCGGCAGCCTGCCCCGTACCCGGCAGGCCGATGAGTGGGGTGTGAGGACCGGTAAGTGGGGTATGACGGGGTGCCGGCGACGAGACAGGATCACGTGGGACGGGGACGGGGTCGACCGTTGAAGGTGGGCCGCGGCGGTTGAGCGCTGCATTTGAGACTGAAAACGGTTGTGCTGGTGGAATGTGGGTGAAGGCATTGTGGGATGTACGGTGTAATTTAGGGCTATGGACGTGCATGAACAGCGCCATTCCAGATCTGCAAAGCTGTGGGGCACGCAGTTGATTGTTCAACAGTGTCTGCATGTGCAGTGCAGAAATGTGCAATATGTTGCATAGTCGAGTGCAAGGACAGGGAATGTGGATAACAGGAGTAAACTCAGTTTCATGAGCATTACAGTACAATAACGATCGAAGACCGAATCATGTAGCTGTCTTGGATTATCGCCTTTTTGCCGGTGTGGAATATGTTTAGCGTGTATCTGGATCAGAACTTGTGAATTAACAGTCCCTTTGGCATCCTAGCTGATGTTCCAGGCAACCTATGTAGGCGTCCTCCGGAAAGTCTTCCAGACCGGCATTTTCTTACGCATTGCTTTTTCCATCGTATTAATCGTCTTTGAAGTCCTTCCATTTTCCTAAGTTTTTGAAACGTTTTGGTGACGGTTTGCGGCTGCTCAAATTTCCTCCTTGGTCCGTCTGGTCCGCCGTCCTAGGGTTATGAATTGTTCATGGGACCCAGCTGTTTCTTCGTGGCTTTCTAACACTACCTCTGTTGCCTGCCGCCTTGAAGTACTGCATAACCCGCAGGCGTGGTGCTTGCACATAACTGTCAAACCGTCATCTAACGATCTACTAGCCACTGTTTTCCTTCTTCCCGAATACTAATCGCTGCCTGACCATGTTTTCAGTGGCTTACGTACGACTTACTGCCGAAGGTAACGTACTAACATCGTCTCTCTTACGTAGCTTGCACGGCAACCAGTTGGCTGCGACTCCTTTCCTGGTCCCGTCACGCTCGTCACAGTCACGCTCGCTCGCCGTCACGGCTCTGGCGCCGCGGCAGAGCCCACTTGGTCACGCCCGCTGACCGGAAGTAGTCGTACACGCCCGGCCAGTGTAGTCAGGCGTCTCGGGCACAGCTCTCTGGGAAGGGATTGCATTAGCTGGTCGCTGACCGGAAGTAGCCCTTGAACTCTTCTGTGGCAAGTTCAGGCGCTGAGATCGCACTCGATTTGCCGTTTTTGTTTTCGTCTTCATTGCCTCTTGTCGAGCTGGCATGTTCAGTGCATTACACGGCTTAAGAGTCACGATTCAGACGGGATGCGAGGTACGACTTGCAAAAATGGATTTATGCTTAAGCCTGCACTTTTTGCACTGTTTGGCACGTTGCGTCGATGCGTCATTTGTCGGGCAAATATCGGTTGAAAAAGATTGATGCACATGTGCACTATTATTGCACCAATCTTCCATGCGGGTTTTCTGTTGTGTTTTGATCGTTTTGTAGCTGGCATGATTAGATATTTGTAGTCCACATAAGTAGTTTCTCGTTTTTTTTTTGTATCCAAACGTTGCAACACAAACATGAATAGTCTACCCAGTCATCGGAACAGTATTGATATCAATGCCACTAACTTCGTACTTTGAAGTTTCAGATCAACTTGATATCAATATATCCGGCATTGTCTACACTTGCAGCTCACAGCTAACGTCGCATGACGCCAAACAACATTACCGGAATGACACTGTGATGTCGTGAGCCCTTACTCAGCCAGGATGCAACCTTCACGACACGCCTATCGCTTCCAAATCACCGCCCAAACCTGACCCATCTGGGCCGTTTTAGCCCCGGGCGCCGACGTCTGCCCTAACGTCGACGTGACCTGCCCTGACCCCCAGCTGCCGGACGTGACGAGAACGGCGCGCGAGATCTCGGCCCTGATCGAGAACGGCATCGAGCGCGAGGTGCGCGCCGGCAAGCGCTCGTTCGACGAGCTCTCGGGCCGGATCCAGGCCGAAGTGGCCGCCGTGATCCCGGAGGTGCGCCGCAGGGTAGCCCAGGCCGGTGAGTTATGGGCGGCTACTGCGCGCAGCTGGGGCCGGGCCGTGAGCAGCGGCCGACAAACTGCCGGCGGGTTATGGTCAGCTGGTGCGTGGGAGTCCTCGGCGGTGAGTGATGGACAGGAAGGAGGCGGCTCGTTGTTGTGAACAGCTGTTGGAAATACTCAATAGTTGGTCCTGTACATCCGTTCGGAGAATACCACGCGGGTCACGGGTATGCAATGTGCGGTAATACAGGACAGAAAGAGATGGAGAGGTACTGAGATTCAACAAGCAATTGATACTGCACGCATGCAGTAAACAAACGACCTTCAGTGTAAAAGGAGACACTGTATTGTTATATAACCAGTAACTGATCAGTAATAATCTGTTACTGATTATATTGCAGTGCATTGTCTCCTGGTATACCGAAGGTCGTTTGTTAACTGCATGTATACATTGTTTTAAACCAGGAGTGTTTAAGAGCTATTCTTAAAGATATTAATTAAACCAATGGATAAACAGCTAATACTAGCTGAGCAGGGAATTTCGGGTTGACACGGTTGGAAAATTTGGGAACGGGTGTATATGAGGAAAAAAGCGAAGGAACTTTAATAGCACTATCTCTCTTTGGTTTGGTATAGCCTAGGAATATCTCTTGTGATTTTCTGGCCCCTTCATGCACCAGCTCTTTAGTTCCATGAGGGATGCTGTGAAGGAGCTACTCACAAACCTGATCTCAATTTACTGGTGCTTGTGGAAACCATTTATGTGGGGTATATCCCTAATCGAATGTACATATATGACCACAGATCAATTAGGTGGGGGTTTCCGTAATAGTTCGCAGATGTATGACCGTTAGTGTTAGTGTTAACTATCCGGCCACTGTTTCGTGTGCACCAGACCTCCGCAGGAGAATCTGAGCATTTTGGTTGGAGATTTTGCAGTTGTGGATCTGCCCCGGATACTTCTTTCACACTTCGTGACGCCTAGCACCTCCCTGAACCCGAGGATTTCGTCTGAAGTAATCCCTTGCTTTCTGTGGACCATAGTTCGATCCTGTGATCAACACTGTTTTTCACCTCATCCAGAGGGGAGACAAAACATCGTCTTTCCCGACCGTGCGAATGAGATTCGGCGGAGTTGGGCCGGCTCCGCAGAGGGTGTCCTCCATTCATCTTGTGGGTTTCGCGTCTCAGACAATGCGCTGCCGCCAGCGAGCATTGTGCGTTATTTGTGCTCTGCTTCGGTGGAGAACGAGGAGACTGGGATTTCCTCTTCGTTTGTGTTGCCCCGAAGTGCGCTGGGCTTTGTTTTGCCTCGTAGATGAGATGTTGAGATAGATGGGAGCTCGAGATGACCCAGTTTGGGTTTTCTGATCGGGAGTGACGCTGTGGGTAGTCAAAGAGCGACGGAGATTGTGCGGTTTTTGAGCACAGCCGCGGGCCGTGCTGTCACCATAGAACCATCGACGCTGTGCGTCTCACATGTGACCTCGCGTGTAACGTCGCCTGTGGGCAGACTCACGTGTGACCTCTCGTGACCGGTCTGCTCACAGTTGTGACCGTGACAGCTTCTTTCAGGGCCAGGTGACCGCCTGGAGAACGCAGGGTGACCTCGCGTTGTCGTGACCGTGACCGTGACCGTTTCTGTCAGGGCCAGGTGACCGCCTGAGGAACGCAGGGTGACCGCGCGTTGTCGTGACCGTGACCGTGACCGTTTCTGTCAGGGCCAGGTGACCGCCTGAGGAACGCAGGGTGACCGCGCGTTGTCGTGACCGTGACCGTGACCGTTTCTGTCAGGGCCAGGTGACCGCCTGAGGAACGCAGGGTGACCGCGCGTTGTCGTGACCGTGACCGTTTCTGTCGCGACTCAGGTGGCCGCCTGAAGAACGCAGGGTGACCTCGCGTTGTCGTGACCGTGACCGTTTCTGTCAGGGCCAGGTGACCGCCTGAAGAACGCAGGGTGACCCCGCGTTGTCGTGACCGTGACCGTTTCTGTCAGGGCCAGGTGACCGCCTGAGGAACGCAGGGTGACCGCGCGTTGTCGTGACCGTGACCGTGACCGTTTCTGTCAGGGCCAGGTGACCGCCTGAGGAACGCAGGGTGACCGCGCGTTGTCGTGACCGTGACCGTTTCTGTCGCGACTCAGGTGGCCGCCTGAAGAACGCAGGGTGACCCCGCGTTGTCGTGACCGTGACCGTTTCTGTCAGGGCCAGGTGACCGCCTGAAGAACGCAGGGTGACCGCGCGTTGTCGTGACCGTGACCGTTTCTGTCAGGGCCAGGTGACCGCCTGAAGAACGCAGGGTGACCCCGCGTTGTCGTGACCGTGACCGTTTCTGTCAGGGCCAGGTGACCGCCTGAAGAACGCAGGGTGGCCGCGCGTTGTCGTGACCGTGACCGTTTCTGTCAGGGCCAGGTGACCGCCTGAGGAACGCAGGGTGACCGCGCGTTGTCGTGACCGTGACCGTTTCTGTCAGGGCCAGGTGACCGCCTGAAGAACGCAGGGTGACCCCGCGTTGTCGTGACCGTGACCGTTTCTGTCAGGGCCAGGTGACCGCCTGAAGAACGCAGGGTGACCGCGCGTTGTCGTGACCGTGACCGTTTCTGTCAGGGCCAGGTGACCGCCTGAGGAACGCAGGGTGACCGCGCGTTGTCGTGACCGTGACCGTTTCTGTCGCGGCCAGGTGGACGCCTGGAAAATGTGGCCGCCAACATATCGTCCGTGCTGGACGCCAGGGAGCTGAGACAGGCTCACAGGGCCATCAGCACGGCCGACGAGTACCTGCAGCGGTATGGTCCCTTCAGGTCAGTCACGCAGGCTTCAATGCAGGATCCTGTGCAACTCACGGGAATGATGCACGTTCCGACAGGCAATTTCTGCTGCCAGGGGTGTAGGGACCGGGGGACGGGAGGAGGGGGAGGGGCGGGACAGCTGCCCATCCAAGTTTGGGCAACGTTTAACATTAGCCCCATGGTGGTGTAAAGAAAGAAACGAGGTAACAGTCACGTTTGCCCCTCCCCCCATCTGCACAGAGGTTCCAACGCTCCTGTCCGCTGCCATGTAAAGACTGGTACACCCTCCGGCATGTACTGCCTGTTCTCGTGTAAAGACGCCGGTACGGCCTCCGACAGGTACTACTTGTTCCTGATCATCTCGGCCCTGGTGCTGGTGATCACCTTCTGCCTCGTGCTGGGACTGTTCTGCGGAATGTGCGGCCGACGGCCCGGCAATGTGTACGGCGACGACACGTGCAACAAGGGCGCGGGAGCCAACTTCCTGCTGAGGTGAGACTACTGGATACGGCCGGAGAAGGATGTCACACCTGAAATGACTGATCTCGGCCGTGAAGGATCTGTAAATGTCAAGGTGGGCGTTAGTCTCGAAAAGCCAAATTTGTCTGGGGAAACCTAAGACTTTGCCGCAACCGTTCCCGTTGTTTTTAATCTGATATACGCCAAGGAGCAGTCACTTTCGTTTGCTGCATTGAACTGTCTGTTTCGCACCTAGTTTTGTGCTGTCCCTAATCGCAGCATAGATCAAGCATCGCCCTTAGGCGTAGCTCTAATGAGCTCTTAGGCGTAGCTCTCATGTAGCTCTAACGCCGTGGTGAAGCCGCCCACGGCGCATTCTGCCTCCGTTCCGCCGCCCTGACGTCAGCCGCCCCCGCCGGCAGCGCCACGTTCTTCTTCTTCCTGTTCGGCTGGCTGCTGCTGCTGGCGGTGACGTGCATGTTCCTGGTCGGCGGACTGGCGCAGTTCTACCTCTGCGACGGCCTGGCCGAGCCGGCCGCCCCCTCCAGCCCGTGGACGCTGGTGCGCGCGCTGTACACGCCGCGCGAGGAGCGTCGGCTGGGCAGCGGCGGCTTCAGGCTGGCCGACCTCGACCTGGTTGAAGTGATCGGGTCAGTGCTGGGACGCGTGAGATCGGGGACGTCTTGTCCTGGTCGGCTCGAAGGGGAGGTTAGCTGGCACACGCCGTTGCCAGGTCGCTGCCATCTGGTGGCAGGATACGACGACGAGTGCTGACGTGGCGTGCTTGGAAGGCTTAAGCCCTCCGTATGGTTTGAGGATATGCCGATCGTTTTGAAGAACGTGCTTTCTCGAAAACTTGACTGTATGAATTCACCCGTTGGGCCTCTGTTTGGTAGCTGCTCCCGTCCGTCCGTGCTGCTCGAAGTTCCACCCGCTCAGTGGTGTGCTCTGAACAGACCGTGTCTCTAACGGGTGCTCACGACCACGCAGAAAATGCCACCGGAACCAGTCGATCTACTCGGTGCTGGACCTGGAGAACGTGTACGACCTCTCCGAACTTAGCCAGTACAAGGAGGAGCTGGGTATCGACCGACAGCTGGACGCCCTGCGCAACCAGATCCAGGTCAGCGGCTTCCCATAACTCGAGCCGGCCAGCTATAGCTGTCGCCTTCCCGTGCCTCGGCCAGTGTCTGTGACTGGTGGGCCGGATTCAGGTTCTTAAAGGCGAGGACAGAATGTCCTGCAATCCTGCTCATTGAACGTTCAACCCTCGTTGGGAAGCACCCATATTCCTGCTTCTTGTCTGTCCCTAACCCTTGTCAGCACTTATCCATAACCCTGGTCAGCAGCTGCCCACAGCGCGGCAGGTCTAGATTAGCATTTAATCATAGCTAGCACCAGTAGCTTTCTAAAACCTGATCATTAGTTTACGGTAAACATGGCAACCAAACCTTTACGCCGTCCTGTCGTTAACGGACCAGTGTTTTTCACTCTGCCATGTTCCTGTGCTGTCCACGCCCTGTGGACCATTTCCACGCGCGTGACGTCCCCGTCCTCTCTAGGTGGACACCGACGTGGAGATCCTGACGCCTCTGGGGAAGGAGCAGCTGTACGAGCTGGCCAGGTCCGACGTCGCCCGCATCAACTACACGGCCTTCACGCTGACGGTGAGCCGCGTCACCGGCGCGCGTCACCCGCGACGGAGTGACGTCGGTGTGACGTGACTCTGTGGGTCCATGTCTTTTGCAGATCAGTCGACTTCCGTTGACCCTGTGCCGGCAGGTGGAGAACCGGGTCACGGCGGTGGACCTGGGCGAGATGGGTTCTGTATTCTCGTGACGTATGCGGACCTGTGTTGTCCTGTGGTGACCTCTGCTGACCTTTGGTGACCTCCGCTGACGTCTGCTGACCCCGTGCCGGCAGTTGGAGGACCGGATCACGGCGGTGGACCTGGTCGAGATGGACTCTGTATTGACTTCTCTTGACCTATGCGAACCTGCGTTGCCCTTTGGTGACCTCTGCCGACCTCTGGTGACCTCTGCTGACGCCGTGCCGGCAGCTGGAGGACCGGATCACGGCGGTGGACCTGGGCGAGCTGGGCTCGGCGCTGGAGGCGGCCGCCGGCCTCCTGCCGCCGTCAGAGCGGCCGGCCGCCAACCGCCTGCGCAACCAGGCCACCATCCTGGTCGCCCAGCAGCGCGTGGTCGACCAGATGGCCGACATCGTCGTCTCGCTCAGGGTCAGTGGGGGGGGGGGGGCACCGGAGGGCGCCCTGGGCACTGGACACCTCAGGGTTGGGGCGCCGAATAGTTGGCAGGGGACCAGCCAGGTGGGTAGGACGGTTCAGAAACTGAGCATTTCGGACTACCCTGGTAGGTAGAAGGCACGATGGGACAAGCAGCTGACGCCGCCTGAGATGTGGGCGATCTTCAGTGGTGTTCACGGTCGTGGTTACCGAGTGACGAGCTGTGGTAACAGGAGGGCGAGGTGGGGTCGATGCGAAGTTGCCGGGCTGCCGGCGACTGCAGTGAGTTTCCAGCCGGCAGATCATCGAACGGATGGGGTGGAAAAAGGCGTCCCGAGGGAGGGCAGTGAAGATTAAGTGCTGTGGATTGCCTTCACGGAGCAGGGAGGTTGCTGTGAGCATCGATGCGAAAAACTGCCCGGCGTCTGTTGTTTGTGAATCCTTCCCGGGAATCCGGATGCTCACGACCAACAAATAAGACTTTTTTGTCTGCGGGGGCTCGTAGCAGGCGTTATCTTTCCGGCTACTGTGGCCACCCAGAATTAACCCAATCCCTCTCTTACCCACACTTTGTCAGTGTTAGCCTGGTGTCGTCGTTATCGACGCAGTGATGCTTGGAATCGAGAAACCGTTCTGTTTGGTGGTCCGGCTGCCGTTTGCCTTATTGTGTTGGACTCAGACATGTCCCTAGACCTGATTAAATGCAGGCCATACTCGTTCTGCGTCCGACTCCAGAGTACGTGTTTCGTCACCTGGACACCACTGTGCAGTGGAGGGACTCGATCTTTCCGAGATGACGTAATGCCACACCCATGCTGCCGGAGGCTTCAATGCAAAACGGAGATGACCTGCATTCCACTGGGATCCGGGCACATGTCTAGCTGGACTAACGTGCCGTCCGCCCGTTTCGCTGCACGACTGACCGTCCTTCCCCGGCGTGACCGCAGAACGCCACGCTGTCGCTGCAAGAGCACGTGCGCTTCAACCGGACCAACGTGACGGAGGCGGTCCGCGAGCTGATCGACCAGGCCGAGTCGGCGCAGCGCTACCTGCGCACCCGCGGCGGCTCAGAGGTCATACAGGTCAGTATCGCGGCGCTCAGAGGTCATACAGGTCAGAACCGCGGCGTTCAGAGGTCATATAGGTCAGGGCCGCGGTGTTTAGAGGTCATACAGGTCAGGGCCGCGGCGGCTCAGAAGTCATACAGGTCGGTAACGCGGCGGTTCAGAGGTCATACAGGTCAGTACCGCGGCGCTCAGAGGTCATACAGGTCAGGGCCGCGGTGTTAAGAGGTCATGTACGTCGGTACCGCGACGGCTCAGAGGTCATACTGGTCAGTACCGCGGCGGCTGAGAAGTCATACAGGTCGGTAACGCGGCGGCTCAGAGGTCATGAGGTCAGTACTGTGGTGCTCAGAGGTCATACAGGTCAGTACGGAATGTCATGGAGGCCATGCAGTGTGGATGAGTTTAGATGTTTGCAAGCCAGTAGGGTGGAGTTTAGAGATCGTGCACGTCAGTGCGGCGGGGCGCAATATGACAAGTAGGTCATAATGCGTGTCACAGAGGTCATACAATGCGGCTGGGCTCAGGTCATACAGGCTAGTACAACAGGGCTCAGTCATACAAGTTGATAAATGTAGGTCGTTCTTAATCATCCAACGAGCCCAACAGGTTACGTTAGGGGCTAGAAGTGATACGGACGGACCTCTTGGTTGAGAGGTCATACGGATCAGCCTCGGGGGTTACAGGTCGTTTATAACACCTCGTATGTCTTTTGAGTTATCACGAGAAATATTAATACCGGTGGGGTTCTAGGATTTAAGTATCTAGGATTCCATGTAGACCACCGATTCGATGCGCGAAACCACAACCGCTTAGTTCTCAGGATTTGAATTGACCGTACTGTGTGGTTTGTGTCGTCAGCTGGCGGACGAATACGCGGCCGAATTTCTGGCTCACCTGGACGGCTTCACGGAGCGCGTGCAGCGCAGCTTCCGCCGTAGTCTCGGCCGCTGCGGCCCGCTCAGCAATGTCTACAACGCCACATACGTCACCCTCTGCAGCAACGTCGTCTACCCGTTCGTGAGTGGACGCCTGCGGTTCGACGCGGACCGCTGCAGCAGAGTTGAGGAATAATTAAAATAAAATAAACGCCGGCTTAATCCGAGGGTGATGGCTATCCGCTCTCAGCAAAGAGAATGTTCTATTGGCTGGAGTTTGTGTGGTCTCTTGTTTTGGGGTGAAGTGTTTTGAATGAAATGAATAGCTGCCGTTTCTGCTTTGCCGGGAAGCGAAAGTGATTGGCTGTCGTCTTGTACAAGTGCGTCCAAGTCCAGTTTCTTGACTTGTGGCGTCTGCGCTGCCTTAATGGCAATATGAAGGCAAGAACAGTTTTTCCAGAGACAGAATGCGGTCGTCTTAATTTCATCCGATTTTAAGACGTAAGTGAGGCCCGCGGCTGATGCCGGACTGAGCTTTGTTCATCGCCACATCAACAAGACTGCTCAGCTTCGTCACGCCACCCCGTCACGAGCCGCAGCGTCACGTGCCGGTCACGCTGTCCAGCTCGTCACGAGGCGCCTCTGCCGCCCGCAGAACGGCTACTGGGCGTCGGTGGGCTGGTGCGTGCTGCTCTTCATCCCGTGCGTCATCATCAGCCTGGCCCTGGCCTCGCTGTACCGCAAGACAGAGCCCTACTCGGCCGCCTTCGTCGACAAGTGAGCATCCCCCCCCTGGTGGTGGGCCGGACCGGGCGGCCCGGCGGAGATGCTGACGCTCGGTGTGGGCTTCTGGTTAGTGCGAGGGGAACGAAGCGATTGGCAGGTGGTGGTGGACGAGGGAACGTTGTGGCGATCATTTTGGCGATACTGCTGGGCTATCGTCTAGACACGCGTGTAGCGGAAATGATGGGTTAGATTGCGGCATCATGAAGCGATGTGTTACTGGCATGGGAAATGTCAGAACAACAGATCGTGAAATGGACAGAAACCAATGACATTGAAACTGGCAATGGCTCCTAAAGTATATAAAAGAAAAACGTACCTATTCGATAGTCCAGCGTATCTTCCCCATTTTGAATAAAAACAGCGATATTTATCGGTCGTTAAAATCATTTCCCTTGATATTGACTGGTTACGAGAAATTTGCTATTTTTCAACTCTGAAGCAATGAAAAGGGAAGTTTATGTTGTTTTACTATCAAATATGGTTCGTATGATTCTGCTTGTGAACACTATTTATGTCCTGTGACTTAATGGGCTGGAACGTAAGACTGCATACAATGAAGGATTTTCTTCAACATCCTGTGTGGTGGTGATTTCTGGTGGTGGATCTTATACATTTAGAGCTGAGAAAACTTGTATATCATTTCATGTCTTCATCATAACTCGGTCTGTACAATTGCCTGGAAATGGTCGAATATTTTTTTATCTGCAACCTTCTTGCATGCTGTTTTCTATTTGAAGTAGCGTTCAGGTTTCGAAGTTTACAGATATTGCCTGGTCCCGCCGTATACTTCGATTCTGACTGTAGAAGCTTGTTGGCCTGCGTGAGGAAACATTGGTATGCAGAACATTTTCGAGGTTGATCTGGCGGCTTGCAGTGCTGCTTTGGTTTGCTGGTGTAGAAGTTTCCTTTATTTCGTACTTGTATCGACAGCAACGTTCTAGATCTGAATGCGGTCATGCCGTGATAATGCAAAATTTGTTTTAAAAAAAATGGTTAATTCATTCAGCCCGTGAACACCTGTTGGAATCTGGATCATGCAGCAGAATTGTTGATGCTTGAAAAACATCTTATAATGAGAGCAAAAAGGGATGAAAACCTTTTATTTTGTTTTTCCTGAAGAATGGCATCATCGTAAGAGGCATCAGTTCACTGGGACGCATTATTGTAAAGACCGAGGCTTTTTGGAACGAAATTCGTTTACCAATGTACACAACCCGTTAAATTCAAACGAGCGATTCCCCCAATAAGAGCGAATATTCAACACCATCAAAAGCCATCGCCGTGCAGTGATTTAGTTTCCTCGCCTAAATGCTCGTAATTCACGTGGCAAGTCGTGGCGTCCTCCGTCTTTTATTCAGCCAGCTGTTGTGGCGGCCGGCCGTAGTTGTTTCAGCTAAATGCAAGGCGCACGGGGCAGTGAGCTTACCTGCTGTTCGCTGTCGGCTGCTGGTGCTAGCGACAGCTTGCTGGGTTCGGACGTGACCACTAACGCGGCCCCGTTTTCAGCGAGTATCTGTACGACGCTTACGGGGAGCACGATAATATCCCGCTGGCGAAGTAAGTCGGTTCTGCACGGGCGCTTTTGCGGCGAGCACGTGCTGAGGCTTTGTGTTGGCTCGTAGTGGCTTGGTGCTGCCTTGCTGCCTCTTGCCGCGTGTATGTTATGATGATGTGGCACGTCGGCCAGTGCATGCTGCGGCGGAATTTCTGATTTAGCTCTAGTCGTGAAGGTAGTTTTGGATTTGTTATGACGTCATGGCTTTGAAGGGTGGACCCGGTACTTGGTGGAGTTCAGGTATTTTATAAGATTTAGTAATACCTTTTCGTGATTTGAACTCGATAGATATGCTGACATAAAATTTATCTTGGTGTATGATAACAAATTAGGCAAAAACCATCAGTATGATTTATACTGAAGCGTTTCGCAATTCGTGATCATTGGGAGTTATTTTGGAATGTGTTTAGAAGTAGAAACGGTAATTGGCGTGATCATGGTCATGGTCAAATAAGAGATGTTGGTCGAGGAAAATTTATTTTGTCATCCGATTTAATTTGAACTCTTTGGATCTGCAAAACGTAACTGTTCGACAGAAGCATTGGCGTGACTTTTCCTTGCGATGCTCTTCCTTCTTTAAATGCCGGTATACAATAGAAGTTCATGTGGTTGGTTTCCAGTTTTCGTGATTCATGTCATACGTACTCGGTGGGGCTGCTCTAAGATTACCTGATGTTTAGTGGAACCTTGGCTTGAATTGGTACGTGGGTGGTTTTATAAATTCGTCATGGGATTCTGCATAGCCATTTGCCATTGTCTCGGGTCAGATGACAGCGGTACATGGTTTGGTTACATGGACAGAGGTACATGGTCACGTGGTTTCAATGCGGCAACGCAAGAACATTGAAATCGGAATTCATTTCTTGCACGTTAACTGGGACACGGGTTCAGCACGGAACGATCCGAGATGCAAAGAACTCCTTACGCCACTCTGTGCCACCACACTCGTTTGGCTCCACCTCTTCTGCGGTCGCCGCAGCTCACAGCCGCGCCGCCGGCGCTCTCTCTCAACCCTTCTCTCTGAGACCCACCGCTGTCGGGCCGTTTCCAGGTACGGCGTAACGGTGCGGCCCTCCCGCCGATAGGTAACTGCCGCGCTCAGCTGTCGGCGCCGTGTGTCGTGCCACCCCTCCCGCGCCGGCCGCCGCCGCCGCGGAATCCGCCTGAAGGGACGGCCGTGTGCTGTGTGGGCGGGGCGTGGCTTCCCCTTGGTGCCCCGACTCCGGCGGCGGCCGCGGTCACGAGCTATGGGCCGCTGGACGGATCTGTTGCTTTGAGTTTTTTGTAGTCTCCTTATCCCAGTGACCTCCTTTCGCTGGGCGCCGAGTGACCCTGCAGTCGGGCGCCCCTAAGCTCCAATAACCAACCATCCAACCGACCTCCTTTCGCTCATCGTATGACGTATTTGTATGGTCCTTTTTTATTTGTGTGGTGTCCTTCCCATTGATGGATAAGCAGGAGTGCCCTTTCGTGCGCTTTGTGATCCAAGTATGCTTTGCGGTCATGTCTGAGATACCTTGGATCTGAGCTGGAACTTCACCACGTAACTTTGTAAATCATATTTACGGAATAAAGACCCCCGTAGAGAACTAGCTGCACTCGCTTTCTTGTATCCTGGCCCATTTTTCTCCTCTATAATGTTGCGCTGATAGCGTGCATTATGTGCAGTTGCACTGGTAATGCTGGGGCCTCTGACTGTGACATAGTCCCAGGCAATCAGCCTTTGGACGAGACATCCGTCTGAATCCCTGCATGGCCGTGTGAATGAAGCGTGACGAGAAGCATGTGGCAAAACATCTCCGACTACCTTTGATCCGGAGTCTCGACCACCAGTCCAGCAGTCCTGAACTCGTCCGGTAGATGTCGGCCATGTTGCTGTACGCTCCGCGTCCTTTTGCAGCGTGCGAGACCAGCGCGGCGCCAAACGCGGCGCGGCGGCGGCTGGCGGCGGCGAGCGGCGGCGCGGCAACATGTACGAGAACAGCCGTTACCATGGCTACAGCCCGGACTCGCCGCCGTACACGGCCATCCCGCCGCGCGGCCAGCAGTTCCGGCCCGTCGGCGCCAGCGTCGACTCAGAGGACACCGACCCCAAGGCGCCACCGCTGTGAGTGACGACTCTGAATGGCTCCGGGTTTGCGTGGTGACTTTCCGTGATGACTGAATTTCAGTGATAGTTTTCAGCAATGGCCCCCGTTACTCAGCCTCATAAGTGCTTGTGAGTGTAACTGATGACGCTGAGTGATGGCTCTGAGTCACGACTGGAACTGAATGACTGTGAGCGATGACTGAGTTTGAATGGTGATTCGCTCCGAATGATGGCGGAGAGGTGAGAATGGACTCTAACCGTGAGCATGGTAAATGATTAATCCGAGTGACGCCTCTGAGTGATGGCCCTGTGTGGTGACTGCGCGGCGACTCTGAGCGATGACTCGGAGCGATGACACTGAGTGACGACTAGTCCGTCTGTCGCGCAGGTGGGACCTGAACGGTGGCCCTCCCGGCTACACGGACAGCCCCGGCGGCGCCGGCTACGAGCGGCCGCCGCCCTACTTCTACCCAGGACCCGGGTTAGTGCCCACCACCGCCGCCAGAGGCGCTGCCGACGCCGGCGCTGGCTTGTGGCTGTTGGGCCCCGTGGAAAGAGCCACCCCCACCTGTAATTGACTTTCTTCGAGAGGAACGCGATCGTGGGTGTCCTGACCGATAGTGGGCAATCCGGCTGGTTTCGAAATTTGGAGAAACGGAAATGAAAAGAAGAAAATTTGATTGAACTGCAAAAAGTAAATGATGTTTCGAGGGGCGGGTTAGTTCAGTGGGCGGAAGTCCGTAAGGGCGATAATCCGCCGAGGTAGCGGGTCGGCAGCTGCTCAGTAGAGCGGTCTGTTGTCTGCCAGCGCGGCCGGGGAGCAGGCGAGAACCAACTGGAACGCCATGCTGCGCCGGCTGGCGGGCAACCCCGACCAGAGCCATCTGTTGTTGGCCCGGCAAACTTCGCGTTCCGTCAGCCCCGCCCACTTGTGAGGCGGACCAGGTGCGCGGCACGCTGCCCTTCTACCGGTCTTCTACCGGTCCGGCTGGCCTCTACCGCGCTCTACCGAGCCGACCCAGCGCTGCATGCGCTCGTGTTTCTGCTGTCGGCGCATGCGCTTACGCTCTACGCCCGGCAATGAACGCATGACTTTGCCAGTGTCTATATGCTGAAAAGATGGCCTCAGAGCATTGGCTTTCATCTTGATTATTTCCACTTAAACCTTGCTACCGTATGGAGAGAATTTCCTTTTATCGTCAAACATTGTTAGTCGGCTCGTCATGCATTATTACGTTCGTGAGCTGTTCTGATCTTTGTTTTTTTTTTTGCTAGCTTTTGGAATGGGTTAGACTGCCTTCCGGCTTAGGTTTAGTACCCCTGCTGTTTGCTTAATGAACAAAAAATTCGCCAGTTCAGTGGATTATTGAGGTCACGGATAACCACCAACAATTACACGACAGTTGTACACTGTGGCGGCACGTCGCTGCTCCTGGCACGCGGCTCTTTTGTTGACACCCAGGGGGGGAGAGCGGCTCTCGCTTCGCTCGTACGATTCGCATCCGTTTTTGGCCCGCGCGCTGGCCGAGCTGTGTTCTGATTCGGACAGCGGCGCGTCCAGTGCCGAGGTCGCTGCAGGTACCGTCAGCCGTCAGCTGAAACGGCCAGTAGTCCACGGCCGTGTGGATGGCTCCGTAGATTTTTGACTTGCGTAGGTGTGTGGTCCGTTATGGTTTTCGCTAACCTGGAGTGTTCGTAGAGGTGCCTGAGAGAGTACGCTTTTAACCGCCTGGATAGAAAGTGGATGGCGTTAATCGACCACGGAAAACGATGCTCTGATTGCCCACAAAAACGGATTTTAAGATTAGGCGCGTGGATTGAAGTGGATTGAGGCATCAAACGAAGCGTGTTTTAATAACGAGTTATTTCTTACAGCGAAACACGTCATGTCATGTGGTTCTGTAGTGCGATGAGGCTTGGACGCAATGCTGAGTGACAAAAAGTCATTTCGTTTAAGTATGTAAGTGTCAGAAGAAGAACTTCCGTAACCATATATATGTTCACGTCTGTGACCGGTCCATCCGTCCATCCAGGAAGGTCCAAACTGATGGTTCCCGGTAGGCCGTTTTGGTCATTATGGAGGTTTCAGACGAGAAGCAGTCTCGTATTTTCTCCAAGGCATTCTGCTAGCTCCGCAGAAAATTGGTCTCCCGGATTCGGTTGAAGACATTGATTGAATATATCAGACATTAAATATAGGTGTTCGTCGAATCGTCTCTCACTCTTGTTTGGCACATAGTGCTGGTTGTGTGACGTCCGTTTGTCATTGTGTGTCGGTCGTGTTGTCGCGTGGCATTTCAGTACCGTCTGTCATAGTGTGTCGGTCATTGGCATCCCACTTCTGGGTGTCACGACGTGTCAGTGGGCAGGCCTCCGCCCACCACCGGCCGAGAGCAGTGTGACAGCTGGCCCCAGACCGTTGCTGGCCGTCAGTCGAAAGACATTTGACTGCCGTCGGCCGCGATGTGTGCGTGGTGTTTTTCCCATCCACCACGCAGGGGCAGGTGACCAAGAGTGCTTTCTCCCCATCCACCGCGACGCGCATGGTGTTGATGACCCGTGACCCGTGACCCGACCCTGACCCTGGCCTGTGACCTATGACCCAGTCCCTAACTTCGACCATGACCCGTGACTGGTGACCCTTATCCTGCCCCGACTCTGACTGTGACCCGTGAGCCTGACCCGTCATCCGTGACACTGCCTCTGACCCGTGACCCGCGACTACCTCTGGCCCTGGACTGTTGACCCTGACCCTCGCCATCACTCTGACCCGTGGCCCGTGGCCCTGCTTCTGATCCGTGACCCTGCTTCTGGTCCGCGACCCGTGACCCTCATCTCTGATCCCTGATCTCTGTCCCTTGATCTGACCCTGACCCATGACCCCACCCATGACCTCTGACCCGTCACCCCTGGCCGTGACCCTGATCCGTGCGCTGGCGCCCGCGGCAGGGGGCCGCCGGCAGACGCCGGTCCCGTGCTGGAGACGGCGCGGCCCCGGCGGCCCTGCGGTTTACCCAGCGTGGAGTGCTAGGTCAGCCGCGGGTGTTGCCCAGGCGGCAGGTCGGTCGTTGGTGTTGTTCTCGGCACCGGACCGTCTCACGATGGTGTATTAAGCACAAGAATGTTGACATTGTACTAGACACTAAGCCAGCTGTTGTGAGCACTGGATCAGTGTTTGGTGTTGCGATGGTCGTTGGCCAGTTGCTTGACCTTGCGCCGGATTCTTGGCTAACTGCCGATGCTTCACTGGGTAAATTTGTCTCATTCGTTGATGTTGCACTGGACATCCTTTCTCCTGTTGGTGTTTTGTTTGCTGCGGATCAGCCGATGGTAGTGTGCCTTGAATGAGACTAAAGACTGTTACAGGAGGTATACTCATCGTTGGTGTTGCAGTAGGTGTCAGACCAGTTGTCAGTCGTGCTGAACGGGGCCCAGTCGTCAGTGCGGTGCGTGGACCAGATCAGTTCGTGATGATGAATTGGGCACGAAACCATTTGTTGATATTGTCCGGTGCACCGATGCATTTGCTGATGTGCACGGTGCACCAAACCAGTCCTTGGTGTGGCGACAGTCACACCAGTTCAGTGCATTGCAAGAGTCGCGGACGGACCGTTACGTTACGCGGGGCGCGACGCCGCGGCGTCACGCGTCACGAGCCCCTGTCACAGAAGTCGATGCCACTTCGGCCTGTGTTCCGAATCGCCGTGCTGTGCGACGTTCCCTTCCCAGCCATTTGAGACGATAATGACGTGTTCTCTTGGGGTGGAGAGCTGTGCCATTGCAGTGCTACGGCACAGCAGCGTTCACTTTGTTGAAACGCCAGCCATCCCGGGCTGTTCGGGTGAACGTTGTTATTCGTTGTTTTCAAAGCTAACTTTGCAGATTTGCGTAATCTTCAGGCATGCTCTGCTTTCATTAGCGCCACAGTTTGAATACATTATCCCGCGCAAACTACCCTTACTACTTACTACCCCCAGTATTCACGTAGTCTTGACCGGCAGAATGCCTAGTTTTGCCTGCGCAGTGTGTTGCAGTACCTGATCATTTTTTTGTGTTCCGGCATGCAGGAATAACCAGTGTCCTAATCGTGTTCCACTTACATGTCATTGTCCGACGGATTTATTTCAAAACGTCTGTCCCGCTGATTATATGCCTGTCAGCCGGAGGCCAGTGCCCAAAGACTATCTCACTTGCTTCCGTTTTTCCAGGTTTCTGTGAAATGGTGGTTGTCAACAGTTTTTCATTACAGAAGTGATCTCATAATGCACTCATATTCTGTGCTTCTGTGAACAATCGCTAAACTACCTTTATTCAACCCCATTATGGCTTGAGTTGGTTTGCCAACATGTGATGTTTTTGGGCATTCAGTTAATGAAATGTCACGGTCAGAAAAAAGCAGTTTGTCATTCTCTGTGTGATGCTGTGCCGTCTGGGATCCGAGGCGCTGTATACAATGGCGCGGTGCCTTTTAACGGGTTGCTGGCTACTCTTGTGATCGCGTCACTCTCTTTCGGTAGACCTGACCGCCCCTGAGTCGCGCCTGAGCTCGGCGCCGCCGCGACAGGTGGTGCCATCTAGGCTCGGCCGCCGCACCTACAGCTTCCGTCCGGTGACGCGGCGCGCCTGGGGCGCCCGCAGCTTCGACGCCTGACGGCCGGCGGTCGGCGAAGACCTCGGCCCGCGGCGGCCCCAGGCGGCGCAGAGACGCCGCCGACGGCGCTGTGATACCGGCCGCGTCGGCCGGCGGCGTTTTAGTGGTGCTCATCCTCATCGCCCGGCCGGCGGTGCCCGGCCGCCGGGCGGACCGGGGTTTCCTGTGATGTGGCCGGCGGTCGGCCGCGACGCGCGCTGCGGCCGGAGCCGCCGCCGCCGGAGCGGCGTCGGCCGCGACGGCCGTGTCGGGTCGACGGTCTGGCAACGGCGCTGCGTCGTCTCAAGACGGCGAGGCCGGCCGCGTGTCTCCGTGTTTTGTAGTCCTGGTTGTCGATCTGGATTGGGGCCGCGGCGCGCCGCCCCGATCGTCTCAAAGCGCATCCACTCATCCGGTTTTAGGTGATTTTAGTGGCGACGTGTTTTGTTTTACGGCGTATACGCCCGCGTGTATCCGGGCGCCCGTAGAGTGGACTCGCCTGCGGGCCAGTGGGATCTTCCTCTGATCGTAATGGACTCGCCCGCCGGTCAGTGTGAGCTCTTCCCCTGACTGGCGTGGACTCGTCCGGTGGTCAGAGTTACTCCTCGCTGGCCATTGTGGACCCGTCTCTGCGGGCCGGGATGGACTCGTCCGCCGGCCAGGATGGACTCGTCCGCCCGCTGAATGGACTCGCCCGCCGGTCGCGATTCGCACCCCGCCATTCCTCGTCCAAAGTCGACCGGTCAATACAAATGCAAGTGCCTGTTCTCGTCCGCACACCGGCCGGCCCCTGGCGCCGTGCCGGCCGGTACAGTGGCCGCTCCGGTCAGGTTTGTCGCGACAGCACCGCGCAGCTGCGCGGGTCATTCAACCCGTGCCGCAAGCTGTATATCCGCCAGTCCGCTCATTCTGTTGATAGCTCTATACGTGTGTGTACAGACGGTGTATTATCCAGTGGAGAGGCGAACAACATATGTTTTACGTAACGTTAATAAAGAGAGCGTGTTGTGCTATGTCCGAACAACATTCGTGTGTTGGTTTCTCCCTACGTGGCGCAGTCTATCCAGACCCGATTAGAAAGGTACACCGCATCGCTGCTTGGACCCGTAAAACAGAAGGCAGCGGACGAACAAACGCATTTTCTGGTGTCAGTGCCGGCTCGCGTAGACGCTGACGTAGCTGCGCCTCGCGACCCCGACGTAAACTTGCGTCATTGACGACCGTGGAAGAAAGCTCTTTTGAAGCGGTGGGGGCCAAAACGCCGCGGAAGGATCGAAATCTGAGCCCTTCATTGTAGTGAGCACTTCCTTCCAAAGGTCTTAACTTATGTTTCCCTTAGGTCTGAGGGAATGTGCCATGCGACATCAACAGTTCCTTCGGACGTTTAGGAGCAGGCCTTCAACAAGTCCAGACTGCGACTGCCGAACCCAGCGCCTCCCTTATGAACGTTGCTTCCAGTTCACCAGGCACGAAGCCAGGATCATCCTCGGGGATGGGGGCAAATATCAAATTTTATTACACCTGGCTGGCATATAACAAGACTTGTAGGAAAAGCAACAATTTTACGTCATTAACTTCATATTTAACGCGCAGGTAGATATACAATGTCTGCTTTCGTAAAATGTCTATGATCATTTATCCGTATTTATGCAAAATCGCTTAATATCTAGTGTAGACCGCTTGGCTCACGGGGGGGGGGGGCGGCATGGGCCGTGCCCCCTGGCTACGTGTCTGCAGTGCACAGATCAGTATCTGCATAGAATCCATAAGACATCCATTTTTGGATAGAATCTATTCCACATAGATCACATTAACCTTTTACACATTCCTTGTCAAGAAATTTCATGTCGGCCATGACAACGCCGCAAAAAAACCGGCGCACGAAGACAAGTTAGGCACGCCGACAAACGGATCCGTGTGGTGTACTGCTCGGACTAAGCACTAGGAAGGGTTCAAAATTTCGTCCACAGAGAAGTGACCAATCGCTCGCACGTGTAGCACGGTTGAAGTTATGTGACTGGGGAGCCTCTGTCGATAAAGACATCTTTCCCCGCAGTTTGCATTGGCGCATCACTATTTGTTTCCGCCAGTTTGCCTCCATATTACTCCCAAATGGCTTCGCAGATCATAAACATCGGGTTAAGAGGCGAACTATCCAATTTTTTCTTCTATCTGGCTGTGTGCCCCGTAACTTGAGCTGAATAGAAAGCTTACAACGCTGACCTAGCCAATTGTTGCCACCCGGTTATGCTTGCCCCTCCCCCCTCAGTGACCAGTTTTTTCCTCTACTGGGGGCAGGAGCCGTGACTGGGGGGAGGTTATCCCGCAGTGGGAGAGCTCTTCTTGGCGTGTCCGGACACGACGGTAGTTCTCAGTCGACTGCGCTTAGGTAGCGCGCGAGCGGTTTCATCGGCACCAGTCTATTTCGGGGCGTCCGCCCGATCCTTGGCCGAGGATCGGGTGGGCGCCAGCGACAGGCGCAGGCGTAGGTCCATCAGCTTCCAACAGCAGCCAACATGTTGGACGAGTCCCTGGCGTATGGCATTGCGTGGAAAAAGGGGCCCAAAAATGCTCCTAGCCAGTAAACTAAAACTGCCGGGCAGCTGGCGCCGCTGGAACGCCTCGAAATGACCTCCAGCCAGCGCGTCCATCCTGCTGACGCCACTGCGGACGATGATGACCGAGCGGACTTACGAGGCTCGGGCCAGAGAGAGAAAAAACGCTTGGCAGCCTCTTTCCGAACGTAGTCCCAGCGTGTTCAAGCAGGAAGCGCTGGGATAAGAGCGCAAGCTAAGCCGAAATTGTGTCCTGTTGTCGGTTGTCTCGAGTTGCTTAGTCGTCAGCGTACTTCGCGTTGGAGATGAGTGGAGAACTAGGACAAATTTTTATATGGAAAAACGAATTCGTCGAACTATAAAATGTTGCGTTTATAGCGTATTTAAAGTATTCTATTTTGTAAAGCAGGAAATACATGAACGGGTCAAGATACTGGTATGGAATTCCATACCAATGATTTGTTTTGGTATGGAAAGCTCCATACCAGATGTATACAAAGCTAGGCACCTGGCTATGAATCTGACTACTGACCATTGGCAAGCCACTAATTCAGGGCAGAGGATGCAAACGACGTTTTTTTATTCCAATCTTCCTATACATCGCCACTGGCAATGTTGGAATTTTCCCAGCTAGAAGGGGTAATTGTCCCTGCTGCCACTAGGGTGGTGCCACCACTGCGCTGACCGTAAATTGTGTCCAGAATAGCCACCATTCCTTTTAAAATGTTACCACCCCCTACTAGAGGCGTAGCCAGGGGGCCATGGGTCCATGTCCCCCCCCCCCGAGCCAAGCCGTCTACACTAGATATATGGCGATTTCGCAGGAATATGTAATTGTGGTCATATACATGTTGCAAAAGCAATCATGACATGTTTTCCTGTGCGTTAAACATGAGCTAAATTACATCAAACTGCTGCTACTACAAATTTTGCTAAATGCCAGTGGCATAGAACAAACTTTGTCATTTGCCCCCCCCCCCCCCGAGGAGAATCCTGGCTTCGTGTTTGCCACCTACGCACTCCGAGAAGTCGACGCTGCTGTGGACGTGGCTTTTGTGGCGGCTGTGCCATCTGGAGCTGGAAGGCGAACAGCCGATCACACAGTTACGTGACACGTGACTCCGCCCGGCAGGGAAACGCCTGGAACAGGTCTTTCCCAAGAACGGATTCCCCCTAGAACAGATCCCCCCTAGTACGGATCCCTCCGTGGAGCGGGCCCCCGCCCTAGTACGGATCCCTCCCTGGAGCGGATCCCTCCATCCGGCCGGGAAAATGTCTCCAACGTGAGACAAAAATGGAAGACATAAATAGATGTCAAGCGGAATAGTGGACAAAAGCAGATTAAAACAGAACTCGATTACCGTGAAGTGCAAAAATTAGTGAGCTGCAGCGAGCCCATACCCAAGTATACTCCATTATTAAACTGCATAGCGCTAGCATATCGTATGTCTGTATTTTTATTTTGTTCAGAAACTTCGCAGATTTTATGCATTTGCGACGCAGTGCAGACTGTACTGTGTTAATGCACGAGCATACGTTGAAGAATATGTAATTACCTGGCAGGGTCCGTCAGACGGCTGCATTTGGGAAGACAAAAAGAATCGGCAAGATGTTCGCCGACGTTTAGGAGCATGAGGTCTGCACTCGAAGGCACCGAATATGGCTGCGATGCTAAAGCGGCCATATCTGTCAGATGGCAACATCCACACAGCCACAAGAGAAACTGGGCTGGATGCTTTCGATTCTGTCGCTGTCTCTTCACAGGCCACGTCACAGTATTCCGATTGCTGTAGGAGTCATAGCGCGATCTCCGATCTTTGCCGATATGATCCGATATCTGTTAATATGTGCTCCGAAAGTCAGCGTTTCGTCTAAATGCGTATGACCAATACCTCTCGACTGCTGCGTCCCCTGCGTAGTTAGCGGCAATTGCTGGGGACCGTCACAGTTTGGTGGTGCTTTACACCTGAGTGGTTCGGCGTCTGTCCCATCATTTCGGCGATCTGCACAGCTGACTGAGTTCCTCCTGTTCATACAGCAGAGCGATGTCTACCGGACAATCTACTCGGTTCTAGATGTTAATATCATCTGCAAACATTAGGCAGTTCGTCTGCATGGATGACGGAAAGCCAACAATACGAAATTACATTGACAATATTTACCGTTATACAGGCGATATTAACCCTATTCCCGGAGGGCTTGACGGTATGGTTGATTCCCGGCAGGGGGGGGGCGGATTCGGCCCCCCCCTGAGATCTCGAGAACTACTCGTCCAATTTCATCGCAACAAACGGCAATCGATTTGCCGTGACGTGAACTACATTTTTACAAAAAAGAAATTTTCAAAATTTTGAAATTTGTGGATACATGGGGGCAAAAATGTCAAAATGGGGGGTACTTTTGGACTTCCTATAACTCCGTTGTTTATGAACCGATTTCAATGAAACTGGCATGAATCGAGAGATTATGGATAGGGCTTTTACCATGGGTCCGCAAATCTGAAATTTTGAGAAAATTCATGGGCGTTCACAGGGTCTCAAAAACAGGAGGAATAGTTTTCTAACAACTGAATGAACAAAAGAGGCTAACACCCTTTTTTGGCTTCTGCTAGTCATGTTATGCTAAAGAAGTACAAATCGCATTACAATGTTTGTATAATATTAGCATAGGCGGTGCCAGGGACATGAAAAAGGGGGGAACTGTCATGGTCACACGTTTCTCAGATCAACTTGTGACCTTTGACCTTAAATGGCCTCAAGTGACCTTGGGGTCACTTGGAATGATCTCGTATGCATTTAATATTATCTGTAAACGTTTTCAATCGTTTGAATTCAGTCTATTTCAAAAATTTCATTTTATGGCTATTGCAATATAGGGTATGCGCACTGACATTTTGGGTCATAGCTCTGTGACCCGACCTGATATCAAGGTGAAACTTGGTACACAAGTAGAAGGCATCCTCCTACGTAACATGTCTTCCGGGTTTAGCATTTGAAAAAACGGCGCCGAAATTATAGCAAAAAAAAAACAATTTTAACTTTTGACCTTGACCCGACCTTGTTAAATGACCTCAGATAAACAGAATTACATCTGCACATTGCCCAACTATTTAGCTATACATCCACATAAAGTCTTGAGTTCTATCTTTAAAACTCTGTTTTTGGCAGCCATTTTCCTTTTACCCTGAACATGGCCAAAAATGGCATGAGGTGGCTCCCAAAAACGTTGCCTGGCTCCGCCCCTGAGCAAAACGGAATTTTGAAATTTTGTCAAGGCACGAAGGAAAAATAGCTAGGAAAAGTCACCAGGTTTCGTGAAGCTTCGTTAAAAAGCCTGGAATTGGCAAGCAAAAAACCCGAAGGGGAGCGGATTCAGCCCCCCTGCCGGGAATAGGGTTAAGGCACCACCTAGCGTAATGAATAGTGCTGGGATCCATGACGAGCGCTAACCATTCCAACTGCGCCCACCTCCCTTCAGCTGAGATATAATTCACCCCGTGCAAACGTGCGGTCAGTTGTATAACTGGAGCCGTTCCTTTCAGGTTTGTGGCTTGTGGCTCAGGTCAGCCACTTCCTTTCAGGAGTGGCTCATAAGAAACGCTGCGTCGTGGTCGGCGTGAATAACGTCTGGAAACACCATCGCTACCATCTTTACATCGGATGCCTTACGCCAGCCCAAAATTGGCATACGCGATCACTGGAAGGGATTGGCACAAAATCCAGTCGCGCTCAGTCGTTCCGAAAAGGCTCCACGTCTGGTCTGAACTGCCGGTACATCAGAACCAGCGTACTGTGTGGCCCATGGATAACGATCCGGGAGGCACGCGGAGTCCTCCCCCTCCACCGAGTATTCAGAGATTGTAACATTGGCTTCTGGCAATGACTGGAAAGAAACCGCCTGAAATCCTAGATGGACGCCCCTTGTTTCCGGGAATTTCCAGCCATGGCGTGACCCCGGTGAACTGTGTCGCTCGCCATCCCTGTCCTGACGCCACCATCACAAGCCAGCGTGGAATTTCCTTTTTAAACTTTTTATGCTTGTAGAATTGGAACAGATTTTGGTACGGAAGAAACAAAGTCATGAGACCCTAAAACGTTATATTGATGACATGTTTACAGAACTTAATTTCTTAAAGCGAAAAAAAGTACATGAATGGGTCAAAATATTGGTATGGAATTTCATACCGACCATTTCGTTTCATATGGAAAGTCCCATATCAAAGGTAAAAAATGTATGAAAAGCAAAAAAACTACATGAATGGGTCAAGATATTGGTATGGAACTTCATACCGACCATTTCGTTTGATATGGAAAGTCCCAAATCAAAGGTAAACGCCATGACTCTATTGATACCTTTAGTACATTCTATAAATGACTTAAAACACTTACTGCGCATCTCCGTCGTTAAAACTGTCGTGCGTTTGAAACAACTGCATTTCTGATAAAAGCAGCCAGTGCCCGATACCACCAGAATAGCTTTTAACGCTGTTAGAGGACCTTGTCGAGGAACAAGAGGCCACCATAGCCCCAAATAAGGCTCACGATGGCCTCAGGCAGTCTCTCCCCCCCCTCAGAAGGTTAGAGGAGGCCCCTGAAAACCGACAGAGGCTCACCTCATGCTATGGAAGTTTGCTGAACACTACAGGAGGCTGTCTGAGCAGAAAAGGAGACCCCGTGAGCGCTGCTGGGGCCCCTGTACCACTACAGGGAATCCCCAAAAGTGAGAGCGGCTTTTAAGTCAAGGAAGCCCTTGAAACATAACAGGCCCCCTCCTACCTCCACCTCCTCCCTCCCCACACGCACTTGCACCCGTGACGCTGTTCGTACGTTTACAGTATTTATAATTTTGTATTTGGAAATCACGGAGACACGAAAGAACTGGAAAGCTAGTGGGAGCCTTCAAACCGACCAACTGTTTTTCCATTATCAATTATCAGTGAAATAAATGTGGCTAAATGACCAGAGAGCTTGACTTCGCATTCTCACTACTGAGCATCTCTACCTACCGTGCGTAACCTCTGTCTACGAGAGCAGCAAGACAAGATGACGTGTAATAGCTGTAAGGGTGGCCTTTCATCAGAATGTCTTTCGCATAAGTTGTGCCCATGCAGAAATAAACTATCTCCGATTTTAAACAGGGGTCATAAATTTCCCACATATTCTCCACGCGTGAGCCCAGAGTGTTTGTTGCGGCCATGAGCTTGCCTCGAGTACCCCACTGTTCTTGCCCGCTTTTCAGGAAACAAGACGTCATTTATGTGCAAGAATACGCTTCATGTGTGGCCGGCTTGTCTACGAGGCAGCGCTCTCACTATTTAAAGGAGGCATCCACCCATACAATGCTAGATTCTTAGGCGCTGATATTTCAGTTATTACCTGAAAACCCTTTACCTGATCTGCCGTGAGCGACTGACACTGAGCCTGCCCACCTTAACAGAGATATCAACGATGTAGCAGCTCCGGCCGCCGCGGCCGCCACTGCCCAGTTCAGCCCGACCGCGGGAGGTGAATGACGTCATGGCAGGGATCGATCGGGATAGGAAGCCGCACCGCCGTTCGAGCCACTTCCCTCCGGCAAGGCATCCCGCCGCCGGAGGTGCCCGCCGCAGTCCGGCACGCGCGTCGTGGCAGAGAGGTCCTCCACTCCGAAGAGTTTACTGACGGGCAGCCGCCGCCAGGCGTGAGGCATGGATAAGGAGACGTTAACCAAGCAGATTGAGAACATGAAGTACCAGGCGTCGATGGAGCGCTGGCCTCTCAGCAAGAGTATAGCAGCGTAAGTACACTTTCAGCGATTTTTTAACGGCTCCGCAGCGGTAATTCAGGCATCCTCGGTGTTTGTGTTGTGTGTAGACGTATGTGTGTAGTATTTCGTGACCAAATGCTATTTATTTTGTCCGCTGGGGGAGGAACGTGTTCCGGCATAACGGGGCACTGGTTGCTTTTCAAGCCATTTCTTTCCTTGCCACGCCATAGGGGTTATGTTGAATTTCGTCATTTAAGGAGGGGGCGGGGGCACGGTATCCCCATGCCCCCCTTCCTCCGCTTCGCCGCCTGTGATTTCGACCATGCGTGTACGTGGCGAAGGCGCGATATTGGTAGAGCGATAGGGCGACACTAGGGCGATTGAGCAACAATGTCTCCTGCGTAAACAACCAACAGCGGAATACTTAACAAGTGTTTATGTAGTCCTTCACCGGTAACAAGTGTGTTTGACATGTTCGCAACAAAAATGAATGACATTTTTGATAAGGTAATGTTCACCAGAAAGGATTGATGAGACAGGGCTAGAGTTCTGCGTAAACATTGCGCATGTCCAACGAGGCTATTAAACCACTGTTGTGGTAGCTTTAGCTAAAAAACGAAATATGTAAACATGCTGTCATACTTCCAGTCCTACTCTTTCCGCAAATTTGACAAAAGTGTGCACATCCTAAGCCAATAAATCGTCATTGTAAGGAATACGAGACTTCACTGCATGGCTAAAGATTGCCGAAAATTGGTCCTGGTCTGATGTCGATTTCGAGCCGCTCCTTGCCAGTCATTGCCATTGCCATTTATCATAGCCAATGATAAATTTTCTGAAAAGTGGGTTGTCCAAATCCTCCCTTCCCGGGATGTTCAGCCATGTGCTCGTTGACGCCTTCTCTCAGCTTTATGGTTACGTGAGCATCCCCAGCGGCACGATAAAATTAACCCACGGTTCTGCTGAATCATTTTATCCGTAAAGCACTGAACATACTCGCAGCCGTACTTCATTATGGTCCGGAGTACAAAATGAAAACTGTAGGTGAAGGAGCGGGGGAAACGGTCACATGCCTTTATTTTTGCCGAAATTTATCATTAGCTTTGTGGGAAAACTTCTTTAACCCCCAATTTCTTTTCATGATGTTACGCTCCTGGTAAGACCGTATCAGATGCTGACGGGGTACAAATTGGGACGAGCAGTTCGCTGCATGCGGTGCACTCCATTTATACGTTTCCTCAGTTCTAAAATGGAGGTGCTGAGGCGCGTGAACCCAAAAATGTCCCTAAAATTGAATGATGTTTTAGAATTAAAACTTTTTTTAGCTATATATGTAAACTATATATTAAAGTAAAATGTTTAAGAATTAAAAAAGAAAATCAAGGAGGGGAGATAGGGGCACGCGCCACTGAAGCCCTGTCATAGACCCGCCACTGCCAAAGCGCGGATTCGTAGCAGTATCCGGTGCGACGTACATACGTGATCCATTTTCCAATGAAAGTCGCCGTGCAAACAGGTCGACGCAAGTGGCCTGAGCCACAAGTGGCAGCAGATCCTGGCACGCGTGCACCTGTCGGCCAATCCGCGTACTACCGTCCCACTCCGATCAGAAGCGTGTGCACGTGCATGAATGTATGAAATGAGAGTTTCAGTGAAACAGTATATGTGCTTACAGTTCCTTTCGTACACGTTTATATGTCATTCCGACCGATGGTCTGAACGAGGAGCCGGGCCTCGTGGCCTCACCACCTACCAGTTAGGCTCGGATTTGCTTCAGGTAACCAGTTTGATCGACTGTCTCGTGCCCCCTCGCCCCCCCCCCCCTCAGCTGGTGTGACGCGTGCCATAACGTGGTCGCTTGGCCGAAAACCTCTGCCGCACTTTTCTAGCGGCATAAATTTCTCAAGCATTGCCTGCCATGGGAAACTCATCTTGTTTCTCTCCAATTTTAACGGAACCTTCCCCCATAAATCGAGGCTTACGCCGAAATGGCCATCTGTAAGGTTTCAGCGTCGTCGAGCCAAGGTTACAGCAGCCGCTCTGAGAAATGGGGCCCGCAGGTTTTGGCGCGGAAGGAAGAGCCTCAATATCAGTTAGCAACGATAGTGACCTCATACTATTTTAGTAAGAAATATGATATTCATACGAGCAGAAGATTTTCGGACACCTGCCAAGATTTATCGTCCAGATGACTTTATGTCTACTCGTAAAATAATAAAAACTGGATTCAACTGAAGAAATGGTCGGGTCTTCCGTGGCTGTTGTTCGCGTCACTGTTCTGTTGATTGCTAAACTTCGGCCGAGCATCCTAGAGAGGCGCTACTTCCGCCACGCAGCAACCCCCCCCCCCCCTGCACGCCCCTACACGTCGCGAAGTGACGTCCGCAGGAAAGAACACGACAGCTGTTCGCGCGAAAACGGCAGCCCTTCCGGAGCGGCGTTCCGTGCAGCCCTGGCTGGCGGCGGCCGGCGGCCGCGGAGGCGACTTGCCGGCGGTAACCGGCGCTCGCCGCCGCCAGCGGCTCCTGGCGCGTGCCAGCGCCGGACGGGAAGATGTGTGTTTACGCGGTGAGCAGCGAGCGCTCTGGCAGTGACATGCAGGGCGAAAAACAGTGGTGTTTGCCTCGGGCGCAGGCCGCCCGGCGGAGCTTCGGTTCGGCGTGAGCAAGGTCTTGTCGGTAGGCGGGGTGGGGCTGCTCTTTTCTTGGCGACTGGGCGAAAAGGGGGCGAAAGGATTTTGCTTGTGCAGCCGTCAAAGTGCGCGGAATTATTATGGAAGATGGAGTGCGCCTGCCCCCTCCCCCCCCCAATTTCGTAAAATCAGTAGATAATTATGAATCTGCAGGGAATGGACATCCTTCAAAATGTTATTTACATTTTCAGTGATTTTGGAAACTGCTCGTCGTCGGGCGTATCAGGCACAGACAAGCTCTTTGCTCTTGGCGACTTGTTTAGAACACTGCTCTGCCCAGCCTGTAAGTAAGACTATCGAAAGTGCACCTAGCATTTCACGCCGACAGAAGTGTGGCGGTTTCGGTGAACCGACATAGTCTATTATTCCGTCAGTCTTTTTCGTGCTCCGGCGATATTTCCGACATGCCAAACAAACGAGATGATGAAGACGGACGCGAAAAATGATCAGGGGAAATACGAGCTACAGCTGCACGTATAACAGGCCGGAATTTAGCGTGGAAAAGGCAATTTGTCAGTTCCCACTGCTACCAGTTCCGACATCTGATAGCCTACTTGGTGAAATATGAAATGTAATGATACAATTTAGGAGGAAGATGGAGAAATTCTGTCTTCATTTGCTGACCACATGGAGTACAGATGCAATGTTCAAACAAGTCGATTTTTGTTTGAATGCAGTTTCTCAATGATTTTTTCACTACCAATATTTTTTCAGAACAACATTATTTGTATTTCCTGCAGAGATATCATTGCCTGAAATGCATTGCTCATTGTTCCTCATGCAAGACGCAAACGACTGCGTTCTGGCGGTTGTCCACCATCGGCGTCCGCGGTGAACGGAAGAGCGCACGGCAGCATCGTCATCATCAGCAACAGCCGTGACTCGCCGGCGCCACGCTCCGCGCTCTCGCTGGGCCGCGGCGGCGGGTCGGCCGTTACGCTGACCCGCCCGAATATTCCTCCGGAACCCGGCCGAGAGCGGCTATTAGCCGAGCACGTCCACCGGCCGAGCACGGCCAAACGGCCGTGTTCAGGCGCCGGGCGGGCTCGTGTCGGCCGTTAGCGGGCGCCGGCCGGTGGCGCGCCACGGCCCGCGCTCGGAAACGGAAATTGGCGCGAGTTCGTTAGCGTTATGGCGCGCCCGGCGGGCCTGAGCCGGACGGAAGCCGCGGCCGGCCGAGCTCCGGACCGGGGCTGCAGAGCTGCGGAACTGCGGAGGGGCTGTGGCTGCCGAGCGGCTCGCTGGGGGCTTGTCGGCACTTTTAGCAGAAGAGCTTGGCAGTCAAGCTTCGTATTCATGCAGCTCCAAAAGAGTTGGCGGTAAAGAGGAAGTCTGACTTACACACACGGCGCAGAGGAAGGGCACTTGGGATCAAGGCTGGCCACTGCAGACGAAGCTGAAAATGAAGAAAAGATGTCGCCGTTTAGTGCGGGTAGGAGACACGTTTTTCTGAATGCACAGGAATGTGTTTCAGGTGAGCCACGCTGTAGATGCGTCGAACATTCAGATCAGGTCTGAACCAAAGGGCGGCGGAAGCGGGGAGGGGGGAGCAGAGGGACAGCTGCCCCCCAACTGCAATGGGTCTGGGACAAGACTATGTTTCTGTCCCCATGTCCCCTACCTTGGGGCCTCGTAAGAAACTGAAGAGAAAAGAAAGTGGGGATAAAAGCGACGAACGCGCTGAAATAAAAAAAAGAAAGAAAAGTGCAAATATGCAGACAGGGAAGTAAGTACATGGCGTGCGTGTTCTTTCAAGTATTACTTCGAGAGGGGCCTCAGCTTTCCTCCGGTAGGGGCCTCGAACAGTCTCGACCCAAAACTGGCCGGAGACCGCGAACTTACAGTTTTTAATGGACCTCACGGAATGGACCTACCACAACACACAGCCGGGCCCCTTCTGGGGGGCCCGGCTTCCATCCAATAGAGGGTCTGGTGTTGATTACACTCAAAGGTGGTCCAGCGACCAGGACTCCTAATTTTCAAGGGCCTAAGAATTAATGGACCGTGGTGGCCAGCGATGACCCGGGCTTCGAACCGTGTTACGGCGCCCCGGCTTAGGTCCGAAAGAGGGCCTCGTGCCGATTACACGCAGAGGTGGTCCAGCGACCAGGACATCAAATTTTTAGAGGGATTCCCAGAATTCATCGACAAGGCTGGACTGCGCTAAACCAGGGTTCGAACCCTGCTAGGGGGCCCCGGCTTAGGTCCGAAAGAGGGCCTCGTACCGATTACCACTCAAAAGCAAAACGGGGCCCGGGAACCTACAGTGTTTCGAGAGGTCTCATGGAATGGATCCAGGGGGCCTTCGCTAAACCCGTCCGGGTCGGTGTCTCGGGGGTGCCCCAGCGTCCGTAAGAGGGCCTTGCGCAAATTACGCTCAAAAGTGACCCAGAGACCGGGAACTTACGGCTTTTAATGAGTTTCGCGGAATGGACCCGGCAGGTCCCTGATGGAGTTTGGACCATGTAAGGAGGCCCCCGGCTTACATCCGAGAGCGGAAGCTGATTTGTTTGCGTTATCTTCCATTTTTAACATTGTATTGGTTTGAGAAGGCTCCTCCACACAATGGCGCTTAGGGTGCAGTCAGTGCAATGTTAACATTGCGTTATGTGTCGTTATGTATAAATGCAAGAACATTGCTTTATGTGCTCAGATGATGTGAGGATTTCTTAATTTGTGTACCAAGTCGTGAGATAATTAGACTTGGATTCCGTTGCCACCGCGCCACTTGTCTTGGCTTCCGACCAGTTGTCTGGCTGAGGACGTCAGGAGTCCACGATGGGACGGAGCTGTGCCGCACCTGCCGAGTTTAGCGGCTGAATGCCAGAGTTCGCCCAACGTACGACTGGATCGTGGACTTACCCCGCCCAGTGGGGCGAAATACGATTCCCATTAACCCTATTCCCGGCAGGGGGGGGGGAATCCCCCCCCCTCGGGTTTTTTGCTTGCCAATTCCAGGCTTTTTAACGCAGCTTCACGAAACTTGGTGACTTTTCCTAGCTATTCCTTCTACGCGCCGTGACAAAATTTCGAAATTCTATTTTGCTCAGGAGCGGAGCCAGGCAACGTTTTTGGGAGGCACCTCAGGTCATTTTTGGCCATGTTGAGGGTAAAAGGAAAATGTCTGCCAAAAACAGAGTTTTTAAGATAGAACTTAAAACTTTATATGAATGTATAGATAAATAGTTGGGCAATGTGCATATGTAATTTTGTTTATCTGAGGTCACTTTACAAGGTCAGGTCAAGGTCAAAAGTCAAAATTTGTTTTTTTTGCAATAATTTCGGCGCTATTTTTTCAAATGCCAAACCCGGAACATATATGACGTAAAAAGATGCCCTCTACTTGTGTACCAAGTTTCAGCTTGATATCAGGTCGGGTCACGGAGCTATGACCTAAAATGTCAGTGCGCGTACCCTATATCGTAAAAGCCAAAAAATGAATTTTTTGGAATAGAGTGAATTTAATCGATTAAAAACGTCTACAGATAATCTTGAATGCACACGACATCATTCCAGATGACCCCAAGGTCACTGGAGGTCATTTAAGGTCAAAGGTCACAAGTTGATCTGAAGAACGTGTGACTATGACAGTTCCCCCTTTTTTATGTCCCTGGCACCGCCTATGCTAACATTATACAAACATTGTAATGCGATTTGTACTTCTTTAGCATAATATGACTAGCAGAAGCTAAAGAGGTGTTTTGGCCTCTTTTGTTCATTCCGTTATTAGAAAACTAATCCCCCTATTTTTAAAACCCTGTGAACGCCCATGAATTTTCTCGAAATTTCAAATTTGCATGCCCATGGTAAAAGCCCTATCCATAATCTCTCGATTCATGCCAGTTTCATCGAAATCGGTCCATAAACAAGGGAGTTATAAGAAGACAAAAAGTACCCCCATTTTGACATTTTTGCCCCCCTGTATCCACAAATTTCAAAATTTTGAAAATTTCTTTTTATAAAAATGTAGTTCACGTCACGGCAAATCGATTGCCGTTTGTTGCGATAAAATCGGACGAGTAGTTCTCGAGATCTCAGGGGGGGGGCCGAATCCGCCCCCCCCTGCCGGGAATCGGCCATACCGTCTAGCCCTCCGGGAATAGGGTTAAGCGAAACATGGACTTTTTAGGGGGATGAGAGCCCTTCGTAGGAAAGGGGGCCTCTCAAGACCAAGGGGCCTCGAAATTTGGCTTTGACCCTCCCCATTCCACGGCTAAATACGATCCACCGCCACTGGTCTGAATCCATTACAGCAAGGTCGAATAAGGCCACCCTAAGTCGTTTTGACGCCTGGAAATCGCGCATTTCTGGTATCTTTCGTATCTTCGACCACTTTACCATTCATTGGAAATGAAGCGGCATAAGTTCTTATCAAACTGATTGATGTCATGACCGCTCTACCTCTTGTCACTCGTGCTCCAAAGCATTTTCACGCAAGTCACATGGGAACCATGCGGTGGGCGTAGCCGTGACGTAAAAATTTGGTGGTGAGTGATCGTGACGAAAAACAAGAGCATTATCCCGGCACCGCCTGACGTGTCTTCGCACCCACAATCGCCTGGGGATGTCGAAATTGGCAACGTCTGTAATCTCAGGATCTAACCATCGGATCTGAACCGATCTACCACCAATCGATAGTCCTGAGTCTTGCGATTCAGAAAATACTGCGTCAACCCTGGTTACGCTCGGGATGACGTCACAGGTCTTGTAAAACGCATAACACCACTTCGTGGGAAAAACTGACACCGGCTCGTACGTCACATCATCGGCAATACTGGTCTCAGAGCATTCAGCTTGGCATCAAACGAAAGGTAACGATCTTCTACACCAGAAGCAGGCTAAAATGTAAAAGTGTCGGGTCAAGGTCAGCCTAGGTCAGGTAAAATACGGTCTTTCTTTAGATGTCAAAGATCGATGCTTACTCGCATCCGTTGTGATCCACGTGACAAAAAAAGACGGAAGTGGAACCTTCTGATCAGTTTTGTATTGCGTGCCTTTCATCCGATCATGACCAGTTTAGGTCAGGTCAGATAAACATTACGCAGTCATCATTACTCTTCCGGACAAAGAGCAATAATCACTCGTTGTGATTCTTAACTGCGTCAAGTGCAGAAATGAAAATTTCGTGATAATTAAACCTTCTCTGTCTGCTCTTTATCGGGTCAAAGCAAAGCCAGGTCAGGACAGATGGTCATTTTCTTTTTCTGACTAGGATCAATAATTGCCCTCTGCTGCGATATACATTGACGATCTTTCACAGAAAATGCTGTATGTCATTTCGCTGTGACATCTGCCTTGTGACGCGACCTGATATGACCTCACGTTGCATTTGGAGAACATTGCTAAGAGTTGCATATAGATTTACTTGTCTGGTTTGAACCATAGGGAAGGTCAGCGGCAATCACTTCTGTCACCTGCAAAGCAAATCAGTTGAACTGTCATGATGCGCTTGACCTAGCATGACTAGCATGCTGACGTGTCACAGTTGTGTATCCTTTTGGGGACCGTGTTCTATGTGAATCCAGATAATCCATGCGTTATATTCGCAGATATATTTTAAATAAATGAAACGTGTTCGCGCCACAGCCAGAAGAGGCGAAAACATGCATGCAAGGGTTCACTTATGACGTCATATTTCCATGACCTGACCTACCATGAAAATCTTTTTGATGTCAAAATATGTAAAATGAAGTGCTGAACAGGCACGGGAAATTTAAATGGGCTGCCTCTAACGTCTCAGATGTTATTCACGGAAAGCCGATGACGGTGCCCTGTTTGACACTCCCAATCGGTGCCGGACTAAAGCGACAGAGATTTAAAAAAGAGTATGGATGTAGTTTCTATCACCTGTCATCACACAAGGTGGGTTCGCAGAAAAAAACAATCAGCATGTTTGGAAAGATCATACCAGGTCAGCTTAAGTCAAATAGGATAAGGTTAGCATTGACCAGTAAGGTCCGCACCAAGGATGAATGATTACAAAGCACAAATTGTTTTGGATAAACATTCTAACACCAATCATTTTGGCTCGGATTCGGCCTCAAAATTCGGTGGAAATGCGGCACATCCATATGCATATCCAAACCTGAAAACTGCCGAGAAAGACCCAGTCATAGCGACATCCTTAGCATGCGGAGGTTTTCCCTGGCCTCAGGCCAATGACGTTAAAATTTCCAACAAATTAGGCGTAGCACATTTTCCATGGAATCCCTTTGTGCCATGGATCGTTTCAGTCGCTACATTTCGCAAAATGTTGAGTCAGTTTCCTTTTTTGAACATGGTCCTGCACATCGAAAAATGGTCTGTTGCACACGTGATTAATTCTGAGGAAGAGTAGGCCATCTGCTGAAAGCTGGTGAATTATTTCCCACTATGCGTCTATCCACGCACAGCGTCGTGAACTTCTTACCTAAGGGCCAGTCACAACGCGACTTGTCTGCCTTAGTGATCGGCCAGAGTCAAACAGGAACGAGAGAGAGAGCGAGAGAGAGAGAGGGAGAGGGATGCTTCGGGGTCGGAATTCGTCGAAAAGCCAATCTTTTCCGGACGGCTCACGGGCTGCCCGAGACCAAACCCCAGCTCAATTGCGATGTTTGGAGATCCATCACGTAGGGCAAAGATCAATGTCATTGTTTCAAGATCGATCCCCGTAGCTGGGTATTGATCCGAAAGGCGATGGGGTTGGGTCATGGCAGGGAAGGGGATGTCGCGCATACAGTCTCAAATGCAGCAGACATCCACTAAAGAGCGGAACAGCGTTCACTTGCAGAAATCAAGACCGTTTTCTTCCCAGAGGCGTCAAAGCGAGGCATCGCGTACGGTAAAAACGCGTGTCGTGCGCCCGAAATAAGAACAAAATGTCACGGCAATGCTCCCAGCCGAGCAAGCCCAAGACGCAGACGAGCCCTTCGTCAATGAATGCACCCGCCCACTGCACGTCGTTCAGCGTGTTATCGGCGCCCGGCGTTTGACGGATGCCCCGCCGTCCGTTGCAGGCTCCGCGAGTTCATCGAGGAGAACGAGAAGACCGACCCGCTCATCTACGCCGTCGACAAGAAGAACAACCCGTGGGCGGAGAAGGGGAAGTGCATGCTGATGTAGGACCGGCGGGCGGCACCTCCTCCGGTCGCGGGCGGCGCCCACCGGAAGCGCGGGGCTTCCGGCGGCGCCGCTCGGCCCGAGCCGTCCTGCTCCGCCGGAGCCGATCCGACCGCTGGGGGCCTCTCCGGCCGTGATGGGGCCAATCCCGGCCAAATGGAATCACTCCTGTCCCGGTGGAGGCATCGTTGTGCCAGTGGAACCGCGCTGGTCTCGACGGAGAGACTTTCTGGACGGAGCCGCCGCCGCTTCGTTCAAGATGGTGCCGTTCTCATGTCAGTGACGCCATTTTGGTCTTGATGTGGAGCCCCATAACAAGACAGTTGCTGTAGCCTGCACAGAGTCACTCGTTTCCTGACAGAAACTCCCCCGTTATGGATGTTTCCAGCATTTTAAAGCCTTGTTTCGTCCATTCGTGACAGGCTTGTAGTGAGTGACAATGTTTCAGCTTTCCGCGGGGTCCACGAAGGTGCCAATGGTGTAAAGCTCGTGTCAAGTCCATCCCACAAGACTCCATCTCGACTGTCTTCATTAAACTCATTTTCAAGAGCACGTCTCGAAAGTTGTTACTATTGAAGGCGTGAATCGAACAGTGTGTAAAGTACGCACCCCATAGAAGATGACTGGAAGTTGCACGATTGCGTTCGTTTTGTTTGTCCGACATTTACGGTATCGATTTTGGTGTGCGACTCACAATGGAGAGTATGATCTCAGAATCTGTTTTTCACGTTCAACGAGTCGGAAAACTGAACAGTTTTCCGCCGGAACTCATCGTGAATTGTTCAAGGAGGGCTCACAATGGGGGAAACGTACGGTGGTGGTGAAGCGGATTTGCTACTCGAAGTTTTTTTTCTGATTTTGTAAATCTTATTTTTAGAATCCTCTTGAGAGCTGAGGCATCTTGATCATCGCTGGACTGAGATGGCGATTTTAGAGATAGGTCTAAGGGAAAAGGGCCTAAAAGTATCGCCCGCAGACAGTGTAAAACTGTATTCACGAATATGAGCTCTGGGACTGGGACTGCCAATTAACGCAGCAAAGGACATTCACTTCTGGATAAGTTTTGCCCTGTCGTTAATAAGCAATACATTTTTCACCTTAATGGATTCCGGAGTCAGGCAATGATTTAGATACCACAGAAGTAACCAAATTTGTTGGGTATCGTACGTCTGACGAATACGAACATGTCATCCAGAGCATTTTAAAATATCTTGCACCACTGTCGCTTCCTTCCATTTCTGTAACGTCACTTTTCTCGTTGAGTGCTGAACGCAAAGATCTGCCAAAATCAGATTTGCGTCACCGATTCTTGAGCGCTGCACTATCGGTCACAATGTAGGAAATACCCAGAGAGGCTACTCATTGGTGCCTGACAAAAACTTGGCCTTTCCCAGAGCTTTTGAAGGAATCAGCTGCTGAGGCCAATGTCCTGATGGGCGTGAGTGTTATTTGACGATTTTCTGTTGCATTGTCCAAGAAACAAACTTAAGATTCAAAATCGCTTTCGTACATTAGGCACAAGAAAAAATGACGTCCTCCAACGTATAGGCTAACGTAAGGAACACTGACGATGCGACCTAACGACCTCCTCTCTCTCTCTCTCTCTCTCTCTCTCTCTCTCTCTCTCTCTCTCTCTCTCTCTCTCCTTTCTTCCTCTACGGGACGAAAAGGCCGCCTGAAACAAGGTCAGCGCAATCTGCACTGCATTCAGCCGCCTTCTGCCTATCGGAGCGGCCCCGGACCTCGCACTTAATCTCGCCCTAACATCCCACTGGCGTCCTCAGGGCGGGCGGCGGCCGCCGCCGCCGCCGGACTCCGTAATGAGCCGAACTCGCCTCGGGCATTACGCGGCCGGCCGGCCGCCCCGATTGGTTCCCGGGCCGGCGTAAATGAGGTAAATCGCGAGGAACTGCGCCGGCGGTCCGGCCCGGCGTCTGCCTCCGGGCGGCTGTGGTAGAGAGCCCGCCGCGGCGGCGCTCGCCCGGGGGCGCCGATGGGACGGCGAGGTTCCGACCGGAGGCCCGGGCCCGGACCGGTCCAGAACGGCTGCGGCGAGCTAAACCTGCGTCAGCATTTGGCTAGATATCAGCCGGCGGTGCTTTGTATTGCTGTACAGTGTATTCCCTTGCATTCGTATGGTGCTTAACACAAGGGACATTTTAAACTGCGGGTTCTCGACGTTCTTATATGAGCAGACGACCGTTTTTCAATACTCGCTTGTCTGTGTGTGAGAGATCTGGTATATGTAGCAGCTGCGAAGGACAGACATGAGTAAGTGCAGATAGCCTAGTCCTACAAAAGTTGATAAAGTGCCATTCTGAGGATGCGTTTTCCACACCGAGGCACGCAAGTTTGCGTGCCTCGGTGTGGAAGATTGACTTTGCTAGATTGCCTCCTTGCTAGATTGACAACGAAAAATGGGTAAGTCTTCGAATCATGACAATCAAATCTGCTATCCAACTCATAAATATGCACAGTGGCGCGTCATTCGGTGTATGTTATCTGAACCAGTTCATTAGCCTGTGAGTTTTGTGAGATGACGAGGGATATTCCCGGAGCATCAGTTTAGGGGAAGGTGTTCACAGAATCACAACAGGTAAAAACGCACGACTGAACAGCTGAATAGCTAGCACGCGGAAATATGAAAGCGATGTGCTTTTGGCCTGTTATTCGGACCACGGATCTATCTTTCCAATGGTTCGGCGTAGACAGATTCCACAGATGCGGGTAAATTCCAGATTAGTATGGCGTAAATGGAATACGAAAAATAGGGTCGTTGGTGTGCGCGTCTGATCGTCGACTGTGTGATATTATCGCGTTGACGGTGCGTCGGGTCGTCATACTTTCGAGCTCCGACTGCCGGATATTACCGTGCCGTGTAGATATTCCTGATATTCGGATATCCCGGCTGCCGGATCGTCCGCCTGTCGGACTGTCGGACCGCCGGTCTGTCGGGTTGTCGGGCCGTCTACTGTCGGACTGTTAGGCTGTCGGCCCCCTGGACTATTGAACCGTCGGTCTGCCGGACCGCCCGGCCTGTCAGGCTGTCGGGCCGTCTACTGTCGGACTGTTAGGCTGTCGGCCCCCTGGACTATTGAACCGTCGGTCTGTCGGACCGCCGGCCTGTCGGACTGTCGGGCCGTCTACTGTCGGACTGTTAGGCTGTCGGCCCCCTGGACTGTCGAACCATCGGTCTGTCGGACCGCCCGGCTGTCGGTCCGCCAGAATGTCGGATGGCGCCGGCCTGTCGGCCTGTCGGGCCGCACCTCCTGACCGCCTGCAGCCGTCCTGCAGGCTAAGCTGGGACTCAGAGCTCACTTGTGCGGCCTCGGTCCGGTCGATGTCCCCTGGCTCCGCGCTCCCCGGGGACGCAGCCGGAACCGTCACTCGCAGCCGTCGCAGAAGCCGTCACGAGGAGCTGTTCCGCGAAGACGGAGTTGTCGCACGCAGCCGTCGCAAGAAGCTGTCACGGGAAGCATTCCGCGGAGCCGTTGCTCGGAGCTGTCACGCGGAGTCGCCACGCGAAGCTGCCGTGATGAGCTGTCACGAGGCGCTGTCTCGAGGAGATGTCACACGCACTGGTCACGCGGGTCTGTCGCACGGGACCTTCACGAAGAGCCTTCACGAGGAGTCGTGACAAGGGGCTGGAAAAGAGAGGTGTAACGAGGCGCCGCCATACGGTGCCGCCACTCGGGCCGTCACGCGGAGCTGTGGCGCGGGCCGTCACGGGACCGTCACAGGCAGCCGTCAAACAAACATGACGGAGTCGCCGCACCGGGCTACCAATCGGATATGACGCAGACGTCATACGGCGCTGTCTGCGGAGCCGTCATGCGGTGCCACGGCCCGGAGCTGTCAGACGGGTCGTCCTGCGGAGCCGTCACACGCAGCTGTCACACGAAGACGTCACACGAGGGACGGCTCAGGAGGCCCGGCGGACCGCGGGCCTCCCGGATCGGGGACTGGACATGCCTGATCAGGAGCTGGATACTCCCCGCCAGGAGCTGAGTCCGTGCGCTCAGGAACCGGACCCGCGTCCTCACGAGCTGGACCCGCGCGGCCAGGGGGCGGATCCGCCCCGGCGGGATCCGCCCGTCGGGATCCGGATCGTCGGGGATCAGCGCGATCCGGACGGGCTCTCGGCAAATGAAGCGGACCGTATCGATTGGGCGGCGCCCGGGGACGCCACGTGCACGGGCCGCACCGGCGGTATCCGGCGCGGCTCCCTCCGGCAAAAACGCCCGCGGCGAACGTGGCCTGGCTCCGATCACCCGCGGGGCGGCGGCGCCGCCGGGAAGGGTGGGCGGCTGCGCCGGGTCTCCGGCAAGGACGCGAGGTAGCTATGACGCCGGGGAAAGATCACGAAGCAAAACGAGGATGGTGGTATCGAGGGGCAGACGGACTGTGCCGGGCGAGAGGACGCGGCGTCGTGAGTGGGCTTTTGTGCCGACGGGCGCTCGGCACTCACAGACCTGAGGCAGTCACAGTGAGTGTCAGACACTGACCTGAGGCACTCATTCGGGCATTCACGGCATTTGCCCGATTGTTCAGAGTGTGCAAAATTTTGGCTTCATGTCAGCAAGTTCTCGAACAACTGAGGTAAACAAAGCATGAAAGGCTTCAATTTAGGCCCTCAATGCTCATCCCCTCCCCCACCAGGGCCGTGGTGCAGACATCATACAGTATGGCATACAGTTTTTTTTTCGAAAAAGCACCCCTGTGTCGTATAGCAGGAGTCACTGTCCAGGGACCCAGCTAGTTTTTTTTCTGATGGGTCGGAGGCAAAAGGTATAGGAAATATCTAACTATGACTATATCTATATATCTAACATCTATATAGGTATAGATATATATCTATATATCTAATATCTAAGTATGACTTCTTCCCCGCGATTTTTTTCTCCTCATTATCCACTTCCTCTGCTCGAGGGGGAGGGGGCTGGCGGGGCCATGTTCCTCTCCGTTCGACGTGTTTTTCCCACTGTCACCGAGCAGGGAACTCTGGAAGTGACAGCCAACATTGGATACTGAGTTCGCTGAGCGCTGTGATGCGATTCCAGGTGCCATAGCAGCACAAATCGTCTTATTTCGGCGAGACTGGTCTTTTGAAAACCCAAGTTTCGTGCAGTATCTTCGACTATGAATCGGCAGTAAATTTCCTCTTAGGTTTTTCCTACTGAGAAACATCGGCCTTGTCTTTTAGCGGCATGTCTACGGGACTGCGAAATCATATATTTTATATATTACATATAATCATATAATCATATATTTATGCGAAATCGTACATTTACATATATAAATCATATATATATATATATATATCTCAATATCGCGCATCACAAGCATGCCATGTCGCGTAATTTTCGCCAGTTTTTATCTCCGTTTACCGCCAACCTCCATCCTCTCGCTTCTTAGGTCCAAGACCATTTCGTTTCTCAATTCTATTAATGCTTTTCATCGCAGATTTCGAAATTCATCTTGTTTATTTCTCACCTTGTGAGACATCAAGATTTTGTCATTTCTGAAGCACAAACAAGGAAAACCTTTCAGCGATCGCGACCCGAAATTAACGTGAGCTGTACAGCTGTACACCCTCAGCGGCTGCAAAAGCCCAGGCCGCTGGTGCATCACCGCAGCGGATACACATCCCAGATAGGAGCGCTCTCGCACACAAACGCGCGAGGCTTCGCCCAGGCTGGCCCATTGGACGAGAGAGGCTAAACGGAGAACAAATATTGGATCGCCGGCCGGACGAGGACCGGCGGGGGCGGCCTCGGTCGCCGCCGTCACGGCCGGGGCGGGTGTCGTGACGTATGTGACGTGACGTGACGGTGGGCCCGGAGGCTCGGCGGCGCGGCGGTCCGGCTGGCGCCGCGCCTGATGAGGCAGATCGATCCCCGGCGGCCGCCGTCCGGACCGACACCGGGCTCGAGGCCGGTCTCGAGGGGCTCAGGCTCGGTTCTGGAGACGGTGCGCGGTCGGTACTCCTACTGACCCCCCCCCCCTCCGCTCGCTCCCACCCTGTTACGGTCGGTGGACCTTCACAGCGGGAGGACTGAAGTTGGTGTTTTTGCGATTTATCACGTACTGTTCGCCCTGACCAGTTGTCATATTCTGATATGGCGACCGCCGTAGGGTAGTCGGAACAGCGATGGTAACCAGCTCTGACCAGTCGTTACGTTCTGACATGGCGATCGCCGCTGGGTAACTGAAATGTCGACGTTAACCAGACGGGACATTGTGCCAGACGCTCCGGGCTGAGAGCGTTGGTCTCGTGCTGGCCAATCTAAGAGTGCCCAGCGCGGGGAGAACTGCCTATTGAATGAATCTTGCTATACGCATGCATTTCCTGAGTGCGCGTCGCCGGGCAGCCGGCTGGGAAACTGGTGACGACCTCGATGCTCTGTTCCTCCACGCGCAGCAGTCGACGCCACACGAAGCCACTTTCTTTTGCCGATGGCGGAGCGCGGTGAAAGCATAGCAACGGCTCGAGCGATTTTCGTGGAGATCCTCGCTGATTGCGACGCCTAATGAGCTTGATGAGGCCGCGACCAAGATGGCGTCTGCTCGGATTTCCGCGGCCGGGCATGCCTTGTGCTGCGGCTCCGCCGCCGATGCATCCAGAGACTGCGTAATGGGCTCGTTAACAGGGAGAGAGAGAGAGCTGTCTCAGCTGGTGGAAAGGGTCGGACATTCGTTGTCATCTCCTGGCGCGATACGGTTTTTTCCGCATTTAGTCAGGCGGGACTGACTGTGTCGATTTTTTTCGACCCGCTCTGGACGCTTTGGAGCCTCTGGTTTGAGCAGGGACATTTGAGAAGCCGTACTGTGGCTGATTTCACCTGAAGCCAGACTTCCAGCCTTCATCCAATGTCCTCTCACGCTAGGTCACGGAAATGTCCTGGGTGGCCGACTCGGAATGGCACTGAGACTGGCGGGGTCAGTGTTAAGCCTGAACATTTCCGTCCGATGTTTATACAGCGTGCTTACATTAGTAAAATGGGTAATGCCCGATGCAAAACCAAGGGTGCGGTATCGTATTAGGCGTACTGCACGGGGTCAAATGAGGTAGCAGATTAGATGTCCCCGAGTCGTTAAAAAAAACAAGCTAGTTTGTAACTTTCGAGCAAATCTCTTTGATCTGGATGAACTCGCTCGTTCCTCCGTGGGTCACATCTCTCACTTTATCATGCTCGGAATTACTCGCTCCTCTTGAACTGGCCAGTCTGAAACCACGCGGAGCAATAACATGATATACGGCTCGCACGAAACACCTGAGAGGCAAAATTGACTAATCTTGTTCGGCGCTCTTCTCCGTTATTTCCTCCTCTTGCCTTCATGTCGTGATCTGTCCTCCTTTTATGCCGACTTATGCCCTCATAAACAGCGTGAAGAATGGGCCATTAGCTCGAGTGACACGCATGGCAAATGCGTTTTTCAGGGTTCTTGATCGTGTGGACTTGGCCCACGACTCAGTGGCCGTTCCACGGCCCGACCCGCCTGCGACCGTCCGCCGCCGACGATGGGCCGACCACGTGACCCGCCTCCCGTGCTCGCCAGGCCGTTGTGGGGAAAGTTACGGACCAATTCTAGAAATTCGGAGAGATGAGACTCACCAGGCGTACAGCAATAAACAGACGAAATGATAGCCCTCTAACTTTATTAATGACAAAGTTAAAAACACGAGGGTGGACGATTTTTGTCATTTCCTCCAGTGAGCACGCAAAGCGTTAAGCTTCATTTTTCACCTTTTGTACTTTTTAGCATACCTTGCCATTTGTGAATGCATTTGTGCGTGGTTTTCACATCACGGTGTGCCTTTAATCTGTTGCTATTATTTGCATTTGTCATTGTACGCACTTGACATATTACTGAAATGACATCGTCAGATATTGGGTAGGTATAACTGTTGATAATCTTTGAATAAACTAAACCTCAGCTAAAATTAATGAGGGGAAAATAATCAGGCCTGGAGGTACACCTTCGGGCAGTAAATGGTAATCAGCTCCATAATACAAAAAGTAAAGATGATTTCTGCCACATAGTAATTTTTAAAACGTCAAGTCAGGAACGAAAGATCGCCTAGTTTCGCCATTTTTCCCTACATTGACGTAAAAATATAGACATTTTACTTCAGCTGCGGAACTACCATAGCGTCTGCGAGGCCTTAATCGCATCTGGAGGCACCCCCGAAATTCCGTGCGTGTACCTTTGAGTCAGTTCATTGAGCGCGGTATTCGTATCAAATTTTTAACGCGTGCTTTCCTTTTTTCGGTTTTTGTTTTATCACTCATTACCGTTAATGTTTTATGCTCATCACCTGAAACATCTCTCTTCATCTATGTGTTGCACGTCGTTAGTCGAGGTTCTAGGTCACCACATTTCTGGCGGACCATTGGTACAAACAGCTGCTCGATGGCATTTTCGGCCTACATATTTATGTTTGTTTTACCGGTTTCTTTTGTTTTACATTTCAGGCAGTCGTTTTCTGGGTAAAACCTGCGGTGCGTGAGATGTGCACTCTGCGCCTTCGCAGCGCCAGGAACGGTATTTCGATTAGAGTTTGAGGACATCACTTTACGAAAGCAGTGCATGACTCACAGTAGCAGCCATTGTTCTTGTTCTAACGAATCTCGCAGCTGAGGTGCATACCTTTATGAAAAGAGGATCACAATAGGAAAACAGAAAACCTCTGCCACTGCATTCCAAAGAGCTGTTTACTAACAAACTTCTCGCTGATTTTATCAAGATGCAAATGCAATTCCCGATTTCCTGATGCATACATGAATGCTAACCAGTTCGCAGTCAAAGCGCGTGCCTATATCGCGCGCGCGAGGCCACTCGCCAAAGAATCGGTAGAACGACGAAGAATCGGTAGAACGACGAATGCCGGCGGCGGATTGCGGCCCCCGCCACGGACGGCCGCGGAGGTCGCACCACCTGCAGTCAGGGGGACAGGCCGGGAGGAGAACGACGGAGCGGCGCTGATGGCGACGGGGGAATGGCCTCGGGGCCCGGCGGAGCAGCCGGGCGGAGATGAGCCGGCGAAAAGTAATTGGCGGCCGGCCGGTCGGCCGGCGGCCGGTCCGCTGACGCATGGCCGCCGGCCCGGACCGCTCAGCAGGGAAATCACCGCCACTCGGCCGGCGGCGGCGACCATCGGTCTCCGCCGGAGAAGCGCCGCGTCTGTCGAGGGCCGCCGCTGACGACGGCCGTCGTCGCCGGTATGAAGTACGAAGTTCGAGGGCTGCGCGCCTTCTCGGTCACTCGGCGCCGGTGTGAGGTACGGATAGGCGCCACGAGCAAATGTGGAGGGAAATAGAAAGATAGGAAGGGAGAAAAAGAGAGAGAGAGAGAGAGAGAGGGGAAGATAGAAGAGAGAGAGAGGGGGAGAGGGAAAGGATGAGGAGAGAGGAGGAGAAAGAAAGAAGAAAAGAAAAAAAGAAAGAAAGAGAAGAAGGTAGGGGTTCAAAATAGCGCCAACATGGCAACGTACGACGGTGAAAATTTTAGATTTCTGGCCATTCTCCATGACAAAAATTGAATCTCAGCTTTTAAAACCCGAGTCAATGAATAAAACTCCTCAAGTTTAACGGAATCAGATGAATCGCGATGAAGGATTTGCAGCCCGCTCCCCATTCATCTGATTTTGCCCGGGAGATTCCGAAGAGCATGGAGTGTTTTCTGCCTGCCGTAAATTGGATGTAATGGGGTGCCTTTTGTTAAGCTGTATTCCTTTACGTTCGGTATCAAAAACCTCTGCTTGCTAAAAAACGCAGCTTCCCACCGGTAGTAATCGATGGCGGAAATATTTGGAAGGACAGGTATCTAAATCGCAAAGTTTGCTTACTGTGCTCTTCTGCAGCAGGTGAGACAAATGAGAGCACGCCAATGCAAGGGAAGTGAACTGTAACAGACTGTACTGTACCATGTCGTATTTGGATCACGTTCCCAATGTTCCCCCTGAAACTGGGGATTTTTAAGGATTCCAAATTGGGCTGGATAATCCATACGCACACAGATGGTAAGGTTTTTCCTGACAATGTAATTATTTTTCCCAGCTAAAAGTCAAAACGCCACAAAATTGTTGCATAGCTTGAAAATCAAGCGTGCTTTTTTAGACGAAATTTTAGGGGGCTTCGATTTCGGAGTAGCGAAAATTTTGCGGTGGAAAATTTTGTTGGTGGAAACTGCGGCCATTTTTTCACCTCTGGAGGAAGGTTTGCGGCATTGCAAAGATACCTTCTACAACGTTTTAGACTTACCCCTCAGAATCCAGCAAATTTCTCGTTTCCTGGATGTTTCTCCATTCCTACCCGCATTTCCACGTGCCCCTCTTTCCTCTGCCGCTCTCCCCTGTCCAGCTCCCCGTCTCCGCCCGCCCGCCCTGGCACGGCAGCGCCAGCCCTCCGTCAGCGTTTCCTGCCCCGGACCCCGCCATCACACTCCGCTTCCCGATTTCCGCGACGAATCTAATTATCATTATTTTGACGACCGTTCGGCCGCGACCGACGTGGCCCCGCTTCCCCCCCCCCCCGCCGGTAGCGATGGCCGCCCCCCAGCCGGGGGGCGCTGGACTGCAGTGATGGACGACGGCCGCGGCGGCGGCCGCCGGGATGGATGAGGCCGTCGTCCTGGCCGGCGACAGCGCAAGATGCGCCGCTTCTTTGCCGCCAGAAGAAGCTCGGCAGCCGGCGAGGAGCCGCGTTATTGGCCGGGATTTGCGGGTGGGGGGGGGGGGTGAGGGATGGCGCCAGGATTATGCGTTCGCCGACTCGGAAACGGAAATGGCGTGTTTCGGGACGTGGTTTCCGTACCAAGCGTGCGGTGAAGAACTGTTGGGTCTGGTCCGCATATGTGTGCGGAATGCGCTAGTCATTTCCACCTACGAGTGGTATACAAACTAGATGAAACTGGCAACTCATTTTGGGTAAGGTCAACGAAAAAGAAATATAAGGCCTAGAGCTGCTGCCGCTGTTGGTGAAACAGGTCCGAATTGCGATCAAAATTACATGCTCTGGCAATTACCACAATCGACCTATCTGCCAGCATTTTCGATGAATGAAATAATTCATGTAAATTCTGAAAGAAATTGTTCGTGCCTGTATGAGCGATGGGTACCCATATTATTCGAAATATCTAAATTAAATAACACTATAAGTAAATCGTAATAAAGGATAGCTTGTCCATTTCACATGAAACGATAGGGATGTTAAAGTCTGTTCCAACAGCACTGCGAATTCTAATGTCCAATGCGTTGTCCTTTATGTCACTGAGCCGAGCCCATAAAGAGCCAAACCAGCGTTCATTGGCCAATACCTTCTGATGAAAGGGCCAGTCTAGCCGGAAGGCATTCAGACAAGGAAAGTGTTTGGAATGCCTGTTATAAATCTTCCTGTCGGATGAAGTTTGAGGAAGTCTGTGAAATTCGTTCCATCTTTTGGAAGCATGGCTTTTGTCGGACGCTGACTTGATTACAGAAAAGGTGAACTGCATTGCAGGGAACTGCATATGGCAGACAATGGCCATGTGCGTCTGGACCGGTCAGAGTCTAGCTCTATGGAATTTCGTCTCGCAAACTGGGCCTGTATTTGCCTTACATGACGGCCGGTTGCGACCGCGCGCTGCCACGCCGCCACACCCTCTGACCCCTCCACTCGGCGGAGCCCGTGACCCTGGGTCAGCTGACAGCGGAAACGACCTGTTCAGAAGGCGATGGAAACTCATCGAGCATTTCCAGCTGACCCGGGGTCGCGAGCCACCTCCGGCGTCAGCTGACGTGGCGATCCTGACGCCACCTAGCAAATGGCGCAGAGTCAATAGAATTCGACCCGACCGCCAGACGGTGGGCCTATCTACAGAAGAGCACGTTACAGCCATCGTCTGCAGAATACAATGAAGGTGTTTCTAGCTTTGGCATCGGCTCTGTCTGTTTGTCTGTCTGTCTGCTTTTCTGCTTCTCTGTGCTTCTGTCTGTCTGCCTGCCTGCATGTATGTCTGTCCTCCTGTCTGTCGTCTGTCGGTCTGTCCGTCTGCCTGTTTATCTGTCTATCTGCCCATGACGTTTCGTATGAAGGCATTGTTCTAATGGTGAGAAACATCACAGGAGGAAAAAGCAGAACGTAATAGGAGAAAATAGGGGACCGTCACGGTTGCTTCAGCCGCGGGTGAAAAGGATATTCAGATAATGGCGGTGCCTTGTTAAGTTTTACATTGGCTTGGAAAAAATTTCTCCAGGCAGCGGTCCTGGTGGAGAACATCGTCACCATCTTCAGTCTCCACCTAAAATCACACCACGACAGTCGCAAGAGCTCAAGAGCTCAGCTCTGCCGGGCCACTCGCTGGCAGAGACGGAGCTTTCAAAGCTGCTTGCCGCTTTCTTCCACCGCACAGGGGCCTCGGAACAGGGAGCAGGGAAAAGGGGAACAGGGGACAGGGGAACTTTTGGGAAGCTTATCATTAGCCTCGTGAGGAAAACGTCTCCCCGTTTTCCTGGACGCTCCTACGCCCCCTGCCGCTGCCCACGCAGCGCTGGCGAGAGTCCACTGAGGGACGCTGCTGCATACACCACAGAGGACGGACGGGTCTCGGAGGAATTTACGTGTCTCGTCATTGGCATTCAAGAGAAGAACGGCTCCGGAAAAAGGCGGCCAAATGGTGTTAAAGAAATAAATTGGGCGGAAGGCTAGCTGATGGCAGCACGTATGTTGCGGCAATCAGCTGAACTATTGAGAAGTAATAGTTCAAAGCTGCTCCAAAACGCACACACGTCTTCACACACACACACACACACATTGACCCGCGGCTGCAGTACAGCATCTGCTACCCCACCTCGGCCGGGTGAAGGATAAACGCCCCTTCCCATCTAACTTTTAAGTGGCGGTGAACGGTTTCCCCAAGTTTAGCGGGAAGCACGCCTTCCTTTATGCGACCTTTCGTTTTCGTCACTCGTTCGAATTCGTTACGCAAACTGCGCTGCGACATCCGACAAGTCGCGACCGAGGACGGCTCAGGCTGGAAAGCCGGATCTCGCGTCTCCCCGAGCTGGGTGGTTCTCCTCACGGTGGACCGATCGTCTCGCGTCTGAAGCGCAGAGTCCGGAGCGGCGCGGCCGCCGGGGGCCGGCAGTTCGCCCATCCGTTTGATCGATCTCCGCTGACGCCGCTGATAAGGTCGGCCGCGCGGCGGATAATCAAATTAAACTCCATTAGCAGGCAGGAAAAACACGGCCGCGGATTAATAACGGACGGATGAGCGGTGAGCGGCCCACCCTCCCTCCCGGCGCGGGCGGAGAGAGTGCAGGGCCTCTCTCCGGCCTGTTGACACCAGGTCTGTGTTTGGTTCGCCTCGCGTGGATCGATTCGCGGGGTGATTCATTGAGCTATGAGTTGATTTTGCTTCCGATTTACGGAGGTTTTTAAAGAGCGCACTCATTTCATAACTGTATCAGAACCCGAGCTGGTTCTCACTGAAAAATGACTGAATGGCAACAAGCCTGAGATTCAGTTGTGTTCCTGACTCACTGTGGCCCTCGAGTAAAGGTTCCAATTCTGTAAAGGTTCTAATTCTCAAGTAAAGGTTCTAATTCTGCATCGTGACAAAAGTGTGAAATTACTGAATCGGCTCAGAATCAATTCGAATCGATTCAGAATGAAGCCAGGCCTGGGTGAGCCGACAACGACTGACGCTCTAAAAACGCTTGCAGGTTCTGAACGCGAAACGCGAGCGTCTCAGCCCGCTGAAGAAAGCATATTCTGATGAAAATAATTCAATCCGTGCTGTCATGAATGGAAACGCAAAATTCCGAGTGCTGACGAAACGGAGGCGTGTCAGTCAGGAGCGAAATTAGCCTCTTGTTGCCTGGCTCCCGTTGCAAATTATCTTGTCCTCAGCCTTAGACTTTCAGAGTGAACCCTTCAGTACCTCATCTAAACCCGTTATCGGCACGCCATAACAGACCTAACAATGCCTGGAGTTCGGTGTGCTCCACGGATTGTTAAAAATGAATGCATTTCCCAGAGACTGAAGCTCGCCTTTAAATGCCGCTGTGCAACTAAGCCGACGTCGAAACAAAGCAGCTGCTTAACCGTTTATTTTATCCCAGTGATCAAGTGCAGATAAAGTTGAGGATAGCCGGCAAAGGCGTTTAAAATGGATGGCGGGCAACTTTTCTGCTCGCCAAACAAAAGATTACGTATGCATCCTGAAGTAACTGCTGAAACCCTCGGAAAGTCTAAAACATTGGCCCGGCTGCTGGGGTGAAATTTCATCTAATCGTGGGGGTCTGAGATGTTAGATGCGATTAATTTAGGAAGCTAAAACAGGCGCGAAGAAAGTGTGTAAAGTGAAAGCGGTTACTGCTTTTAGACATGATTGGAGATTCTGAGCGGCGGGGGAGCAAGTCGGAAGGGCCTAGACCCCTCACTTCCTAGAAATCTTAACATTAGGACTTTGGCAATAACTGGAAAGAAACGGTCTGAAGTCCTTTGCAGACGCCCCTTCACTATTTTTTTCACTATTTTTTTTTATTTTGACTTAGTTGTTATTTTGCATGTTACCAGGCATGCCTTTTTAAGTAACAAGTTCTTTTATTTTGTATTTTTTATGTTTTTATTTATGTATTTTAGTCGGAATTCATTGCGCCATATTTATGAGCGTCTGTTAAAAGTTATATAAAGGGATGAGATACAGGCGAATAAGGACCGTTGACATATCAACAAATATATAAAGACAAGAAAAAAAGACAAGCTGTCGTTCAGATTTTTCTATTGATTTTCCGCTGTGGAAGATGATTGTGTTCAGCTTGCAAATTGGAGTTCCGTCTGGCTTTCTCTGGAACTCCCTTTGGCGTTAGGACATTTATTTAGCTTTATTTTCCATCGTTTTATATCGCCCGAAAATGTTTTTATGTTGCACTTGGACAGAACATCAACGAGGTGAACGCTGAAATAAATACGATATGATGACAGCGCCTGAGTCTGCGCCGAAAATCGGTCGGTAGCAGTAGCGGTGTTATGAAAATTGGCGCGGGCGGCGACGGTGACAGCGTTGGTGATCGTTCAGGCAGACGCGGTAATTCCCGATGCGAAATTTTGAACGGCACTCTTCTCAGGTCGTTTTCTTGAAATTGATAATGAGTGACGCGGCGGTGCTTGCTTTACTGACGATGATGGAGGCCATGGCGTTTCCTGCATTGCCCAGCCCATTCCACAAGCCGTCTTGCTACCCACCATGCCGCCTTCCATTGACGATCGTGGTGACTATGGTGCTGCGAGCTGTAACAGTACTCAGCTGAGGACAATGGAGTACAGGTGACTCTGTCGACGTAAAAAAATTAAGCCCCGCCCAGTGTCGATACTTGGCATGGATGCCAAGCATCCCAGGATGCCAAGCAAGCCGAACACAAAGGCTGGGCCGCATACCAAAAGTTCAGCAGTGCAGCCGACCGCAATCGAGCGGTGTGGCTGGCAGCCCTCCGTCTCCTCCAAATGTCAAAGGTTGGAAGAGGAAAACCGTCGAACGATAGGGGCTCCTGCTTGGGCTTAAACTGAACTGGTCGTTGGTGGCGGCGTGGAGCCGCGAAAGGAAGTCCGCGACAATTGCGGACAGCTGATAAAGAGACATCACTCAGTGATGTGGGATATCATGAAGTGATTTCAAGCGTTGTGGGGATGTCTCATGCCCACTGGAAGAAGTATTTTTGCTTTTACTGTGTACATATAAAGATCATCTTTTTCTCTGAAAAGCTTTGCTTCATTAGGCCAGTTAGTTCCTATTTATACATTGATCAAATTGTCGCACTGCTTGTAGCAGGCAAGAGCATGGATTAGAAATTTTTCCACGCGGATCTAGCGCACCATGAAGAACTATGACAGCGACCCCATAAATCTGTAAAATTTAGTAGACACCCATTGGTGCTGCGAGAAAAGACAGGGCCTCAGAACACTATTGGTTCTGTAGTCATAAACCTAATCATGGTCGTGGCAACTTTAAAACTCTCCTGCTCGCATGCCTCTCAAGCCGGCGGACTGAATGCGTGTCTGAGACTTGAATTCCATTGCGAGCACGACTGTGTCGTCATGTAAAATGTCGACGTACCAAGGCAGACAAAACTAACAACACTGCGCAACTGGCGCACGTGACCTGCACGTGCTCGATAGCGAGCGAAACCGAATGTTCACATGGTCGACCGATCTCCCTGGAGCTTCTGATTCGCAGCGGAGAAAATTCGTAATACCGCCTGAACACTGCTGTGCCGCCGAACTAGTGGTATCGCGGCACAGCCTACCAGCTCAGGGGTCAGCAGTCGGGAGCTGACTGGGGTTTACAAATCTTGTTTACATTGTCCTTTGTGAGGGCTCCGCCATGCCGCAGGTGGTGCCTCCTCGCTTCTGAGGTCTGTTGCACCAAAATTTATCTCGACTTGTCGGAAAAAGATTTATTCCGACGCGATAAATTATCACTGTCCGAATTCGTGTTTCACCAACGCATGGATTATACCACTGGATTGGAAACTCGCCGCAGAATCGCGACAGCGGCGACACTGGCACCATCTATTGACAGGAATGTTGTGATCGAGGAGCCGAGCAACGCTGCAAACGTTTTCGGGCAATGGGCACGTGGTGGACACGTGTCGCGCCGGTTCGGGGAAGATAGTTCTGGCTTCGCGCCTCGGTTTGATATCCGCTTGCTAGTGTGAGGCGCCTTGTCGTATGTTAATGTAAGTTCTAAACCACCTGTACGGCGTGAGGTGCATAGGGTACTTCGTGAAACAGAGAAATGGATATTCCTTGCCCTGCGCCGTTGTGATGGGTGTCGGACGACGTACTGACGCCCGACTGTTCATGGATTCCAGAACTGTCTGGACCATCAACCCCTTTCCCAGCCTCCTCATCCCAGTCATCCCAAACAGGTGGAAATAACCAAGGCTAACCTGGCCTCTCTGATCACTTGGTGAACAACTGTTACAACAAGTGCATCATTACAAGGTCTGCTATATCTGTGTTTTTATGCTCATGGGTTAGGAGACACAGCCCCTTGGGCTCAAGTGTCCAAAGTGTTTTGTCAAGTTGTGTGTCTTATCATGTGTTCTTCAGTCATGCTATATGTGAGGCTGGGAAATATAGGCCTTAGCCATGTTCCTGATACATAGAAATGCACTAAAAGTATTTATTACAGGTGCATGTAAGGCTTCAGTACGTGCTTACATCCGTTGATTGACCTTGATCATGAATCCATTCAAGAAGGACAGCAGTGCCTGCTGTGGGGCAATTAACTGCAAGAACTCAAAGCGGTCTGCACCAGACTTGACTTTTCTATTGACTTTTGACTTGACTTTGACTTGACTTGACTTTTGACTTGACTTTTCTTGACTTGCTATGGAACAGTGTCAAAGACATCCTTAAATTCCTCTGTACACGGTGATTCAATCAGGATTCACTGGAAAATTTCTTTGGCACCATTCGTCAGGTCAATGGCCAAAACGACCATCCCGACCCGACTCAGTTCCGTCAAGCCTACCGGAAAAGCAGCATGAACAGCGTGCTGCGGTCACCTGACGACGCAAACTGTGAACCAGATGCAGACAGACTGTTGGCCGTCGCCACGTCTGCCGCATCTCGACCTCACCGCCCAATGCCTGAAACCGTCGTGCAGTTTGCACGTGATATCACTTCAATCAGTCCCATTATAGTAGATTGCGTCACCGAGAACGTACTGACGTATGTCGCTGGTTGGCTGGCCCATAAGGAGGGCCAGAACCACTCCTGTGAGCAATGCACCAGTGCCCTCCTCAGCCCGGACAGGGTTGTCCGGCGCAGCAGAGAGACGCTGTTGGGACTGAAGAGTTACACCGGCCTCACCTCTGCTGACGTCGGCAGCCTTAAGGCTCCTTCTGAGCCGCTGTTCCGAGCTGTGGCGGCGGCTTACGAGATCACTCAACCACAGGCGCTGAGTGCATTTAAAGAAACATGGCATCGGACAAAAGTTTATGCTGTATCGAAGATACTCCCCAGTATCAGGAGGTGGATGCTGGGCTATGCGAAACTGGCCGTTTGCGGGGGATAATGGCCCGATTCATCCGCATGCAGCTCCACATTCTGTGCATGCGCACCACCGCCATGAACGGCAGAAGCACCAACCGGCTCAGCCGGAAACGCCTGAAGGTGTCGTCGCGCCCCACACGGCAGTGAAATAGATGGAAAGTGTTCTCCAGCAGGAGTCAGCCGGCCGGGTGGCGGTCCACCCGGTCGAGTTCATTCGCTTTGCCGAGTCCGACTGTCCCAGTCTTGGCGGCTGAGTCCACCTGCCCGAGTCCGCTGGCTGAGTCCGCTGGACCGAAACAAGATACCTGCCCGATAGGCCGTGGCGTTCACTTTCCGCCTTCTGCCGGGGTCTCCTTCTGGTGGTTAAAAATGGAGACGCAGTCTGATGTGGCGGCCTTCTCGCGGCAGACTGTGTTTTTACTAACAGCCACAGAAGGTTGTCTGGTAAGTACCTTAGTACCCGATATCTTGAGCACCAGCTGAAAACGAGAAATTATGGTGACATTAAGCAGCAGTTGTTACGAGAGGCCGAAAGTATTCCTCGCTAACGATATTCTCGGCGCTAGATGGCGGTTGCGGCGCGCTGTCGCCGACAACAATAGAAAAATGGCGAAGTTTCCAATCCAGTAGTAGGTAATCCATGACCAACGGTCGAAACCCTTGTCCGAATTTCTACCGGATGTCGGAAAAAAGATTCGGACAAGGATGCATATGACGTCATGACATAGAGCTGCAGTTGAATATAAAAGTTACATGTTTTGTCATATAGAACCACATTTAGTCCTCTTTTACATATATTAAATTTATGAAATTAATATGATATTCGAAATATGTTTAAACTTGGTCCAAAATCATCCCAAAGGTAATCACCAATTTCCCTACTCACTATTCGTAGACTTGTCACGCGGTGCGCTAACTTGAACGAGTGTTCGGTGACGCGCCGTTGGTTGGGTTTCGACGTGTTTCCGGCGCCTTGGACTGCAGCAGGCTGCTTTGCCATGAAGCACGCGGAAGCGCAGGCGGAGGAAAAGGAGTTGTTCCTTTTCATGCGCGACATTAAAGATGTAGGTGATCGCATACACTCATAATGTTATATGGCTCAGTACCAGCAAGAATTCGATGTTGATACGTGAATTGTGTTCTCATGGCATTTCGTGGGATTTTGAAGCTATTGTGTACCTGTTAAGTTCATCCTTGGTGTGAGGGTTGTAAGAAATGACATTCCAGTGAAGAAATGACATTCCAAATAACCTTGCGTAAGGTGTACGAGATTTCTCACCATGTTTGCCATCCCATAATTGCTGTGAAATCTTGGGCATTTCCAACATATTGTACATGAGGTGTGAACTACAGAGAAGCATCATTGAGTATGCATTAGGAGATATGGACAATTTTCGGAATTTGGAGTGGATATATGTTATCTCCTTTTGCGAGTTGCTGCATGCGTCATTGTGCCATGTCAGAAAGTTTGTGTTTTGATATAGCTCAGCTATGATCATTCTGGTTTTGTCTGCCATGGCTATTGAAGGTGATGTGACAGCCATGGCAAACAAAACAAGAATAACACAAATTAATTTTCACCAATTGGTTTGCCTTGGTTGTCATCCAACAAGCACTCAGAATCCGGTCCTCAAAATGTGGCACATTTACATGACATGTCATTGTGGCAGAGATGGCACAGGCACTTGTGCTGGACATGACTTGTTTGTGACATGACATGTTTTGCAGATGAGAACAGAATTTACAACAGTAATCCAGATTCTCTGAGTTTTGCATCCATGTGGTGTGATTGACAGTTGACAATTGACAATGGAATGTTTGGTGTCTTGTGTGAGATATTGGCAAAGAAGTTCATAGTAATGAATGTGCAGCACTTTTAACCTGACAAAACCAGTCAGGTTGGCCCCAGTTATGTTTGTAATGCTGATGTTGTTGCTACATTTTCAGATTTTCCCAGGCACATCATGAACTGTGTCATATGGGTAAATACAGTCTGTTCATTACTTACATGTGCAAAGCCTGGTGTTTTGGGACATGCAGCTTCATCCTTCATATAAAAACCTATTGAGTGTGACTCACATCCCATGTCTGTGAGTCATATTCAGCTATGGCTTATTATTTACCACAGTAGTGCCTAAGTGCTTGTAATCAGCATGAATATGCACATCTTGACTACCAGCATAGGCTTTTACTGCAGGTTTTTGGTTAGCTTGGCATGCTCATTGCCCTAATCGTGTGTATGGTATGTCCAAAGCTTGTTGGCTTTCCCTGGGTGCAAAAATTTGTCTGCATGTGGCTGCTGCTCATTGGTTTTGTCCCCTCACTCACCATTTGCCATTGGCTCAGGCAGAGGTGAATTTGAAGGCATCTGGTTGGCTGTGGCTTATGAGATGTCCAACTTACAACATGTTTCAAGGAGTTGTATGCTGTCATTGTCATTCCGCCTTGTTTGGCTAACACTGTACTTGAAGTCACAGTTGGCAACATGACACTGCTCTCAGTGTTTTAGCTAAAAATTGGATTTGCACTTTTCCCTCTGTTTGATCTGTCACCACTGTAGTTAATGTGTGATATGTTTTAAAGATATAACATGACTCAATTTGTAGCACACACGCCATCATTGAAATGTGCTTGTGCTTGTTATTGCACGTGACTTAATTTCATTTAGTACCAGGAAAAGCATACGTCATTACAGCAGCCTTAGGTCATGCATATCAAAAGCATACTTTGGTACCAGTTATTCACACCCATGCAAACACTAGTAGAAAATGTTCCAACCTGGCATCCACTCCACTTGTCCATTCACAGGACCTGTATGGAGAATACAGGGCTCCAGGTGGTGCCAGCCGCAGGCTCCAGGCCTGGGAGCAGGTGCTACAGAAGGCACTGGTGTTGGGCCTAGTGAAGCCAGGCTGCACTGTGCAACAGTTGAGGAAAAACGTCATTTATTACACCATTCAGAAGACCCGTGGTGAGTAGTTTCTTGTATCCATGATCATGGCACGAATGGGCAATGTTGGAGAAGGTTACATTACCGCGAACTGCATAGATCTGAGGACTGAAGGATGCCAGTATTGCTTACAGTATCATCTGAGTGCTTCCTGAGGATGGCTTAATCATTAAGAAGCTTGTCTTGTTTCTGGGGCAGGTCGAACTGGATGAGCTCTGATGTTGGTGGATGCTGCGTGGACAGTTACGCATTTACCTTGGACCTTCCACAGATCGCCTCGGCCGAATCCAGAGCACAGGACAAGGCCACAGCAGCGAAACGCAGTGGTCCGACCTGGACCTTGTTGTTCTTGACGTCATTGGTAAGGAAATCGTTCATAGTATTGCACTGGTCTGATGTTATCTTTGACCTTTCCAACACCTTCATTCTTTTTGGGGTGATGTTCACGATTTTGTTTTTGTAACATCATTGTCCTCGGGGATCCTTCAGGATGTTGATGTTTGCAGTGATTTTCACTGACCAACACTGCCGTTACCGTCGTCGCTGCAGCCGATTTCATCAATGAATAAACAACACGAATGCAGTGCTAACGTATCACGCTGAATCCTGCCAACCATTTTTCTGACAATCTCCACTTCCATTGTTTTAGGACGCGAGGCCGAGCTTGAAATGGTGTCGGTGCCTGGCGGGGCAACCTTCCAGAACTGGACATCTGGCAGCCACCCAGAGGTCATTTTCGAGTCCCTGGAAGCTTCGCAAGCACTTTCCGACGACGGAAAAGGAGCCGTCGCCACGGCCATCCCCGTCTCTTCCGCACCCAGCACTGTCTCCACCACACACGTGACTCCCACCACCTCCAACGCAGGTCCGCCTCCCCGCGAAACGCCCCCGCCGCACGTCGTCGTCCGACCGCGAGGCGATAGGCGCCCGAAATCGGGCTCTTCTCGCGCTGGAGCCGGAAGAGTTGACTGATGAAGAGGTCGTCAAGGCCACCAGAATAATGAAACTGAAACTGCTGCGCCGCATGTACGCGAACGGCAGTTCTACCCCTGCTGATACGGATGCTGAGTCATAAACAATAAATGTACATGTCGGTCAATGACTCGTATGTTTTACAGCTGAAGCGTATGCGGTACGGAAGAGAGAATGACCTCGCATCATGTTCTATTTTTGTCATGCTCAATGGTCGTCACTCCCCACATTCCAGGCAGCCAGATCCACCACCTGGCCTGCAGGATAAAGTAACAGCGGACAGAGTATTTACAGCGGTGGGTGTATAGTGGTGGCAATGCCTTGTGGGGCAAGCGTCCAGACGGAACTACACGCGATTTAGCATAGCTGAATCACACTAGAAAAGGAACTGAAAAAACACACGAGCGCAAATAAAGCATGTCGCACCGGAACACCACTGAGCCTCTTCAACCGAAGAGGCGAATCACAGCCCGCCGGCGTTCTTCCCCGGCGCGACGCTCCATGCCCTCTGCGTCTTCATGCACGTCACGCGGCTCGTCTGCACCGGCGGCAGGCGGCAGGGCAGGCAGCCAGGCGCCAACGTCTCCGCCACGGATGCACACATTGTGCAAAGCAATGCATGCCCTGGAACACCGAAAAACGGTAAGGGCCAGACACACGAACTGTAATCGAACAGACAACGATGGGCCCAGGAGTCTGCTAAAAGGGATCCTGGTCATGCGGTGTCCCTCTGAGATCAGAATGGCCTTTTTCAAGGTTATGGTGAGCCAACTGGGTAGCCAGGACTGCTGATGAGAGGGGGATCTTGCAGGAGGATTTGTCCTCAATGGCTGAGCACTATCACATACCGCATGGTTCACACGGAGGCTGCGATGCTCTTGAGGCGCAGGCCCACGTTCAAGCACTGGAAGCGTTGCTTCAGGACACCAAACGCGTTTTCTACTACGACCCTTGTTCGGCAAACAGCGCAGTTGTAACTGAGGGCATTATCATTGTCAATGAGGCATGTGGACTATGGCATGCTCCAATGCACTCAACTGCTGTTTGACTGATGGTCACCATTCTGACATGGGCCAAAAGGAGCACTTCAATGAGTAAGAGGAATACAAACAGCAGATGGTTAACTCCTGGGGTCCTTGAAGTGGTATGAAATTTAAGCAAGACATGCATCCAGTAGTGTGGCATTTAAATTCGTTCATTAGAGAACAGTTGCTGAGTGAGTGTGAAAAACAGTCATCATGATAACATAACTTACCAATAAAACCAGATGCTTACGCTATCTCCTCTGGTGACTGGGGGTTGCAGACTGGCGTCAAAAGCCATGGGACCAGTGGATAGGCGCTGTCGCCCACGAGAACGGAGTGAGGCGCAGGTCCTCCGTCGTTTCTGAAGGTGAAATGAATGTGTTGGACCATGAAATGCATGGACATGAAAAACACGAGCACGGAGCAACACACAAGACTTTCTTTGATATGTACGCAAACATGAGATCACAAATTGTGGCCCCAACAAAATCAGTGACATCTGGCAGTTGCAATGTAAGAAACATGACCCACAGTCAAACATAGGCCAATAACTGGCTATGGCTCATTAAACCGATGGCGTGCTAACATGGTTTTGCCACATAGAGCTCGGATGCAACTTTTCGTTCCAAGACACAACACGCATAACCACTACCATTACTGCTGCATCACAGCAATCTTGCTTCCACAGGGCATGGATCATTTGTGGACTGCCGAGTCCAAAGTCATCTCTCATGGCTGGGTCCTGTGGGGCGCGACTTCGCGAAACACTTACTATTCGGGTAGACCCGATGTTTTCAGAACTCGGGCGTCGTGCACACGCCCCGAGCAATGAACACTTGCAGCCATAAACTGCAGGCCTGGCCCCGCCACACCAAGGATGTTGATGGCCGTAAATCCCTTCCGGCACATATATGTTGCTTTATGTGCTTTTGGCACCAGCAGCTTCACGTACGTGCCATCGATGCAACCTGCCAGGAAATGCAATCACCAAGGTACTCTCAGCATGGAATCAGAAGTTTTTTGTCTTCTTACCATTCAGATGATGTAGACAGCATCAAGAAAGGAAGGATGAAGACAGGGAAAGGCAGATGGAGAGCATGCGAAAGATGGAAAGGGAGAAAGAACAGGGGAGAGTGGGTGTACAACAGGGCATGTCAGAGCATAGTAATCATACCATAGGGCATGTCAGGGCAGAGTGGGACACAGTATGGCAGAACAGGGCAGGCCATACCAACCTAGTCTTGTAATCAGCTGTCAAGAAATGGACTGACAATTACTGCCTCAAATTACAGAGCATGATTCACATATCAGAAACAACATTGGTGCCCTTCAAGCTCGAGTTTATATTTTTAATTTCAACAACCTCAGAAACACAAGGGCACAATGAGGCAAGTGCATGCCACTCAACATTCCAACTCACCCACAACATCTGGCAGACCAGCTTTCTCATAGAAGGCCTGCTGCAGCTGTGGCACTTCATCATGGCCAGGCCAGCTCACAACATCAGCAAAAAAGTGCAGTATGGCTTCTGTGGCCCGGCTTATCACCCTGCATACCGTTGATTTCGATGGTCCGTGGCTATCAGCAGCCATTGAAAAGAAACTGCCTGTGGCATAGAACCTGTGAACATCAGAGCATGAATGATTTCAACCCTGTTGGGTGATAATTCACAGCACTAATGTAAAGCACGCAGTCCACCATGACAACAGATGACAAACTGGTTGTGACAACCTTGACAACTGCTCTCATGAATGCTGAAAGACTGGAAAACTTGCAATGGACCACTTAAACCTGGAACAGCCTCAGACTCTGAAAACAACTGTCCAGTTACTGGAAACAACAGCACCAGTTACTGAACAGGCACCAGAACAGGCCAATGCCACAAAAACTATGCCATGTTTCAGAGCCCTATATAAAAGAGCACATGGCTCAAATTGTCCCAAGCAGCCATGAGAATGCAAGCACTAAACCTGATGAGAACAAATCCTTGGATGTGGGTGACTGAATGATTTGTCTACACAATAAGCCATATATCACCCAAGGAGGCATTATAACATTACCTCAGTGCCACAAGCAGCTGCTCACGAGATGACAGAGCCATGTTGCGGTTGCTGGCATGCTGGAGGTACGGACCGACGATATTTTGTATGGCCTCTGCAGTCTCCGGCAAGAGACGGAAACGCTCTCTGAAAATAAACCAAGAGTACTTCACACTGCTGAAAAAAGTACTATTCTGTGACATCACAAAAACACAGCTACCATCAACATCTGTTTATATGCCATGTGATTTAAACGGCTTGCATTGCGTTCCATGTTGGTGTCATGGCACATGACATGAGAAAGCAGACATATAGCACAATTCAACAGTTTGCACTACATACTTTGGCATAGGATAACTCCAGTCCCAAATGAATGCATTGGGAGAACGAGTGTATGTGTGCTGTTCATAACATTGGCCTTCACCAATGAAAAGCGAATCGCACAAATGGCAATATAATACATCATGCATATTCCCAACCTTGGTAACCTTGTGATGAATTCGATGCTAAGCATCTCACCAAAATTGACTGCTATGAGGCATTGTGCAATAAACAAATGTATGTTAATAAAATGAGCATGTCATCAACATATGCCAGCGGTGCCCTGGAAGGGCAAACTACTTTTATTCATCGAAATAACATCTGCCATGCACAAATCAATGAATTCATATCCTGTAATCACAACGTACCTAAATGCTCCAGGCAATGGCCACTCCATGTTAATGCGCCCCCTGCAAATTCTTCCCCGTCGGCCCATATGCTCAGGGTGGGCATTGCCATCACCACCATCATCCTCTTCGTCGAAGAAAAGACCTAAAAAGGCCTCCATTACCAACGCCTCAGACAAAATGCGCACCACCACCGCTCCTCCACAGCACCACCGCCACGAACACTGCGTTGCGCAGGGGTTTCAGACGCCTAGAGGTGTCTAAATTTGTTGTCGGAAAAATTCAGATCCTCGACAATTGTGACGCGTATGGCAGATAAATTTCTCGTCCACGCTGAGGTTGGTGAAACAAACTAGCTCCGGCTGTCCGAAAACCGTGTCCGAATTCCTGAGGCGGGATAAATTTTTTTAGACGTTGGTGAAACAGAAGTGTCGGAAAACTGTTGTCCGAAAACTGAAAACTGAAAACTTAATTTTGGTGAAATAGGCCTCTGCTGCTGCTGCTGGTGCTGCTCTTGCTGCTGGTGGTGGTGCTGAAGCCAGCGACGAAACTGACGGATTTTGGAGCCGTCCAATGTCCAGAGATTTAACATGGGGGTCTTGCGGGCGATGACTTGGAATAATGGGCTCCAAAACCCCGTTTCCCCTCCCCAGTCATTTTCGAAAAGTCCCATCCTTGGCTGTAGCGGTGGCACGTGACTTCCCCGCGGCGCTAGCTCCGTCGGGGTCCCTGGCCGGCGCGTCCTTCCAGCGACGATCTATAGTGATCCGCCCTACCGTCACTAATCATCCCCGACGCCTGGCTGCCTCCCCCCAGGCCGGCCGATCGCACGGGGGGCACCATGCCAGCGGAGGAGGTGATATCGGCTGCGGCCCGGGACTGCCAGCTCAGCACCTGCTGATGAGGTGCTTCCCGGCAAGGCTGGTAATAAGGTACGGTTGTACCACTGAGGAAAAAAGCGGTTGGAAAGGTACGGAATACGTACGCTCTAAAACTTTGCTATTTAGGGTGCGTTTTCGCGCGTTGGTAAAGTGCGATTTTCTCCCTTCTTTCCAGCGGCGGCGCACCACAGTTTTTTGCTTTAAATTGGCCTAAGGTTATGGCAAATATTGAATTTTAATGGTAACTTTGCTCCCGCGGCCAGCGATACACGGGCAGCGACGCCCACCCCCCCCCTTCCCCTCCCCCCACCCGCCGTCGACCCGTGCTACGTGGGAGAACAGACGGATGGTCTGACTGATTGGCTGATTCCATCAGCTCAGCGGGCCGGCCTGCTGATGGGACGGTGAACGGCGAGGAAGCACGAGCGGCTCGAAAGTTCGCCCTCGAGGCCGCGGTTTTACGGGGCCTAAGCTCCTTAAGTGGAGAGGCTCTCTGGCGCCGCCGCCAAACGGATGTGGGAGTTTGGGGTTTCCCGCCGACCACTTCAGGGAACTTCGCCGTCAAGTAAAACCGCCGCGATCACCACTTCCAACAGCGCGGGCAAGAAAAACTGAGTCTCTGAGAGTGGTTCAGGGGAAAGATGGTCAACAGTTTCACTGGTCTCCGTGGTTCACTGGCGTCCGCCCCTCTTCAGTTCTTCTGATGTGGGGAAAACCTCACAAACAAGAAAGCAAGCACTGCACCGTGACAAACAGCATGTCAAGCCGAACAGAGTGGTCAGGTTGTCAGGCTGCTATTTTTGTTGACTCTCTTTGTCTGTCTGTGCATATGTATGTCTGTCTGTCTCTCCGACTGTCTATCCGTTGGTCGGTCTGTCTGTCTGTCTGTCTGTCTGTCCGTCTGCCTGCCTGCCTACCTACCTGCCTCTCTCTCTCTCTCTCTCTCTCTCTCTCTCTCTCTCTCTCTCTCTCTCTCTCTCTCTCTCTCTCTCTCCCTCTCTCCCTTCCCCCGCCCCCTCACCTCCTCATCTCCCGTCTCAAACTCGAGCCCTCTCCTCCGCCCGGCCAACAACTAACAAGGGCCGCCCCCGGGGGCCGCCGCCCCCGGCGACCGCCGGCGGCCGATAACGCACACCGCCCGTATTGATTGCGGCCGCGGCTCACCGTGCCGCCGCCGCCGGCGGGATCAGCCGCGGACCACCGGAGCGCCGCATGACCGGCGACTGCCGCGGCGCGGCGCCGGGCGTCGTCGGCTGCGACGCCGCGCGGCCGGCGGGCGTCGCTCCCCTCGGCGAGACGGCGGCGGCTACGCACGTCGGCGGCGGCGCGCCTCGCGGCGACACCTGGCTGCGACGTCAGTGGTGTGGTGAACATCGAGGTGCCGTCGGAGGTGGCGGAAATAGATTGCAATTAGGCGGCTTACCAGCTGATCTGAGACACGGCGCATACGTCAGGAAGTGGCTGCGCTTTGAATGACTGATTTCCCCTAGCCGTGCAGCGGAGTTGAATGAACTTTGGAAACGCGGGCGTAGCACCTCCTTTGCCACGAAACGGCTTCAGTGTTTCTTTTCTAAAGATCTCTTCCACGATTCTTACACAAACTTGCATTGATCGGAAGATACTGCACTGGCGCATTTTTCTTTTTTGAGATTCGAAAGAAATGAAATTTGAAGATACCGGCTTTCTAGGCAGAAGTTGTAAGTCCTATTCGGCCAGCACAACTTCAGCAGAGCATGGCAGACGGGAAAACGTGAATTCGAGTCTTCTGAACGCGTCCACTGCAGGGCCCGCTGCCACGCGCGTCTGGTGAGGGATTCTGCCAGCGCCGGCCGTCGCCTCAGGCGCTTATTTGACCCAGCGTCAGACGAGCTCGTAAGGGAAACGACCGCCACGACGCCGTCTGTTGTTGTCACGAGGCGGAGAAAGACCAGAGGAAAACAAACGCCGAGCAGCTGAATAAAGCGGAAGGAATGGGAAGCTCGAGAATGGGACCCGCACAATAGAAGCTGAAACATCTGAGTGAGCGCGCAAGAGGAAAAAAGAGGGGTGACGTATGAGGCACCTTACACGTCACCCCTCTTTGAGATAGAAAGACAGAGGGTGGAGAGAGAGAAAGAAGGAGAGAGATAAAGAGGGGAGAAAGATGGAGTGAGAGAAGGAGGGGAGATCCGAAGATAGGATGAGATAGACATGGAGAGACAGAGATGGTGGAGAGATTAAAAGAGTTACGACCGAATGCCCCCCCCCCCCTTACGCAGATGGGGAAGAAGGGGAGGCTGGCATACGGTCGACCATTACGGCAGATAGCTCCATCATTCGGTGCATTTCCTGCCCACCGGTAGTGGCGAATGCCGATGAGGCCCATCGGACCCCGGGTCCCCAGGAGGCCGCCATTTACCGTCCTCATCAATCAACACGATCCCCAGGCGACGGCGGCGGCCCGCGGCCGGAGCGGCCGCCACTCCTCCGGCCGTCAGAGATGGCCAGCGGCAGCCGGTCAGAGAGGGCTGGTCAGAGGGCGATGGTCAGAGGAAAGAAGTCAGAGAGAGATGGTCAGAGGCAGCTGGTCAAAGGCAGCTGGTCAGGGGCAGTTGCTAAGAGGCAGATGGTCAGCGGCGGCTAGCCAGAGGAAGATGGTCACAGGAAAGTGGCTAGACGGAGATGGTCAAAGGGAGATGGTCAGACGGGGTTGGTCAGAGAGACCGGTTCTCGAGAATCCCTGAAGGTGCGCGGATTGAGGGCTTGCCCCACAGCCGGGCCGAGAATTCATCCATTCCTGTCGCTGTCAGCTGCTGTTCATATATTGCCGATGTTGAGGCCGTTGGCTGAAACAAACAGCAATCTTCTTCGGTGCTGGATATTTTGCCCCCTCGGTTCTTACTGGTGGTCATTGGCAGAACCACGTCCACATTAAAGATGCCTAGGGATGTAATATGAGGCGTGCTTGTTTACTGGGGCTTAGAGACGCACCGACTCCATGGTCACATGGCGCTCAATACAATTTTATGCACATTCTTTCCATGCACCACCATGGGTCTAATGTTAAAGTTGTGGTGGAGCACGAACACAAAAGGTAACGGTGGTTCGACGCCTGATGAAGGATGATATGAACCGAGGAATCGAGAGCTACGGCCCAAGGTATGAGGCGTTCCCTTGGTCTGCGGCCCGATGGCTTACGTCGGGACCTCTGCGGCAAAACTAGCTCCGTTAATGAGCGCGCCGTAACAGATATGCGCTGTGGTGTGGAAAACAGCATGACAGAAATAGACAGGTCCGCGTCGTGCGCCATTTTTTGGCCCGAGGCGGTCCGCGTGCCTGTCTGCTGGGACAGAGGGCTCAGGGAGAGTGCGGTGCTCCGCCTGGCTGCTCAGTGCCGGGTTCAGCTGTGTCCGGTGTTCCCTGGCTGGTCAGGACCGGGTTCAGCTGTGTCCGGTGTTCCCTGGCTGCTCAGTGCCGGGTTCAGCTGTGTCCGGTGTTCCCTGGCTGGTCAGGACCGGGTCAGCAGGGCCTGGTATTCCCTGCCTGCTCGGAGCCGGGCTCAGCAGGGCCCGATGTTCCCTGGCTGGCCGGGACCGGGAGCGCAGGATCCAGTGTCCCCCTGGGTGATCACGTGCGGTGACAGCTCTCGTCGGCCGTCTGCTGGACCGGCGCGGCCGCCCTCAGGTCCCGGGAGCCTTCTCGCGCTGCGTCGCCGGCGCCGGACGGGCCGCACGTGACGGAAATGAGATCCACGAGAGCCGCGCACGCACAGCCATCATCAGCATTACCAGAGACAGTCATCAGTGACCAAGGGGCGGACAAGACATGGGCGGGAGACAGCGGGAGGACGCTGGGCGATGTTGAAAGCGGGTGGTATCAGTCGTGGGCTCTGCGACGTGGTGGGGTCCTCTTAACATTTTGCCAGCAGGGGACGATCTCCTGTGAGGTAATGCTCCACGTTAGTCGACGTTTCAGAAACAAAGTTGGCTGGTACCAAAACATGCTGTTGGTCGTCTTTTCAGCATTCGTTTTTTCCTGAGAAATGCTTATGCGCTTTGGAAAGATGGTAAACCAGAAACTGTATTCTAGCAACGCCTCTGAGAGCGCACTGTTGCCAGATACTCTGCTAACGATTATTGGCCTGGGCCCGCTCGCGTCGTCACGCGATGGCTGGCAACACACGAATGAATAGGCACTACATGGATGAAGGATAAATAGACACCACGAGGTGAACAGGAAACGGAGTAAGTGTAGTGGAAGTCGTTTTTAAACTACTTAAGTAGAAGTATCCTTTTGAGACAAAATGTATGCTTCAACTCTGAAGACCATAAAATACACATTGGCTGTCCCAGTTCAAAACACGTGTTGAAGTTGCAACGTTTCCCTTCACTTTGGTGGAAAATTCGTCCCATGCCGCGTGACCTTTTATCTGTTGAAAATCCCACGACGAAGCGACCGCGGAAAGTCGACGAGGTAACATCAGTTAGAAATAGTCGTTACCTGAGCCCTGTTCGCGAGCCTCTTTCGTGACCTCCCGAGATATCAGCCCTGGGACAATGTTAGTAGGGTAATTCTCGAGAATTTCGGCAGTTACTGTGCTGTCGAGTCAGGCCGCAATCTCTGCCGGAAGCACGAAGGACGTCTGTTGGGCTGGGTCGATTGTTAACAATTTTATGAACGCCGTCCTACTTGCCGGACTTACCGTCAACGTAATACAGTACCTCGGCACCTACAGTGGCAATTGTGAGGTAGCTGGGTGTGCCTATGAAGGTAACTTGGGTGACGTCACATTTCAGTCTCCTGACGCCGTCTGGCAGAATGTGCCAAGCAAGGTAACCTGGTGTGCCTCGTAGGTCCGTTTACGAACGGGACTCTAGGCTTCTCGAAAGACAGGCTACGACATCCCCGTGCAACCATTATGACCCGTCGTAACTGTGCAGGTGTCTTCAGGATCCCACTTCGCAGGCAACCATGGTTTTCCTACCACGTCTCACGTTTCCCAACTGATGTAGGTACTTCCCGGCCGCCGGGGCAGACGGTTTCGTGTTGCGGCTGTAATCTCCGCCTCGTCTGAACCTCTTTTTTACAATTCCATCTGTTAACAGGACTTCACGTGCGAGTTTCCAGTGGACTAGACCGCGGTCGCAGTGACAAGGAAGCGCTATGTTGTTCTGCCAAGCCTAATTAGGGACGCAGCCAGTGGGGTCAAGGACGGTAAGGCCCTCCTTTGCGGTAAAAAATTAAACGTTTCTTTACTCACCAAAAATGAAAATGAATAAAAACTTCTGGAACTCGAAAATAAAGTGGTCTAAATTGGGGGAGTGTTCAGTTTTAGGGGGGAGGATTAAGTTTACATTAGCTTCCCCCCCGGCGAAATCTTGTCTTCGCCCGTGACCCGAACTGGACCGGACGCCGACGGAGGCAGCCGCGGAGCCGCTGCCGGTCCCGAGCCTAAACCTCAGAGCAACAGCTGATTGTTCCGGCGCCGCGGGCGTCGCCTGGGGCGGGTTGGCAGGGATCACCCCCGGGGTGTTTCCAGCGTTACCGTCGGTCGCCCCGGCCCCGATGACCGTCGCGCGGTGTTTCCCACACAGCCGAGTCGGGTTCAGTTTGTCGCCGGCTGCGGCTGGACCACCGCTCGCTGGCCGCCCTCTTTTCCCGGCGGACTGGTTCGCTTCGTGAACGGCAGGGAGCGCCAGGGAACGCTGGCTCGTCTCTGGGACCCGAGCTTCCAGCTTCCCTTCAAAAGTCAGAGTGCTCGGTATTGTGCCGTGAAGACGGGCTTCCACGTGCAGTCGTCTCTCGCGAACTTGTGGCAACGTCCGTCGCTCGGGTGTGTGCTCCGCGTGGACTTGTGAAGCAACCACATCGAATGCTATGAAGCATTTCGGCTGAAGCGTGAACACGTCCTCGCGAGTATTTAGTACCAATGCTTACTAAGAGGGCAAAGGTTTTAGAACGGCATGCATGTGCACCCTCACAAACAGGTCATGCTAAAAACACTGAAGTACGCGGCAGCAAAACGCTTTTAGATCCGTAGTCGACGCAGTCCACGCAGAGCGACAGACGTACGTACTACGGAGAACCACTCGCATTCCACTGAGCGCTGGTTTATTCAAGGATTGTTATTGACACACATCTGCCCGGTCACGTCGACCAATCGGTAACCAGAAACACTGCAGTGTTGCCTGAAAGCCCAGCTTTGAACAAAGAGGAGCGAACAATAGTCCTCTAACACTCGAAGCACGCTTTGAAATTGTGCGTTGTCAACAGGGTCGACGGAATCACTGTGGCGGTGAGTTGCTGCGCCACCCCTGCTCCGTCTAGAAACGGGATCAAACATTAGCCCCGCGGTGTTGACATAACCCGCGATCGCCTTGGGAAGGACTGGATCTTCCCCCTCCCCCCTTTTTCTTTCGCAGTCAGTTCTGAGCCGCTTGAAGTAACGCAACCATACCTACCATGCCTGTCACGTAATCAGTTCCACACATTTTGACAGTAAAACGGGCCTTGGGTCGGGTCGGGTCACGGAATCATGGCACCATCACGGAATCTATGCACGACGTTTTGCCGTGGTCAGCTTGAGATGAGATCTTAGATATCTTGTAGCGCGCTGTAGACAGACTGTGACTTGTCTGTCTTCAGTAATTGAAAACAACAGCCAAGGCTTTTGCGTAGGTTGCTGAACTGACCATATAAGGTGATCCTTGACCTTACATGACCTCATGACTGGAGAGCCTTTATTTCTATACTTCCACTGGGTTTAGCAATGGAACCATGTTGTGAATGTATGTCTTTTACTTATGAAAATTTTCGTTGTATATGTTCTTAACAATCCACGGTAGAACCTGACCTGGCTTTTCGACTGGAAGGTCACTGCTTGACGTTTGCATGATCTGCTCCAAATAACAGCATGCAGCCACTCTTGAGACACATAAAAATATGAAGATCTGTTTGGTGCGTGTTTCGAAACTCAGAAAAAAGTCCAGGGTAGCTGAACAACTCGTCATGACCTGTCTTCACCTCGTCATTAGCTCATGAGCAAAATGTGTATGATTTCCATGAGTTGCAATGTGGGCGTATGCTGTCTGTTGTCTGTTTTCGAGTACTTGTTCTCTCAGAGTAAATCGGGATTTGCTGGGCTGACCCAGCACCCACCACGGAACGTTGCGCCGGCAGCGCCGCGGTTGGCAGACCTGTGATCGTTTTATAATTTATTGGCAACGTATTTTGCTATGACGAGCGAAATCGTGCGAGATATATGGCCGGATTTTTTTATCGAGATCGAACTTCCTTCAGTGTTATTCGAAAAGTCGAAATCGCTTGATCTAATCATTGACTACGAAGGTATGAGAATGGAGCCAACTTGGACTTATTTTGACCTACGTGTGACGTTATGATTGGCCGAATTGGGGTCAGATGAATGGTTTGGGATGAACTGAACCAGAGCTGTCGCATGGAGCTTGAATCATGTCGGTCTGACAATCATTATAGAGATATGTGGAGATATAAGATAGGTCGTGTGCGACCTTCAGCCTGGTCATTTTGAGGTAGGGGATCCAGAGCTATCGAATGACACTCAGGTCATGTTGATCCGATAATTGTTTTCGGCGATCGGTATCAGACGGGGCTCAAAATGGTTCAGATTTGACCTATTTTGACCTCCCCGTGATGTCATAGGCGACTGAATTAGGATCAAACGGGGTGTTTTGAGAAGAGTGGGGCCAGGCTTTCGAACGGCGTCGGAATTTTTTCTATTGCACTGTTGGTTTGGGTGATACATAAGAGAGGTCGGTAATGCCCCAGACGGTGCCGGGTTCAGAAATGACAGCGCTGGGCCTTTATAAATGATGTTGCACGCTCATGGGTGGCAACCTTTATTAACAGACTACGGCTATTAAGCTGTTAGGCCCTAAGGCACTTGGAGTTTTCATTGTCTTTATCTATATTTCATTGGTCATGAAGTTTTCTTTCCGCCGCTTGCAGCAGATGCCAGTTTTGCCTGTAATGGACCAGATGAGATTGATATACACGATCATCATGGATCCAAATAAGCCATGTCCACAAATCACTTCATGCTTTTATTTTTGTCGTCCTAGACTGATGAGATACTCACTTTGACAAAATGGATAGAAGGACTGTGACCAGGCTTGCATGAGAGGGATGGGTGTTCTCGTTCTGACGTGCCACTCGGTCGACGACGGATTCCGCCTATCGTGCCTAGCGCGAGGACCGAGAGTCTTCGCCGAGAAACATCTACGCGAGCCGCCGTCGTGAACTTTTCTCGTACCGAGGCTCAGTACGGTGGGGGTGGATTTGATTTCGTGCTTCACGCAGCATACACGCGTGGCTCTCCTGGTAGTAAACTAGATACTAGCCGCCATGGGTGCAGCTGCGTCCCAGAAACTGGGGAATAAGTCAGAACGAGGATGCAAGATGGCCCCACCCCATTTTTAATCGTAAATTAAAAAAAGGCTACTTTTTTATCAAAACTGGTGGAACAAAAACCCGTTTTGCCAAATTTGGAGGGCATATGTCCCTCCAGCCCCCTTAGTTACACCCGTGTTAATCGCCACTTTTAACCAGGGGCGCAGCCAGGAATTTTTAAAGGGGGAGGCGTAGCTCAGTGTGAAATGAAATCATGCCAAAACCGCTTGGTGGGAGGACGATGTGCAATGATTTTCTCAAAAATGCGGGCCTAAGAGGGAGCCAGGCCCCCTTGCACCCCTCCCCTTTGGCTGCGCCAGTGCTTTTAACGAATACTTCAAGCGGCCACTGAAACTGCTCCTGGACTTCATGCGACAATGTACGTATCGCTGAACGCGAGATTCAAACCATGCAGCGTCTCTCGGACTCACCCAAACAGGTGCATTCCGACTCCTTTCGGTGGTACCTAAACAGCAGCTGTTGATATCAGTCGCTAGATGGCAGCCTCGCCCCAACTCGGCCTATTTTCCACCGTATGTTGATCTTGTGCTGGCCTACCCGGCTTTCAAGGCCGCAAGACGAGTGAGTTGCGTTGTTTAATGCGGAGCGTTGGGTCGTTATTACGTCGTGGGGTGTGATCGGAGAGGACATCGCGCTGTACGGGAATTCGGCGGCTTTCTAACTCATCCACTTCTTTGGAATCAGGACAACGAACCCGATCGGTGTTATGTGTTGGGCCTAGTGTCGTTAGGTGAGCACCGATCAGTGGAATCGATCCTAATTCTTGAGATATTTATCTAGTGGAAGGCCACATTGTCCCGCCGTTCATTCCTCTGAAGTGATGAGTAGTTATTCATTTTATATGTCTTCTGAAGCCTGTGGTTCTGTTTTGTATGTGCTTCTTGTAAAACAAGGACTGGAATTTGGAGTTATTAAATTTGACTTTCTCACTCATCTCTGGTACTTAGCATGTGGGGTACATGTAAGGAAGTCTGTTTTGGCTAATGTCACTCCACCACAGACATCTCCTGAAAAACTAATCAATTATTTTAGGATGGCTGTAGATTTACAGCATGTTTGCACTGTGTTATGCTTTTTACATCAACATGCTGTTTAAACAACATTGTCATCCCCTTCAGGTCTATGGTTGTTTTAGACCATAAATCCTGAACTGTTCCAGTTGCTGGTTGTTATGGTTTCTGTGTGCATTGTATCCAGACATTTTGGTAATAATTGTATTGTCACCATTTTTTATGCTGATGTGATTGAACTTTATTTGTGACATCAGGATTGGGCTGTTGTCTATTTTACAGCTGATACAATATCAAACTGATAACATTGAATTGAAATTTGGCAGTTGGTCATTGTTCTTGGTATATTTGTCTGGCTACAGGCTTTTATTACTTTCAGTGTTTTTTTCCTTCCCTTGAAATCCTTACAAAATCCTGGGTTGTGCTGGTGGTACCAGTAATAGTGGTGTTGCTAGTTGTGGTTGATGGTAGTGCAACATTTTGACTTAATTCCTTTGTGTTGCTGAGTCTTTTTTGTGTAATTTAATGGAAATCTCTTCACATGTTTCAGGTCTTCAGTCAGACATACTTCCAAAGATTTGTCAAGGTTGTCATCACCATGGGAAATGCAGATTCCAAGGCCAGCTTTAGGCAGGCTCTCCTTCAGCTCACATCCAAAGCTCAGGTAAAGAGTACATCCTCATCCTTATCTGACAAGAATCATTTCCTTTACTCCAGAAATAAGGGCTTTTCTTACATAACTGGTGTGCATTTTTGGATGTGAGAATAATATGACTGCCACATTTTGCTCCAGCCAGTGTTACATGTTGTTTTATACAATGAATAGGAGGCATCAGGTGCTGTGTGAAGTTGACTGGGCTGCAGAGGAAAGGGATATTAGGCACCATGTGACAGTGGCTGGAACTGGGGAGCAGGTATGGTGCTGGGTGCTGTGTGAAGTTGTTTGGGTAGGAGAGTGGATGTCAAGTGCAGTTGAAAGTCTGCCATGGAGGGGAAGGGATGTCAGATGCTGTGTGAAGTCAGCCAGGGAGGGTAGGGACTTCAGCTGCAGTGTACAGTCTGCCAGGGAGGGGAGGGACGTCAGGTGCCATGTAAAGTCTGTCAGGGAGGGGAGGGACTTCACCTGCAGTGTACAGTCTGCCAGGGAGGGGAGGGACTTCAGCTGCAGTGTACAGTCTGCCAGTGAGGGCAGGGGCTTCAGCTGCAGTCTACAGTCTGCCAGGGAGGGGAGGGACGTCAGGTGCCATGTAAAGTCTGTCAGGGAGGGGAGGGACTTCACCTGCAGTGTACAGTCTGCCAGTGAGGGCAGGGGCTTCAGCTGCAGTGTACAGTCTGCCAGGGAGGGGAGGGACGTCAGGTGCCATGTAAAGTCTGTCAGGGAGGGGAGGGGCTTCAGCTGCAGTGTACAGTCTGCCAGGGAGGGGAGGGACTTCAGCTGCAGTGTACAGTCTGCCAGGGAGGGCAGGGGCTTCAGCTGCAGTGTACAGTCTGCCAGGGAGGGGACGGACGTCAGGTGCCATGTAAAGTCTGTCAGGGATGGGAGGGGCTTCAGCTGCAGTGTACAGTCTGCCAGGGAGGGGAGGGACTTCAGCTGCAGTGTACAGTCTGCCAGTGAGGGCAGGGGCTTCAGCTGCAGTGTACAGTGTGCCAGGGAGGGGAGGGACGTCAGGTGCCATGTAAAGTCTGTCAGGGAGGGAAGGGGCTTCAGCTGCAGTGTGAAGTCGGCCGGACGGCTGGAAAGCCCCGCGTCGCGTGCGGCCGCCGGCCTTGGGCGCCGCTCGGCCGCGTCGTGACTCGGCGCGACTCGGCCCGCCCTGTCGTCGCCGCCGGCGGTCCGCGGGGCCGGCAGGTGTGGCCGACAGACGGACGGTCTCCGGCGTCTCCGGCTGCCGGGAAGGCACCGCCTGGCTGTGTGACGGGACCGGTGTAGATCAGGGTATGCTGGGCACTGGAGCACTGCTGGTTTGAATGAATTACACCCTGTTTCGACATGATACGCATTGACGGTAACGCGTGGAGAACTAAGATGATCGCTGTTTCACGCTGTTGGTAAAGATTCCTCCGTTTCACTGGTCTTCCACTCTCCGCTTCTGCTTCTGGTAGCGCCCCCTTGGGTGACCTCTTATGATCTGACCATTCCCATAGCCAGTAGAACCGTGCGATGACCAGTTCTGGGAGCAGGCCTGACGTGACCTGACCCAAGGTGATCTGACTTGACCTTTGCCACAGCCGGTAGCCCCGTCCGATGACCGGTTCTGAGACCTGGCCTGACCTGATCTGACCTGATCTGACCTGTGCCGCAGCCGGTGGACCCGTCCGATGACAGGTTCTGGGACCAGTTCTGGTCGGAGTCGGTCGCCTCGGTGGAGGACGTGTTCGCGCAGACGCCGGCGGCCGACATCCGCGCGCTGCGCGAGCAGATGCCCTCCAACATGGCCACCGTCTGCTTCAAGGCCGTCGAGAAGCTGTTGAAGGCGTCGGAGACGGGTTGCTCCACGCAGCAGGAGCAGCAGATCGGTGAGACCCCCCCCCCCCACTCGCGCGCCACGGCCGGGTGGTGCGGACTTCGGCCGACTGTTCTGTCAGATGCAGCTAGGCGGGGCTGCGCTTGTGGTCGCCGCTGACAGGAGACCAGTTCGGTCAGGACTGGCGCCTGGGAGCTCCAGGAGCCGTCTGGCTTCGTGCCCGGGACAAAGCTGCTCAGAACTGGAGAATACGTAGGTCGTGGGTTTTGAGTATCGCAGCTTTGCATGGACTCTGATCTCGTTGCTACCGACGTCATCGCACGCAGACTTGATTTATGTATAAAAAAAAACAAGGAATCCGAAGACCCAGAAAGCGATAAAACGCCGGAAAGGGAAAACTCAAACAAAAAATTAGCTCAAGAGCGTCAAAGGCAGTCCACCTTCCGGAGGTCTTTCCATTGCCCTGAAGCCAGCACGGCCTGGAGAAATAGCAGCTGACCATTTTGCAGTCGGTGGCGAAAACTGCCTGCTGTGGGGCAGCTGGGCGGCGCGGGCCGGCACCGACATCACGCGCCTTGCCACCTGTTGCTCAGGTGCACGTCATTAAGCCCATTAACGGCCAGTGTCCTGTAGATAGGACAGCCAGAAAGCATTCCTTGTGGCTTTTGCGAGGTTTTCTGAAGTCGGAGACGCTGCCAGCGCGCGCGGAAGCGATGTTAGTTGATGACTGAACTCCGTCGTTTCGAAGTTTTCACGGGATTGTTGACTTTAAACAGAGCAGAACTTTGGAGGCGGCCAAAAAAGTCATGTATCATTGACGCTTGATTCTTGTGTCGTTGATGGATTGCGGCTTGACGAGTTATGACGTAAACGGGATGCGGGTTAATGGGTTATGGCATTAATGGGCTAAGTGGGACAGGGACGGCGTTAATTCCATGAGAGCTGAGGAGTACCGCCGTTACGATTGTTGTGTACTGGCGACCAGTGGTGCTCTCAGATTGGCAGAATCAGTAAGCCGAATATCCGATTACGGGCAAAAACGGGGTGCAACTGGGCTGTGTCCGCGAACTGAGACCGCAAACATCGCTGGATAAACCACTGGTGTTGTCAGCCGCTAAGTCGGTCTTCCGCCGTTCATGCCGAGAACGTTGGACTGAAGTTACCGGTTCCGCCGTTCAGAGCGTCCGCGAGCGCCGGTGCGGTGCCGTGTCACGTCCGGCGTCACGTTCCGTGACGGCCGGGGCCGGCCGGCGATTTTCGTGCTTTGTTACGTGACGCGGGGCCGTAATGTGCCATTTCCTGCGTTTATCCACCGCGAAGCCGCCGCCACATGTCTTCTGCCGTCCGGTTACCGAGCGGTGACCTCGCCTCTGCTGGCTGATTTTTTAGTCGGGAGCTGTGTTCCCATGTCAGCGTGCCGCTCACGGTGGTAGGCAGCATTCCGGCGTTGATTTGTGTTGCTGCATTCCAGTGAACTGCATCGCAGTGTCCGAGTGTCGGATCAAGGTTGACCCTCGTTCGTTTTCTGGTGTTGAACTGCGTTTCCATGCCCAGTTATCGCTTATGAGGAAACAGCTTTTGTTTTCTAGCCATGAGCTTTTCCATGCATTTTATCCGAATAGTTTGCGAGGTTGACGTCATTGAATGGGTGCTAATGAAAGGGTATCGCATATACTCTGAACCGCTTGACCCGATCGCGAATTGCCAGGTGACAGCTGATTGTCGAAAGTCGACGTGCTGCCAAAGTATGACGCGACCCGTGGGTGGTCAGCGTGACAATATGTTGGCCAGTTGCCAGCCGACCCGCGGGCCAAATATCGAGCGCGGGGGTGACTCGAACCCGTCTCGACAGGAGGGACAGTCCATCGCTCGACCAACTGAGCTGCCAGTCACGGTCAATGGAGTAACTGTCATTACGTTAGGCCATTGCCGCCTGTCGTGTAGTTTCTGGCGCGTAACTGTTTGCGCGTGTTCCATCAGTAGTCGTGACTGCCGTGCCGGCGTTGCAGTGCTGAACTGCGTGCGCGTGCTGACGCGGCTGCTGCCGTACATCTTCGAGGACTCGGACTGGAGCGGTTTCTTCTGGAGCAGCGTGCGGCCGGCGGGCGCCGAGGCCGGCGGCGCCGACTCGCCGCCGCTGGCGCAGACGCTGATGGTGGCGCTGTGCGACCTGCTGTTCTGCCCCGACTTCACGGTGGCGCCCAGTCGCTCCGGATCGGGCCCGGTCAGTGGGGGGGGGGGGGTCACAGGCAGCGATGGGTCATTAGGAAGGAGGTGGCAGGACCAGTGACGACTGTACAGGCTTGGTCAGTGTGGAGGGGAGGGGTCATTGGGAGGGGGTGGCCTGGTCAGGTCCTGTCCGTGGTGGGGGGGGGGGAGGAGCTCCGACAGGTGAGGGGCCCCGGTCAGTTTGAGTATGTGAAGGCCAGGTCTAAGGTAGCCCCCTCCCCCCGCGTCACGGCCGTTCTCTGTGTCGGCGCGGCGTTTTGTAGGTCGCTCCGCGTGGGCGGCCCGTGCCAATGCCATGTGGTGCTCGGCTAATACGCCGGACCGGTTTGACGTTATGCTGCGGTCGCTTATGTCGATGTTCGGGGCTGACCGTGGGCAGCCTGTCGCGGTTCCATCCACGTAACGACCCCTTGTCTGTGGTCTGTGTTGTCTCTTGCGTCATTCGTCTTTCCGTGGAACGAAGATGATCGTGCTGCTGCGCCATGAACGCCGGCACTCGTAGCTCTTTACGTCCCGTCCCAAACATGTGAATCGCTCCTGACTTTGAGCATTATTTTCGGTCGCGCCGTGACCCCTCTGACCCGCGCGGTGACCCCTCTGACCCGCACGGCGACCCCTGACCCCCGACAGGACCAGCACGAGGACGTGCAGTCGATCGACAGCTGCGAGTACATCTGGGAGGCCGGCGTCGGCTTCTCCAGCCCCGTCACCCACAACTCGGCGCACGACTCGAACCGCACCGAGATCCTGAAGCTGCTGCTCACCTGCTTCTCGCAGACCATGTACCTGCCGCCCACAGGTCGGTGGCTGCCTCCTCTCTCTCTCTCTCTCTCTCTCTCTCTCTCTCTCTCTCTCTCTCTCTCTGTCTCTGTCTCTGTCTCTGTCTCTGTCTCTGTCTCTGTCTCTGTCTCTGTCTCTGTCTCTGTCTCTGTCTCTCCCTCTCCCTCTCCCTCTCCCTCTCCCTCTCCCTCTCCCTCTCCCTCTCCCTCTCCCTCTCCCTCTCCCTCCCTCCCTCTCTCTCTCTCTCTCTCTCTCTCTCTCTCTCTCTCTCTCTCTCTCTCTCTCTCTCTCTCTCTCTCTCTCTCTCTCCCTTCTCCTCTCTCTCTCTCTCTCTCTCTCTCTCTCTCTCTCCTCTCTCTCTCTCTCTCTCTCTCTCTCTCTCTCTCTCTCTCTCTCTCTCTCTCTCTCTCTCTCTCTCTCTCTCTCTCTCTCTCTCTCTCTCTCTCTCTCTCTCTCTCTCTCTCTCTCTCTCTCTCTCTCTCTCTCTCTCTCTGCGCGATGGGGTGTTCGTCCGTGTATGACGTCAATTTTCGTGATTTCGCCGCTGTTTGTTCAAGTTATTTCGTAAAAGGCATACGTTTGTGCACGTTGTGGTTCGCTTCGGTTTCGTTTCCACGACTACAGCTTGTTCCGGGCGGTTGAAAGTATCGTTGTTTCTGCCGACGTGTTCATACTTTCTTCCTGTGACGCGCTGTAGGTGGTGTTCCCTTTTCAGCATGGACAGTATGGCGCAAGGTTGCCCATTTTTTGTGCTTTTTCGTCTTTGTGGACGTTTGATGTCTTTTTGGTTTCGTTATTCGATCGCCGACAATATTTCCTTTCTGTGTTCACTGCTCATGGTCATGAAATAGTATGGACTGGCAGCTGTTAGACTTTGCTCCTGATATATTCGGGTCCAGTCATTTTCCGACATATTCTGCTAAAGGGCCAAATGATTGTATTTCAGGGAGCAGAATCTGCCCCTGACCAGACATTGGCCCTGGCGCTACGCTGTTAGAGGAACATAAACACCAGACCTAGACTTAGTACTCCAGCTAGGTACTCCAGCTGGCTACTCTAGCTACTCTAGGCTAGCTACTCGTTGTATTGCGTCATTGTTCTGACTCTGACGTAGTTCTGTTTGGGGAACATGGATACGAGAACTCGATTCTGCACTGGTTTTTTGGTAGATTGCATGAGTGTTCCGACTAAAGCCGACTCCGACTGACTCCGACGTGACTTACTTATAGTGGCGTAGATAACGGGCCGAGACTCGCGAACAGTGCCTTCTGACGTATTCTGATGCCTCCGTTAGACGGCGCGCAGGCCGGGCCGAACCGGTGGGTGCAGTTCTTCACGTCCTCCCAGAACAGGCACGCCCTGCCGCTCTTCACCTCGCTGCTGAACCTGGTCTGCGCCTACGACCCGGTAGGACTTGGTGAGTGGCGAGCCGTGAGGTGGCGGGCTCGATCCCAGGTCGGGATATTGTTTTTTAATCGGGACGATAGGGTTGTCGGTGTAACCGTAACCTTTAACTGCGCGTCAGGTTTTGGTACATATTTGGTGCGAACTGTCTGCACAAAGCGCCTGGAGACAGTAGTTATTCTTAATTGGTTACCATGTTTGGCTGTGGCATGAGGCCTTTTAACTACACGCATACTCCCGATTTATTTTGCGTGCGTTTTATGAATCTCATGCGCCTTTGTCCATGCGTGGAGCCAGCGTCGTTGTTGAGTAGTCGGGAATGCGATTAAGCGCCTAGCGCCGTAGCCTCCTCACCGAAAGGTCTCTGGTTCGTGTCCATTACTTCACCACCCCGCGACAGCCGGCACGAGAACGTTCAACGCGAGATGACTCAGCCGTCCGAGAGGGCTGACGATCCGGGCAACGTCGCCCCCGGTTTGACTGCCCGCGCCGCCGCCAGGCCTGCCCTACAACCACCTGCTGTTCAACGACAAGCGGGAGGCGCTGATGGAGACGGCGCTGCAGATCCTGATCGTCACGCTGGACCACGACACCGCCGCGCGTGACGCCGACGAGGTGACGCCGCCGCGCGGCGGGCGTGACGTGACGCGACGCGCCGCCGACCGCGGCGGCGGCGCGTGCGGTGCGGGCGGGGGCGTGATCGCCACTGGCTGGGATGTTTTGGGGTGGATTGTCGTCGGCTGTGCGGAATGTTGACCGCGTGGCGTTGGGTCGTGTTGTTGTGTAACGACGCGAGGCGCGGGCTCGTTGCGTAAGGTAGACGCTGTGCCGGCTGTCACGGTCGGGCTGGAGGCTGGGAATTCTTGGCTGGATTCTGCTGTGTTGTGTTTATGTAATCGTAAGCGGAAAACTGCACGGGGGACGGCGTGCCCGACAGTTGAACGGCGTCAAAACTCCGCACTTATGATGCCGTCGTATTCAAGGTTTTTTGAGAACATGGCTCCCTCGGTGTTTGCGATCCCCTCAGCTTTTGTTTGGTTCCGTTGCAGAGCTCTCCGGACAACTTGTTCATCAATTATCTGTCGCGAATCCACCGCGAGGAAGATTTCGAATTCATCCTCAAAGGTAGGCGCCCATTGCTTCTGCCCACAGATCTTCTCACAGATCCCTCGGCTGCGTTTTGTCACGCTGTTGATCAAAGGGACATAATTGGTGGCCAATTTTGAACCCGGTTTTAGTTCTGTAAATGCCACGGCCGGCTGTGGCGAGTAGCCAGTCTGTCGTGTGGCCTCGCCGGCACGTATGACGTATGAGCGAACCAGCCTCTCGCCACACTGCCCTCGAAAATTCTGCCACATTTGCCAGCTGTTCCGTGGACTTCCAGCGGCGGCGGCGGCGGCGGCGGGCCGCTGTGTTCTGATTCGTCCTCCGACTTTCATCGACAGCTGCCCTCGTCCTTCTCCCAGCTGACTTGCCACTGTCCGACCTGACCACGCCCAGTGTGCTTCTCTTCCCTGTGGTTCGTTAAGGAAGTCCTGACGCTGACCTCACGCGATCCCGGCGCCGCCGCAGGGTTCACGCGGCTGCTGAACAACCCGCTGACGCAGACGTACCTGCCGCACTCCACCAAGAAGGTGCACGCCCACCAGGAGCTGCTGGTCTTTTTCTGGAAGTGCTGCGACTACAACAAGGTGAGCCGGCCGGCCGGGAAATCGGGCGGGGCGGCGCTGGCGAGCGAACTGAATGCTCGGTTGAACTCCTCCCCCCTCCCCCCAGTCACGGTCATTAATGGATGTCCCGGCCGACCGTTCAGACGCTTGGGACCCATGCGATCCCGTCTTGAGGGCGATCGACTTCATAATGCCGGCGAAGACCGCGGAGGAATATTCGTGCTTGGAATATTCCGTCGACGGGGGAGAAGGCTTGTGTATGGTGAGGCATGCCGTACCTGGGCCCTGTCGTCGAAACGGGGCATCCCTTTAATCCGCGGCGCACAGCAGACCAGTCGGACGCATGGCAAGAATTAACGGAATATTTGAGTCTTTACATCAGCGGTAAACGGCGGAGACGCCATATTGGAGCCGTTCGGTTTCAGGTATGGTTAAGAGAAGAAGCAGGTGGGCTTATAAGAAGTACTGGGAATGCGACCTGATTGGTGTACATGGAACTGCATTTCGTGGAACGGATTAACCGAGTTAATAGTCCTAGTTTTTCAAGGACGTCTGTTAAATAGGCTTACGCGTTTTTTTATGGGAAGACACGGTACTCCTCTTATTCTTAGTTCTATTTAAACACGACAGACATTTTGTTTTTCATACAGCCACCATAAAACGTGTACAAGCGTAACGTAACCATGTCGCAGTATCGGAATGTGACGTTCATAACAACAACAATGCCTACCGATACGGATGGCTTGTGAGGACGCTCACGTCGTATGACAACCACGCGCCAGCTATAGGCTTGAATCATCAGACAGTACCTCCCTGTCCTAACACCGGGTTCCGCCCACGACAATATCCAGCACAGGCGAGACGGCTGTGGAGGTAGTGTCGACGGACCTCGAGGGACGGTCGAGGTACAGTCGAGATGACAGTACGTGAGGTGCTGCCGTGCATTAATAATTATTATGCGACAAATGACGCCGCTTCATTGAGGTAAATGACTCGCGTCGGTAGATCACGCGATGCGGAATTCGCGCTGTTCGTCGCTAGCAGCTGCACACGGCCCAGAATCCGGCGTACGTCCGCTGACCGCTGAGGCGCCACGATCTCCGGGCTGTAAACCGTAACAGAGCCGGCGTGACTTCAGTCTGCACGGCCGGCGAGTCCCCCTGACGTCACAGCGTCCCCCCCCCCCCCGTCAGTCGGCCTACCAGCAACCGTCCTGGACGTTTTCCTTGTAGTCGAGGTCCTGCGTGTTGAGACCGAGTCCGGCGGCGAACTGCATCAGCTGCTGCAGCCGGTCGGCGGCCAACGTGGGCGTGCGGCTGATGAAGTGGATGCAGTAGTCGATGCCGAACAGGCCGTCGCTGCAGTCGTACTCGATGGCGGCGTCGTCGGCGAGCAGCACCAGGTTGTAGTCTGTGGTGGGCGCGAACGGGAAGCGGAACTTCTGCGCGAAGTTACCCGGCGTGCCGCCGTACCGCAGGTCGGCCGTCAGGTTCGTGAAGGCGCCGTCGACCGTCTTGTGGCGGCAGGTGTAGGTCACCTCGCCATCGCCCTGCTGCGGACGGCGGAGACACAGACATTATATAGGTGTCCGTAGAAATACAAGATGCCTGCAGGTACTGCAGAGCTTCCACATTCTGAGAGAAAGGCTGAAGGCGGAAGACTTGTACCGTGATCTAGTTATAGACAGACATTATACTAGCATTAGTATTAAACAGCGGTATTACCGGCAGGATATAACTAGTGGTATTCAGCTGCCATTCAGCTAGTATTAAACTAATTAACTTTAATTGCAAACATCAGAACTAGACCAGGCAGTCGGTGCTGGCCGCGGCCGCAGCAGTCGGCGTCCCGCCCGCAGTTCGACTGTGATTATCTCGGCCGTTTGACGCGCCCCCCCCCCCTGCCCCCTTGTGTTGCGCTGCGGCACAGGTCGGACCGTTTTAAATGGTTTCGAGTAAAAACGCTTTGCGATCATGAGCTTTGAAAAGTTCTTATGCGCGATGAGAAAGCGTCGCAAGGTAGCGTCATGCAACGCTTAAGAATCCTTGCACGCCAGCTAAACAGAGAAGGGACGTCATACAAGCTTTTGGGCTCTGTGCACCGTGTACCTGTGGTGTATTTATCTTAATAACGAGTTACTTCCTGAGAAAACACCATTACGCCAACAACCGCAAGTAACAAGTCAGTTTAAAAAGATTGCAAATCGTCCCCGAGAAGGAACAGCTAAACCTGAACCCAAACTGGAACCGAACCGGTTCTGCAGGCGCTATGTCCTGACCGTTAGCCTCCGACCCGGCACCCTGCCATTGGCCTCCAACCCCGCCCTCTGCCGTTGACCTGTGACCCCGCTCCCTGCCGTGTGCCTGTGAACCCGCTCTCTTCCGTCGACCTCTGACCCCGCCGTCGGCCAGTGACCTGTGAGCCCGGCCCTGCCATTGGCCTGTGACCCCGCTCTCTGCTGTTGACCTCTGACCCGCCGGCGACGTCCTGTCGGCCTCACCTGTGGCTGGTCCGAGTGGAAGTTGAGCGCGTCGCAGACGCAGTCCTTCTGGAAGGCGGCGCCGCCGGGCGTCTGGATCTTGCCCACCTCGTACCACATGCCCTCGTAGCGGGCGTTGGTGAAGTTGGCGTCGGGCGCCGGCGTCATGCACTGGTCGGCGGCCGCCAGCGGCAGCAGGAGCAGCAGCAGGGGGAGCGACATGGCGGGCGGGCGGCGGTCGGTCCGGCGACGGCCGGTCGGCGGTCTTATAGAGGCGGAGCCGCCGATACCGGCCCGCCATCTGGCCGCCCTCCCGCCGGGCGCGGGCGTGGGAGCGAGCTGGTGTGTGGCGGGGGGGGGGCTGCCGCGCGGTGACGGAACGCGTCGACGGGAGGGTGTGGTCGTGAGACGCGGCCGGAGCGGCGACGGGCTCCTGCGATGGCGGGGGGGGGGGGCGCCGTGTGTGGTCGGTCGCTCGGTCGAGGTTGTGGCGTTGGGTGAAACGGCGACTTCCAAAGGTGTTTGCTTCGTGTTTGGAGACTGACAGCTTTGCGTCCCGGTGCGAGGAGAGTTAACGTCCTGCCAGCGCGGACTCGCATCACTCTCCAGAAGTTATGCCTAAGGAGTGAAAGAAATTGCCGGGCTTATCAATAGAAAGCTTATGTAAACTGCTAAGTTGGTGATAAAAGTCAGATTTTACTCAAGTCAGGTGTCCCATTGAGTAGTGATAGGCACTCAGTTGAATGACTGAAAGGCACTATGAAATAATCCGTTGAAGGACGCCAGCAAAGGCCGCTGGAAGTGCTGAAGTCCATCTGGACCGTCGTTCTGTGTCCACCACACGGCCGTGCAGCTGGCACCTCCTAAAGCTCAGCTAAATCGAGAAGAAAGCAACAACACCTACACACCTGACCAATCCCTCCGCCCGTTGCAGAAGCTGCTGTTCTTCGTGCTGAAGTCGAGCGAGGTGCTGCAGATCACGGTGCCGATCCTGTACCACCTGAACGAGTGTCGGGCCGACCAGGCGCGCGTGGGCCTCATGCACATCGGCGTCTTCATCCTGCTGCTGCTCAGCGGCGAACGCAACTTCGGCGTCCGCCTCAACAAGCCGTACACGGCGTCCGTCTCCATGGACGTGCCCGTCTTCTCCGGTGGGTGGCCGCGCCGGCGTCCGCCGTGGGTGTGTGTGGGGCCCGGGAGCCGGACTTGTGGGCTGGAGGGGGACGCTGAGACTGGAAAAGGCGCCGTGTTATTTTGGGACATGTGGTGGGAATGATTTTGGTTTTCGTGTGGCGGGTGGAGTTGCCGTCTCGGGTCTTGTTCGTTGGCGTACCGTTAATATTTTCAAACGAAGGCGTTGTCCTTAAGAGGGATAGAAAATAGGCGTGTAGGAAAGCCGATCCCCGCTTCCACGACAGCCGCAAACTCACCTCACGACCGACAGGCACGCACGGCGACCTGCTGATCATCGTGTTCCACAAGATCATCACCACCGGCCACCAGCGGCTGCAGCCGCTGTTCGACTGTCTCCTCACCATCCTCGTCAACGGTCGGTGTCGCACGGGCCCGACCGCAGAGCGCTGGTATACAGCGGTATACTGGTATACTGATATACCGTGTCTGCTAGTCGTGGTTCTAAATAGGGGGCGAGGCGCCGAATCTGAGTGAAAACGAAGTGGCGTGTAGTGGCGCAGCGTGGAAACTTGAATTTGGTTGCCGACACTTGGGAGGTTTGGCGTTTTTTTTGCGGATTGTTTGCCGGCGTGTTTTGGGACGTTCGCGTGTCGACGTGCTGCGGCTGGCCACGTTGTCTGCGCCGAATCCGGCAGTCGGCCAGGTGGTCTGAATTTCCCGGTCGTGTTGATCGGAGGACGGGATCATTGGACTTGACGAGCTCCGCGCACGGTCTGCGGCGATTGGACGGCGCCGGCTGCCTGCAGGCTCGGCTGAGGCCGATTCTCGTGGCACCTTCCCCCTCCCCTCAACGTCCTGCCTGCGTCGACAGTGTCGCCGTACCTGAAGACGCTGTCGATGGTGTCGGCCACCAAGCTGCTGCACCTGCTGGAGGCCTTCACCACGCCGTGGTTCCTCTTCTCGGCGCCCAACAACCACCACCTGGTCTTCTTCCTGCTGGAGATCTTCAACAACATCATCCAGTACCAGTTCGACGGTGGGTTGCCGCCGCAGCGAGTTTGACGTCTTTTGCTGGGCGGTATGCTGGTCTTATGCTGGGTTCCAGACAAGACCACCGATACCACATATGACGTCATATGTCGTGCGGTGGCCGCGTCCAGGCAAGACCGCCTTACACCGAATGTGACGCCATATGTTGGGCGGTAGCCGTCCAGGCAGGACCACCGATACCGGGTGTGGCGTCATATGCCGGGCGTGGGCCTTCCAGACAAGACGCGGGGTATGACGTCATACGGTGGGCGGCAGCGATGAGGTGCGGCAGGGGCGGCGGTGCGGTGAGAGACGTTGGAGCGCTGCACCATCCCGATGTCGCCGGGCGCTGTTGTCTCACCCTGCTGAGGACGCTTCTCTGCTGAGGTTAATCCGCCGGCAAGGCGAGGCCCGGCTGTCGCTTTGCTGTTTGTTGGCTGCCGCTTGTGGTGCGTGACCGTGTTCGCCGGGCGTCCGCAGGCAACTCCAACTTGGTGTACACAATCATCAGGAAGCGGCAGGTGTTCCACGCGCTGGCCAACCTGCCCACCGACCACGGCACCATCGACAAGTCACTCAGCAAGCGGTACGCTGTGCTGCGATTTTGGCAGCCTCGCAACTGCCCAGGACGGTCGTCTCTGCGTGAGGCTGTGGTTGTTTGACTTGGCTGGCGACAAACTCCCTGGAGAGTTTGTCTCAGAAGGGACGTCCTTACAGGTGGGGTTGCCGTTCCTTGTAACATGCGTTCATAGGTATCCCCGCCAAGCAGGTTGGCCCGACTGGCCATACGTTTGGTGTCACAATCACCGGTTAAAGCCCAGTTCGCTGTCTGGCGTGACTGGAAGCGTGATCGTGCCCGACTTGGCCCGTGATGTTAGGTTCCCCACATGTGGCGCAATACATTTCGAAACACGTGACGTGGTCCAGCGTTAATTCAGCCCGGAAACCGACCTTGCCTGGCTGCCGACGTGCTCCGTTTTCCGGTTCCTGATCGTCACATTGTGCCTTGTTTGTCCAGCTCGTGATTTTCGGCGTGTTGCCGGCGTTTAGTCTGCCTTGTTTGTCCGTCTCCTGACCGTCGCTGTGTCCCTCTTTGTTTGCTGTCCTGGGTTTGTCCGGCTCCTGACTGCCATTGTGTTTTCCTGCGTTCTTCTCCCTCGTGTGTCCGGCTCCTGACTGTCACTCTGTCTGCGTGCGTTTTTCTCCGTGCTTTCCTGGCTATTGACCGTCAGTGTGTCCCCTGTGTTTGCTGTCCTCTCATGTTTTTCCGGCTATTGACCGTCAGTGTGTCCCCTATGTTCGTTGTTCGCTTGTGTTTGTCCAGGTCCTGACCGTCAGTTTGTCCTCCCGTGTCGGTCTGCGAACTCTGCTGCAGTTTTCCCGTGTCTCACGTGATCGCCAGTCCCGCCCGGTCTCGTCCTGTATCCTGACCGCCGCTTCCCGTGTCAGCAGGTCGCGGACGGAGGCGGTGCGGCAGCCGTCGCTGGACGGCCAGCCGGCGCCGGTGCTGCCTGGCCTGCTGCCGGAGCCCGGCACCCTCAAGGCCACGCTCGCGGCCACGCCCCGTAAGTGCCCCCCCCCCCACTTTTGGGAAAATATAACACTAGTCTGTATGGGGAAAACGTCTCTGCCCCTCCCCCTCTCTCGGACTTTTCTAGATGCTCCTTCGCTCCTGGGTGCTGCGGTAGTGCTGTTTGCGGGGACGTGTAAGGAAGGCCTTACAGCCTGTTAGGTTATGTAAGTATTGGCACGATTTTATGCCCGTTGTTGAGCATTTGTTCGACAATGCCCGCCTCTCTTCTGGCGCCCGATAATCCCGCCCCATTGGTCTTTTAGGCAAAAGTTTGATGATCTAATTCCCCAGCCAGGTCCCTGAATGCGTGGTCTCCTTGCTCGGTTTCTCCAGCGTTGACTCAGTTGCTGCCTCAGGCATCGAATCAATCATTACTTCAGGGTATTCACTTCATGGTCTGCTCCCAGACATTGACTCCGTGGTGTCCTCTTAGCCATTGACTCGGCGGCTCCCAGGCATTGACTCGATGCTACCACTGGCAAAGTGGGAAATATCTTACTCTATTGCCCCCCCCCCCAGGACTGACTCGATTGCCCGCCCCAGGCATTGACTCGATGGTCCGTTTCGAGTGTTGACTCGATAATCCTCCGCTGGCATTGACTCGGCGCTCGTCTCGAGACATTGACCCTGTGTGCTCGCCTCCAGGCATTGATTCGATGACGGAGAAGGAGTCGGCGCACCCGCAGCCGGTCAACCTGTCCGAGCTGAGCCTGAACGAGGCTCCGCGCCGTCTGGACTCGCCGGTCGGCTCGGCCCCGGCCTCCGTCGTCGGCGCCGCCGGGGCGGCCGCGGCGGCAGGACCGGGCAGCGCGGCGCAGGTGCGTGTCGTCCGGAGGAGCGGTCGGCGGGCGCGGAGGGGTGCTGTGGGCTGCGGAGCGCGCCCGACGGAGGGTGGATTGTCCGTCGGGAAACGGTTGCAGACGGTCGGGGCGGTAGAACGGATGGGCCGTGGCGATTGTCTCGAATGTTTGGCTTGGCTGGCTGGGTTCTTTGACTTTTGAACCCTGTGCTATGGAGATGTCGACATATAGATATTTGTGTATAAATAACTGCATAAATATGCCTGTTGTTTCCGCCCTGTCCATCGCTCTAGCAGACTCACTGTGTTAAACTCGACAGCTGCTGTTCTGTGTCCCTCGTGGCTCGACGTTCCCACCCTCGTTTCCCTCCCATCGCTCCGTTCTCTCACAGCTCGTCTGTATTTCCGTCTGCTTCCCGAATCGGAGCTCCCTGTGACATCACTCAGAGCCGCGTTTTGACCCGTGGTCTCCCGGTGTGTCCCCGTCAGCCACGGTCCCCCACTGACTTTCGCGCGGAGCGGCGATCCTCGGCCACTGTCTGAAGCCGTCAGGTCACACTGCCCCTGTCGTCCTCAATCCTGGCCTTTCGTGCAACTTGCTTAAGACATGGACGATGGCTGGTACCATGACTATGATATTGTTCTCTTGTTGTGGGCCTATATTTTGTCGCGAAAATAATGCAATTTTGGCAGTTCATTGGTCATGTTTTGCATTCATGTATTTCTCTATGGCCCTCCTCAGCGACGATTGTCTGTGGCGATCGGTCATGTTACCTCTGTGACCCTCAACCGTGACGGCCTGTGACGGCCGGTCACGTGACCTCTGTGACCGTCAGCCGTGACGGCCTGTGACGGTCGGTCACGTGACCTCTGGCCGTCAGCCGTGATTGCCTGTGACAGTCGGCCACGAGACCTCTGTGACCGTCAGCCGTGACGGCCTGTGACGGTCGGTCACGTGACCTCTGTGACCGTCAGCCGTGAGGCCTGTGACAGTCGGTCACGTGACCTCTGTGCCCCTCAAGAGTGATTACCTGTGACGGTCGGTGTGTGACCCGCAGTCGGAGACGGGCAGTCAGCGGTCGTCGGTGACCTCCGCTGGCGTGCGGCCGCCACCCGACCGCTGGACGCCCACCACCCAGTGGGTCACCTCCTGGAAGAGCAAACTGCCCCTGCAGACCATCATGCGCCTGCTGCAGGTGCTCGTGCCCCAGGTCGAGAAGATCTGCATCGACAAGTGAGTGCAGGCGTGGGTGGGCCGCGGCTCCGCCCAGGGCCATGTTGACGTCGGCTGTTGACTGTCGTTATGAAGGTCGGACGGAGGAGAGGGTTGGCCGGGCATGGTTTATGTTTTTGGTTGGGAGCTGTGCGACCAAGGCCGTTTGCGTTCGGTTTGCTGCAAGTTTGTGAGGTTGTGAGGCTGGCCAGGACATCACAATGCATTTCATGATGACCGTCTACGTAAAAACGTGGCCAAGAAGACCCAACGTTAGCAGTGAAAGTATCAGAGAGGTGCAGACATGCACGCACAGTGAATTAAGACCACTAGAAGCAGATACACAGCTCGTATTCTTGTAATTTTCCGTGAAGTGCACGGAGGAGGGGACGGGTGACACGGCGTTGGTGCTTCCCTTGGAGGCGTTCCTTTCAGAGTCCGACTGGTGGTCCCGGTTTCGTCATGCTGAGGTTTCCGCGGCGGGCCCGTGAAGCGCCGTCTGCCCGAGCGAGGTCCGTTTGGCCGCTGTGGCCGCTGTGACCGCCCTGACCGCCGTGACCGCCGCAGGGGCCTGACGGACGAGAGCGAGATCCTCAAGTTCCTGCAGCACGGCACGCTGGTGGGCCTGCTGCCCGTGCCGCACCCGATTCTCATCAGGAAGTACCAGGCCAACTCGGGCACCACGCTCTGGTTCCGCACGTACATGTGGGGTGTGATCTACCTCAGGTGAGCGGCCGCCGGCCCGGCGCGGGGTCCTCCTCCGTATCGGGGCGAGATTACGGGCCGATTGCCGTTACGTAACGCGGTGTTACGTGAGTGGCGGTCTGGTTTTCTCACGGCCGCCGGCATTTTGCGGGAGCGCGGCAGCTGGGGTGGATTTACGGCGCAGCGCCGCCGACCGGTGAGCGGCTTCACAGTCTTGTCTGCCCGGGCTGATGTTTGTTGAGAGGAGATAAAGACAGAAATATAAAGACTAAGGACAAGGAAATAAACAAGCGCCGAACGAAGAGATTCCGTTCTCAAAGGCAGTGCTGTGGTTGTCAGCGCCTGCTGCTCTGCGCGCGGCGCAGTTCTAAGCCCGTGGTTTTTAATTACAACGTTCTTCTCTGTTTTACGAGATTAGCTGTGAATTTTGGCCGAGTCTGATGACTCCTTCGTACCAAAGACGCGTACCAGGCGACTGTCACCCGTTCTCCACCAGCCCTCGTTCCTCTTAAAGCTGAAAGCATTCTGCCTAAAGCAGAAAACTGCCGCGGCGCACTCCGACCGCCGCATCATAATTTCGTCTGTTCGGCATTGACACCCGACTGCGCGCTTTGCAGACTGGCGCTGTGTGTGGCTGTTTGTCGTGAGTTAGCTGAGGGCATGAGGGCGGGGGGGGGGATACCTGGGCACAGTGTGACGCCCCTGACGGACCGGCGCGCCCCCGACAGGAACGTGGAGCCGCCCATCTGGTTCGACACGGACGTCAAACTGTTCGAGATCCAGCGGATGTAGGCCTGCTTCGGCCACCGCCCGCCGCCGCCCGGTCCGTAAACTGCAGCTCTAGTCGGCCGGGCCGGGCCGCAAACGGCTGCTGTGGGCCAGTGTTGCGGCTGTAGCCAGGCTGGGTTTTTCAACCGCAGCTCGTAGGTAAAACTGCAGCTGGGCCGAATTTGTAAACTGCAGCTTTAAGCTTACGATGCAGCTTAAGCCAGGCCGGGTTTGTAATACGCAGCTCTGAGGTAATGCTGCAGCTCGAGCTGAACCGGGTCGGTCAAACTGCAGCTCTGACCCGGCCGCCTCCGGCTCTGCGCGTCTCCGTCGCCCATTGGTCGGCCGAGAACTGCCGGACCTCTGATTGGCTCCGGCGGACGGAGCGACGGCGTCGGCCGCCACCGCCGGCCGGCTGCCGGCGGGGCTGCCCCCGGACGCTGCCGGCCCCGCGTCGGGCCGTCGTGGATCGATGTAGCCGTGACGTTCCTTTTCTGCCGTGTTCCCTGGCGAGGAGAGTTATGGCTGAGCGCGTCCGCGCGGGCGGCCTCTTCTGCGCTGCGACATTGCGGATTTCTGCTGGCGGCTTTGTGTTCTTTCAGCCAGGCCGTAAGGTTTCCTGTCGCTTTACAACAGCCGTGTTGTCTCGTGGATTGAAATGGGGCATGATGATGTGTATGGGGACCGAATATGACGAATGGCACGGTGACAGACCGCGCGGGGACGCTCCGTTTCCGTTCGCGCTGCTTCTTTGCGGGAGGGCCCTTTGGTGTCGCCGTTTTTCTTTTTCTTGTTTTTATAACCGACAATACTTTTGAAATTTCACCACCTCCCTCGACTGCGTTGATAATAGAACAACACTTGCAGGTCCTTCCGTCGCGTGTCTGTGAAGAGCAACGTGATTTTGGTGTTTAAATAATATTGGTGTTTACGCTTTAAGTTGATGTTTAGATTCTGTGTGCTCCGACCAATATGAACGTATGCTTTTGGAATAGGCTGTTTATGTTATATATGGTTCATGTTGTTTTTGTGGTTTGACCCATTCCAGGAAATTTAGTTTCTTGTTACTCTTGTGTTCCTGCGTAATTTTGTGTTTATTTTCCATGTTTTCGTTTTTGTTCATAAAGTTTTAAGAACCATCATTGCTTCTCGTGCACCAACTCGCTTGCGTTATGCTCATGGGTTTGAGATACGCATTCCGGTATGTTCAATCGGATGATAACATATACAAAAGCCAAGTATTAGCAGAAAGTTTACCAGTACGTTTTTGTGACGTTCGCAGGGTGCTTGTGCTTTCTGGGTGTATTGCTTAAGTGTCGAGGGCAGAGCAGGCGCGAACTTAATGTTGTTGATATCTTGGTGACCACCTCCCAGGAGAGGTATGGAATGCCAGTTGGAGCACCTGATATGCGGTGTACCGCCTTCTTGCAGATCTCCATCTGTCTCTTTGCGCTTGTCGACATTTGTTCCAAGGATGAATATATTTTACGGATAAAATACGACGTCCTTGATATATGCCATACTGGAACGACCTGATACTACCCGAGGAATGTCAGCTGGAAACGCCGACGCTGAAGTTCGCAAGCAGATTTCATCGTAGTCGGGCTGCTCGTCGATTGTTGTTCGTCAGCGGTGTTAGTGTTGGTCAGAATTGGTGGTGGTTGGTGGCTGGGCTAGTGGTGGTCCAGTACTGGTCAGCAATATTGGTCAGCAGTGATCAGCATTAGTCAGTTTTAGTCAGCAGTGGTCTCAATTGTTGAGGATTGACCGGAGATGGACCGTATTGGTCAGCGTTAATCAGCATTGATCATTGTTGCTTGCGATGGTCATGGGCCAGCGGCGTTCATTATCGGTCATTGCCGGTCATTGCCGGTTAGCAGCGGTCATTACTGGTCAGTACCGGTCAGTACCGGTCAGTGATGGTCAGTGACAGTCAGCGGCGGTCAGTGTCCGTCAGTATCGGCCAGTAACGGTCAGTTCCGGTCAGTACCGGTCAGTATCGGTCAGTACCGGTCAGCGTCGGTCAGTAGCGGTCACTATCGGCCAGCAATGGTCAGCGGCGGTCAGTATCGGTCAGTACCGGTCAGCGGCGGTCACTACCGGTCAGCGCCGGTCAGTGCCAGTCATTACCGGTCAGTACGAGTCAGTACCGGTCAGAACCAGTCAGTGCCGGTCAGTGTCGGTCGGGGCCGGCCGGCGCCGGGCCGCCGCTGGCCACGCTCTCCATGCTCCGCAGCTGCCGGCGCAGCTGCTCGGCCGCCTGCTGGCTGACCACGGGCCGGGCCCGCAGCAGGCGCTCCATCCAGGCCCAGCGCGGCTCGGCGGCGGCGGCCGGCCGCAGCGGCAGACGCTCGGCCAGCTGCCGGCACAGCTGGCGCAGCGCTTCGTCCAGCCGGTCCGTGTTGACGGCCAGCAGGAAGAGGCCCGGCTGCTCCAGGTGGTAGGCGATGTACGTTTGGCGCTGGCGGAGGATGGCCGCGACCTGGGCCTCCGAGTAGGCCGGCAGCCGGTCGTCCGCGTGCAGCGCCTGCGGGGGTGGCCGCAGTCGGCGGCGGTGGCGGCGGAGCGGGGGACGCGGCGACACACAGGACAGGGCAGAAATGTCGATGGCAGAGGTGGAAATGGAGGAAACGGTGTAAATGGGAGCAAACAGAGGAAAATGTGGAATGGAAAGCCTAAACACGGGAGATGGGAAGCTGTGGCAGAATGGTGGACGCAGTAGATAACATTGAAGAGACGAGCGATAACATTGGAACTGAGTAGGTGAGTGCTCCGGAATCGCCAGACAGGACAGCACGATTGGGAGGGTGGACTGAGGCGCGCACAACAGGTGCAGCGAACGCGGCGAACACAGCGAACTCATCACTGAGAACGTGGCCACAGGGACACGAAAAACGTGTGCTCTGCTCTGGGCCGGTTGACGAGCGCAGTTTAACTTCCCTCAAGGGTCAGGGGTCAGAGTCATCCCTGTCTCCATACGAGCGACAGCCACCTGCCCACGAACTGCACAACCAGCGACTCTCCACCGACAGCGACTCCAGCGACTACCCAGGCGTGCCCCGCCGAGCGGACACTGCCGCGCCGGCAGGACGCCGCCGACCTTGCGTTTGTCCATGGCCTCCACGGGCAGGCAGGGCTCGGCCTTCTCCCAGAGGGTGCGCTCCTCCACGCCGAGGTAGGGCGGCGTCTCGAGCACGTCCGGCACGGCGCCGGCGCGCGCCCACCGGTCCATCATGCTGCCGACAGCGGTTGACGGCTGACGTCAATTTGAAGTAAATACATCAGGTATCAGATGGCGCTGATGTTCGCATCCTGCCGCCTGACGTCGGGGCTCGGGACGTCAGCGGCGGAGGAGCGGCGGCACGCGGTGCACGATCGTTGAGTGACCGGGGGCGGCAAAAACCAACGCTGGAAATTCGCGGTAAAATCGGGGCGATAATTTACTGTATATTTGCGAGGCAGGGTGGCCAACATTTTCTTAGTATGAAATCAGACATCTACAGCAAGAAGTCCAACCGCTGTGTCTCCTTCGATGACTGCCAAGGACCGCGGAACGAAACGACCGAACGGTGGTGAGTCAGGCCCTTGTCCCTGACGGCTGACATTCAACCCTGTCATCCCGTGAGCTGACCCTAACCCCTTGACTTCCCGACAGCTGGCCTTGACCCTCTGACCGCCGTCAGCTGACCTGAAGGAGCCGTAGCTGGGGATCTCGGTGAGTCGGTCGGTGGGCAGGCCGCCGCACTCGTCCGTGTCTGGAAATCGCAGCCACGAGCGCTGCACGTTCCACAGCGAGTCGGTGACGCGCGGAACCACGATGTCCTCCGGCTCCTCGTCCTCGTCCTCCTCGTCCTCGTCCTGGTCCTCGTCTGACTGGTCGGCCGCCGGGCTGCCGTCCGTGAAGTGGACGGTCGGCCCGGCCTCCGGTCCCGCCGACGACCCAGCAGAGTCGGCCGCCGACTCTGCCGCCGAGTCTGCCGCGGACTCTGCCGTGGACTCTGCCGCAGACTCTGCCGCAGACTGTGATGCCGACCCCACCGTTGATGCCGAGGCGGTTGTCGGGTCGCAGACGGCCTGCACAGAGCTGCCGTCGGCCGCAGAGGAGGCCGTATCGGCAGCGCCGGCGGCTGGCGGCGGTGGCGCGGGAGCCGGGGGCACCTCGCCGCCGCCGCCGCCACTCGGCTCCGCCAGGCCCGCCACCAGCGCCGCCAGCGCCGCGTCCGCCGGCCGAGGCCGACTCCAGCTCGGACGAGTCGGACTCGGTCGAGCGCTGGCGCGGCGTCGACTCGCTCTCCGTCCCGCTGGCGGCGGCGACGCCGAGCACCGCCTCCAGCGAGGTGACCTCGCGCGTGAGCCGCATCGCGGCGGGCGTCACCCGGCTGGCGCGGCGGCGCCGCTCCTGCAGGGCGGCCAGCTGCGGCGTGCACGCCTGCTGCAGGGACGCGGTGCGCGTGATCTGGCCGCCGCTGGGCTCGAGACGGCTGGCCCGCGGCGTCAGCGCCTCGCCGGCCAGCTGCTCGGCCACCAGCGGGCGGCGCTCGCCGGCCGGCGGGCCGCGCCGCCGCCAGCGCCGCTGCCGGCCGTCGGCGTCCGTGCGCTCCTTGCGCTGCAGCCGCGCCCGGTGCACGGCCTCCGACAGCGGCAGCGCCAGCACCAGCTGCACGCGCGGCAGCCGGCGCTGCAGGCTCAGCGCGCCGGCCAGGTCGGCGTGCGTGACCAGCACGCGGCCGGCGCGCCGCGCCCGCGCCACGGCCGCCTCCGACAGGCCGAACTGGTCGCGGAAGAGCCGCGAGCTCTCGGCCAGGTGGCCGCCGGCGCGCAGCTCGGCGAACTCGGCCTCGCTGACGAACACGTACTCGGCACCGCTGCTCTCGCCGGGCCGGCGCGGCCGGCTCGTGTGCGATACGCCGCGCAGCAGCGGCGCGGCCGGCAGCCGCTCCAGCAGGCCGCGCACCAGCAGCTGCTTGCCGGCGCCGGGCGGGCCGACCAGCACGAGCGCGTCCCAGGGCGGCGGCGCGCCGCCGCCGCCGGCCGGCGCCAGCGCCGCCGGCCGCCGCAGCCGCAGCGAGCTCAGCTGCGCGTGGTCGACGGCGGCGCGCCGCGCCGGCCGCGGGTCGAACGCGTTCTGCGCGCCGACCGTCTCCACGTCGGCGACGGGCTGCTGGTCGAGCTGGCTGAGCCGCGGCAGGTGGTGCAGCACGCTGACGCGGTAGAACGGCCACTCAGCCAGCGGGCAGCGGCGCAGGTCGACGCTGCTCAGGCTCGGCAGCGCCCGCAGCCCGTCGATCTCGCTCAGGTCGGCCAGCGGGTTGGCTCGCAGGCTGATACGCCGCAGGTGGTTCATCCCGGCCAGCTGCCGCAGCCGCTCCAGTCGGTTCCAGCTGAGGTCCAGGTAGCGCAGCTGGCCGAGCGTGCAGAGCAGCGCCGTCGTCTCGATCTTGTTGTGGCTGAGGTCGAGCGTGCGCAGCGGAAGGCCCTGCACGCCGTCCGAGCGGCGCAGCTCGTTGTTGCTGGCCGTCAGCACGCGCAGGTGTCTGCAGCCTTGGATGCCCTCTGCCGGCCGATGAGGGAGCTCACAGCAGACTCGAGAACTTAACGCGCACTGGTGCGTGTGTATTAACAAATGTCTCGAACAATAAAGTTAAAAGCTGTCCATATCTCAAAGCATACAATTAGCTCAAATGTAGCACTTTGGTTTAAGATTTTTACCGCCGTTCTTTCAAAACATTTTAAGACTGCACAATATTACGTTTGCAATAACGTTTATGACGAACTGCCATTTTTGCTAATTTGTTTCTTCGTAGCTGCTTCCCCACTGTGAGGTTCGTGTCATCCAAAATTCCGTATTTTATCGTCACTCACTCAGCCTATATAATTACGCTCGATTCTGCGGCTGACTGAGGCCTCACCCAGACTCTGGATCCTGTTAAAGTCGAGCCGGAGAGTGGTGAGCGCCCAGAAGCCGCTGAGGTCCGGCAGGTTGGTGATGGCGTTGTGGGAGAGGTCAGCCACCTGCAGCCAATGGCCGGGCGCGAAGTCCAGCGCGGTGGTTAACCTGTTGTAGCTGCAGTCGAGCGTCATCAGGTACTTGACGTCGCCCAGAGGGGCCAGCGTGCTGATGCTGTTGTGCGCGAGGTTGACGTGCCGCAGGTCGGGGCACGTGACGATGTAGGTGATGTCCTCGATCTCGCGGTGCGTCAGAGTGAGGCGGGAATAGACGATGCCGCCGCCCTCCACGGCCACCGACCGGTCGGACAGGCCCGACGCCAGCAGCGAGCACAGCAGGTCCTCCTCCTCTTCCTCCCCCTGTTCCTCCTCCTCTCCGTGCTCCTCCTCGCCGTCCTCCTCCTCGTCCTCGTCGTGCAGGTCGGACTCGGCGGCCTCTGATGGAGAGGCCTCGTCCGGCGGCGGAGGCGGGGTGGTCACCGCCTCACCGGGCGGCTCCTCGGCCGCCGCCTCCGCCGCCGCCACCGCCGCCGCCGCCCCGCCGCTGGACGCCGAGCTCCTCTTCTTCCCCCCCTTCCCCGCCATGTTGGGCCTTTTGTTGGCCACTGCGCCAAGCTTCCTGCCGTCCACGCGGTGCTGAGATGATGGTGAAAGCAATGTTTATTGGTGGGTGAGTTACGTGTTGGTAGGTGCCAGTGTTGGACCGATGTTCGTCAATAAAAGTTTTAGTTATGAAAATTCTTCCACAAGTCCAGGCCCATTAAACTGTCTGTATTTGCGTCTCTGGTCTTCGGTTCTTTCCGCGATTGTTTTACCTTTCGCCTGTCGCTTACATCCCCGTATTCGTGAGCAGAATTGATGTCAATGTGGCTTCTTTCCGATCTAGTTTAGTATCGTCTGTAGTTGCGATTTCACCTTTCACCGCGACTGACGCACATTTGAAAACACGCAGCTCGTGAGCTTTTGACAAGAGTCCCGCTGTTCAGGGGATTCTCCAGACACATTTAAGACGTCGCGGACTCCGGGACCACATTCACGATTCTTTTCAGCATTACGTCATGCACAACATGCTCTTACGGTAAGTTTCCTCTGGAAAGCTTGTATGCACCCCTATATTTAGCGTCAGTGGACCTTCTAACTCGCAGAGAAAGAAAACATGTGAAGGTACAACCCAAGCAGGCTTATCTGAAGTATTGGCAATAAGGCGGTGAACGGCGTACACCACATACGCCCATCTTCATTGCATCGTACTTTGGAACATCTTGTCAGAAACAAGCTTCGAGCTCAAACTGTCTTGACCAGTTCCTTATCCCAGACTTGAAACTGTTTAAAAAAAAAACAAGAAGCTAAGCCAAGCTGGAGAGTCTATAGACCCTGGTATCAGCGAGAAACAGTTGCACTGTACAAAACCTGCTGGCTTTTAATGCTCATGGAATCCGATTTTCAACTGGTTGCTCATTTGTGCTATTCACTATGATGGATGGCTGTTTATTCCATCATGTGGTAGTTCTTGTTATACGGCAGTGTTATTTCGTCGCATCCACCAATGGGGTTTTACGTTGTTTCTTGGGCACTCCATTCCGTTTCATCGCAATTCATGTCACCAAGACGTAAATCAGCAGGTAACACTGACAACAGACAACATGCAATTGTGTATTGGCGGACGACAACAGAATGCTCTTCATCGTCGCCAGCCCGGCAGAAATCAGGTGCGCTGAGTCACCGGCCCACACAGACCGCCCCAACAGGCGCGAACGCGCCGCCGGCGAGCCGGCACGTGACGTCACAGCGCGGGAGCCGCCAGGCCGCGGATCACTACAGCGTGACAGCGACCTCCAGCGTATCCACGACTCACGACCGACGCACGGCCACAAAACACGCGGCCAGTCCGTAGCCCGACACCGTGAGAAGCGGGCGCGAGACCCGACGCCTGGTGGCACTAAGCAGTTTAAAGCTAACGGGGTGCTGTCCACACATTGGTCAGTATCGATACGCGACAACTCAAGTGCTCACTCAGCCAGTTTGTTTAAGTCATCAACAGCAGGCAGACCCCAAACAGACGTCAGTGCTGATAAAAATTGCACACTCTTGACACCCCAGCACCTTGTGCGAATCATATCCACAAGACTGTCAACCTTTCAACCCGTGAAAAATATGCAGTACCCCTACCCGCCAATAGATGGCAGGGTCGTCAAGATCAACGGGTGGGCAACGCCGCAGGCTACTGCAGCCACAGACGGCGCATGAGCAATGACGTATCGCATAAGTTCTGGAATGGGAACCACGTCTCAGACTTATTCCTCTTTCTCCAGGTTGTCATAGACATGTCTGTGTTTCGGGACGGCGTGGAAGCCGAGATTCTCGTCCTGTTCCGTTTGAAGGAGATTCGCATCAACGTCTCCCACGGCAAATGGCAGACTTGCATTGGCGCAAACCCGAGACACATCTCGCACACGAGGATCACACCTTAACCTCCCACACACAAGTGAGGCCGCATCTCAGAAAGATTCATGCAATCAGGCGAATCAAATGTCAATCTCGCGGGAGACGGCCGTCTCCGGTCCTCACGGGAGGCTATGCCGCATTGGTTCAGCAGACTCCCTCGCAGGAGACAACCAATCTCTCAGGAGACAAGTCAGTCCCTCGAAAGACTGGTCTCGGTCCTACGGTAGTGACCGAACTCCTCAAAGCTCACACAAATCAAACCGTCTCCTTCGCGAGACCCATCTCGCTCCGGCGAGAGACCGTCTCCCTCCGGAGACTCACATTTCCGTCTCGCGGGAGACGCCGGAGATGAGCAGCCGCGTGCTGCCGCTGCTGCTCAGACTGCCACGACTGGAGCGGCTGGGCGGCGACTCTGACGTCATCACCCGCACTTCGGCCGGCTGCGGCGCCGCAGAGGTCATCTGGCCGGTCACAGAGGTCACCACAAGTCACCACTGGCCACAGCAGGATGCACAAGTCAGCAAAGGTCACTTCACCAGTCACAGCACCATACAAACGTCAGAACACGTCATCTGGCCGGCCATGACAGCAGAATTCGACAGACGACATTGCCGCTCACGTCCGCGGACGCCAGCAGGTCACAGAAAGAGGTCAGCAGAGGCGGAATGGGAAGTTCACGATAATCAGCGGCCACACCATGAACATACGGGTCAGAAAAGATCACAGGAGAAGCACAAACGAGAGAACAGCACACCAATCAGCAGAGGTTACGGATGCACAGGGGTCACAGAGGTCAGCACATGCAAACGAAGTCAGGAAAACAGACCAGCAAGCATCAGCAGTGGCCGCGGAGGCAGTTGCCCGCAGCGGTGGCGGGAGGAACACACCGGCCAGCCGAGGTCAATGAGGCGGGTAACGCAGGAGTACCAGAAGGACGCTGGAATGCGCTCCTCCATCCAGGAAACAAAGCAGCCAAACAGAACTGGTCATTTCACAGAGTGTACGCATGTTTCATGCCTTAACGAAATGCAAAACAAACGGCAACTACCTACTTCCGGTCCGTATCATGTAAGCTTGAAGACAGAAGCCTATATCACAAGGAGATTCCGTGAGTACTTCCGGATGGATGAGCATATGCACAAACAAGGATGACACGCCAGCGTTGTCTGTTAGCAGTCACTTAAGCTTCGAAGGCTTGAAGACCAGCGACGAAACGTGCCACAACATAAGGACAATCCAGCACCCCTGAGGTCTGTGGCAAATTTGGCGAACTGATGTCCTTCCCTGGCCGAAACCATTCCCCACGGAAGACTTTTCCCAGAGGATCTCAAATAACTAGCACCCAGCGAGGTCTGATGTCAGTGAGAAGTTTCTATGCCTGTTGGGATTACTTCAGAGCTTTGTGGCCAAGGAGAGGTTACAGTGGCACTTCGTAGATGCCTCAGGGAAGAGTTCAGGAGCCGGCGATCGGGTCCACCGACGAGAGCCAGGCCCAGACTGCCCCGCGCTGCTCGCAGCGGACGGTCGGACGGCTCACCCTGTGTTGCGTGCGTCGGCCGCCAGGGGCGCTGGCGGCGCCGGCGGCCGCGGCGGGCGGCGTGGCGTCGCCCGGCCTGCACTGGTCCTCGATCGCCTCGTCCTCCGTGTCCTGGTAGTCCTCCAGCCGCATGACGTCTGAGGACGGAGCGGCGCGGCCGTCCTCAGACGAGCGTCCTCGGCCGGTCCTCCGACCGTCCTCAACGGGTCCTCTGAGCGGACAGGCCACTGGGAGGGTCTGCTCGCTACGCACGGAACTGGGATCGGAACGGGCCTTAATTGAATGGAAAAACACGGGTCTGAACAGGCCTTGATCGAGAAAAATACCTGCATCATGCATCAGCAGTGGCACGGCGGCGGGCCCTGTACAGGTCGACGTTCAGAAAGTATGTACAAGCTTCCCTTTAGTGCCTCCGTTTCGATGTTTTCCCAGAGTCAGACGGTTGCTGGTGAAAAAGGGGCGACCCTGCGCGTGATAAAAGCTCCCTAACCAGCACAGCCCGACGTTTGCGTCCGACCTCCGGCCTGCTGGCCTGACCGTTCTCCCTCCCGATCCGCCACTCTCCCGGAAAGCGTCGTCGCCGGGCGTGGCGGTCCCCACCCGTCGGCGACGCCACCCCGCGCCCTGGCCGCCGGCCGGCCGGCACCACGTGCAGGGCGCGGCCGCCGAGCCGCCGCCGCCGACGGCGCCTCCACAGCCGCGCCGGGCCGGCCGGCAGGCGACGAACCTCGCCACCGCAGTCACGTCCTCTCCGGACCAGGCACGAAGCCGGACCCCGGTGGAATGCAGGCTATCCCCGCCTTGTGTCGAGCCTTCGCCGACCTGAGCGTGCCAGTGCGTCACCTCGGAAGCGTCGCGTCCCGACGGAGCGAAGCGGTGCCGACATGGCGCAACACCCGCACCGGCCAACTCAGAACCGGCCGCGGAACAAAGCGATCCCGCATTCCACGGGGACCAGGCAGCATGCCCGTTCCAACCACCGCAGCTTAAGCCGCCGCCGACTGCGGCCGGCGGCGACGCAGCTGGCGGCGCCGGCCGGGGACGGGGCGCCATGCGCGGCTCCGGGACGACGTCGGGCAGCCCGGGCGGGCGGACAGCGCGCGGTTGCTCGCACTAGCTACAGAGCGGCCGGCACGGGCCCAGCCCGCCGGCCGGAGCGCGCGCCGGCCGAGAAAGGAGCACCGACTACAGCCACTTGCCTCTGGCGACCTCCGCTCTCGGCCCGGCCAAATCGCTAGCTGATTTGGCCCACGTCTCTAGAACCAAGAACGTCTCCGTTTAGACTGAAACGTGCCGCGAACGCTCCGGCGCCTATTCTGAGCACGTCTGGACGCCAAGGCGCACCACGGGGCTCTGGGCACTCCACAAATCAATCGCGTCCAATGGGAGTTCTCAGGGATTCAGCATCACTCAGGCGCACTCCTAACGCGCGGGGAATCACACACTCATAAACCACTCAGGTAAAGCGTGACATTCTACAAACACTCCTAACCCTCTCACAGACCCAAACCGCACCCCACAGGAATTCACACCTCCATTCAAATCCGGACACTTCCGCGCGAACTCCTCCCGAACCCGCCGCCAGTGACGGCGGCCGTCAGCGGCAATCCCGGGCCGTCAGCGGCCCTCGGTCGACACTCACGCGACTCGTGCTCCACGGGGATGACGGTGACGAGCCGCGAGTTGCGCGCCACCGAGTCCTCCGAGCTGGTGGAGCCGCGCGCCGGGGCCGCGCGGCCCAGCGGCGACGCCGGCTCGGCCGCGGCCGCCGGCGCCGCCGGCGCCGACGGCGGCGGCCGAGGCGGCAGCGACGGCGACTCTAGCAGAGAGCGTCTCTCGCACTGCCGCCGAGGAGAACAGTCAGGGTAAAGACGTCGAGCGGGACTGGGTGACGCGGGCTCGCGGCGTCACCTGCGACGTTCGATGCTGCCAGGGGGGCGACGACAAAAAACGCCCCCAAACTCACATCGCAATTATGTCTGCACGCGAGAAATCGGTCACATCGCATGTCTCCGACACAAAGTCACCCCTAAGAGGAAAACAGCCCTGAACGACGTGCATGAACTCCAAGGCGCAAGGGCGAGTGGAAGCTCCTCGCACAGAGAACACCGCGCTGCAACTGGAAAACACGGCCCGGCCGACACCCGTGCGGGCCGACACGGCGCGGCCGACACCCGAGCGGGCCGACACGTCGCGGCCGCCGCCCCGCACCTCGTCGGCGTCCTCGGCGATGGCGTCCTCCTGTTTGGCCTTCTCGCGGGAGGGGGTGCGGGAGCGGCGGGCGGCGGCGGTGGCGCCGTCCGGTCCCGTGCTCTCCAGTTCGGCCCGACCGCGCTCCTCCAGCACACGGCGCCGCACCTGACGCACCGGCAGCCCGGTCAGTACACAGCACACAGCGCCGCACCTGACGCACCGGCAGCCCGGTCAGTACACAGCACACAGCGCCGCGCCTGCGGCAGCAGCAGCATCCCGGGCAGGACACAGCACACAGCGGACAGCACACGGCGCCGCACCTGCGGCAGCAGCCGGGAGCAGCCCGGTCAGTACACAGCGGACAGCGCACAGTACACAGCGCACAGCACACGGCGCCGCACCTGCGGCAGCAGCAGCCCCGTCAGTGCACAGCACCACGCCGCGGACAGCGCACGGCGCCGCACCTGCGGCAGCAGCAGCCCGTCAGTACACAGCACACGGCGGACAGCGCACAGTACAAAGCGCACAGCACACGGCGCCGCACCTGCGGCAGCAGCCGGGAGCAGCCCGGCAGTACACAGCGGACAGCGGACAGCACACAGCACACAGCACACAGCACACAGTACGCAAAACGCCAAAAAGGAGGAACACGGCGTCAGACCCAATTAAAGTTAATCGAGGGCAAAGAGCACCGTGTGGCGCAGTCCAAGCGAAATGCAGCTACAAAGGAACCCGAAAGGGTCCCGAAACAACAGGATCATCAGCGATAATGTAACTTCAGGGCCAGAATGCATTCTATACCCAGTCTGACGTCAAACGGCCTGAGTGTTTTGGTGGTATGTCCCCAGTGAGACAGTCCTGAATGCCAAGGGAAATCGATGCTGCCTTGAGTCCGGAGCATAAATTCGTGGAGGCGCTAACCAAAGCATACTGACTGACGAAAAGTCGATTTTCCGGTTGGCAACTGGCGCCATGCGTAACACTTACGTGCGTACCTTCGCAGTTGTCCGAGTCGTACTAAAACGTCTGAGCGTTTAGAAGCCGTGTATTTAATCGATCACATCGCCGCGCAGTGAAGCCGCCAGCAAACGGCTAAAGACAAACGGTGTTCCGCCACAATATCGCCGCAGACAAAGGTGCAGCACCGAGCGGACATGGAGTGCAAACACCGTAATGTCAGAGAACCATAGGTCGCCGCCCCTACTTTGGCATGTGCCGTACAACTCCACAATAACGATACGGTGCGTCTCGTACTGCATAAGCCGTGAGATAAAGGAGCCTTGCGGCTGCGCGCAGGGTTTTGGTAAAACAATGGACTCCGCAAGTCTTCTGGTGGATTTCGCCGGCTCCGATGGTGCTGTAGCTCACCGTTCCCGCGAACCCCGGTCTGCCCTCCTCCTTCTCCCTGTCCTTCCAGCAGACCTCCCAGCGCAAGTGCCCTCCCGGAAATTTAGCGGCGCAATCCTGTGCCTGTTGAGTGCCCACTCCCTCAGCAGCGCCCGCCGGCGCCCCTAGCGAGCCCTCAGCGGGGCAGGCCGGTTCCCCTCGTGAGTGCCGTCAGCAAGGCGGGCCGGTGCCCCTGGTGAGTGCCCTCAGCGGCGTCCGCCGGTGTCCCTGACGAGTGCCCACTACTTCGGCGGCGCCTGCCGGTGCCCCTGGTGAGAACTCTCAGAGGGACCGGCCGGTGCCCCTGGTGAGCGCCCACTCGGCCAGGTCGGCGGCGGCGTCCAGCACGGTGAGCAGCGAGTAGCCCAGGTAGAGGCCGGCGTTGCCGCCGACCTCGGAGAGGGCCGCCGGCGCGTCGTACGTGACCGCGTTGTCCACCACCTCCACCTGGTCCTCGAACGTCAGGTGCACCTCCTGGCGGTAGGCCGACTCAATCTGCCGCCGCTCGATGGACGAGACGATCTTCAGGTGGTCCTCTGAGCAGCGCGGCGGGCAGCGACAGTCGCGCACCACGCTCCAGTAGGTGCTGTTCCGGTGCTGGGCCTGGGCGGGGGCAGCTCGCGTCACAGGCGGCCGCCGCCCGCCGCCAACACGCGGCGGCACAGGCAAAAGCGCTCCGGGAAGGCGAGCGTGAGCGCCCGGCCGCGGCGGCCCGCACCTCTCCAACAAGACGGACTAAGCAATGAGGCTCAACAACAGCGCACCGACTTCGTCGTCATACGGCGTCCATTCACACATCACATGACGCCTCCGATCACGGGGACAAAATGAGGGCGGGCAACGCGTCACGGGTCGGCCAACAGAGCACCCGACCAGACGGACAGACGGACAGCGGATGACGGAGAGAGGCGGCAGAGAAAGGGAGCGGGGCGGGCGGTGGCGCGGCGCCGGCGGCTCCGGTCCCACCACGGCGGCCGGTCGGCACCAGACGCCGCTGGGACCGCAGGTCAGGCTGAGACCAGAAGGGGTCCAGTCCGGTCCGGTACGGTCTGGGTCTGATCTGATCTGATCTGATCTGGTCTGGTCTGGTCTGGTCTGGTCTGGTCTGGTCTGGTCTGATCTGATCTGATCTGATCTGATCTGATCTGATCTGATCTGGTCTGGTCTGGTCTGGTCTGGTCTGGTCTGGTCTATTTCAGTCCAGTCTAGTCTGGTCTGGTCTAGTCTGAACTGGTCTGGTCTGGACTGGTCTGGTATGGTCTGGTCTGGCCTGGTCTAGTCTATTCTAGTCTATTTCAGTCCAGTCTAGTCTGGTCTGGTCTAGTCTGAACTGGTCTGGTCTGGACTGGTCTGGTATGGTCCGGACCGGCCGCGGCGCGCCCACCTCCTCGGCGTCGGCGGCGGCCTGCAGCTGCTCGCCGGTCTGACACACGGGCAGCTCGTCCCACTCCATCCACGGGCCGCGGCAGCCGAGCTGGGCCAGCGCGCGCCGCCACAGGCACTGGTCGTAACACTGTCGGCAGCGCGGCGTCCGGTCAGACGCGGCCCGGAGCGCGCCGCTCGGCCACGGGGAAGCCCAACAGGTCGCCGTCACGGCTCTCAGGCGTGCTGTTGGTCTGAGAGAAGTGATCCTCTGCAGGTGTTTCGGCTTACTCTCCGTTGCACCCTCAGCGCCGTCTAGGCTCGTTATTCCATTCCCTTCTCACTAGCTGTACGTCTATCACAAGGCAGAACATTTCCTCGTCAGGCCCCTCACCGGCTCCCTCTCTGATTCTCACCAGCGCCCTCTGCCCCTCAACAGTCCCCCCGCCCCTCATCAGGCCCTTCTTCCGTCACCAGACGCCTCCGCCCTCACCAGCTCCCTCTGCCCCTCAACCGTCTCCCTCCGCCTCTCACCAGTCTTTATCCCTCGCCAGTCCCTCTGCCTCTTGCAGTCCCTTCTCCCGTCACCAGCTACCCCTCTCTCTCTCTCTCTCTCTCTCTCTCTCTCTCTCTCTCTCTCTCTCTCTCTCTCTCTCTCTCTCTCTCTCTCTCTCTCTCTCTCTCTCTCTCTCTCTCTCTCTCTCTCCGCCCTGACCAGCCCCCGCTGCCAGTCCGCCTCTCACCAGGTTCTGTCGGTAGTCGGGCCGCGAGTCGCACGGCCGACGCCGCGTGCTCGCGCTGACCGTGCGCCGCAGCCGCAGCACGTGCCGGAACATGGTCTGGAAGTTGACCAGGTCAAGCTCGATGCCGATCGTGCGGCCGAGAGGGTGGCGGACGGAGACCAGCGGCCGCTCGTTGCCGTGCACCAGCAGCGTGTAGCCGTGCCAGCCGGGCGCCACGAAGCCCGGCACGCGCCGGAACAGCTGCAGCCGCAGCCAGCTCTGGCCGCGGTCGCCCGCCAGCGGCGGCGGCTCCAGCGTGTGGCAGACGCCGGCGACCGTCAGCAGCGGCCGCCACGGCGCGTCGTTGAGGCCGGGGCCACGCTGGCCGAACAGCAGCTGGTCGGGCCGGCTGGCCAGCGCCGCCAGCAGGCCGGCCGGGCTGCCGTGCTCTTCCGGCCGGTAGCGCCGCCAGAAGCGCATCATCCCGGCGTCCAGCGAGCCGTTGTTGAGCCGCCGCAGCTCGGAGAAGTTGGTCGCCAGGCCGGGGCACAGCGTGATGCGCGGGAACGGCAGCGGCTGCACGGCGACGCTGGACGTGAGCAGCTGCTGCTGGTACAGCTGGTACCGGCCCCACGCCACGTACGCCCACAGGCAGCCGAGCAGCAGCTGGCAGCAGAGCAGCAGCACGCGCCGCAACGAGTCCCAGACGGTCGCCATCGCCCGGCCGCACCTCCCAGTCGGCCGCGCGGACAGGCCTCCCTCCTCTCCTTTCCGGCGGCCGGCAGCACGCCGAGTCCCCGGCGGCGGCGGACGGCGCCTCGGAGGCGGTCGAGGCGGAGCCGCCGACTGCCCGGCCGCCCCGCGGGAGCCGACGCCGACAAAGACGGCGCCCCGGCGGCCGCGCCCCCGGCCGGCTGTGCACACCGGCCAGTCGATGCCGGCCGGCGGCGGCCTTCGCGGCCGACCCCCCGCCAAAGGACCGCACGCCGGCTCGGCGGGCGGCGGAGGCAGTTCGAAACACAGCGGAGGCCCGTGTTGACACAGCCGGTCGATGGCACCACCACCGGCGGGCCGACCGCTCGGCGGTGACCCTCGCCGCGGGGGGGGGGGGAGCGCTGGCGCACGCCCGGGCGGGGGTCGCGGAAGGAGGAAAAGACAGCGAGCATGTGCACAGCGCCGTGTGCACAGCGCAGTCAATGCCGGCCCGCTGTGACTCGCTCGTTCTCTCCAGGGTCCCAGGGTGGAGTGGTTTTCCGTGGGTCCAATGGCGGCGTCACCGAGTCTCAGGGGATGGGCGAGCGAAGCCCGGCGATTAACTGCGGACGCGACGAGCTTTGGGGTTCGACAAGGCGGCTCAGAAGCGATGTCGATGCCTGTGGCGGCGCTGTGGGACCCAAATCCCAAGCGGCGCGACCCAGGGACGATGTCAACCACGTCGAGCCCCGTCCAGTGGGTCTCGTGTGCACCAGCGTCGGCGGCTACCTTCCCACTGGGCTTCTGGCGTCACGTGGCTGCTTTGGACCTCCACTTTTTGGCCCAGGATTTGGACGACTGACACGAAAAGACTTGGAAAATGCCACGCCTCCTTCCTGTCACTCGGAATGTTCCAATCGCCCACAGCTGATCATGTCACTGTCAACATCTGCCACGCTGGCCCGTGTCGCCGACAACGCAGGTAAAATCATCGGGTAATAACTTACAGTCATGTAACAATCGTGTAACGAACCTAACACACGCCACCTTCAGCATTCTGACTGCTCAAAACTGAGACGTACGCTTATTTCAGCACATCACTGCAGTCTGACAGAACCCTGGCAAAAACTTTACAAATAGTACTGAAATACAACTAAAAAACACAAACGAAACAATACAAAAAACATTTTGGGAGGCATTTGAAAAGAGAGGCGCCACGAAAAACTACTTCTATCGTTTAAATGACTAGAATTACCTCCTGAGTGGCATGACTTTGCGAACTGGAATGCTCACAAAAAAAGAAACGAATATACTGCTTCTCGAATGACCAATGAATGTTCCAGCAAATGGCGCACCATCGTCCACCATCTCCAACCCAAAAACTGCATATAAGTCAAAAAACGGACAAACGCTACATTCCCAAACGAAGTGCTGCAGTAGGAAGAAAACGAAGTCCAGTACTTACGTGCGACCGGCAAAGCTTCATGGTTAAATCTTGACACACCCAACACCAAAACGACGCCAAAAAAAGATCTGATGACCAGGTAGGCACAAGGAAACTAGCCCGTTTCTATGAACGAAATGACTACGTAATCACTAAGCCACTATGTTCCAATGAGTTCATTTCTTCAAAAACTGTCGGGCAACTTAATTCGTGCATCGCAAAAAACGTGGCCCTACTAGCGAGTCAAAGTTATTTCAATAATCATCACAATGCAACGCTACCAAACGTCCATTCATAAGATACAAGGTCAAGGTCAAACAGATCAAAGTCCGGTCATTCATAAAATATCGTGCTACTCATCACATCCTGATAAAAAGACATACACAGTTTGTTCCGAAACCATAGACCTAAGCGTGTGTTAACACCATATAACACCCAAACATCCTAAAAGACAACTGAGTTATTATTCAGCAACATACAATCAGGCAAGCTGCTGCCAATCGCAACATAAATTTGCCAGCGATTAACACTGTCAAAGAAAATTCCGGTAATGTTGCCTTACGTCAGACGAAACTGGGGGCCTGTGGCCGTTGGTTTTAAGTTTACCACATCCGGCGCTTTTAGGTAACACCTTTCCACCACAACAGATTAGACGAGCAAAGTCGCGGGCGTTATACATGGTCTGAAGCACAACCATCACGCATAAGTAGTTTTTTTTTTTTTTTTAAAAATCCAGCCACCTTACTGGAAAACGTCACTTGCAAGAGCACCATATCTTAAGAATCCCAGTATAATAAACTGACTGTTCACTGGAGCGCATTCTGACTCTGCTCAAAACTGAGACAGACGCTTCCTTCAGTACATCAACGCAGTCTGACAGCACCCTGGCAGACATTAACAAATGTTCCAGTCTCGACTTTAAGGCAAACGCAATGTGATCAAAATAAAACGTGGCAGTACTGCGAAAAAAAAACGGTCGAGGGCGAAATACGCGACGAACAGGTACCACTGAAAGACGACTGGCAGCACTTTGGGTGGCATTCAGAGAAGAAACGACGGAAAAAAATCGCCTGCACCAGTTGAATGACTGGAATTATCTCATGCCTGGCAGCAGTTCGCGAACTAGAATGCCCACAGAAAACGAATATAATGCTTTCTGAATAACGGTCAGATGTTCAAGCATGAATCTGAACGCTTATAAAAAAATATATTGCTTCCTGAATAACAAATCGATGTTCGAGCAAATGACACCATACCTTCTCCCCACCCCCCAAAAAACCGGAAAAAAATTCAAAGACAGACAAATGCTACACTTTCCACGTTTACGGATGAAGTACGACGAAAATGAAGTTCAGTGCTTTAGTGCAGCCAGCGAAGCTTAATGGTTAAGTCTTGACATATCTAGCACAAAACGACGCCAGAAAAATATCTGATGATGACCAGGAAGACACAAAGAAACTGGCCCGTTTCTATGAACGAAGTGACTATGTAACTATGACCATGTCACTAAGCCGCTATGTTCCAATGAGTTCATTTCTTCAAAAACTGTCGGGCAGCTTTCTTCGTGCATCGCATAAAAACGTGGCCCTACTACTAGCAAGCTAAAATTCCAGAAATGATCATCACAGTGCAACGCCACGAAACGTATCATTCATAGGGATAACCAAGTCTGGTCATTCATAAGATACTGTGACACTCATCACATCCTGATCAGACAGTGATGCCAATGGCAATATAAATTTGCTCGCCGGTAATGCTTTTCTGACAGATGAAACCGGGATCCTGTGGCCGTTGGTTTAAAGTTTACCGTACACGGTGCTTTTATGCAACATCTTTCCACCACATTAGCTTAGACGAGCAAACCCACGGGCGTTATACACGATGTGAAGCAAAACCACTCAGCAAAAGTGAAAACATAACGCCACCCTGTTGGAAAATGTCACATGCAAGAGCATCAAAACCTTAGACTCCACAGTATAATAAAATGACTGCTGACTGGGGCTTAGGGACGCTCCGACGCCCAGATGATATGGCACCGAATCAGTAAAACAAACACTGGCATTTATCGGTAATATGATCGATTCCAACGAAAGTTAGTTATCAAATCTTCAGGCAAACTTAACGCGCTCGTCAACAATGCAAATGGCGCCGATTTTAGGGACAATCACGGGGAGCAGAATTCACGCACGTTCGGGAAGGCATCAGTCGTTAACTCTTTGTCTTTCTGCAGGACACCGAAGACCTCGTCTTGCCGTTCGTAATGCACGCCAACAAAATGTTCAAACCTATCAAGCCAAGCATTTTTCAAAAAGCCGGGCATCTTAACTGGACTGTCCTCGACAGGCAGCGGTGACCAAAAGCCCCCCACCAAGCGACAACACTGTCACCGGGCTGCTACTGCCGCCAGCACTGACGCTCACCCCCCCCCCGGAAGGGAATGATCGTCGGTCGTACTTTGCCTCGGGCCAGCGCCCGCGACATTTCAGGGGAGCTGAACTGCGCGCCTATAAGAATGCCGTGATGGAATGCTGCATTTTTTTAAATAGTGCAGGGGAGGGGACTGAAGGTGCTCTGGACGGAAATGGGGGCTGTGCGATCAGTGCGAACTGTTTCTGCGCCGCCCTGACGGTGTGCTCCGCTGGTGTCGAGCGACTGCCGAGAGCCGCGCCGCCGGCGGGCCGCACCCACCTCGGGCGGCACGGCGGCCGGCGAGACGGCCGCCGCCGCCAGGCTGTCCCTGCTGCCGCTGCGGTCGCTGACAGCCGACGGGTCCCGCTTCACCGACGACCTGGCGACACACGTCAACATCACCGTCACCGTCACGACCGGTACATCACCGTGACCGTCACGACCGGCACGTCACCGTCACCGTCACGACCGGTACATTATCGTCACCGTCACGACCGGCACGTCACCGTCAGAGTGCCGACCGGCACGTCACCGTCACCGCCGCCATCACGACCGGCACGTCACCGTCACTGTCACGACCGACACGTCACCGTCGGTAACGACCCTCACGCCGCTATCGCAGAAGCGACTGACGCGTCACCGTCAGAGCAGCGACTGACGCGTCACCGTCAGAGCAGCGAATGACGCGCCACCGCCACAGCAGCCGCCGACACGTCACCGCTGGAGGCGCCACACGTCACCGTCACAGTAACGCCTGGCGCGTCACGGCACGCGGCGACGCGGTACGGGAGTCCTCCGACCACGCCGCTGTCTCACGGCATCAAACGAGGCGAACTGCAGTATAACGGGTGCGGCAGTGCCGGCCACACTCACGGGTCCAGGTGCCGGTCCTGACCGGACATCTGGGAGGGACCAAACTGTTTTGGGGACGCGGACAAATGCCCGAATGGCGTCATTCGTTTTCAGAGAGGTATACGACATAACTCCACGCATGCTTGCTTCTCATGTAATATTACATACAACTGCTTGGTGTGCATGTGGAAAGATACCCTTTATCCTTATCCTGACCTTTAAATGGGTAAATAAAAATCGAAATGAAGTTTTTTGGGTAGAGAAAAGAACTACGAAAGTTTTTAGTTTGATTTTTATTATGGGTGGCTGTGACCAATTCGTCCCTCCCCAATGAGCCCGTCCACGTGCCAAACAGGCACGTTTTCACAAGCGAGCGAACACACGTACCCGGCCCGGACCTGACCGGAGGTGGACCTGGACGGGACGTACCTGGTGCGGACCTGACCTGGACGGGACGTACCTGGTCCGGGCCTGACCGGAGGTGGACCTGGACGGGACGTACCTGGTCCGCGCCTGACCAGAGGTGGACCTGGACGGGACGTACCTGGTCCGCGCCTGACCGGAGGTGGACCTGGACGGGACGTACCTGGTCCGCGCCTGACCGGAGGTGGACCTGGACGGGACGTACCTGGTCCAGACCTGACCGGAGGTGGACCTGGACGGGACGTACCTGGTCCGCGCCTGACCAGAGGTGGACCTGGACGGGACGTACCTGGTCCGCGCCTGACCGGAGGTGGACCTAGACGGGACGTACCTGGTCCGCGCCTGACCGGAGGTGGACCTGGACGGGACGTACCTGGTCCGCGCCTGACCGGAGGTGGACCTGGACGGGACGTACCTGGTCCGGGCCTGACCGGAGGTGGACCTGGACGGGACGTACCTGGTCCGGACCTGACCTGGACGGGACGTACCTGGTCCGCGCCTGACCGGAGGTGGACCTGGACGGGACGTACCTGGTCCGGGCCTGACCGGAGGTGGACCTGGACGGGACGTACCTGGTCCGCGCCTGACCGGAGGTGGACCTGGAGGCCGCCGGGGAGCTGGTGTCGCGCGGTCCGCTGATCGGGCCGTTCAGCGCCTCCACCAGCGAGACGGGCTCATAGCCGGGCGGCACGCCGTCCGCCGCCTGGTGGCCGGACAGAGAACTCAGGACGGCCAGTCGAGGCGACGAGCACGGGGCGAGGTCGGACTTCCAGGACACGGCGGACGCCGAGTTTTGGTGACAAACAATGGGGAGTGAGACCTGCGGAACATCCAGAACGGCGCCGCGACAGCGGACACACCAGACGGCGGAAACGACGAGACGCCGAGCGCAGAGTACCGCAGCGCTGCAGGCGCACGTCTGTCGTCAACTTTATGTTACGCACCGAAAAATTATGCACAAGTCTGACCGGTTCTGACTGGAACCGCGTCAGTGTGTGACCGAGTGCTGACTGGGACCAAGTCAGTGTCTGACCGGCTGAGACCGGGACCGGGTCAGCGTCTGACCGGCTGTGACCGGGGCCGGGTCACTGTCTGACCGGCTGTGACCGGCTGTGACCGGGGCCGGGCCAGTGTCTGACCGGCTTTGACCGGGGCCGGGTCAGCGTCTGACCGGCTGTGACCGGGGCCGGGTCAGCGTCTGACCGGCTCTGACCGGGACCGGGTCAGCGTCTGACCGGCTGTGAACGGGGCCGGGTCAGCGTCTGACCGGCTGTGACCGGGGCCGGGTCAGCGTCTGACCGGCTCTGACCGGGACCGGGTCAGCGTCTGACCGGCTGTGAACGGGGCCGGGTCAGCGTCTGACCGGGCGTGACCGGGACCGGGTCAGTGTCTGACCGGCTGTGACCGGGGCCGAGTCAGTGTCTGACCGGCTTTGACCGGGGCCGGGTCAGCGTCTGACCGGCTGTGACCGGGGCCGGGTCAGCGTCTGACCGGGCGTGACCGGGACAAGGTCAGCGTCTGACCGGCTCTGACCGGGACCGGGTCAGCGTCTGACCGGCTCTGACCGGGACCGGGTCAGCGTCTGACCGGGCGTGACCGGGACCGGGTCAGCGTCTGACCGGCTTTGACCGGGGCCGGGTCAGCGTCTGACCGGCTGTGACCGGGACCGGGTCAGCGTCTGACCGGCTCTGGCCGGGGCCGGGTCAGCGTCTGACGGGCTGTGACCGGGGCCGGGTCGGCGTCTGACCGGCTGTGACCGGCTGTGACCGGGGCCGGGTCAGCGTCTGACCGGCTGTGACCGGGACCGGGTCAGTGTCTGACCGGCTGTGACCGGCTGTGACCGGGGCCGGGCCAGCGTCTGACCGGCTGTGAACGGGACCGGCTCAGCGTCTGACCGGCTCTGACCGGGACCGGGTCAGCGTCTGACCGGCTCTGACCGGGACCGGGTCAGCGTCTGACCTCTGCAGGCGGCGGTGCTCCCGGCAGGGCCCTCTGGACGGCCCGCAGCTGCAGCAGCGCCCTGAACGGGGCTCTGAAACGTGCGGTACATTGTCACACAGAAACCCCTGAGGCTCCTCGCTCGGGCGACGCACGGTGTCCGGAACGATGTCGCAAAACGACCATTTCGTACGCAATGCGCACAGATCGCAACACCACGCCACGGAAAATGGGAACAACGCGGTACAAGATTCATGCAGACGAGCAACAAATCACCGAACAAACCTGATTCCAGTTAATTGCAACAACGCGGATGATGCGTTGCTGACAGCCCATAGCATACCGACTGCGCCATTTTTACCATTTTTTTTTTTTAAAAAGGCTCCGAATCAGGGCAAACAGAAAAACACTGTGCATGAGCCCCACATGGCGCAGTGTTGACTAACACCGTTTCACCAGCTTGATCATGACGTCAAAGGGACCACCGACCAGAGGCAATTTCCCGATTCTTATAATCTGGACCTTCACCGACAACGACCAACGAGCCATCCTACGCGCTCCACAACGGTCGCATCACCCACCACAATCCTGCCATCTATCGGATGCCACCACAGCTGGAGTTTACCCGACTGACCGGCAAATGGGGCAGTTGTTGGCCTGGTAGCGCAGGTGGTCGGCGCAGCAGTTGCAGACGCAGAGGTGACGGCAGGGCAGAATCAGCGTGTCGCGCAGGTCTGACATGCAGATGACACACTCCGCCCCTGAGTCCTCCGTGTCTTCGTCTACCGACTGACACGCAAACGAGGTTAGGTCTGACAACTGATGACGCAAATGGCGAAATGGTAAAAGGATTTTTTAGCAACGTCACTCAACGGGCAACAGCAACGCATACCATTTCAAAGGATTTTGTTGAAACGATACTTATCGGCCAACAGCAAAGCAAACAACTTCAGAATGTCTGCTACATAATGTAATGCTGAAGGTACGATCCGAATATCGGGGAAAAAAATGAAGGAAAAGTAATTTATTCCTCTTTCCACCACGTTTTTTCCCAAGTATTTTTTCTAACACACATATTTACAACAAATGTCCTACCACGGACATCACCATAAACGTCCGGGTCATACCATGCTGGGTGGCAATACGAACCGATGCCTGCTAGGCACAGTTTGCACCTCACCCACGTGCCCCTAAGACGCGGGTTTAGCCCCAGGCACCGAGCAAGCTCACGCTGGAGGATCTGCATCGTGCCACGTAGCTCTACAACATCTCGGAGGCAGAAAAAGCTCTTCGCAACTTCGCTTCACGTCCATCTTCAACGCCCGCCAACACTGCACGCTTATAATGAACCAGAAAAAACAACACCCGAGCTATCCACCCAGAAAAGCTATCGTCTCCGCAAACGCCACGCAATGCTCCGCTGGCAGAGCGTCGGTCACCCCCCTTCCCCGCCAGGATGGGTCCAAGTCGTCTCGAGTCTCGCTGTTTCCCACGCAGGACGCTGTGCCGCTGGCCTACAATGCGAGACACTGGCTGGCTCGCCACCGTGTCCTTCACGCGGGCACATCAAACTTTCACCTCAAAATTACGTCGCCAACCCGGAACTGCCCGATCGCACGCAGAGACGCCAGTCCGTGCAGCAAGCACTGCTTAACCCGCACTCTGACCTCAAAGCACCTTAGCAGAACAATCAGGCGAAACAATCAATAAAATAGAAATGCCCAGCCGGCAGCGGCGGCCGACGACCTGCACCTTATTGTCCACCAGCTTGTTCTCGATGCCGTAGATCTCCTGCAGGAGGAAGACGAGGCCGTCGATGAACTGCTTCTGCTTCAGCGGCTTCAGCATGTGCGAACCGTCCGACAGCCGGTCCACGTACCCGGTCGTCACGTGACACTGGCGCGGCTCTGCCGGCGAGGTCACGTGACGCGTCACGCGCGCCGGTCTCGGGAATAGCGGCGGTCACGTGACGACCGCCGCGCCGCCGGCGAGGTCACACGAATCGTCCATGCGTTGACCTGAACGACGGCAGAGGTCACATGACCAGCAGGGGGCTTCAGGTATCCTTCACGACACAGCCATGCGATGACAGAGCGACGCCGACAGGGTAACGACAAGCACGTGCCGCAGACAGCACGGCGGTCGTGGCGCGCACGGCGCATTGCACGGTCCCGTTCCAGCAACGCCGCACGTCACGTGACACGGCCGACGCGCAGGCCTGCGTGACGGCAGGAGTCACGTGACGGCAGCCCCAGTCCTGGCCGCGGGTGGCGCTGGCCGCGTCCCGCCGGCCGGCCGCCGAAACGCGACGAGGTCGCACAGCCGGACGGCCGGCCCAGCCGACAGTGAGGGACGTCGGCGGCCGGTTCAGTGGCGTGGAAATGCGATGGGGGGAGGGTCGGCTGGGCAGCAGCCGCCACCGCTAGACACCGCCAGACACCACTGGGACGGCGTCTATCATCGGCCCATCCCTCCTGGCCGTCTGGTGACAGTGTATACCACCGGTCTACCCCTCCTGACCGTCTGGTGACGGTGTATACCGCCGTTCTACTTCTCTTGACCGTCTGGTGACGGTGTATACCACCGGTCTACTCCTCCTGACCGTCTGGTGACGGTGTATACCACCGGTCTACCCCTCCTGGCCGTCTGGTGGCGGTGTATACCACCGGTCAACCCCTCCTGACCGTCTGGTGGCGGTATATACCACCGGTCTACTCCTCCTGACCGTCTGGTGGCGGTGTATACCACCGGTCTACCCCCTCCTGACCGTCTGGTGGCGGTGTATACCACCGGTCTACTCCTCCTGACCGTCTGGTGGCGGTGTATACCACCGGTCTACCCCCTCCTGACCGTCTGGTGGCGGTGTATACCACCGGTCTACCCCTCCTGACCGTCTGGTGGCGGTGTATACCACCGGTCTACCCCCTCCTGACCGTCTGGTGGCGGTGTATACCACCGGTCTACCCCTCCTGACCGTCTGGTGACGGTGTATACCGCCGGTCTACTCCTTCTGACCGTCTGGTGACGGTTTATACTACCGGTCTACCCCTCCTGACCGTCTGGTGGCGGTGTATACCACCGCTCCAGCCCCCCTGACCGTCTGGAGACAGTGTATACCACCGGTCCAGCCCCCCTGACCGTCTGGTGACAGTGTATACCGCCGGCCCAGCCTCCTTACCGTCTGGTGACAGTGTATACCACCGGTCCAGCCCCCCTGACCGTCTGGTGACAGTGTATACCACCGCTCCAGCCCCCCTGACCGTCTGGAGACAGTGTATACCACCGGTCCAGCCCCCTGACCGTCTGGTGACAGTGTATACCACCGGTCTACCCCTCCTGACCGTCTGGTGACAGTGTGTACCGCCGGTCCAGCCCCCTGACCGTCTGGTGACAGTGTATACCGCCGGCCCAGCCTCCTTACCGTCTGGTGACGGTGTATACCACCGGCCCAGCCTCCTTACCGTCTGGTGACAGTGTATACCGCCGGCCCAGCCTCCTTACCGTCTGGTGGCAGTGTATACCGCCGGCCCAGCCTCCTTACCGTCTGGTGACAGTGTATACCGCCGGCCCAGCCTCCTTACCGTCTGGTGACAGTGTATACCACCGGTCCAGCCCCCCTGACCGTCTGGTGACAGTGTATACCACCGGTCTACCCCTCCTGACCGTCTGGTGACAGTGTGTACCGCCGGTCCAGCCCCTGACCGTCTGGTGACAGTGTATACCGCCGGCCCAGCCTCCTTACCGTCTGGTGACGGTGTATACCACCGGCCCAGCCTCCTTACCGTCTGGTGGCAGTGTATACCGCCGGCCCAGCCTCCTGACCGTCTGGTGACAGTGTATACCGCCGGCCCAGCCTCCTTACCGTCTGGTGACAGTGTATACCGCCGGCCCAGCCTCCTTACCGTCTGGTGACAGTGTATACCACCGGTCCAGCCCCCCTGACCGTCTGGTGACAGTGTATACCACCGGTCTACCCCTCCTGACCGTCTGGTGACAGTGTGTACCGCCGGTCCAGCCCCCTGACCGTCTGGTGACAGTGTATACCGCCGGCCCAGCCTCCTTACCGTCTGGTGACGGTGTATACCACCGGCCCAGCCTCCTTACCGTCTGGTGACAGTGTATACCGCCGGCCCAGCCTCCTTACCGTCTGGTGGCAGTGTATACCGCCGGTCCATCCTTCCTGACCGTCTGGTGGTAGTGTATACGGCCGGTCCAGCCCCCTGACCCTCTGGTGACGGTGTATACCGTCTTTCCACCCCTCCTGGCCGTCAGCTGTCAGTGCATACCGCCGGTCCACCCCTCCTCACCGTCTGGTGACGGTGTATACCGCCGGTCCACCCCTCCTAGCCGGCTGGTGATAGTGTATACCGCACACCAGGGCCTCCTGGCCGTCTGATGACAGCGTGCAGACCCGTCTGCCTCAGTGAAACCCAGCACATCGCCGCTCGCTGCGCATACGGCAGTCCCTCCGCCCGGCGCTGACCTCAGGTCACACAGACGAGCGGCGGCCATCCTCGCATGTCGGCAGGGCGTGCGTTCCGTGCTTGTTTCTCCCCGTCAAGCGGTCTCAGTGCTGAGCGCAGAGCGCCGAGACTTGTGCCAACAACGCCTGCGATCCCGAGACTGAGCTCTGAGGCCTCAACTCCGGAGCACAGCTGTTTCCGTGGTGTAGTGGTTATCACATCCGCCTAACACGCGGAAGGTCCCCGGTTCGATCCCGGGCGGAAACAGAGCTTTTCGTCGGCAGCCCACAGTGGAGAACCGGTTCAGTTTCGGCCGCTGGCCACGGTGCCAGCGAAGCTGGTGTCCCTCTCCCATCCCACAAAACTGCGCGCGTAGACCAGCACACCCATAAATTATTCGTCCCCCTCTGCATTTCAGCGTGTTGACATATCGGAGTTCACCAACAATCGCAGGCCGTTCATACCAACTACCGCCAGGACGCTGCGAGAAAATCAAGGGCCTACGCATTCCGTGGACTGCGGCAACCTCCCCATTTTGGTGCCGCTGCTGTTGGGGATTCACGGTACAGCAGCTCTCAGCCATTACTGATGACCTAGCACACTGATTCTGTCCCCGGATCAACTCCGCCTTTCGACATGAACGTTGTTGGTGAACGTTCGCAGGACGAGCAGTGGATTCAAAGTGAAACTGGTAGGCGCCGCGTGCAGAAACTTGAGAGCAGGTCCGGAACACTATCGCACGGTTTCAACGCCAGCTTGTTAAGCCATGCTCCTTCGGGGAGCAGACTGCACCCAACGGCAAACGGTCCTCAACCGCGTCTGCGGTCATCGCCACCACCGGCACCGCCGACCCCGCGACCCGCCGTCGCCCCCGGGCGCCGCCGCCGGGCGCGGCCGGCCCCGCGAGCGACGCGCCACCTACCGTCGCCCTCCTCAGCCTGGCAGACGACCACCACCGGGTAGAGCTCGGTGTCGGCGCTGTACGTGAGCTCGCTGTCGGCGAACAGGCCCGGCTCCAGCACGTGGCCGCTCTGGCTGAACGTCTGCGCCGCGCCGCATTTGAACCGGTACGTCTCGGACGACATGGTGGGGTCGCGCGGCCGGTACCTGCCGGCCCGTCCGTGACGTCACCGACAGAAATGACGTCACCGACTGAAGGGCGCGTGAGGATGACGAACAGGAGCGACACCACTGGAAGGCGCGAGCCGTCACTGGAAAGGAGGATGATGGACACACGTCTGTGGTATTCCTGGTAGGTGGGAACTGCGTTAATGGCAGGCGTGCAGCTAGCGTCACTGGAGGCAGGAGTGATATCACTGGTGGGCAGGTTAATGATGCCAGTGCCCGATGAGCTGACCTACGAGAATTACTCTGTTAGCGGTTCCGCGTAGACGTTCAACAGCAAGGACGTTTTGAAGCGCGAAGACAAGCGGGAAACACGGCCCCGTTGACGAACGCCGTTTGGTCGCAGGATATAACCGAGAAAGGTGCGTAAGTCGGTTCTCACGGCCCAATGACACGTCCAAATGACGTCACGCATCCTCGATCCACACGGGACGACGCCGGCACGGGATCATCGAAAACCGACGCAAGCCAACGGCGGAGACTGGTTTCAGCCATTTCCACAGACGACAGATACCTGAAGGCTTGCTGTCCCTGGACGATGGAAGCAACAGCTTTTGAGACAAAGCATAATGCTAGTAGCGAAGGAAACTGGAGGCACCCCACACCCCACAACCCACGCCTCACAGCCCACTAACGTCCCTCAAGGTGCAGGATGAAATCATCTAGCATAGCAAAATGCACCTAGGCCCTTGCAAACGGAAGTACTGCTAGCAGTCCACCAGCTGTCGCACGCCATACTCCCAGGATTCAAGCGCCCCTCAAGGCGTTCGTCCTCCCCCCCCTCCGCAACTTCCCCCTTTCGACTCCCAGAACCCACGGGCGGCCGACTTCAGGCAATGCCGCACCGGACTCACACGAGCCCGCTGCGCGTGACCTCCTCCGTGCAGAAGTAGTGGACGGTGATGGCGCAGCGCACGTCGCAGTCGAACGTGAACTCGATGTTGAAACGCTGATTGGCCGAGCCGTCGCCGTCGGCCCCGCCCTCCGCCGCCACGCGGACCAATCGCAGCGAGTCCTTGCGGATGTTGATGACCGACTTGAGCGTTTTCGACGGCTCGTTCGGCGCTGACAGCGCGTACGGACACTGAAAACGGCCACAGCGTCCGGTCTGTCGCGCAACGTGACGTGCACGACGAGTGCAAGCGCGTGCCAACCGCCCCTATCACTTTACTAATTCAGCCGCAGACGACGCGGACGGCTGATTTCTGCTAAGAAATAAAAAGGCCAGGGAACTCGCCACATTTTCCGAAACTTTCCAGGGCTCGACGGCACGCTAGGGCGACAAACAGACGTTTTCTCGGGTGGCGATGAGACGGCACGCACCGTTACTCAGCTCCGGTGCCACTCGGCTCCGCAAACGCCTAACGGAAACCGGCCATTTCTCCCCAATCGGTGTCTAGTTCCGGTTCATCTCCGGGCGGCCGACTCCACGCAGAACCAGTACCTGAGCCGGCTTGCTGCTGAGGAAGTTCAGGTCGCTGTTCTCTCCGAACAGGTACGCCTCCGGCTGCGGGGTCTCGAACTTCTCGCCACCCATTATGAAGTGGGTCCCGAAGTAACTGCCTGCGGCAGGTGGGAGGCAGAATTCGTCGGACAAGGCGGCAGTGACTTTGCCAGACATTTCATACCAGACGGAAACATTTGAGGCCACATTAGGATGACTGTCAATCCTGAAACAAACAATTTTTCACACATCCCATGCAGCTCTCTCTATGCGTGGAAATTTGCAACAATTTCATGTTCCTCTGAACAAACAAGGCATTCCATCTCATCACCAAATACAACTCAGGCACATACCTTGTACAGTGAGCAAGGAAACTGTGTTAACACACTTGGCACTTAAAAACCGGGCTCCTATTTCAGTGAATTCTCAGATATCTCTTGAAATGCCTTTTAATCAACAAAGAAACTTTCTTTGCAGGCAGTAGAAACACTCAATGTTTTTTTTTCATATCTGAATACAAAATGCCATTCACAAATAAAAAAATGTAATTATTTAGGAATCCCATTTTAAAAAAATCTCTTGACAATTGCATAAAAATGTCTCCATAACTCCAAGAACTATATGGTTCAAATTATAATAAATTTTGTATTGTAATAAAATTACAATACAAAGTTTATCATAATAAATCGTAATAAGATGATAATGCCCATTCTTATAATAGTTACTTAAATTACAATAAAAATACACCTTAAAAAATAAAAAAATGGAAAAGCAAACTGAAGACTATGCAAATTTCAATAAAATTGCACAACACCTCTCTGCAGGTTCAGTGAAACATGTAACATAGTGCCAATACTAAACTGATGCTTTAAAACATGTAAACCTGTGCCAATACTGAGCTGATGCCTTAAAACGTGTAGCCTTGTGCCAATACTGAGCTTATGCTTTAAAATCTAACTGTTTTTGACAAACTACTTTTAATTATCATGCAACCAAGTGGCAAAAGGCAGTGCTTCTAGTAGCTTCATTTCAAAACACACACCGTAAAACTTGGATCAGTATGTAGACAAAAGAATACTACATCACTGGACAAGAAACCCAACACACCACTAACCTGACTTTGGTGGGTACTTGTAAGAGTGCACGTGCTCTGGGTCCAGTTCCTCAGTGGTTCTCTCTTGCCTGCTCGCAAGCGAACCCATTTTGGCAGACACGGAGGCTTCTGTTCGGCCTGTTCCCACTTATGCCCCTGCTGGAACGGGAACAACCCTAAATGTAAACCAGGCGGAGTACTGGACTACGAACAACCTGTTTGACTGGACCACAATAAGCGTGATGGCAAAACCTGGGTGCTACATACACTGCCTCCTTTAAAGCCTGTCTGAGGGGTTATGATGTAAAACACGTGGATGCCACTCAAGGATGTTTACAGTATGACAACATAATTGCATATCAATGAACAATGCTGACAAAGTAAGGTGAGGTATCAATGAACATGATCAATTCACTTCTACAGTTATTACTAATTTTGCCTCTCCTGGAAGTACAATATGCTGGAAAAGCTAACACAAATATTTACCACGTTACTAGTAGCTACGAGCCACAAACCGCAGACAGTCACCAAAAACATTACGCATCTGACACTAATTCCCATAACACACTTTCTCAAGGACTACAAAGGTGCCTGTGTTGGGATCACAAGAGAACATGAGGCCAATTCAGCAGTTTCCATGGCAGTCATTCACTGCTATAATTATTGCACTGACATCAGCTGACACTCTTCAGACAAGCAGCTATTCAGTGTCATTAGTTAAGTGGATAGGATGGTAAAACAAAAAGAGGATGAAAAAGTGGTAAAAGGGTGGGGGCATACACGCACACACAGATGCACTCAATATCACACGATTAATGTGCACAAGAAGACTTGGCCGGGCGCTTTAAGCCTGTCACATCCAGCCGTCCCATTTCCACAGGCAAATCGTTCAGTCAACGCGCCGCACGGTGCGCAAAGGAGCGCTGATCTGTCGCCGGCATGGTGCGGAGGTGCTAGTCCAAGTGGGCAACTCGCTGGCAGCTCCGTGCGTCGGCGTGAGTCTGAAACACGGAGGCGAGATCTGCCGGCTCGCCGGGCACACGGGCGCGCCACGGCCACGGGCGCGTATCACGCAGGGCGCGATGCACGACATGCGACTTTCAAACTGTGACCTGCACTTTCAGCGGGACGACCTGCTAAAAGTGCAGGTCATCCCGCGCGCGAGCCGCATGGTCGAACTTTCCGAGGCCAGCCGACTACTCCGGCAGCGAAGTTTTCCACTTTCTGCAGTTTGGTGTCGTTCAGAGCTGACCCTTGACCATGTACTGGAAGGCAACATATCACACGCGAGACGGCCAGGCCGCGTGTTAGTTCGACAGTCAGCGGCACCCTCCCTGGGGGGGAGTGTTTCAGGCGGCGGGTACCGAGCAGGAGGCCAGTACACCTACGAACTACATCGCTGCCGTGCGCGTCCAGGCTCAGACCACGGCCAAACGCACGCCTAGGTTTTCACCGACTGGCTCCCCCAAACCCCGACCCGTGCGCTGACAGGTGAAAGTCCGCCGGCATTCTGGCCGGTGCCGAGGAGTTCGGTTTCGGACGTTTAAATAGAGTCCGTGGGACTGAAACCAGGATGATATGGAGGAATGGATAGTTTCCATGCACTGGATGGAAAAGGAAAGATTGCATTTGACACTGGACATGATGTTTCAGGTGTCATCAGCATACTGGGTCACATGAGCATCCAGTCCACACAGGCTACAATTGTTGGCAAAGATGGTGAACAAAAGAGAACTGATGATTATAGGCTTCACTTATAGCATTTTGCTTGCAGGAAACCTTGGTTATAACAAGCCAACCCATCACTGCTGTTTAGAAGAAAAATCAGCAACTAACAATGTTTGTGTTAATGTGATATTTTGCATGGTCAGACAAAAAATAATTGAGGATTTTACAGATATACATGCAATTTTAGTTTCCACCATTAACCATACATGTTCAAACTGGGATGCAGTCCCTCTCCCCAAGGAATGCAAGCAATAACAAAGCCACATAAATCAAAGCATCAAATACAGCACACTGTTTTAGAAAAAATGCCAGCAGCATCCCAGACAGTATATCTAGTTAACTATATGGTTTTACTTTGGTCAGGGATGTAGCCAAGGGGGGCCATGCCCCCCCCCCAAGCCAAGCAGTCTACACTAGATATATCATGATTTTACATAAAACAGAATAGTGATCATATATATGTTGTAAAAAAAAACATTATATGCATTCCTGTGGGTTAAAAATGAGGCCACTTATGTAAAATTATTGCTTTTTTGATAAGCTTCATCATATGCCAGTGGCATAAGACAAAATCTGGCTTTTGGTAATTTGACATAAGACAAAACTTGAACCCCCTGAGGAAAATTCTAGCTATGTGCCTGACTCTGGTATAGGGGTTGGAGGTTTCCCTGTCATCTTTTTCTGCTTTAAAACTTGCAAAATAAGTAGCATATGCCAAAGCAACATCATTCATGGTTCTTGGAATCATGATGTTTTAAATCTAAAAGTACACCTTTTCAAATCTGCCAGTCACACTACCCACTGGGAAAAAAAAACATTCCTGCCATTCAAGTCTTTTTAACATCTATTGAGATACCACTTGGCCAACTTGGCATGGTTTAGATGAGATCTTGTTGGGGATGAGTTGTACACAAAACCAGGTTTGGGGCAACTTCCATAGCATTGGGGCAAACCTATGAAACTGGGATAGTACAGTCCACCTTGGGGCAGCAGTCTGGATCAGGGGCTCAAAGTAGTGTAAAAATATCCATACACATAAGCAGCAGCTGAAACACCAGACCACATTTGTCTGAGATGTGTCACAGATGTCTCATTCTAGACAAAAAATAGAACAGCTAGATCATTTTAACAGTTTTTTTTTCATTTCAACTTTAATTTTTGGAGGATACAGTTTCATTTTTGCAGACTACTGTTTACAAGAACAAAATGAAAAATGGAGGCAGAACAAAAGTAAAGTGGGCCTCCATGTGTGGTGAGTGATGCAAATATTAAGAACAAATATTAAGGCAGGGGCAAATATTAAGAATAACATTTAAGGGATGCACATACAAACATATTTGCATTGTTGCAAGCTGACCTCAGGGAAAACATAACATTGCTTTCCTAGAATGAGCAGCATATTGATAATCCTGATGTACAATATACCATGAAAATTATTAGTAAACATCATTATAATAGTCCCATATCCACAACAGGATTGGATTACAAGTCAGATTTCCTTCAGGAGGGGCACTGGGATTAGAAGTGGTGTTTCCATGACTGTGCAGAGCAAATCTGTATTACATCAGGAGACTTCTGAGTCCAGATTAGTTTGGCTGCTGTACCCCAGATGAGCTGCCAATTGTGCCATGTTAGTGACGCTTCCCTTCAGAGGACACAGAAATCTACTCCATAGCAGATTACTCAATGGACTGAGTTGCTGTGAGGGACTAGTGTGTTGTATTTGAGTGTCATGGCACCAATTTATCATTTTCCACCAACAAGCTGCCAACAGACACACCAAAACAAATGTGGTGCATAGTGCTGCCATACACTCCCGAATTCACGGGTAACCCAGATTTCCTTGCAATCTTTTTCAATCTGGCTTCACAAAGCCCGGCCAGCTTGCTAAGAGGTGTCTCCATGGCCTGTGAAATAGATGATCTGAAGGGGAATCCCAATTTGCTAGTGCCATGGGAATAGGGCTAATTGGGCAGCTGGATAAATGTGCTGCACAAGACTGTTTGTTTATTTGAGAACCCAAGATCCAATTTCATCCAGTCCAAAAATGTTCAGGACAAAATGTTCTAAAACCTGCAAACTATGGAAAGACAACCAAAACTCTGCACTGGTTATGAGGTTTATTTATTTCCAGGATTAAAAACAGACTGGCCTAAATCTGCTGCAGAACATTATTGGAGCAGGTTAGGTTCATATTGTTGTTCCATGTAGACTTGCTACCCCATTTCAGTTTGGCACAGAAATGAGATTCTCCCAAATACCTTGTTCACTCCTGTGACATGGTATGAAGACCAGCTGAGACCATGTGTTTTGTTTTTGACTGCTGTGGAAAATATTTTCCAAAATTTTATTAGATTGTTCCTCTTACTGCTTCACTTGCAGCTGAACCTTTCAGGCTCCTAACTAAGCCACAATTGATAAATGAAAGAAGTGTTGTGATATACAGCTTTCCTCAGTCAGATCAGCTCAATGATCAGGTGATCCTTTTACAAAGACGTTCAATCCAAGTCTAATAGAAGCCCAATCAAACAGCACTACCAGATGAGGCACAAAGACATAACAGCGCGGCACTTTGAGGGAAATGTAAAACAGGCTCCCGCATGCCAGAACAGTGTCCTACGACCCTGGGATAAACTACGCACACGAATTACTAGCGACGCAAAACTGTACGCACATACAAAAAACCAACGCAGTACCCGCACCGTCCTGCACGCGTCACGCCGCCCTAATAGTTCGTACCTGCGACAGTGGCGCCACACACGGTGGCCGTGACACAGTGGGCGTTGTAGACTCGTTTTTGATACACACACACACACACACACACACACACACACACACACACCGTTCTCTAACGTCATGATTGACTTACACTTTTGGCGATGGCGCAAAGCGTGATAACGCCGTCTTTCTGTTAAATGTTTCAAAGGGAGTCCATTGGTAACTGTTTCAAGGCACTGTTTAACGTTTTGAGGTGTTACTGTTTACTGGTTACTATTTCCGTTTTGTTTTGTTGCTTCAAGGTAAGGTTATGAACCGATTCACAAGCAAAATAATGAAGATGTACATTACGTAATGATAAACCGTGTCCAAACTGCATTTTTTATGCATATGCCGTGGAAAGGTGAGGGGGGCACAGGTCACCCTCCCCCTCCCCCCCCACTGGCGAAATGTTACATTAACCCTTCAGCGTGACGTGAAAAGAAATGGCTCGAAAAGTAGCCGCTGCACCCCCCTCCCCCACGCTAGAACACGTTCTGTCGCTACTGCCGGTGAGGTTACACATACTCGTGCTTTCAGCCACATTTCTACCGCCCAGCCCATCACTTACGGTCATTCCAACCTCCGGACGCCCGTATGGCCTTGCGAGCTCCTCGTGCATATGGATCCCTGGTCCACGGGCCCCTACCAAATCTCCATGCTCTCAGGCTTCTAGCTTCCAAGCCCTCTGCCAACGTGCTTACGGGCATTGATTGACTTACAGGCCTCTGGCTTATGGACCCTTAGCCACGGGCTCAGGGGCGCACGAGCATCCAGAAGTGTGTGCGTGGGAGGGGAGAGAGAGAAGAGATGTTTTTCTCTTTTCGGCTGATGTTAATTTACCAAAAAGAGGCATGGCCCCCCGCTTCCCGTTCCTACACCCATGCACGGGGCCTTGTTTCCGAGGTTCCTGGATTCCAGGCCCCTTGTCCGCAGCCTCCCTCTGGCCTGCTGGCCTTATGACTTATGAACTCTGGCCTGCGGACCCCTCTTGCGTCCCGGCCGAGCCTGCGGGTCCCTGGCCGGGCAACTAACCAACGAGGCTTATGGGTGTCTGGCCCACAGACCCCTCTGGCCTGCGGGTCCCTAGGCTAAGGGCCCCTGACCAACTGGTTCTTAGGTTCAGGAGCTCCTGGCCTGCGGACCTCTGTTTCATGCTTGTCTTACGGGCCTCTGATTCCTCTAGCCATGGGTCCTTAACTTTAGCCATGGTCCTTAACTTTCGACTACGGGCCTCTGGCCCACGGGTTCCTCTGGCATGCCGGCCCCTTCGCTGGGGGCCCCTAACCAGCGAGCTCACTGGCTTCCGTACGTCACGCATGCGAGCTCCTGGCTACGGGCCACTTGGCCTTCTCGTCTCCCTGACCGCCGGGCCCCATTTACCAGCGGGCCCATCCGAAATTTCGGGGAGCCAGCGGAATCGTTTGACCCCTTCATGCGCTGGTGACCGCCTCCAAATGTGTGCTGATGCGAATTTGTTAGTTAGGAGGATCCCCGTCGTTTGACCGTGCCCATCATCTGCGTCATCTTGGAGATTCTGCATGAGTATTCATTCATGCGACCATGACTTACCATGGCAATACCATGACCATGATACCAATGGCAATAGCAATACCAACACCATGACCAGGACAGAACCATGATCATGACCATACCGCTACACAGGTCCGGTGTTGAATTCACAAATCTTTGGGTGCCCCGACAATATTATTACGGGCATTGCAGCACGCACAAAGCCACAGAAAACTACGGCCTGAGTCGTTGGTTTGCAAATGGGTCGCTCAACCCGCGGCAATGCAGGCGGCTCCGCACCGACCTGGGTTTCTGTGGAGACAGGGCGCACCCGGTAGCGTCTTGAGGCGGACGAGCGGTGGGTGGATCTGGCTCGGCCGTCGCGCCGCAGCCGGCCGCCTCGCCCTCGCCGGTACGTCTCCGGGCTTCCCCAAGATGAATCACTGCACGGCCGAGCCGATCGACGGTGGCGACACCGCGCGGCGGCCGAGGCAGTCGCAGCAGACTCCATAAATTGCCGCGGCGCCAAACACAGATGAATGTCGACCACGTGGACATAGTTCCAACCAGGCACGTGGCCAGGATTTTTCTCGGGGGGGGGGCAATGTCAAATTTTGTCATATGCCACAGGCATATGACGAAATTTATTAGAAAAAGCAGCAGTTTTAGGCAATTTATCTCATATTTAATGCACAGGAAGACATATAACGTTTTTTGCAACATATATATGATCACTTTTACGTATTCATGCGAAATCCCCATATATCTAATGTAGACCGTTTGGCTCAGGGGGTGGCCATGGCCCCCCCTTGGCTACGTCCCTGGTTCCAGCCAATTCGGTAGTTTCCGGATCCCTAACAATGGGACATTCAACACGAGCGTGCGCTGCCATGTATCGACTAGGCGCCGCCGGCGGTCGAGCCAGCTGGCGATAGGTCGACCGCAGGCTACACCGCCGCCACACCTCGGACTCTGTTGCGGCTTTGCGGGTGCTAGTTGCTTCGACATCAGGCTAACCAAATGGTCATTGCGTGGAGGGAGAATTAGGTTACGGTGTTGTCGTAAAAAATGAAAAAGCTCTTTGCCAATTCATGGCTGTTTCGATTTGAAGAGAAAGGGAGGAGGCCAAAGAGATGGTCGCTGAAAAGCTGATTTTGAGGGTGTTTAGAAAACCGTTGCTTGCAGGTTATATTTCGGAAAACGGGTGCATTTGCAACACAAACAGGTGACATACGATACGGTGCACGTGCAATGTGCGCCATTTGTGTGGTTTTGAACCTCATCGCTGTAATGGTCTCTATGCTGCTCTGCAGAGATACGTTCTTGATAAATGACTTATCAGCGCCATGACCATGATAAATGACTTATCAGGTCAGCGCAACGTAGCGTACAAGACTGGGCGATGACAACTCAAGGTATATCCTTTACGGCCAAACAGCCAACAGCTAATATTCACAGTCAGCTCCTGCGCTCAGGTTGACTGCTTAAACGAATGGTATGAATGCCAATACTACTCACAAACCATTGCAATCGCCACAACAGAGATCGAGTGGAAGACGGAAGATCGGGAGATATGTTTGTAACGTAGAGGAAAAATATGACGAAGCGCCTTGCCGAAGGACGCGGAAAAACGTGACCTCGGTTTCCTGATGTAACACTTTGAAAAAGGGAGACGACGGCATCCTTGCCGCAACAGAAGGCCCTTTGGCCCAACCAGCAATGGTATCATTGACGCAGCAAAGGCCTCTTGTTTCAACCAACAATGGTATCATTACCACAACAACAGGGGTTCCTTTGTCTTAGCCAACAATGGTATCTTTGCCGCAACAACAGTTGGCTTTAGCTCCGCTGGCGTCTGGCGTTTAAGTGGACTATCGTTATTTCTTGATAGCTGGGAAGACGTTCGCACGAGCGAAATTGTGCGGGAAAATACGCCATTTACAGTTATATTTTAGTGCAAAGCTGTTCTCTACATTCCTCTTCCAATTTCATGGTAATGTGTACTGTGTTGTATGGACTACGATGTAGTATATCATATACTGTATAATGAACTACATTTCTATTTTCAGCATCTTGTTTGTGTTCTATGTATCGATACTGTCACCTGAATTTGTCGTCTCAAGTGACTGAGACCAATCAAGAGACCGATATTATGTGTGTGTATATATATATATAATAAATACATTAGCGAACCACGGCGCAGACGTATGCATCGCAGTTCAGATGTCGACCAAAAATCAATCCCCAGGTTTTTGCCATTCTCACTCTCCTGAACGGTCCAGCCACCGACCCGCACGCTGACAGCAGGGAGGTTCCGGGAAGTCTGTCTGGTATCGAAGGGAAAAATTTCATTTTTGCATTCGTTCAGTTTGAGACCATGTGCATGGAACCAGGAGCTTAACCCTGTTCCCGGCGGGGGGGGGGAATCCGCCCCCTCCCTCGGGTTTTTTGCCTGCCAATTCCAGACTTTTTAGCGCAGCTTCACGAAACTTGGTGACTTTTCCTAGCTTCTCTTTCTACGTGCCGTGACAAAATTTCAAAATTCTATTTTGCTCAGGGGCGGAGCCAGGCAACGTTATTATGAGGCACCTCAGGCCATTTTTGGCCATGTTAAGGGTAAAAGGAAAATGTCTGCCAAAAACAGCGTTTTTAAGACAGAACTTAAAACTTTATATGGATGTATAGCTAAATACTTGGGCAATGTGCAGACGTAATTTTGTTCATCTGAGGTCACTTTGCAAGGTCAAGTCAAGATCAAGTCAATTTTTTTTTGCAATAATTTCGGCGCCTTTTTTTCAAATGCCAAACCCGGAATATATATGACGTAGAACGGTGCCCTCTACTTGTGTATCAAGTTTCAGCTTGATTTCAGGTCGGGTCACGGAGCTATGACCTAAAATGTCAGTGCGCGTACCCTATATCGCAATAGCCATAAAATGAAATTTTTGAAATAGAGTAAATTCAAATGACTGAAAACGTTTACAGATAATATGAAATGCACACGAGATCATTCCAAGTGACCCCAAGGTCACTGGAGGTCATTTAAGGTCAAAGGTCATAAGATGATCTGAAGAACGTGTGACCATGACAGTTCCCCCTTTTTCATGTCCCTGGTACCGCCTATGCTAACATTATACAAACATTGTGATGAGATTTGTACTTCTTTAGCATAACATGACTAGCAGAAGCCAAAAAAGTGTTTTTGCCTCTTTTGTTCATTCAGTTGTTAGAAAACTAATCCTCCTATTTTTGAAACCCTGTGAACGCCTATGAATTTTCTCAAAATTTCAGATTTTTGGACCCATGGTAAAAGCCCTATCCATAATCTCACGATTCATGCCAGTTTCATTGAAATCGGTCGATAAACAACGGAGTTAAGAAGTCCAAAAGCACCCTTCCCCCTTTTTGATATTTTTGCCCCCAGTATCCACACAGTTCAAAATTTTCAAAATTACTTTTTATAAAAATGTGGTTCACGTCATGGCCAATCTATTGCCGTTTGTTGCGATGAAATCGGACTAGTAGTTCTCGAGATCTCGGCGGGGGCGAATCCGCCCCCTGCCGGGAATCGACTATACCGTCCAGCCCTCCGGGAATAGGGTTAACCCTATTCCCGCAGGGCTAGACGGTATGGCCGATTCCCGGCAGGGGGGGGGCGGATTCGGCCCCCCCCTGAGATCTCGAGAACTACTCATCCGATTTCATTGCAACAAATGGCAATCGATTTGCCGTGACGTGAACTACATTTTTATAAAAAGAAATTTCAAAAATTTTGAAATTTGTGGATACAGGGGGGCAAAAATGTCAAAATGGGGGTACTTTTTGACTTCTTATAACTCCGTTGTTTATGGACCGATTTCGATGAAACTGGCATGAAACGAGAGATTATGGATAGGGCTTTTACCATGGGTATGCAAATTTGAAATTTTGAGAAAATTCATGGGCGTTCACAGGGTTTCAAAAATAGGAGGATTAGTTTTCTAATAACGGAATGAACAAAAGAGGCCAAAACACTTTTTTAGCTTCTGCTAGTCATGTTATGCTAAAGAAGTACAAATCGCATTACAATGTTTGTATAATGTTAGCATAGGCGGTGCCAGGGACATAAAAAAGGGGGAACTGTCATGGTCACACGTTCTTCAGATCAACTTGTGACCTTTGACCTTAACTGACCTCCAGTGACCTTGGGGTCACCTGGAATGATGTCATGTGCATTCAATATTATCTGTAAACGTTTTTAATCGATTGAATTCACTCTATTCCAAAAAATTCATTTTTTGGCTTTTGCGATATAGGGTACGCGCACTGACATTTTAGGTCATATCTCCGTGACCCGACCTGATATCAAGCTGATACTTGGTAACCAAGTAGGAGGGCGCCTTTCTACGTCATATATATTCCGGGTTTGGCATTTGAAAAGACGGCGCCGAAATTATTGCGAAAAAACCAATTTTGACTTTTGACCTTGACCTGACCTTGTAAAGTGATCTCAGATAAACAAAATTACATATGCACATTGCCCAACTATTTAGCTATGCATCCATATAAAGTTTTAAGTTCTATCTTAAAAACTCTGTTTTTGGCAGACATTTTCCTTTTACCCTCAACATGGCCAAAAATGACCTGAGGTGCCTCCCAAAAACGTTGCCTGGCTCCGCCCCTGAGCAAAATAGAATTTCGAAATTTTGTCACGGCGCGTAGAAGGAATAGCTAGGAAAAGTCACCAAGTTTCGTGAAGCTGCGTTAAAAAGCCTGGAATTGGCAAGCAAAAAACCCGAAGGGGGGGCGGATTCCGCCCCCCCCCCTGCCGGGAATACGGTTAAGGAGGACAGGGTGGTTTCCATGCGGTGGGTGAAAGACGAAATGTTGCACTTGGCATCGGATAGGATTTGGTTGTCGCAAGCGTACCGGGTCACCTTGAGCGTCCGGTGCATAAAGGCTGAGATCGCTGGAAAAGATGGTGAAAAGAAAAGGACCGAGGGTAGATCCTTGGAAGACTTGCCAGGTGTTAGGACCAAGGCCAGATCCCAGGAAGACTCCTATGGTGTCACGAAATGGGAGACAAGTCGGTCGCCAGATGGGATGATAATGCACACAGATTGCGTATGACCAGCCAGGCATACAAGGCGAACCAGGAAGTGTCTGTGTTGTAGAGTTGGAGTTTGAAGAGAAGTTGCGAATGAGGAATGACATCAAAACACCTGCTCAGATCCAAGAGACAGGGAAGACAAGGTTACTGCGGTCCATGTTGAGAAAGATACAGCTAATGGCTGTGAGCAAGGCGGTTTTTCGTCGACGTTTCGACGAGAGTCGCGAGGACGAAAACCGTGCTGAGATGGAGACAGGTGACTGCTGGACATTCAGGTGTACAGCTGTAACTGTACAACCACACGCTCAAAGGAAATGGCCATGACAGGCGCAGTGGAAACGGGTCTGAAGTTGGAAACTAGATGGGAATCGCCGGACTCGAAGATGGCGTCGATCAGAGAGTGCTTCCAAGAATCAGGGACATCATGAGTGACGAGACAGGCACTGACAAGACGAAGTAGGATGGAACCGATAACGTCGAAAAAGAATCCTTTTTTTGTTTCTTTATTGTCCGTGTTAGGGACATCTCGTGGCTACAGTTATGCGGATCCAGATACCATCGGGTACCACAGGCGGCGGTGCGCTTCAGGGAGAAACTGACAGAATGGAGTTCGGCCAGAGTAATTTCGGTCGCCACGAAGCGGCACGCACCAGCCCTGTACGGCGACGAGCGGGGACAGCGGCGACGGAAGCGCGATCACATGACAGCGACACGGGGCCCGACATTTGCAAAGTGCCGGTTCATCTCATCGGGTGTTCGAGCATGGTCCCCGCAGGCCACTTCTACGTCACTGGTCTGACGTCCTTAGCGCACGTGACGGGCAGTCCGGCTGGCCATATCCGCGCACATACCCCGGCAGCTCGGCGTCAGCCGAACAACTCGTCGGGGTCCTGCGGTCCGTGTTCACGGACACTGGAGTTCCGGCCCTGCTCAGAGCAGACGGTGGACGCCAGCTCGGCCCTGGCACCCTCCACACGTTCTCGGAGCGTGTGGTGTCCTGAGGTGTGGCGAAATGGGTGTCGACCCCGAACTACCCCAGCTCAAGTGGGCACGCTGAGATCACCATCAAGTGCGTGAAATGGCTAATTATACCTGCTATCAGAGGTCAGCTGGGCGACGATCACCTGGCGGTGGCTCTTCTGGAGCTGTGTAACGGCCAGCTTGCACGAGCGGCAAAAGCGCGCGTATGCGCGCCGTCCCGCCGCCGCACCAGCCGTGCCTCGCGATTGGTGACTGGTGACGTTTGGTGACGTTTTATGGCGTATGCTCGGCGTCCGGCAATCAGGAGCGTATTAAAAGTCAAAACACACAACGCTGGCAAAACCACCTTTATTCCGAAACAACCACGACCAAGACAATGCAAACGTTCCTCCGCAACACACATCTGGTGTTTGCCGCTGTTCACGCCTTCTTCGGTTGTTGTGATAGCAAACATGGAGCATGAAACAAGACCAATGAGCATAAAGAATACGCATACGCATAAGTCATCGTAGCATGTATCGTAAAATAACACTGGGCAACAATTTTTTACTTTTTGACTGTTGTCTAGATTTCTACAACTGATTTAGGGTATTTTTGCACTGCTGAATCAGGAAATGGCATCCGTTTCTCTCCATCAGGTCAGGTTTTTGTGCTAAGTTGATTTGAAAAAAATCAGATCTTGTGACAAAATCGATTACATTTTTGTGGCATTATCAGCTGATTTTTGTCAACACATATCATCCTAAATATGTTTTTATGAGAAAATATGTTTTTCCAACAACATATATTGATTACCTGATAGAAACAGCGATTACTGTAAACTGAATGGTGGACATTGATAAAGGTAAGTACACGTAAATTGCATGTTGCTTCACCAGATTTTCAAACTTCAGGGCTTGAACTTCCGTTTCTTTGAACTCCTGGAATGCTCAGCGGCAGGGAGGTCTCTCTTCAGAGTCCAACAGTAGTCAGCCATCATGACTGCGTCCAGCTGGCCAAGCATCTAAAAAGCTTCTTTAAGACTTTTTACGACAGCACAGCAGATCCCTGCGGGGGCAGCGTTCCACCAGACCCTTCCCGGGTCTCGGCCGACCCCTCCGCGGGTCCAAGGCAGCCCCTCTCGGATCCCTCAGGGTCGCCGCGCGGCATCATGTCGAACACGAGCACCTCTCGCGGGTGGAAGGGGCTGCTCCCAACATCGCAGACCAGCCGGTTCAAGCTGACCCAGAGATGCCGGACGTGGCCACCGCTGAGCTCGGGCGTCACCAGGTCGCGCAGCAGGGCGCCGCTCTGGCAGTCCCAGAGCTTGACAAAGCCGTCCTTGGAGGAGGTGACGGCCATGTCGGACAGCAGCCGCACACCCGTCACCCGCTGTTTGTGTCCTCTGTCGCCGCCCAGCCTGCCGCGGGCAGGGCCGGTCAGTGCCGCGGCGCCGGACAGGAGCGGAGGCGGCAGCGGGAGACAGCCGGTCATGACCGATCATCAAACCAGGACAGCCGACTACACGGCCAGACGAACACCAGTGGGGCGGTCCACTCCGAGACGGAAAGGCCACGTCACAATTTCGTTCCAGTCAGATCCACTCAAAAGACATGGCGTTTGAAGACATGCATTAAAAGAAGCGGCCGTGGATCTCGACAGGCATTACTAGCTTGCTATCTGTCCTAATCGAGATCCTTGGTTTTACAGCATATTAACAACAAAGGAGGCAAATGCCAAAAAGCGGCAAATCACTACCCAGGAGAAGTATGACTAGATCCGACTGTGCTTTTCAATGTTGCAGGTCGGTACAAAATTATCACCAGGCCACATGAGCAGGAAACGGTGTTACTCCCTACCCAGTGATAGGTCAGCGAACAAAAACGAAATTTATCATATCAATGAATCGAACTCCGACTGGGCAATAAAGACATGCTTAAGACGTCAGTTTAAATCAAGTCTACGCCATGATAATGCATGTGAAACTAGTCACCTCCCTTTTCGCTACATCATTCATGTTGCAAAGAAATTCAGCCAACTTCACCTGCACGTGCACCCAGATCCGTATCATCATGCTTGTACCAACAGCCTATGTATTCCATCTCGCCGTACCTGTGCATACAGCTGCCGCTGCGGAGGTCCCACAGGTGCAATGCCCCGTTGTCGTGGCCGACGAGGATCCGATCCTCCTGCAGACAGACGTCGGTCACAGAGCGTTCCTCCGAGTGGTCTCCCAGCTTGAAACGCAGCTGCCGCGTCGTCATGTCCCACACGTTGACGACGTCGTCCTCGTGGCCGCTGGCCACCACGCCGAAGTCGTGCTGTCGGACGGAAGGACCGAGAGACGAGCGTCAGTCGAGGGAACCTCCGGCAGAAAACACAGCCAGGTGGCCCAGCCGAGGCTTCGTTCAGACGGACATCGGAAACGGCGCAAATGATACCGGCCACATATAGTTCCGCATCACAGCGTCGCATCAGCGCGGTTCGTGAGCTCTGTCGCCAAGCTGAAGTTGGCCGGGGGCAACAGTTGCCTTGGCTGGATGATGGTCCGGTGGACCCCTGCTTCTCACTGTCAGTTCGGCAAATGTCGGTTCAGGCACGTGATCTCAGCAACACACTCATACACTACCTTAGGGTCTACGCGCACTGGCTCTCTATACACTGCACTGTCCTCACCGAGACCGCACAATCCTACTGCCATTCCCATTGCCCCAGAGCTGTCAGCTTCCTCGACCCACAGAACACGGTACACATCATTTGAGTTACGAGACAATGCGGAGAGGTGGTTGGACCAGGAAGTGCCAACCGACCTGGGTCTACCAGAAAGTCTTCAGATGCCCAACAACAAACCCTTCTTGTCGGCCATGTGATTCCCTCCAAGCACATGTTCATTCCGCTTTACTTTAACAGCATGCCTTCCAGCAGATCCAAGGAAAATTAACCAAATAAATGCCCAATTTGCCGACGCAGTGCCAATGCCATGTAATCACGGCGTCAATGACATGGGAAAAGTAAGTTTCGAATATGAGACAAACTATTTTTGGCCGGTTTCCTAGCAATCCTGCACGTGTGTCACGTATACCATAACCAGTGCGTACAACGAAACAAGAACTACGTCAATCAAGCCGCCAGTGCACACACCAGTTCAGAGCCCACCTGAAGTGACATGACGCAGCTGCCATGCGTCTCCCACATGTCTTCCATGGCACGCGTTTCCGAATTCCAGACGTGGACGCAGCCGCTGCGGTCGCCCCAGACGACCCGGAGGCCGTCGAAGCAGACGGCCCACACCTCCGAGCCATTACCGCGCAGGACGGCCAGTTCGGAGCCGGACACCAGGTCCCAGAGCCGCACCGTACCGTCTAATGAGCCGCTTGCCGCTCTGGCGGCCCACCGAAGCGTCAGACGCAGCCACCGAGCCGCACAAAACACGCCTCGTCGATGCCAATGGCTCCATACGTACCCGGCGGATCAATAGTCGATCGACACTCTTAGGCCTGTTAACGAGCATTTGGGTAACGCAAGTCGACTGTGGTTGCTCTAACACTCAACTTCTCAGACCCAGCTGTAGCGTGCTGGACACTGTACGTTACGTCTCGTTCCCGAAAACTCCCATCGGGCCCGGGTCAAACAGCAGCTTAAACCAACCATGGCCCACCCCATCCCGGAGACCTATCCCCGTCCCCGTCCGGCTCACCTGGTGCCACTGATGGCCACACTGCGGACTGAGGAGGTGTGGCCTGTCAGTCGGTGCTCACGGCACCCGGTGAGCGCGCTCCAGACGGACAGCGAGCCGTCACGGGAGTGGGTCACGACTAGGTCCCCGGCCACCTGGACACCGATGATGCTGCTCTCGCCCCGTATCAACCGCTCCAGAACGGCCCGAGACGCCGACCACACCTGCCAGCAGCACCGCAACCGGTCACCACTAACCAAACCTGACCGTAGCACAATAACCGATCACCCCTGACCAAACCTGGCAACAGACCCATAACCGCTCACCCTTCACCAGTATAGGGTGTCCTACGTTTTGCGAACGTCTCAAAGACAGATCGCTACCCTGCATCCCGCTCCTGACTGCTGGTTGGTTGGTTGGTTATTGGGGCTTAGGGGCGCACCGACTGCAGGGTCATTCGGCGCCCAGCTTCTGACTGCAGTGGGCCCACCTGGGCCGATTTTCAGAGTCTTCTCGCAGTTCCCCTGAAGCCAAGCCGCTGTTCCTCTGAAGCTCCGGCGACAATGTCGTGTTACACATATTGCCACACTGCAGTCTCCGTCGCCGCGCTGCATCAATAACCTTCGAGCCGTCACGGGTAACCGCCGTGGTAGGGACGAACAGCGACGGCACGCGCTAACTGGCTTGTCGGCGCACTCCAGCCGAGCCGGGATCTTTCATCAGCGTTCCCAGTTATTCCTCACAGCGAATTATTCAAGGACCGCGCCGGGAAGCGAAGGAGAGTCCGTGGCCGGCACCGAGAAAGGTGGTCCATATCGTCTTCCTGTATCCACACCTGCCTTTCTCGAGTTCCATTGGCCTTTGGCTATATCATAGTTCCTGGTACGAATTAAACTCTGAGAAAAAGCCACAACAGACTGGTATCGGGAGGGCACGTGGCTCAAAAAGTCATCCAACAATGCCATCGTCAAACAATGTGGTCACCAATCGTCGACTGACAGCATCGGCGGCTACTCGGAAAAAGGCATTCGCTCAAACAATGTTAAATCAGACCTCCGCAACGTCTCGCCACACAAAAGATAGGGTTTGTCCGTCCATTGTCTTCTTTCTGTCCACGAAACTCCCAAAGAACGGAAATGTTATCCAAAGATATCTTTGATACAGGGAGCAGAATAAGTCGATGCGAAGGAAAATCGTAGCCCACAAGATAGCCACGGAACTGGTTGACCTGTTCTGGGGCCCCAGCGGCCTTCAAGTTGAGTCACGCAGGTCCTGTAAGAACAGCATCCTGAAAGTGCTTCAGATATACTCAAAGTTCCAGAGTATGAGACGAGCGGCAGACAGCGGAGAAGACGCAGCAATTGCAGTTTCCTTTCTTACCTCTGTGATCTGAGCCCGCATGATGTATTGGAAAGGCTGATACGGCGCAGCCGCATTCACACAGAGTCGCAGCAACACTGGACACGGTACAAGCAGATGTGCTCAGAATAACCAGGACTACTCGCTGGAGAGACAAGGTACTGGAACGGAGGTTCAAAACGAAAGAAAAAAAGAAATGCAAGAGAGCGCCACAAGGACAGATAAAACAGTGGCGGCCAGGTAACTCTAGAGCCTGTCTCAAGCTCCGAGACTGACGACGAAGGAGAAAAGAAATGGAGGACAGAGACGAGCACTGCTTCCCGTAAGACTACCAGCAGAGTTGTCCAACATGCTCTATAGACCGCAGCTAAGTTACATGCAGTTAGGACCATGGCTGCAGCTCACACGCCTACCGCAGCGGGCAACGACATTGCCAACACGACCGTGTCGAAAGCCGAGTTTCACCGGCAAGCCAAGAGGGTCCGGATAGAAAAGGCAAACCCTGTCAAGCACGACTTCGCTCCTCCTTATCCAGAAGTCCACTTCGGTACGAAGTTAATCATGCCCAAGGGAAGATTCCTAAGAAAGAGGACGCATTCTTAGCAGTGGCGGTGACCAACTTCACCAGCCAAAACTCCCTGAGGCTCCCAGGTTTCGCAGCAGCAAAGAAGCCGATGTGACCGCCACTGTGACCGAACAGCTCCAAGAGTGCGGGGTTCACCTGGCTAAAGTCACCGACATCGTTTACGGCACGACTGCGTCAAACTCCGGCTGGAAATCCGGCGCTATGCGGAGACTGAAAAAGGAAACTGACCACGCCGTATTTGAGTTGTAGTGTCGCAGGAACATTCACGAACCCAACTGATCACATGCAGCGAAGTCAATTTTGGTGAAATCGAAGACCCAATAAGGGCCCTGTACGAACAACTCAAAGAGAGTTGGTTCACTCTCGATAGAAGCGTTCACGTTATTGGATTCGATTGGTCCTCCTTCAACGGGTTTCTAGTTCAGAAGGCAGAAAGTGTGTTGGCTTGGGCGCAGGAGCACCTCAGGTCAGCTACCTCTCCTAGAGATGGCTACAGACAGTTGTGCTCTTTGACTGACACATATCTGACTGGGCAGCTGCCCGAGAAGTACCAAATCAGTCGACATGGTGCTGCGAGTAAAGCACGCTTCATGACAGATACGCTGTACATCCTTAAAATAGCCTTCCTAAAAACACAGTTGCAGCTCTCAAAGAACGAAACAGAGAAGATAAAAAATCACCCTTTTCATCGGTCTGTTCCGTGCACCGTACTTCCTCAGAATTAGCTTGCCTGCTGCTGCTGTCATGGGCGATCTTACGTATTTTTGAGACGTCTGAGATGTCGAGTCTGCCTGAATTCCGAACGACCGCTGACATGGTTTTGAAATCACTGCGGAGACACAAAGCTTACCTGGAATCGTCTGCGATGATGCTTTCCCTTCTCAACGGGGAACTCACTAAAGAGCAGCGACAGGACATAGCGGAGAGACTATCCATTACTCCCAGACCAAGGCATGGCGGCAATTGAGCTGTATATATATTGTGTGACCGGTCATTGGCCTGGAGGACCTTTTGTCTCCTCGACCATCGTTGCTATTAAATCTGCTCGATATACAAAGTGTTGGCTTAAGGAGCCGATCAAGAGGAGTGCGGACGCAGTTAACTACTGCAGATTGCGAGAGTTCGTTGTCAACCTAGCCGTCGCAAACTGCCGAGCCGAGCATGACGTGAGCCTCCTCCCGGAACTAACTGACACGACTCACGATGAAGAACAATAGCAGGCACTAGCTCAGGTCGTCAGATGGCACGGACAGACCTGCAAGCACACAAAGGAGGACTATGCGCGTCTGTGGGCAGTGTCGCAACGAAGTTCACTCTTGATTTTGTACGCTTCGGCTTTGGCTGAGGGCACGGAACAGGATGGCTTCCGTTCTTAGCATTCCAACAGAAGAACGGCACATCACCGTTTTTCAGCTCCAACAGCTATGAATAAGCATCTAGACGTATTTGCACATGGAGGTCGCCATTTTGCCAACACGCATTGCCAACACGGAACTTACCAGTTTCACGGCGAGAAGAGTACCAAACTTTAGCATAAACATCAAGTACGACTTGCAGTGCCTCCCAGGGGATTTGCTTTCGCATCATGAGTACAATAGGTACCTATACCCCGGCGACGCCATTGCATATTTTAGGACATAATACAATCGGGAAGTGCTCTTACAGCACCATCACCAACCAAAAACCCTAAATTTTTCGGTATTATGTTTATGAACTTGTCAGAAAGACGACTGGAACTTAGGGACTGCAGTGTGGCAATATGCGTAACACCAATTTTTCGTCGGAACTTGAGAAGGATGGCGGAAAGAGAGTTTACCGCGAGGAAAATCTGAAAATTGGTCACGATGGGGCCGATGAAATAAGGAACAGGATGCAAGGGTAGAAAGGTGCCTTTGAAAACTTCCACAAAAAATGGGACACTCTAGGTGACCACACCTGGCAGTAGTACCGTAACCGCTCGCCGTTTGTGGATAGGATCGGGGTCAGCCAGCGTGCGATATATCGAGGCTGGATTTACACGAAACACACTGAAAACGTTAGTTGTGAGTCGTTTTAAACGATTTCGATGAAAAGCCAGCCTGGATTGCCCTGCTTGGCCCCAGTCCATCGGAGATAATTATCAAGTTAGGAGACGACGCAATTCCTCACTTTCAAAGCCAGCACGCAACCAGAAGATGCCAAGTATAACATGCACCTCGTAAGGTGTTCTTCCTAGTGGTGCAAGCTTAACAACGATGTCGGATCGCAAACGCTGTCACCTCGGCTCGGTTCTCCACGGAGCCCAAGCGGGATTTCTTCAGAAAATGAAGAGACAATGAACAAATAAATTACTAAATGTCCCTTACACTGCAGACAGTCGCCGTCACGACTCAGTACTCACGCCAAGTTGTCCGTCCAAGTACGCCGTAACAATGCGATTACCGTGTACAGCAATGCGCTCAATCGCCCAGTCGTGGTGCTCCAGTCTCTGCCGAAACGTCAACAGCAGATGATCAGCAATAATGGGACACCAGGCGTGAGATACTGCGCACACATGACGAAATGAGTACCGTTCGAAATGACAAGTCGATCAAAGGAAGTCAACGATTCATTCCCTGTCCATTTCAACTCACAAATATTTGTATGCGCCCAAATGGAGGAAATCCAGGGAATTACGAGCAAGCAAGTCCGGGTACGCATTGTTCGAGTTCTCAATTGGCTAATGGTGGCGGTACTATAATCGCGGCTCATCACCAGGTTTCCAGACGGGCAAACCGAGCCCACCCCCGCCGGGCCCCACCTTGGGCGGTGGCATCGGCTGCTCGGTCCAGGCGAACCGCCGCAAGTACAGTTGAGGTGAGGAGGTCGCCTGGCCGGCCGGGTCAACACCCATCCGGCGGCACCAGCGCCGCCACACGCTGCCGTCGGCGGTGACGGCCCTCCAGCGGCGGCAGACGCCGGTCGCGCTCAGCTGGTCCCACGGCGACAGCCAGGACAGGATGTGCACCAGAATCTGCTCCCACACAGGACGGGATGTCTATCGGACTCTGCGCACCCCCTCCCCCTCTCCACACACACACACACAGGGCACGGTCGGGGATGCATGGACAGCAGAGGCACAGCAGTCTGAACATAACGACAGAATGTCTGCTGTAGTTTATAAGCTGAGAGGGAAAGCTGGTGGCTGTTCCTAGCAGATGTTGTCCACTTAATCAATCAAAGCAGAATATTCAGCGAACTCGGACGGAAAGCGGGACCGATGAGACGGAATACACAACGCCCCCTGCCCCCCCCCCAAAAAAAACCGACTGTGCAATTTCGAAACCATTCAGCCAGATATACCATCCTTACACACGCACATAATGAACGAGGCAGTCAGTACAACAGCAATATGTCAAAGGCAATGTGTCGGGCTCTCACCTCGTCCGGCAGGCAGCTGGTCAAGTCAGGGAACGGCATGTCGTCGGCCATGCACTTCAGCTGCAGACGCTCGCCGCGGTCCAGCGAGTCCAGCAAGGTAGCCAACTGACGGAGACCCGAAGAGTGGCGGGTCTGCCGAGAACAGTGGCGGCCGGCCGGCCGGTCAGACCGTCCGCAGATGTCACGTGATAATGCATATATATATATATATATATATATATATATATATATATATATATTATAACGTGTATTAGTTATTAGTACTATACTAGTACTATATATTAGAACTATATATTAGTTACTAGTTAAATATTAGTTAAAGCGTAGTGAAGGGCGTGCTTAATATAGTGAGTTAAACACGCGCACAGGAAGGGGGTCTTTCTGTGGCCCTCCCCACGTGTTTTTCTTGAAAATGTCGAGAACGAATCGGAGCCGGTTGCCGCTATTTTCTGACATTTATGGAAATTCAATAACTCGTCGACTGACGGAGAAAAATCGAAAATCGAACGGAAATTTTTGAAGTTTAAAGCATCTGAAGTCAAACAAATAACGAAAACAACAGCTGTCGCTGACAAATGGCAACTTTGTGAAAGGAATAGCGTTTTATCTAAGATTACCGACTGAACACAATCAGCCGACGTCATTCGAGCATAGTGATGTGATGTACCAAGACCATAAGTGATGGATGTACCAAGACCAAAGCCAAGGTCGATAAGGGTCATCAAAGGTCAAGGTCGAGCAGCTTGTAACCTGATCCACATTCGCTTTGCAACATGTCGGTTTGTAAGAAATATGCATTCAAGAACCCTAATAAAAACACGTGTGCGCATACTGATACGCTTACAGATACCAGGTCAATAAAGGTCACGGTTATCAAAGGTTAAAGCCAAATATGTTGTAACCTGACCCACATTTGCTTTGCAACATGTCGGTTTGTATGAAATATGCATTCAAAAACCCTAATAAAAACACGTGTGCGCACACCGATAAGCTTACAAAAACCAGGGGTTTTGGCCCTCCTCATGGTAAAGGAAAAATGACTGCCAACAGGTAGTGTTTTTAAGATAGAACTTAAAACTTTATGTGGATTTATAGCTTAATAGCTGGGCAATGTGCAAATACAATTTTATTTGTCTGAGGCCACTTTACAAAGTCATGTCAAGGTCGAAAATTAAAATTTGTTTTCATGGTAATAACTTCGAGACTATTTTTTAAAAGCCAAACCCGAAATATATATCACGTAGAAGGGTGCTCTCTACTTGTGTATCAAGTTTCAGCTTGATATCAGGTCGGGTCTCGGAGCTATGACCTAAAATGTCAGTGCACGTACCCTATATCACAATAGCCGTAAGATGAAATTTTTGAAATAGAATGAATTCAAAATATTGAAAACGTTTGCAGCTAACATTAAATGCACACGAGATCATCTCAAGTGGCCCCAAGGTCACTGGAGGTCATTTAGTGTCAAAGGTCACACGGTGATCTGAAGAGCATGAGACCATGACAGTGGCCCCTTTTTCATGTCTCTGGCACCGCTTATTCTAACATCATACAAACATTGTAAAACGATTTGTACTTCTTTAGCATAACATGACCAACAGAAACCAACAAGTGTTTTTACCTTTTTGTTCATGCAGTTTTTGAAAAAAACTAATCCTCTTATTTTTGAAACCATGTAAACGCCTATGATTTTCTCAAAATTTCAAATGTTTGTACAAATGGTAAAACACCCATCCATCATCTCTCGATTCATGTCAATTTCATCAAAATCGGTTCGTGAACAACGGAGTTATAAGACGTCAAAAGTACCCCCATTTTGATATTTTTGCCCCTTGCATCCGCCCCTTCGAAAATATTGAATTTTTTTTCTAAAAGTGTAGTTTACGTCATGGCCAATCACTTTCCGCTTGTTGCAATGAAATCAGATGTGTAGTTCTCAAGATTTCAGGGGGGAGGGGACGCCCTCCCCTGCCGGAAATCCGCCATACCATGCGGCCCTTCGGGAAAAGGGTTATGGGCCGAATGGACAACACCATGGAATGGACACTTTAATGCCTTGAACATTCTGAACAGTTTACGATATGTAAAAAAAAAAAAACGAGAGTGAAGCCTTTCGTGCAAATAGAGCACAAGCGTCTAACAGAGCTGCTTCATTCACTCAAAGCCAACGTTTGCTGTGGGAAACAGGACTGGAAATTCTGCTCCTGCTACAAACAGCAAGTAACCTAAAATAATCTATTCCTTTGGCAAATGGAATTTATTTCCTTCTTTTATTTTATTTCATACCAAACTTCACTCATATTTCACAAAACTCATATTTCAAAGTAGTGTTACTGAAAGCATGTAATGCTTGTAAATTTCCATGTCCATGACATCACATGCTGTTTGACATTTCTGTGACACCGCTTTCCATGGCCAAGGTAACTATAACCCTTGGAAGCAATTTTCCCCTTCCTCGGGAATATTGCCATACTTGGTCACCTGGCTAGCAGAGCGACATTACTTAATTCTGATTATGATTTTGCTTTCATTCCTTGAGAAATGAAAGAAGATTGGGCATAAGAGCCCGACAAGAAACAAACAGGATGAGACCAATTGGCACTACTTCGTATGACCATTTGGAATTTTGGACCTTTTCTAAACATTCATAAATGGTCACTAACAGTCATATCAAATAGTTTAAAATAGTATCTGATGGCCATACCACAAAACACGAAACAGTACGAAACGGTCTTCCCAACTGGTGCTAAATGGTGCTAAATGTTTTGAAATGGTCATGCCATTTGATGTCAAATGGTACTACGGCGACCCAAGATCCGCCCAATCAGTCGTTCGTGAAAGCAATCCCCGCATGCCGGACTGAATCAGGGCATATTTAGCTTCAAAGGCGACTCCATCAATGCCCCAGCTTGCTGCTGGTGAACTGAGCGATATATCAAGACTACTTTTCCACTAGGGTTAAGGTACGGGGATATGAATTAGCTGGGAAGACCAGGTTAAGAGACCATGCACAGGGCACTAGGGTAGTAGACTAGCGACGGCGACAAGCAACCGAAACCGGGAATGGGCACTGGGGAGGGGATTACGGACGGGGATAGGGACGCAGGGATGGGGACAGGGAGCGCGACCGGACTGACTGGACGCGACCGACCGGTGACAGGACCCACACTCAACGCTCGCCGGTCGTCAGGGCGGGCTCGAGCACATCCCTTTTCCACAAACTTTGGCAATTCCTAACATGCCAGGTCAAATGGTGGTGCAAAAAAAGAAATACCTTCAGAGCGCCAAGAGAGCATCAACTTCACGTTTTTGCACTCCTGGGACTAAAGATAAAACCTGCCAACACTGGGGCTCTAACCCAACATCATATATGCCCCCATGGCTCTCGAGTCTCTAGGACACGAGATAACGTGTGAGGTGAGGTGAGGTGAGTTCCCACCCCCAAAGGCACTGGATCCAGGGGCATAAGAGCATCCAAAGTGTGCGGAGGAGGGGGGCAAGAGCATTTTTTCCCCAGGATCAATGTTGAATTTCCCAAGGGAAGACATGGCCCTGCTTTCATATGCCCCTGCCTGGATCCCAGCCTGCTTCTTCAACTATGCAAACGTGCTGGCGACCATCCTTAAATTTTGTCTCCACGTAATATTCTTGAACTCCGGACCACTACCAACCTCAGTAAAACATTACTGCAATGTTGCAATGCTGCAACATGTTTGCATACATGTTTACATAATATCACATTCACATTCAGGAGGCAACCACCATTTGCATATACAATGTTTTCACTACAGTGCAAGCAACAATGTAACTGTAAAGTCAGATTGTAATCACCTGATAATAATCATCAAAATTCTGTGTCATACTAGGGGACCTAAAACATTTCAGTGATGACCAGAAAGCAGGGAATCATGGAGCTTCACACACATTCTGTAGTTAAGGAAACATGTACAAGTCAATGACTGATATCAGACACCATAAGCAGTTTTGTGCAACAAAACATTAGGCACAACATTCATCAATGTGTGATTGCCATTACACAGCATTTGGGGCATTCAAAACCATTGGACACTATGAGAAACCATTAGACCAGTTGGTTAAGACCATTTCCTCCTATATGAAGACTTTTAACATCTTTAGGAATGGTAAGGTGCTAACTGGTCCAGACCCTTTCAAGCCATGTGCCATTTCCAAACCCATTTCACATCACATGAAACCATTAAGTATCATTAGATCCCACTTGAGACTATAAGAAATTCCCAAATCGTTTGAGGAACTTTCTGTGCACAGGCCATACAACATTCCTTAGGACAGTGGTATTTTTACAGACAGCTATACAAAATTGATGGAGTGTGAAACAGGCTAACTGCCCAGACATCATGGAGTGAAACATGGCATGATGTATATGGCATTTCATTATTTCACGGTGTAAGGAAATGTTCATATTACATGGAAGGTCAAATACAAGATTACTATGAGACAGTGAGAAAGGAATATGTGATCTTGTGACTAGGAATTTAGGAATTTTTCATGTTCCTGCACAAAATGTTTGTCAATCTTGACAATGATTTGTGGCAGGTTGGCTGCAAACAAGAAAAATAATGGCAATGCCTTAACCCTATTCCCGGCAGGAGCGGGCTGAGTCCACCCACCCCTCAGATTTCTCACTTGCCAATTCCAGGGTTTTTAAAGCAGTTCCACAAACCTGGTGACTTTTCCTCACTGTTCTTTCTACATACTTTGACAAAACTCCAAAATTTTGTTTTGCTCAAGGGCAGGGACACGCAATGTTTTTGGGAGGCACCCCAGGCCATTTTTAGCCCTGTTGAGGGTAAAAAGGAAAATGGCTGCCAAAACTAGCATTTTTAAGATGTAACCTAAAATTTTATATCGATGTATAGCTCAATAATTGGGCAACGTGCAACTACAATTTTGTTCATCTGAGGTCACTACAAGGTCAGGTCAAGGTCAAGTCACAATTTGGTTTTCTGGCAGTAATTTCAGCACAACTGTTTGAAACCCCAAACCAAAAATATATATGATGCCAAAGAGTGCCCTCTTCTTGTGCATCAAGTTTCAGCTTGATATCAGGTTGGGTCACGGAGTTATGGCCTAAAATGTTAGTATGTGTACCCTACGTCACAATAGTTGCAAAATGGAATTTCTGCAATAGTGAATTCAAATAATTGAAAATGTTAACAGATGATATTAAATGCACATGAGATCATTCAAAGTGACTCAAAGGTCAATGGATGTCATTTAAGGTCAAAGGTCAAGAGCTAATCTGAAGATGTGACCATGACAGTTCCCCTTTTTTGTATCCCTGGCACCACCTATGCTTACATTCTACAAACAGTATAATACAATTTGTATTTCTCCAGCATAACATGACTAGCAAAGCCGAAAAAGCGTTTTTGCCTTTCTTGTTCATTCAGTCTTTGAAAAACTAATCCTATTTTCGAAACCCTGTAGATGCCTATGAATGTTCTCAAAATTTCAAATGTATGGACCAATAGTAAAAGTCCCATCCATAATTGCTCAATCCATGTCAGTTTCATGACAATTGTCCCATAAATAACAGAGTTATAGGAAGTTCAAAAATATCTCCCATTTTGACTTTGTTGCCCCCCCCACATCCACCATTCTCAAAATTCTGAAAACATCTTTTTATAAGAGTGCAGTTTGTGTCATAGCAAACTGATTGTAATTTGTTGTGATGAAATCAATCGCAGAAGTAGTTCCCAAGATCTCAGGGGGCCAAACCTCCCCCTGCCAGAAACTGGCCATACTGCTAGCCCTCCGGGAATAGAGTTAATACAGAAGCATGCAAAAACCTGTGATTAGTAAACACTATAATCTGAAAAGAAATAAGTGAAGAGATAGCTGCATACATGTGACATGAACATGACAGAAACACTTTGAAAGAAATGACAAGGCTTAACAAGGAAAAAAAGAAACAGAATAACAAAATACCAATAACATAATAAATGATTTACAAATAATAACCTAAACTAACCTAACCTAACCTAACCTAACCTCACTGAATCTAACCAAGCTAAACCAGACTGAACCCAATCCAACCAAACTAAAATCATTTGGCAGCCAAAATGATATGATATTTAATATGATATTTTTACAGACAGTGGTAGTTATATAAAGGAATATTCAAAATTCATGATGTACAAGACTTTTATCTATCCCCATGACACTGTCATATTAACAATGTTAATCCTAAGATGTTTGTGAAGCAATCTCATAGGGGTCACTGGTCCATTTCGCACCGGCTGCGTGAAGATTGCGATATTGAGGAAAAACTATACTTACAACGCAGAATATGTAGTCTTGTTACTTAAAATGGTTATTTTTCATCACAGCACCGCTTTCGCGACAAATGTTGCTCATATAAGACGAAGACTCCGCGTACCGCCGATTGATATTGGACGATTGACGGTGACGTCAGCAGGCATTAATCAGCTGATCTGTTGTGTCATTGTCGGTAAATAGATATTGTCCTGATCGGTACGCTGGCCGACGATCATCAGGAGAACAGGATGCTGGCGGTAGAGCGCATGAGATGTCGAACCAGAAGATGCCAGGACCAGGATCCAGATGACATACGCCAGTTCGTTATCTCTGACATCAGCTTCCATGCCGAGGAGTACCACCACATGATGGACTGGCAATTGATACAACGGAGCCACCTTTGGTCATGGAAATGTCAGACGAGACCATCGCGGCTGTTCGTGTACAACAAAGTAAAATACAAATGCGTTTGCACCATCGTCAACGAAGCTGTTCAATGTGTGATAATTCGGGACACGTATAGCAGACAGTTTTCAAGGCGCTGCGCAATTCCTGACCAGTCCGCAGTGAGCCCCATCTATCCCGGCCCTACACCGAGACGTTTACCGCCCCGCTGCTCTCTCCTTTCCCCACGTTACGCCCCGCCGCCACCGGTTCCTCTCAGCCGGTGGCTGGCTCCGGCCCGACTGCCATTTATTTTGACGTCCGTGGCCCAGGGCCGGCTGAGCGGGACGTGGTAGACCTCCAGTGGCAGGCACGACTGGCAGTGTGGGTGACTGAACTGTTGAACCCTGCGACGGCCTCGGTACTTGGGGAGGAAAAGGGCCCAGGGGTCACCAACATCCAACCCGAGCTCGTGCCAGCTCAGGTCTTACGTGGGTGTTCTGGCCTACTGTCTAGTCCAGTATTTAGCCTAACCTACTGTCTAGTCTACTGGTTGCAGTCCCTCAAGTTGCCAGTTTATTCATATATATATATATATATATATATATATATATATATATATACATAGGTGGGCACTGGTCCGTTACTCCGTTACTCCGTTACCAACGAAGTTACTTTTTTGAGTAACGGAGTAACGGACCCGTTACTTTTATTTTATTGTAACGGACTGAGTAACGGAAGTTACTTTTGTGGTCCGTTACTCCGTTACTTTTTGGTCCCTTACTCCGTTACTCCGTTACTCCGTTACTTTTTAAACTCCTTACAGACACCGCTCGGCTTTATTTGCATCGGCACACGCCATTGGCTACTTGAATAGCCAACACCCAATAGCGTGCGGCGATACAAGCGCGGCTGGGCGCGCACTCAGCTGACAATCGCGGAGTAGACTTGTTGACAATATTCGTCAACTGATAAACGTTGACGGCAAGCTGGCGGCAATGGTTCAGTATAAAGGCCAGCTGACTTTGGTCTCTTTTGGGACAAAAGTATTGAATTATGCGTAAGTTTGATATGACTTAAAATTATAAATTAACCAGTCGTCATTTTTCAGGCTAAAAGATGTCAAAGTTATTGTCATTTATACTGGAACAGCCAGCTGACGGCAGTTTTCAATGTTGTCTCAAGTTAGTCACGGATTGCTTACCACCGCCACACGGTTCCCCGCCAAGATCACTCAAGGCTGTTGAGCACATGATTACTGCCGCCATGGCCTTGGATCTGTGATGTCCATGGGGCGATGGAGTGGTGATTGATTCTTGACTGGCCTGAAATTTTAACTACCTGACACTAAAATGTCCCATCAAGGCGTCTTTACGCCGCCAATGGAGGTCGAAAACCTTGACTCCGAGTCCGACGGTGCCTCAGCTTCGGAGGCAGAGGACGAGCCCGGTCTGGGTCACCCATGGCCACATCTAGAAATGTACTTTGAGTTTAAGGAGGAGGGGAAAAACGTCATTTTTACGCATGTCCTGTGCCGACCGAAAGAGGTTATAATCAAGGGTCACAAGAGTAGCCCTTCAAACCTAAAGGCACATATCAAGAGGAAGCATTATTTACGGTATTTCCAGGTGAGAACAGAATGTGCACAATAAGTTGTCAGTACTGAAGCATAATTATGAAGCTTGTCGACTATTACTTGGACTATTTGCCTTAACCATATTCTCTGCAGGCAGTGAGATTCACATTACCCTGGGGGGGGCAGATCTGCGGTAATCTACCTTTCGGCCGACGTTTACGCGTCATTTTTGGAGACGCGGAAATAGCAACACAAGTTGTGTGAACAATTTAGCCCATTCAGGTACTTTTCTAAGCACTGGCCCCTACTGGATGTGTAAACTGACTTGATTAGGTAACTCTTGAATTTTGATTCAGTTGACACATGTTTGCCTTCAGCCGATACGAGCTAACCAAACCAAAAAACAGGCAAATTGAACCTAACAAAAAATTAGTTTTACATGCCCGTCTAGGGCAATCCCTGCAACCATACAGTAGGTTTTAGGTTAGGTTAGGTTAAATCATTTTTAACTTGGACAGGCTACATTGTCCGTGCGATTCGAGTTACCACTCCTGCGTTCCCGAAAAAAGATATCGACTGGCCGAAACGCCTTTCGGCTGACACATTATTTTTTGTAGACGCAGAAGTGAGGACCCAAACTCAAATATGATATGAGCCGTTGCCACTTTTGCACCTTCGAAAAATATGCATTGGCCGAAAGGTGAAGATTACCAATTCTGCCCCCTCCCCTCCCCGCCCTTCCAGAGATCTCGAGGTGCATTCGTCCAATGTTGATGGGATGAATGCCATTTAATATGTTTCAACGAGATCTCCAATTCCAGACCCCAAAAATTCAAAAATTGCGAAAATAGGGCGTGGGGGCAAACAAACTCCAAAATTTGGGGATTTTTGAAAGGTCACTGCGGCCGTGTTTACCAACCAATTTTCATGGGAATAACACGGTTCAGCTTGGAATGTCCAAGTCTTTTATATACCGAAAGCTGAAATTTAAAATAGAAAACCATAGGCAGTTCCAGGGAGGGCAAGAAGGGTGATTTTTGAAATAAGAAATTTCCTTTGTTTTTGTTTGTTTTGGGTGATATAAACATCAGATGTACAGCTAGCAAGCCAGTTTAAGTGTATATGTAGTGCAAAGGTGGATCCAGGTAAACAAAATTGGGAGGGCACCATAAGCACAATAGTGTGCTCCCCCATTTTTTCAGTACCTGGGTGTGAGTTCGCCTGAAAATGTGTGTGCATACGCATTGTGTAGGATGTGTATGACTATATAAATGAGTCAGTGATCTTTATTTCTACTCAGAATGTCACGATAGTGAACACAACTTTGCTGCACAACAAGCTGCACAACTTTGCAGCTTCACGCACAGCACATTACCGCCGAAAACGGGGGCTTGGAACCGCCTCTGCGGGACCGATTTTTTTTTAAATGTTGACAAAACACGTGTGTATCAATTCCATGAAATGCCAGAAAATCTTGTGGCGCTGCGGCAAACAGTGTGGGAGCGACAAGCAAAAAGACACGGGTAACAGAATCTGCCCCCACAGGAAATAGGGTTAAATGAAGTGTTTTTAACCCGTCTCCGGCCGGGTCAGAATGCCCTTTGCCCGGCCCCGGCCGGAGGGGGAGCGCGAATTTCCGCACCTCCCAGGATCTCGGCTCCCATATATCGCACGGAAAAAGGAAAACACCGGCGGAAAGGTTTTGTCAAACCGAGACGAAAACATTCAAGAGTTTGGCCTCAGGTCAATTCTGAGGCCACCAGACGCCATGAAAGGTCAAAACACGTCCTTGGAATTAGGTAAATAGACACAATACCTTGTCCCTGAAAAGCTGAACTTAAGCGACATATACTGAACCGTAAGACAATAGCGAGTTCATTGATATCAATTTTGGCCTCTCACAGGGGTCATGTCAGGTAACGTCATCGTTCCAAAATGTTCCACTTGTGAACGGCTAACATCCTCCGTTGCATCTTACTTATGACCATGTTTTTATAGCTAATTTATCTTTTCAAGGGTGCTGAAGAGGTACTAAAGCACCTTTTTTTGTCTTTTATTTCACAATAATAAAGTCAACATCAGTCATGTTGTTTTGAGTCCTTCGTCGTTTGGTATTAAAAAACCGTCAGGGGTATCAAGAATCTTACCTCCACGCACGCGCTCGTACACAAAGTAATACACACACATAATTTCAAAACAAAACAAGAATTTCGCGAGACCGAAACGAGCTCTGAACGGAGACCATTATGTTCAGGGCGGATACTTCGAGAGGCATTGTTGATCAAACCCAGTCGATAGATGTCCGCTGTTTGTCGCATTTTGCATGCGTCCGCTCCAGCGCCGGTTGTTCCCGCTCCGTCGGCGCCGCGGGCAATGAACAGGAATTCGTTGGTTTGAACATTGTGGCTAACACAGTGGTAGAATACCCGCCGCGGCTGTTGTCCCGGCGCCGCCGACTCTACAACGGCTGGTGAGGGCAGTGGGCAGCTAGCGGAGTGTTTTGGGTAAGCGCTTTTTGTTTCTTCCCTTTGTATATGGAATGTGTTTTACAACCACAAAGCAGCATAAAAGACTTAAAACCCGCGTTCGCTTGGTTTTCACTGCATTTAAAAAAGTAACGGAATAACGGAGTAACGGTAACTTCCGTTACTTTTTAAGGCAGAGTAACGGAGTAACGAGTAACGGACTGGCTTTTTTGAGTAACGGAGTAACGAGTAACGAAGTTACATTTTTTAGTAACGATGCCCACCTATATATATATATATATATATATATATATATATATATATATATATATATATATATTTGTATTGTTTCCTACCCATTAATGGGCAGGCTCAGCACCTGAAATGTTGTCCTGCATTTCATTGTAAAGCACACAGAATATGATATGGTGTCATATGTAAAATATCGTCCACATCTTCGCGAAGCACCACTCTACCCGAGCGATTTCTAGATTACCGACGGAATGATTTGGAGCGCTGCATGCCCCTAGTCAATGAGCTTGTGGACGACGACGTGTTCCACCGAAAGTTGTCTGTCACGTGCAGCGCGGTCTCCGTAGACAGCGTGGAGTCGCCGGCTGCCCCACCCAGCCACCTGACTGCGTTCCCTTCTCCGCACCACGGGGGGCCTGTCCGAACCTGGACGACGCTGGCGAGTGGTGTGACCAACGTTGGCGCACTGCTTGATTAACGCACTCTGGCGCGATTTTCCCGTAACAAATAGGTGCGTTCATGTGGCCGGCACAGTCGGGGCGCACCCGATTCCCTTCCTCAGTATTTCGTGCCTTCGCTAGTGCGTAGAGAAAGCCACATTTTAACTTCGTCCAATGCTATATTTAATGAAACGGCCAGTTTTGCCCGGCGCATCTGCTCTCATCATGCATCCAGATATGCCTTCGTTTTTTCAGTCGGTGCGCAGCATCACGGTAGATGCAATAGCGTGACCTGAGGCCAGGGGTGTTGTTTTGTGTAAATGATGGAGGGGGGGGGGGGAGGAGGCGAACCAAGGGCTCTACTGGACTCGACAGGCTAACATCCCCCAAAGTGTGACTTTCTCAATGTCGTCAGCCGCCAACTGCCGCCAGGAGGAGGGGGGCGGGGGGGGGGGGTGCGAAAGGGTCGTGGTCCCCTGGTCCTCACCTCCCACTGGCGAAGCCCGTCGTTGAGACGGTGAGGTTGAAACATGGCACACCTGGTAATGGGCTCAGAATACGACACTGGACGAATTCCGCAGCACATGATATTTTCTGGACGCGCCCATGGTCACTTGACATAACCCGGGCACAACAGAGACAAGCAATATCTAGTAAAGGAACGATGAACCTTTTCCGACACAATGCTGCGTATGCCAATGGATTTTGCTTATTCCCATCGGGATACCGAAGTCAAATCAACGAAAAATTCCTCTTGTCTAGTAGAAAAATTACCTCGCTACAAGCTCCACCCATGGACAAAGGCTTCTGATGGATATGTCCTGCGTCAAACAACCTGAAGGACAAACGCAGAAATTTTCCCATGCTAAAGATATTGGAAAATACCTTGTTCACAGCTCATCAATCGCGAAATCCCCGGGCTGCATCATAAGAACGAGGATTTTTGCCGATCAAACTTAAATGAATCATGATAATGAACATTATCATCATTAAATGATAATGAATTAAACATTAAATGATAATGAATCACGCCACGGGGGGTTGAGGGCAAGGGCAAAACAAAACATTTCAAGATAAATGAACAGGGCCGCACAGAACGTGATATTTGCATGACAGATAAACGCGCCCATATAGGGCTAACATCACGGCGCGGAGCGGTTGGCCTGCCGGAGTCGCTAGCGCTGCGAGCGGCCGGCCGGCTGGATACGAGCTGATCACAGCTGCATACTTTGATGCTTTAATACTTTATGCCCATTCCATTTTGATGCTGAATGACTATTTCATTTTATAAAGGAAAAAATGGAATTTCTTAGACCCTTGCAATGAAGCTCTCAGAATCGGGCAGCTTATCAGCTTTGTAGGTGTAAGGTTTGAAAATGTAGATTTGGATAAAATGTACACCTCCCACATCAAAAATAAAAAGTTTTTGTAGTCGTCGTCGCGTCCACTCCATGCGTGGCGTTAGTCGCACACAAGGTGACTGTGATAAACTGGACCATGGACATCGCAGCGATCATCACCCTCACACCCGAGGCGCCACCTCAGGAACTTGTGCAAAGCTTCGTGCAACGGGAAGCTGAGAGAAAAGATGGGCGACGTCCGCACGGTCAGTGACCTGGGTGCCATCCAGGCGTCACCGACATCGAGCGCCGGCGGGACCGCGGTAATCGCTGCATGCCGCCTGCGCACGAGTGGGCTCATTCCCAGCGACGCGCCGACGGCGTCTGTCAGTGCCGCCCACGACGCGCCGAAGAAACTCCCGTCCACGGACAGCAGGAAACTGGTGAAGGAACTGTGGTTTTTGGCCGAGAATGAGCCCCGCCTGCGGCTTGACGTGGCGCCGCTGGTGCGCCTCTGGCTCATCGCGCCGGCCGGGAGCGTGGTGACAGCGCGGCCAGCACAGCGAAGACTGTGTCCGGCACCAGTCGCGCGCTCGACCACCGGAACGCGGCTCGTGAACCGGGCCCTGACCTGGCGCGCGCGGACTGGCCGATGGAGAGGGTACTGCGACAGAACCCCCGCCTGGGAAACTTCGTCCGCGCAAACATCGCGGCCGCGGTCGAAGGCCCGTGGCCGCCCGCCATAAGTACTCCAGGCACCTGCGATCATACGTTTTCGGAGACGGGGGGTAGTGCTAGTCACTGCTCCGGCAGCAAGACGCGTCGTTTTGTGCGTGAGTTCGTCGCTCGTGGGCACTGTTTCTCCGCCACATGTCAGCTAGCTTTGCGCTGCGTTTAGGCGATAGACGTGAATTGTGGAAATAACCGCGGTTTTTAAAACGCGCAATGTCTGTCATTAAACGGCGTTTGTTTCCGCAAACAATGCGCATGGAGGAGGGGGAAGGGGGAGGATGGGAGCAATAAAGGTCATAGTTACAATCAGAGTCACAGGCGCAGTCATACATCTCTGTTCAAACTTCTCGTTTTTTGCGCCCCCCAAAACATCTTCAACAACTAAATATGTGCTTAAGATTACTCAAACTCGGAAGGGTTTTTGCTTCCTTGGGTGTTACATTTGGCACGGTCATGACCCTTTAAAAATAGCAAGAGTCCATCACTCCCCTCCGGTCGGCGACCGGTTTAAAAAAACTTGCGTCCGGTCGGCGACCATCGATAACTTTTTTTAGCCCTGGGCACAGCTGGCAGGGGCGCACTGGACGCGGCATCAAGGTTCTGCGAGGTGAACCGTAATGCTGTTAAAGCCACGCCACAGGGCACATGAGTCTTCCGAACAAAAACTAGACGCGTCTGACAACGATGCTACATGCAGTACATCGCAATGACCTCGCGGTCAAACTCATCACCACCAGGTTCCTTGAAAAGGGACACACTAACATGTCGGCCGACGCCGAGCAACGAGTCTTCAACCGATGCTTCTCGAAAGAAGCACAAGTGGCCGACTTTCATGTGAACGCTTGAACTATGAGAACGCGTGCGCTCGTGCATCTGATGTGGCGAAAGTGAGTGTCAGTGACTTCCGCGATGTAACGGCGGTATCAGCGCTTCCACGCTGAAGCGTTTGTACGAAGAACTCCGCCCGTGCCTGAGGAAGGTACGAGTAGTCCAAGCGCACCGCGGAGAGGACGGGCTCTTCATCCAGGAGTGGCATGGATGGCATGGACAGCCTTCCTGGAGTCTGCAATATCGCCAAGACCGCACTCGACCCAAACGTTCAGCCGACCTGACGCACTGCGGCGAGGGTGTCAAAAAGAAGAAAAGCTGGCGGAAATCAACAGTCTCTCGTGCCGCTCATCCCGTCGCACGAGCGCGCCTTCTGGTCAGCCTTGCAGGGCAAGGACGCCGGGGACCTGAACACATCTGAGACCTGAACCCGGCAGGAACGCATGGGTGGTCAGTGGTTATGAAGGTCGGTCGTCGCAGTGGGGTGTTACGCGCGATGCTGTGTGGTATATTGATGTGCTGACGTGTGTCGTTCACGGGTGCTATGCGTTCCCTAGCCTAGCTACCGTCGTCAAATAAGTTTCATAAGCAACTGCAGCGTCCGTGGCAATATGGCTGGTTTTTGTGGTATTTCAAGAAATGCGATTGTTACGTGAAAAGCGCTCTCTGGTTGCAACGGAAAAAACTAAGGCTGGCCAATTATGCTAACCAGTTACGACGCAAAAAAACGTTTAGCGGAATGTCGTAGTATGAGTAAATGGTAGGGTATATTTAATGATATCAAAAAGAGCAGTAGGGGAAGGTGGGGTAAGACGGCCCACTGGGGTAAGACGAACCACCAGCCTTCCCGGCTGAACCGCTGCTGCCATCTGCTACACTATACACTAACTACCTTTGTTTTCCTTCGCGCCAGTCGCCATCTTGGGCTAATGGTTCCAGGACGCACGGATATTGCGTTATTGAGTAAAATGGTCTTTTTCGTTGCGCTGATCTAAGGTAAGAGGTCTAAGAATGATTAAATTTAGACGCGTTTTTTGCATCATTAATTTTTCTTTGTATTTTGCTGTGAAGAGCAATGATAGAAGCACAAGTTAGGGCAGGCAAGTTTTCGCAATGTTGGGCTATTTAGTATCTACGTCATGATGTTTCCAAAATTTAGGTTTGGGGTAAGACGGACCACTAGTGGTCCATCTTACCCCGTGGTGGTCCATTTTACCCCACAGATACAAAACCTCGCTAAAACACTGTGACTTGTTCAAAGTACCTATGTATCTACAAATTTCAATAAGCTAATTTTTTAATATTTTTGCAGATGCCGCGCAAGTACGAGCGTAAAACCGATCGTGGAAGTTGGGACGAGGAGAGAATGGCGTTAGCCATTGAAGCTGTGAAATCAAAATCGATGGGTTTTTTGAGAGCTGCCAGAGCATTCAGCGTCCCCAAGACAACCCTGAAGCGAAGGGCGAAAAATCAAAACAAATGTGCCAAGGGGACTGATAAGCTGTTAGGCTCCAGGATGACTGTGTTTAGCCCAGCTCAGGAGAAGGAGCTGGTAAACCACATCCTTATGATGGAGAGCAAGTTTTTCGGACTAACAACCAAAGACGTGCGATACCTGGCCTTTCATATGGCAGAAAAGAATAACATAACTCACAACTTCAACAAGGAGAGCGGTCTCGCCGGAAAAGACTGATTGGCCGGATTCCAGCGCAGGCATCCGGAGGTGGCGCTTCGTGTGCCTGAGGCGACATCGACAGCCCGTGCCAGGGCATTTAATCGAGTGAACGTGGGGAAGTTTTTTGATCTTCTAGAGCATGAGATGGACATAACAAAGTTTCCGGCTCACCGCATCTTCAACTGTGACGAGACGGGGCTGACGACTGTCCAGACAAAGTCGACCAAAGTCTCCGCACGCAAAGGGAAGTCTCAGGTCGGCACCCTGACCTCAGCGGAGCGTGGTATCCTCACAACGGCCGTGGTCTGTATGGCTGCAGGAGGCAACTACATCCCACCGTTTCTGATCTTCCCACGGGTTCGGATGAAAGCTGAATTGCTGGATGGCTGCCCATCTGGAACCGGACACGCCTGCCATCCGTCGGGCTGGATGCAGACCGACATTTTTACCCAGTGGTTCCGCCATTTCTTAAGCCATGCTAAACCTTCCGAGGAGGATCCGGTTCTCCTGATCCTGGACGGTCACGTGACCCACACGAAGAACCTGGATGTCATCGAGCTGGCTAGAGCGAACTACGTGACCATGATCGTGCTGCCCCCGCACTGCACGCACAAGATGCAGCCTCTGGATGTGGGCTTCATGCTTCCACTGAACACATTCTATGGCCAAGCAGTGGAGAAATGGCTCAGAAATAACCCCGGCAGAGTGGTGACTGTTTACCAGGTTGGCCAGTTGTTCGGAGAGGCCTATCTCCGGGCTGCAGTTCCAACGACTGCCATTAACGCATTCCGCCGGACTGGCATCTTCCCGTGCAACCGTGACGTCTTCGGGGAGGAAGATTTCGCTGCGGCAGAAGTCACAGAGAGACTGGATGAGGACGTCGGTCCAGCGACTGCCTTAACCAGTTCAGAGCAGCCGCGCAGCCAACCCCCTGCTGCTGGTCCATCAACGGCTTCAACCAGCTCAGGGCAGCCGCGCAGACAAGCCCCTGCTGCTGGTCCAGCAACGGCTTCAACCAGCTCAGGGCAGCCGCGCAGCCAGCTCCCTGCTGCTAGTCCAGCAACTATTTCAGCCAGCTCAGGGCAGACGCATCACCAGCTCCCTACATCTGAGGCAGAAGACTCATCCAGTAAAGATGAACCCTTGCCAAGCAACAGCCACGAGGGTCTCGCTGTCTCACCTCATCACATCATCCCGGTTCCGAGAGCATCCCGCCAAGCGCAGAACGGCAAAACGAAGAGGCGTCGCATAACGGGAGCATGTGCAGTGCTAACAAGCTCTCCGTACAAAAAGGTGCTGCAAGAAGAAAAAGAACAGGCCAAGGCGCCCACGAAAAAGAGGAAAGCACACAGCAAAGAAAAGAAATCCAAAAAGAACCGTAAGCCTAAAGTACGCGACCATGTCTTATCAAGTGACGAGGACGAAGATGCTGACACACTCTGTCTTTACTGCAATGAAAGCTTCACGCGCTCAGTATCAGAGGAGGGATGGTTGCGCTGCAGCGTTTGCAAAAAATGGGCGCATGATATGTGTGCGGGAATCGGGGAGGAAGATGAGTGGTTCGCATGTGAACTATGCGTCTAAGTGCTGAGCTGACATGCATTTTATACCAAACGATAGTATCAACACGCACCTTGTTTGTTTTTAGTTCATTTTCTATCACGTATCTGAGTACAGAATAAACGTTTATTGTGTTATTTTATCGCTCTTTTTCCTTTGGTTTACAAGAGTATAGACGTTATACAAACATAAATGGATAGCAGGCACTGCTGGGGTAAGACGGACCACTTGTGGTCCATCTTACCCCGCGTTTTTTCTTGTCGCTGATTTTGACTCGTCCCCCTTTTAGAGCAAGCACCACCTAAATTTCTTGAATTTCAAATCCAGCGTCTGCAGGTATCAAAAGAGGAAAGAATCAACATTCAGAAGACTATGAACAATGTGAGGTTGGATAGCATGGTAGCGAGAAATGTGACTTCAAACCTTAGCTGGTCCGCCTTACCCCACCTTCCCCTACCTAACGAGAAGAATCGTATCAATGTTACGTGAAGACATGCGGAACTGCGACCATAGCCGCCATTTTGTCTGAAACTTGTTTTCGCTCTCCTAAACAATTCGATTTTTTAAGTTACCTCTTCTTTCCTTTTGACGCCACATCTGCTGTCCAAAACGCAAGGTCTGCTCAATTTCGGGCCAAAATGAGTTCTTCATACCAATGGATTCGAAATAACGTGTTTTCCTTGTATTGATAATAACATTTTTCATCGCCTGGTAATAATGACAAAAACTATCACGGTCCCTAGAAACAAGATATTTCAAAATTCTCCTTTTAGGACAGGGTGGACACTCCGGACAGGCAGGTCAGGAGAGTGTTAGTCTCAGGTGGTCCCGTCCCCTGTGACGAGACACCCCACAGACAGCTCGGGAGTATTTCAGTCTCAGGTGGTCCCCTGCGAAGAGATACGCTGGATAAGACATCCACTGGACATGACAGGACGGGACCTACAAGGGTTAAACTGGGCGTCATCGCGTAGCTGAACTGCCAAGCTACACGCTCACGCTCAATGTTGCTACACGCTCAATGTTGCTTTCTCGCTCTATCATACTAGACCCCGAAAAAGCTGCCAAAATGCCAGTTCGCTCCCCAGCTAAAACGACGTCATCAATGTGCACACGCAGAGCACAGCAGAGTACCGAGGGGGCAGCGTTCTACCTGGCCCGGCCTGGGCCTCGGCCGGCCCCTCACGGGTCCACGGCGGCCCGTCTCAGGTACCGCCCTCAGCGCAGGGCCTGGGCGTCGCGCAGCGTCATGTCGAACACGAGCACCTCCCGCGCGCCGAAGTGCGGGATGTCCCCAACGCTGCAGACCAGCCGGCTCGGGCTGACCCAGAGATGATTGACGCGGCCGTGGCTGAGCTCTGGCGTCACCAGGTCGCGCAGCAGGGCGCCGCTCTGGCAGTCCCAGAGCTTGACAAAGCCGTCCCAGGAGGAGGTGACGGCCATACCAGCCAGCAGACGCACACCCGTCACCTGCTTGCCATGTCCTCTGTCGCCGCCCAGCCTGCCGCGGGCAGGGCCGGTCAGTGCCGCGGCGCCGGACAGGAGCGGAGGCGGCAGCGGGAGACAGCCGGTCATGACCGATCATCAAACCAGGACAGCCGACCACACGGCCAGACGAACACCAGTGGAGTGGTCCACTCAGAGACGGAAAGGCAACGTGACAGTTCATTTCAGTCAGTTCAAATGAAAAGAAACAGGTTCTGAAGGCATGCAATACAAGAAGTGGCTAACGATCTTGACAAGCACCACTAGCTTGCATCTGTCCTAATCGAGATCATTGGCTTTACAACATACTAACAATAGTGGAGGAAAATGTCAAAAAATTGGGAATGAATAGCCATGAGAGGTATGACCAGACCCGATTATGCTTTCCAATGTTGCAGTTTGCTATACAACCATGAACAGACCACATGGGCATGTAAGTACAGTTCTACCTATTCAGGGAACAAAAGCAAAATTTACACATTAAAAGGAATCAAACTCAAGTTCTCAGGGCAACAAAGACTTGCTTACGACGTCCGTTTAAATCCTGTCCACGTCATGACGGCGCATGTGAAACTAGTCCACTCAATTTTCGCTACAGCACCATTCAAGCACCAACGAAATTTCAGTCAGCTCCACACGCACGCGCACCCAGATCTGTACCACCACGCCGGTACCAGCGACTTATTCCATCTCGCCGTACCTGTGCAGACAGCTGCCGCTGCGGAGGTCCCACAGGCGCACCGCACCGTTCGAGTGGCCGGAGAGGAGCCGGTCCTCCTGCAGACAGATGTCGGTGATTCGGTTTCCCGAGTGGTCGCCCAGCTTGAAGCGTGGCTGGCGAGTCATCACGTCCCAGACGTAGACGATGCCGTTCATGTGGCCGCTGGCCACCACGCCGAAGTCGTGCTGTCGGACGGAAGGACCGAGAGACGAGCGTCAGTCGAGGGAACCTCCGGCAGAAACCACAGGCAAGTGGCCCAGCCGAGGCTTCGTTCTGACGGCCATCGGAAACGGTGCAAATGATACCGGCCAGATGTAGTTCCTCATCACAGCGTCGCATCAGCGCGGTTCGTGAGCTCTGTCGTCGAGCTGTGGGTGGCCGAAGGCAACAGCTGCCTTGGCATGATGATGGTGCAGTGGACCCCAGTTTCTCAGTATCTGTTCGGCAAATGTCCGGTTCAGGCATAGGATCTAAGCAACTAGCACAAGAGCAGTCTGCGCGAACTGGCTCCCTATACACTCCACTGTCCTCGCCGAGGCCACAGAATCTTCTACCAGCACCAGTCGCCTACGAAACGTCACTAAAGTGTTGACTCCAGTGGCTAATTATCCACTTGCTAGCATGTGCTTTGTCAATCTCCTGCTGCTGGCTAGAATCTATCATTCCCAATTTAACAGACGAGTAGTAAGACACGCTGCATGCGGGCTGCCATCATTAGTGAGAACTATGCCTCAGCGTGTCACGAGCTTCATGCCGGTCTAACTATGCCGTCGTTCGCCAGGCAGACTCGTTGAACTCAAGGTTGGCAAGTTTTGATCGCCCAGCGATTCTGACCGGTTAAAACCGCGGTTTTAACTGCCATGACCAAAGCTAACTTTGGCCAAGTATTTTTCAGGTGCGTCAAACTGTCAGAGGGGCATGTGAAAAGTGATTCGTTGTCAAAATTGTCCATAGCTAAAGAGAATCCCAACGACAATTATCTTGTTACATGCTGCAGTGAGTCCGGTTTTCATATTGCGTGCTCTGGTGATGGTTTTTCGTTACTGGGTAATTTTTCAGGCGGTCAAAGCTACGTTGCAAAGTTGGTAGCATTGTATTTCTGGATCCACGTGATCTTGCTATTTCAACGCGCTGCACAACTGGTGACCGTTAATCCAGAACAGGGACGACAGTGCACAGCAAAGCCATTTTCCATCTGGTGGAATGGATACTAACTAACCTTAAACCGTCCAAGTGGCTCCGCCCTCCGTTTTCTGTCACTAGGTACCGCCTGTCGAATAATCAGTTTGGCCCATTTTCAGCCTTACATAATGCCTATATTGGTACCGTCAAGAGGTTCACGTCTACATGGCCGCCTGCACATTTTTACCGAAGGCTTAAACTTTAGTCGGACGTTCGTGCTCTTGCTGATGTTGGCATCAGCATCAAACAACTTCATCTTCCACAACTGTACAAACATTACAATACAGCAAGCGAAACGTGAGAAAAGCACTCGTTAAGCGCATCATTTGTTAACCCTCGCCGGCGCGACCTCTGTCTCCACCTTCGCCGGGCCGGGCATGGGTAAGCTCCCCCAAGACCTCGAGAACTATAAGTCCCACAGAAAAGTAAAAACGCCGCTGAAGTCCAGTCAGGTTAATACTGGGGTCACCAGCGGTCGTCTTGGGTCAAATCACCTCTTGAAGTTTTTCGCGGAAAACTGTTACTCTTTACTTTTTTTTGGAGCATGGTCTTACTTGATCTGTCTTGGGTCAGTGACCTCAGACGATCTGAAGTTGAAAAGTTGGCAAAATGTGTAAAAAGGATACATGACAGGGTAACCCAGGTTTCTGCGCCTTTCATCTTTTAGCCATCCTCCAAACACTGGAGGTGAGGTGCCCGTCCGTACCCCCTCCCCCCTGGTCCGGCGAAGGTTAAGCATCCATGATTATACGTTCTTGGATGATACGAGAAAAACGGAATCTTGTAACTGACACGTTTCACAGAAATCCTTACATACTGTTACACGATACAAGAATTTATGTGAAGCTTCGAGATCGGAATATTCCATTTTCCTGGTAACGCCTGTTCCCACTAACCTTCCGGACCCGGAAAATATAGAAGCTGAAATTGTCGCCAGATTTGAAGAAATTCCGTAAATCTGGTAAAACGGAAATCTACCGTAATTTCGCAACACCCAGCCGGAAAGTCGCGGTCCGTTTTGTCACAGCTCGGACAAGAGGCACGACGTACGAGGAACACAACGGATCATTATCATCATGGCAGACGATGAAGATACCTTGATAATTACAGTGCCCTTGTATGAATGATACTTCTTGTCTTGCAGCCACAGGTACTTGCCGACCAGTCATATCGTTCCTCATTTCATAAGGCCATAGCTTATAACCTCATTTGCCAGGTTCTTTATACAAAGATGAATTACGTCTGATAATACATGATCATACCTTACACAAAAATGAATTACGTCTGATAATACATGATCATAATGATCATAATGATGGTAATATACTGATAATACATGGTAATCATACATTACGTCTAGCATACATAAAGTGATAACTTGGGATGCACCGGATCGGGATTTGTGTGATCCGGCCGGATACCGGATATCCCGGACGGGATGCCGGATATCCGGCCGGATATCCAGCCGGATATCTTGCCTATCGTTATTATGCCTATCGTTATTATGCTTGCCTATCGTTATTTACTATTTGTTGCTTAAACATGAAACGATGGAATGGAAAAGACTGCGCTGAAAAAAGAATGGTCCCAAAAACTGAAAAATACAAAAATTATAAACAGCTTCTGAATCATTCCACCTAGCGCTTACAGTTACTGTGAGGTTTCGACATGTTCCACTGTAAAAAAAAGAAATAAAGAACACAACGATCATAGCAGAGCTCACCATCTCTGACTGTAGGCAAAAGGCAAAGGCTCCAGAATACGCAGAATGCCATTATGGTACCCTGGTTAACCTAGAATACCTGGCTTGATAAGCATTCTATACAAATACCAAGACATGTCGATTGAAGTACATTGTCCTTTAACCCGGACCGCCTGGGGGTATGGGCGCCGAATGACCCTGCAGTCGGTGCGCCCCTAAGCCCCAATAACCAACCAACCAACCAGCCTGGGGGGTGTCAAAAAGGGCACCCCTCGGTTTTACTTAAATAACATCTGAACAGTTAGAGTTAACCCGACCAAATTTTCAGTACCTGTTCATCAATTAATTTTACATATTTTGACATCAAACCATTTTCATGCTAGTCAAGTCATGGAGATATGACGTTATAAGTAAACTCTTGCATGTATGTTTCCGCCTTTTCTGGCGGTGGTGCGAACATGCTTCGTTTTTTGGATAATATTCGCGAATATCATGCATGAGTTATTTGGATTTACGTAGGACACGATCCTAAAGCGGATATACGACCATCACACGTCAACATCAGGGATCATGCTAGGTCACATGCATGATGAAAATTGGACTGATTTGCATTGTGGGTGATTGAAGTGGTTGTCGCTGACCTCCCCCATCATTCGAGCCAGACAAAAAAATCTATATGCGCCTCTTGGCAAGGTTCACAAAATGCAACGTGAGGTCATGTCAGGTCACGTCATAGGTAGGTGTCAAAAAGAAATGAAATGCAACATTCAACTGAAACAGATGAAGGTAGTTCAAATGAAAAAAAACAAATCAAGATCGTTTAGTAGCAGCATAGAGCAATTATTGTTCCTAGTTAGAAGAAGAAAATGACTATCTATCCTGGCCTGGCTTGACCTTGACCCGATCAAGAGCAGACAGGGCAGATCTAATAATCACGAGACGTCATCTCAGTTCTGTGCTTGACGCAGTCAAGAATCCCAGCGAATAATTATTGCTCTTAGGCAGGAAGAGTAATGCAACATTATCTGACCTGACCTAGATTGACCTTGACCGGATGAAAGTCAGGTAATGCAAAATTGGTCGTCAGAAGGTTTCACTTCCGTCGTTTTTGTTCCGTGCATCAAAACGGCTGCGAGTAGATATCGATCTTTCGCATGCAAGGTAAAACCATTATTTCACCTGACCTAGGCTGACCTTGACCAGACACTTCTTAACACTTTGGCATGCTCCTGATGCACAAAACTGCGACCTTACCTTCGATACCCAACTGAAGGCGCTAAGACCACTATTACTGATATGGTGTACGAACCGATGCCAGTTTTTCCGACGTCGTGCTTTGCATTGACGTGACTTGTGACGTCATCAGTCATGTGACCAGGGCTGACATAGTATTTCCTGAATCACAAGACTCAGGGCTATTGATTGGTGGTAGACCGGCTCAGATCCAACCGTTAGATCCCGAGATACCAGAGGGTGCCCTTTTTGACACCCCCAGGCAGTCGCGGGTACAAAAACACGCCAGGCGGTGCCGGATTAAGGCATATGTACAAGAATATTTGAGACAGACAAAAATGTTTGGAAAACAGAAAGATGATGTACCACATAATGGCCTGCTGAGCATATGCTGACTGTTGTTGCAATGCTCTGAGCTTGAGTCCCACCCTTTCAAATTATGTCTCAACCCTTCCGAACTCAGAAGAAAAAGCAGTGCTCCAGACCGACCTTGGACTCTGGCCGCTAAACGTCTCCAGAGATGGGGCGGCGGCCGATTTTTTAAACTCTTTTTTTCTATGCAGCGCCATGAAGTTAATTCTAAATTTCGACCGGAGATGGGGGGGGGGGCAGCTGTCCCTCTGCCCCTCTAATCAGCCGCCCCTGCTTGAAACTGTCAGCTACATCGACAATCTAATATAACATCGCATGTTGCTCCTGAAACGGTTTTGTAGGCAGACATTAGAACGTCTCGATTGGACACTCGAAGGCCAAACATCCGGCAATATCCCAACGGATCACAGAAATATCTGATCGGATACCGGATATCCGGATATCGGATAACCTAAAATATTCGGCCGGATATCCGGCCGGACCGGACATCCGGTGCATCCCTAACGATAACCAAAACTGCTCAACAGAATACATTACAAAACTTTACCACAAAATGCACCATGGACATGGAGTTTTACCACAAAATAATCAAATCGCCTCCAGCTCTTCCGAGGAATATGATGAGGCTCACAGGCTTCACTGGCTACCTGATCAGCAGTAAACTTAAATTCATGAGATCTCCACGAGAATCCTCATTTTCGACAGATGCCTCTGCCGCTGGTCGTCCTGCACAAACAACAGAACAGCTGATGGGTCCGCTGTTCGACCACCTACGACCTGAGTACACCAGCACGGCAGGTGCGTGATCCCAGCCTGGGTTTGTGCAAGATGTTGCCAGATGAGGAGGACCTGTTACCATTGATGCTGTTGGAGAGTGACCGTCCTCGTAAACATTCCATATGGATGCGGGAGTCGTTAACAAGAACATCCGTTTTATATATGATTTAGTATATTTCGTATATTAGATGACAAGTATATCCGTTTTCAACGCCCACAGCTCTCAGAGGCGGAATTCTTCAACTACCAAGGCGCCTTCACTACCATCCTCTTTGCAGCAGCTGACGCGAAATCCTCGTTCACGTACAATGATGTCGGGTCACACGGAAGCGCACATGACGGCAGTGTGTTCGCCCGGTCGTCCATTGGGAGACGACTGAATGATGGCTGCTTGGACTTGCCCCGGTGGGGCTTGATTACGTCTTTATTGAGAATGAGATATTCCGGCTGCAGAGCAACGTCATGCTTCCGTACCTCGGAAAAATGTGCGGGGGGGGGGGGCACACCGTCGAAAGCGGCTTGTTTTCAGTTGCCGCTTGTACCGCGCGAGGCGCTCAGTGGAGAATGTCTTTGGTATGTGTGCATGATTGGGGCTTTAGGGCGTTCCGACTACATGGTCCTAAGGCGCGTATCTGGTATTCTCGTGCCGAAGTGGCCAGTGTTTCGGCAGTCCATCGTCGCAAAACTGGAGACTGTGGACGCGACAACATGGCCGCCTGGAGTCAAACACCGCTCGAGCCTGACCACACATCATGTACCTACCATTTCTCCTACGAATCATGCGAATTAGCTTTTTATTAATTTACTATTGCTATTGTTTTATTATTATATGTATATTTTACATGCATATAAGTACACTATATTTATTATCACCATTTCATGATATATATATATATATATATATATATATATATATATATAATATATATAATTAATTTATTTTGCTCAAGGCGTAGCTGGGCCAGTTTTTTGGGGGCACATCAGGCCATTTTTGCCACTGTTGAAGGTGACAGAAAAACGGCTGCCAAACAATTCAAGATCTGTTGCTAAGACAGAATCAAAAAGTTTGAATGAGACGACCGTCAAAGCGGCGTGTATTCAGGAAGTTGCACACTATCGCACTATACACACTCACTCTGCAACGACACAGAGAAACCAATCCCACACAAGCTGGCATACTAGCAGTGCGCAACATGCAGCCTTAAGAGCAAGCAGGGGCATGCAACATGCGATGGTGGCCACAGCAACAAACATCAAGCAGTCCAAGCGCAAAGGCGTGCAACAAGTAAACCAAGGGTAGCCATAACAATATGCAACATCGAATGAACGTGGACTTGCAAGTGGACATCCGCCAAGGCATGGACATGCACAAGTCACAGTATAAATGTGTGGGTAAATAGCCGAGCAAACATACAGAAAGTTTTCTTGATTTGAGGCCACTTCCCAAAATAAGGTCGAAAGCCAAAATCTGGTTAATGTAAATATTTCTGACACTTGTTTTTAAAATGCGCGACGAAGAACATATTAGATTTAGCACAATGCTCTTTACTTGGCTTTCATAACTGGATTTTATCAGTTCAGGTCATCGAGCTATCAGTCGAGCGCGCTGACCCTATACGAACCCACGCGCTGTATTTGTTGTTTGTTGCTGTTTAAAACGTGCAAGTACATCCGTCACGACCGCCCGAAACAGGGCTTCTAGAAATATAGTCAATTCTGAGGACTGTTCAAACAATGTGAAATGAGCTCTAGACTATCATTAGTTAACCTGATGAACACACGACCCTGACAGGTCCTCCTTTTCACGTCCCTGGCGCCGCCTATGCAAACATAACGCAAACAATGTGGTACGATTAGTACTTACGATATACCAAAAATGGTTAATAACCGCCTAAAAAGAAGTTTCCAACTTTTATTTTACTTTAGCTGGAATATTTCCTCCCATTTTCCAACCATGTCAGTGTCCATGACTTTTCCTAAAATTCCAAACATACGGGCCATTACGATAAGTCTTTTTGAAACGAGCTAGATTCATGTATATATATATATATATATATATATATATATATATATATATCTATAAGCCCGTTTCTGAGTATTTGTCCCCCAAACCTTGCAGAATCCATCCTTATAAAGATTTTCAAAACATCTTTTTTATAAAAACGTAGGTTACGTCATGACAAATCAGGGGCCGAACAGGTCCTCCCAGATGGAAATGCGCGGCTATGGCCAAAACGTCGAGTGTTTGCTAATATATATATATATATATATATATATATATATATATATATAGCGTATAAGCCCAAATTTCGCCCGGTATGAAGAAAGCTGAAGATCTTTATTATATCACGCCCGCAGTCCCAGTCTGTTCGAACCATTTCTGACTTTATTAAGTAGCGCTAAGGGTATGGAAATAGGGTTAGTGGTAAGTCGATACCACCGCGGTTTGAAAATGCATGACATGAGTTATTTTTATATTTGAAACATGGCAGCAAGTTCAACGTCGGGCAAGGTGCGTTACAGTGTGATCACGGTAAGACGGAAACAGTTCTCGGGGAGAGGCATACGAAACACATTTCCCAGTGTCTCCTCAGGATAGCTGGCGTACTGTCCACCAGCTCCGGCATCCAGGCCAAGCGGGTTAAAGACACACGCCAGGCGTTTATATGATGAAAAATCGGTGCCATACAGTAATATTTCGGGTTTGTTTTCCATGGTAAACAGGGAAATGTCTCCGTGTTGGGGGTATGTGGAGCACACTCCACCCTGCGCACCTCTGCAGTGGCCACATTTCCCGAAGCCGTTGACTGCGGATTCACATCGACGACCGTTTCTTCAAAGCCAACATTCAGCATCACAGTGTTGTCCGCTGGTGACGGAGATACTTTTAGCTGCGCTGATGTGAGCGTCCGCGGGTGGCCTCTGGCTGTCTCCTACCAGGCAGGAAAACTGTTGGCACCATCCCTTTCCGCAGACGCCTCTGAGCTGCAGATAAAATAGAATATGGAACGTAAGTGACGAAAGGAAGCAGCTATCAGCAGGTAGGAAATGCCAATCAGAAATTCATCTGACATGAACCACAGAAGTGCGAAGTAATTAATCACATATCGCCTAGGGGAAACAACCAAAAAATTGGTGGAGATCCAAATACAATTCCGGAATATATTCCTGAAGTGCAATGCCATATACGCATACATCACATGGGCAATATAGTACCAGGCATCACTTTTTCTGCATTGCGATGTTCCCTGGTTCTTAATTTCTTTAAAAAAAAACGTTAGTTTCATCACTTTACACCTTATCCGCCCACGCTTTTGTACTTCAAAGGTCCATCCATTACACATCTTGCGATTACCGCAAAGTCCACCAAGAGCTCTCCGCCCTGGGTTAGCACTGACAGAGCTCTACCAAGATGAGCGGATGGTTGCTATTATGATAGACACTGGCAATCTTCTTTATAACAGAAGACAACATAATTTTGCGAAAAAAACCTTCAACGTTGCAGTCATAGGCCACCCCCGGGATAACAAATGTCTATAACAAAGAGTCCTGTTGATATGTTTTCTTGTGTACGTGCAAAACCAAACTGTCTCCTGGCATAAAAAATGTTGTCACTTCCTAAAATCACGCCAGAGGCCCGGAAGCCTATACAGACCATATCTAACCTTATTAAGATAGATAACTGTTATTCTAAAATGAAACGAAACGCATAATGCACTATATGCCGTACTCATATGCCATGTAGACAAGCGATTCAGTACTATCACAAGATGTGTACTGTGCTTGAAAGGAATGTCACCAACCACCTAATCCAAGGCCATTATTCAACTTACTGATTCATGCAGCCTTTCAGCCATGGTTCAATGGTACATAAACCTCTTCTTTGAAATGAAATCTGCATATCCTGCTGTGCTTGTTTGGCTTCCAAAGCTTCTATTTGTTGTTTGAGTCAGCTCTTCGAACAGCAATGACCCATGCCTATTTCAGCTGGAAAGCAAAATGGCCACGTGAGTGATAACAAACTGAGTTTTGGTTACAGTGGTACAAATGCATGCCACTTCCATATGAGGACCACCTAGAAATGGCAAAGCATGAACAACGTGCATTCCCTTTTCATTTATCAATCAGTCCCCTTTTACGGATAATAAACCATTAGCTGAAAGTCGGATTACTGTCAATGAACATTTCAAGGATGCCATTTCATTCCTTTTGTGACATAAACATGTAGACGTGGTTAACATAAACAGGAGAATAAATGAAAAATAAAAACCGGGAATTTTGGAAAGAGATGAAGACAGATAATTTCACGAGACAATTACGTTTCTGAACATGCATTTAACACCTGCTGCCCACGCTAGGGTTTGTTGCAGTGAAACCACGCAGCTGTACCCAAAAACATACCTTCTCGTCCGACTGAAATCGATGTGCAGGGCCATGAACGCTGCATCCAGGGACAGAGCGCACAACCATCCTCATCGACTCCTCGCGTCTTCGCAGGAAGTGCTTCACTGCAGTCGCGAGGGGCCCCACTGCTCTTCCGCGGACGGAACTGCGCGCCACTCAACGCCGCGCGGGCTCCGCGGCTCGCCATGCGTTACCAGCGTCATCTATCACGAAGAAAACTGAAGTGCCCCACTGAGCGGTGTCCGAGGCCAAAAACAACTAAATTCTGCCCGCGAAAAAAAATCTGTCGCACGCCATTCCCAAATGTCGACCAAACGTACGCAGTTCAAACATGGTGTCTGATTTACATTCTTGAATACTTTTATCCACGTTTTAGAAACTGGATTAGGCGTAAAGTAGAACAATGGTCCGCGATCCATCCAGCTTTATTAAGTCCAAGAAACCAAACAAGACAATGTCCAATGTCCGTGACCCAGCATTGTTAGTTCCCTTGACCCATTGCGCATTGCATGCAACCATACTTCAGTTATGAGCCAACGCGGAGACGTGGTTGGACCTGGATTCGACGATCGACCTACGCCTATCAGAACGTCATCAATCGTCCACTGAAAAACCTTCTTTCAGGCCATGATGTGATTCTCTCCCAAAAAGATGTTTACTTCGCTATATTTAAACAGCATACGTTGAAGCAGCTCTAGGAAATTTAATCCAATACCGGATTATGCAATGTGAGTGTCAGATAAATGTGGTGGAGAAACATAAGTTCCGAAAAAAAACATATCAGTTCCTTTTGGTTTAATGGTTTAATTCACGCCACGCAGGTTACGTGATGAGTGAGACCATGTATCCTACTCATACCATAACTGTCACGGACAGCGAAACAAAAGGTACGTCACCCTCGCCGCCAGCGCAGCCACCAGTTCAGAGCCCACCTGAAGCGACGTGACGTAGCTGTAGTGCGGCTCCCACTCGTCCTCCTCGGAGTACGTCTCCCACGTGACTTCCATGGAACTCGTCTCGGAGTTCCATACGCGGACGCGGCCTCTGTCGTCGCCCCAGACCACCCGGCGGCCGTCGAAGAGGACCGCGCCCTCCACGGAGTCGTAGTGCAGGACGGCCAATTCGGAGCCAGACACCAGGTCCCAGAGCCGCACAGTGTCATCGCCCGAGCCGCTAGCCGCTCTGGCAGCCCAACGTAGTGTCAAACGCAGCGAGCGAGCCGCGCAGAACACGCCTCATGCACGCCTGTGCAGCCATACACACCACGGTAAAAAATATGTTCTCGAAAAACTTTCATCCAGCCCGAGTTAAACAGCTGCTTCAACCAGCCCTGCCCGCCCCACCCCTGAGACCTGCCCCGACCCCGTGCGGCCCACCTGGTGCCACTGATGGCCACACTGTGGACTAAGTCGTCATGGTCCGTCAGCTGGTGCAGGCGGCGCCCGGTTAGCGCGTCCCAGACGGACAGCGAGCCGTCGACGGAGCCGGACACGACCAGGTCACCGGCCACCTGGACACAGCTGATCTCGTCCTCCTCTCGCATCAAATGCTGCAGAACGCCCTGAGGGGCCGACCAGACCTGGCAGCAGCACGGCAACCGGTCACCCCTGAGACCACACCTGACAGCAGCACCGTAACCCGTCATCCCTGACCACACCTGGCAGCAGCACCGTAACCCGTCATCCCTGACCACACCTGGCAGCAGCACCCTAACCGCTCACCCTTGAGACCACACCTGACACCAGCACCGTAAACCGTCACCTCTGACCACACCTGACAGCAGCACCGTAACCGGTCACCCCTGACCACACCTGACAGCAGCACCGTAACCGATCACCCCTGACCACACCTGACAGCAGCACCGTAACCCGTCACCCCTGACCACACCTGACAGCAGCACCGTAACCGATCACCCCTGACCACACCTGACAGCAGCACCCTAACCGGTCACCCCTGAGACCACACCTGACAGCAGCACCGTAACCCGTCACCCCTGACCACACCTGACAGCAGCACCCTAACCGGTCACCCCTGAGACCACACCTGACAGCAGCACCGTAACCTGTCACCCCCGACCACACCTGTCAGAGGCAAAGTAACCGGCCACCTCTCAGACCACATCTGACAGTAGTACCGTTACCAGCCACCCCTGACCCATCCTGACAGTAGCAATGTAACCGGTCACCGTTTGTGACAGGATCGGGGCCGGTCTGCGTACGATACGTCGAGACTGGGCTTACACGAAACACAATGAAATGCCCGAATGGTAAATCGTTTACAAACGATATAACTGAATAGCCTGCCTGGATCGCCCTGCTCGGTCCCAGTCCATCTACAGACAATTATCCAGCTGCGAGACGACGCAAGTCCTCACTTTCAAGACCATCATGCAGCCGTAAGACACGAAGCATAAGATATACCTCGTTAGGTGTTATCCTTAGTGGAGCAAGCTTAAAAAAGATGTTAAATCGCAAACGCTGTTGTCTCGGCCTCTTATGAGCGCCGAATGACCTCGACGTCGATGCACCCCAAGCCCCAATAACCAAACAGCTGCCGTTTCGCCTCGGTTCTTAACTGACCTGAAGCGAGGCTTCTTTATGAAAAGAAGAGATGATGAGCCGATAAATTATTACACAAACACACCGCAATTCTTTGCAATTCCATCTCCACGTGACTCAAAAGTCCCCGTGCCCCTTGCACGGGAGACAGTGACCGTCACGACTCAGTACGCACATGCAGTGACTGGTCGTTGCGTGCCGTGATGATGTGGTCACCGTGCACGGCAACGTGCTCGATCGCCCAGTCCAATCTCTGCCGACACGTCAACAACGGACGATCAGCAGTGATGGGACACTAGGCGTGAGACAGTGTGCACGCACGACAGATCGGATAACCTGCCAAATGGTAAGCCAGTCAAATGCAGGGAACGACCCATTTCCTGTCTATTTCGCTTTCCAAATATCTGCGCACGCCCAAACATACGAAATCCAGAGAATCACATGCAAATGTTGAAGTTTCTCCTGGTACGCACTGTTCGAGTTTTCAGTTGCCTAACGGTGGCGGTACTACAATCACGACTCATCATCAGGTTCCCAGATGGGCAAAGCGGGCCGACCCCCGCCCGTCCCCACCTTGGGCGGTAGCAATGACTGCTTGGTCCAGGCCAACCGCCGCAAGTACAGCTGGCGTGAGGACGCCGCCTGCCCGGCCGGGTCAACGCCCATCCGGTGGCACCAGCGCTGCCACACGCTGCTGTCGGCGGTGACGGCCCTCCAGCGGCGGCAGACGCCGGCCGCGCTCAGCAGGTCCCGCAACGACAGCCAGGACAGGATGTCCACCAGAATCTGCCTCCCACACACGACAGGATGTTCATCAGAATCTGCACCCCCCCCCCCCCCCACACACACACAGAGCACGGTCGGGAATGAATCGGCGGCGGGGGTGCGGAAGTCTGCACATAATGACGAAATGTTTTTCGTGCTTTATAACCTGAAAGGGTGAGTTGGTGGCTGTTCCTAGCAGACGTCATCCCTGAAGCGATTATGGCGGAATGTTCAGCGGACTCGGACCGAACGCAGGACGGACGAGATGGAATATACGACAGACCCCCCCTCCAAAAAAAAAACCGACTGTGATCTCGAAATCTTTCAGTCAGATGTACCGCCCTCATACACGCACGTAATGAACGAGACGGTATACACAACAGCAATGAGTCAAAAGCAACGTCTCCCTCACCTCGTCCGGCAGGCAGCTGGTCAAGTCCGGGAACAGCACCTGCTCGGCCATGCGCTTCAGCTGCAGACGCTCGCCACGGTCCAGCGAGTCCAGCAGGGCAGTTAGCTTACAGAGACCCGACGAGCCGCGGGTCTGCCGAGAGCAGCGGCGGCCGGCCGGCCGCCGGCGTCACAAACTCAACGGGTTCGCAGACACGGCCAGCTCGGCACACAGGCAACGTCGTCCATAGAAGTGTGGCGGACCGCGTCATCAATGCCATCCATGGTACTGAGGTGGCTGACAGAATGCACTTTAGGCTGACCAGACACCTGACAACGACTGTTAATGATAAAGAAAAGCCACACACAGCGGGCATTTATACATGTTGAAAGAAAAACTAGAGTTCACAGAAAACACGTTATTCCACATCTGACATGGACACACACCACTTTATTAGAGAAAAAACATGGGATTTCCACCTCGCTGCAATTACCTCACGTACCGTGATTTCACGACAGCACAAATATGCTCACCTCCGAGCCGTCCGATGAAAATGGGCGTGGAGTCATTCTGACTCCACTTGAGTCTGTTGAATGTTTGGTGAGTGGCATGGCATCACTTGGAAACTGTCCCAGCACAGCTTCACAGCATGATGTATCCATTGCTGAATCTAAGGCACTGGAAATCTGTCCATCTGGTGCCTGATTGTCATCACTGACGAGATGGGGCACCTCCATCGGCGCTGGCTTTTCACCAACTCCGGAGAGAGACTGTGCATCTGTAACTGTGTGTAGGCCAGTATGAGGTTTACAAACATTGACTGAGAGAGCTTCTGTCATGGTCTTGAGCTCTGAGTCATTCCCCTGGGAATATTCAGTGGTGGCCCCCTGCTTCTCATCTTGCCCAAGGGGAAGGACGTTTTCTTCAAGTCTGTCAATTTCCAGATCCTTGCAGAGTTCGATCAGCTCTGAAACAGAGCATGTGTAGTCTCACAATAAAATGTCACGTCAAGTGATGCCAACGTGCGTCATCATCAACACGTATTAAAGGCCGTTCAGCATTGATCACTCCAGCTTAAGGTCGCAAAGGCTGTTTGGTCGTACGACGTCACAGGCAGTGGGTACAGTCCAGTTTTCGGTGATGGGGCCCCGAGGCACGAGCTCAGCAGCTCCGAGCCGCTCACCACTCAGCTGCCAGCGCTCGGCCACCACGGAGCCGGTGTAGAGCAGCTGCAGCAGCAAGTGCAGCTGGTCGGCTGTGACGCCGCGCAGGAAGAGCAGCGGCGCCGGCTCCTCCGGCCCGGCGGCCAGCAGCAGGCGGCGCAGGCCAGCGGAGCGGGCCGCCAGCACGGCCCGGTGTGCCGACACGGCAGTCCCCGGCACCGCCAGCGTCACGTCCGTGAACGAGCCCTGCCGGCAGCGTCACGCCTATGGACGAGCCCCGCCGGAGGCGTCACGTCCGTAAACTAGCCCTCTCGGCAGTGCCACGCCCGTGAACGAGCCCTGCCGGCCGCACCATGTCTATGACGGGTCCCGTCAGCAGCATCAGGTACATGAAGACTGTCAAAGGCATCAATTCCATAAACAATCACTACAAATGAAGATGTATCCGTGAGTAACCTTAGTCAGCCTTAAATCACACCGTTGGAAGCGTCGAAGGCGTGACAGTTAATAAGCTTGCAACTCCAAATTGCATCCGTGCATCCACAGATAGGCAGGAGCATGATCCATTTTCCCCACTTTGAGTACGATTACGTATCGTAAGAGACACGTAATTGTACGAAAATTGCCGGCGTGAAAATTACCGTGTCTTTAACTCAACGTTTCGGCGTATATGTTGAACAAATCTGAGAAATTAGATGTGTATCGGCATTTGCGGACCTTTACTTGTGCGCTGGTGCCTTTACCTATGCGTTATTAGTCACAGTACTTGAGATTCAGGCCGTTTCTCGGTCTCATGCAGTCGGCTATGAGAAAACATATATAGGACGTAAATTGCTTACGTACCATCTAAAACTAAAAAATAAGACGAGTTTCGAGGTCTAATCGTCACAAGCTTTCCAATGGTGTGCTTATTTTTATAGTGCGACCAACCGTTCGTGAGTTAGAGGGGAGCGGCCAACTTCTCCCCCCCCCCCCTCGTTGGGCGTGATGGTTTGACGAGGGGGTCGTGCGCGGGTTAATTCAAGACACCGAGATGCGTTGGTGGCCGTCTTCCAGCCTGCCTCCCGTCCCCGGGAGGGGTCTCTTTTCTCCCACGGCAGGTGGTCAGCACCGAGGCGCCCTGGTTTGTTCCATGGCTACGGACTGAGCACAACAGTCATCACTACCGTTGGATGACGTGCTAAGGAGCTGACAACGAGTTCGGATCGGACGGGTGGGGGTGAGCTGGCTGGCTGCCTCTACGGTCGCCTCACGTCATACGTTTGCGGAGGCAGCTGGGGTGGGCATGCGGAGCGACGTCGGGCGTCTCTGCGGGCATTATTCCCTACTATGTAGATGAATGCGGGCAGGGGCGTTAGTTAAATACATTGCTTTAGACCTTATTCTTTACTTTCTGTCTGTCTCATATCTACTGCGGCAGATTTTTCGTTCCTATTACTCATTTCCCTTCAATACCGGCAAAAAATATTTGGTGGGCCCAAACTAAAACAGGGTGGGCCCAAATCACCATTGGGCGGGCCAGGGTCCTATCAGAAGAATATAAATCAACACCCCTAAATGCGGGAACAGTGAACACATTATTCCAGTTTAATCACGCATTCAGTTTTATAACTGGCGATACTTTGCACCCATATTAAATGTGACTTTAATTCCACATTTCCCCATATTTTTGGTTGCTGTCTCAGTTGCCTCTAATGACGAGCCGCCACTGCTCACTCCTTGAAGAAATCACCAGAAGCCCAGTCTGCTGTATCCTTCCCCAGAAATTCGGACTTCAGTCCTGTCACGTGACGGAAGCTCTTCGTCCTGCTGATGAAGAAGCTGTCAAGCCCCTTTGTTCTAATGGTGCTTGGACCTGCGACCGCCCGCTTAAGTGGCTCGCTCGCGCTCACTTAACCTTCGTCGTTCTCTTCCACAGCATTGGCCATTGCTTATTTGTCGTCGACAATCACCGGTGCAGTCGGGTGGGGATGCCCGGGGCCCGCCCCCCACCACGCATTTTTTCCTTTAATAGCACGGACGCAGCACGCAAGGTGTCTTGCCATACTCCGTGTATGGAAATGTGCACCGGTGATCAATAGGAGCCTTCTTAGTGAAACCCACTGCACATCGTCTTCCCCGCAGGCGGTTTTCGGATGATTTCAGTTGCCACTCAGCTCCGGAGCCCCTCCTCCAGCCCTAAGAAAATCTTGACTGCGCCCATGTCGTCAATGGTCCTCTCGTTCAGGAGTGCGAGAACTACTAGGTGCTCGCTCAAATACCAGAGATAGCCGAAGAGTTTGTTAAGTGTGACCTCTGACATCACGGCTCTTGCTTGTCTTTGTCATTCTCAGACTGCCCTTGGAGCATCCACTGACTGCCCTTCCAGCATCCACTGAGCTATTTCGTGACTCTCAAGTCCTGCACTGGAACCAGACAAGCAGAAAGAGAGAGAGAGAGAGAGAGAGAGAGAGAGAGAGAGAGAGAGAGAGAGAGAGAGAGAGAGAGAGAGAGAGAGAGAGAGAGAGAGAGAGAGAGAGAGAGAGAGAGAGAGAGAGAGAGAGAGAGAGAGAGCTGGATACCATGCCCTGATCGACAATCTGACCAGAAAGATGAAGATGTTCCTAAGCCCGGTCTGCCGTCTGGCGGACATTTTGAACCGCTGCCGGAACATCCAGGACCTCCGTGCATAGATGGCCTCGCCATCCACCGGGCCCGGTGCAGAGCACCTGGAGCCAGAAGGCGGACTCCACCTGATGGGACGCAATCAACGCGAAGATCGCCAGTTCCAGCAGCTCAGGGCAGTCGTCCCACGGTTGGCGCTCTCTGGTTGATCCTTGGCGAACGTGATGACCTGATCAGAGACTTCCCGGATATCTTCTGCCACTAGTTCGTCATCCGCTCCAGCAGAGGGAGTCGATCGGTCAATGCAGCTCCACTGCTTCCGGAACTGCTTAAAGCTGAGAATATTTGGTCCAGCTGACGGGCCCACGGACGCCGAGAGCGCAGCTCCTAGCACGATTTCCAGGACATGGTGCCGGCAAGCCAGGCTGCGCATTCCTTTCCCCAACTTCTGCTCCGCCGGGGAACAGCCTTCGTCGATCCCGCCCGTACGTCAAGCCGTGGTGTCGAAGCACACGCCAACAGCTCGAGCTGCGACTTGATAATCGCGATCGGCTTCAGTAACAGACTCTGCAACTGCCTTCCCGGTCCTCGATCGGAACTGTGGGACTCCAACCAGCTGCCCGATTCCATCGTCAGAGACCGGAACTGGAACGCGATCAGCGCTGTCCCTTTCGACTACGTCCACCATCATCTTCCCGCTCCAGTGAACCACCAGGGGCGTTGACAGGGTGAACTTCGTTAATGCACCCGATATGGCCTTGCGACGTTTCATACGCTGCGACGAATTGAGGATCGGTTTATCGCCAGACGGAAGATATCACGGCCCAGGCTTTGCGCTGTTGGTTCGATCACGTGAGTGGCACTCCGGTACGATCCAACGCAGCAGCAAAATTCGCGTCCACGACCGTAATCGCTCTTCTGGCTCGCATGGATAGCGGACTTGATGAGGTGCATGGCACTGCTCTGCAATCATCCCTTGTGCAACGGCTCTGTGCGTCATCTGCATCACTGTTTGGAGAGTGCAACGCTATCATCTCCCCCAGACGACCTTTCTGTGCCCCACTTACATTCGCCGCGCACGTGCATATGTTCGCTTTTCCGCTTTCTCTTCCTTCCCGTGCAGAGTGCTGTCAACTGACCCCACCGTGCCCGCCATTTGTCTTCCCGTTCGGCGAGGAGGAAAAGTCGATTCCCTTCGACAATGAAAAGGATCAGGGAATCTTCATGCGCTATATCAAACTGCTCCTCAAGCGATTCCGTGGATGCAGCTTCTTTGTTATCAAGAAATTCGAACGTTTTTGCCGATTGCCTTTATTCTCCTTCAGTACGTCGCTCATTAACGATCTTCAGGATGGCTTCGACAAAGTGCTTCTTTAAACGCGTCGAGATGTACGCCATTCCCCAGTCTCATGGAACCTCATTAGCAGTCATCGTTGCGTCTTCCCGAATGCTGATCTTGTCCGATAGACGGTGATGAAAAACGGACGTGATCGTCTTTTCTTGGGACGTTTCCTTTCAGACGGCGATGAGGAACGTCGTGCAACGTGCCACACGTCAGTCGACCTTCGAGTTCTCGCCCTCGCCATTTTAATCGTCTAACATAACCACGGAATGCCATAATCAAACCCCTCCCTTCGACCGGCGTATCCGAGGAGGCAGGGGGGAGAACCCATCTCAGCCATGGCCTTCCAACCGCGAAGGGGGGGGGGCAGGCAGCCATTTGCCAGCCCCCCCCCCAAAAAAAACATATGGCATGGCTATTTCTACCCAACCAGAGTCTGATGTCGCTGGACACCCGAACCAGCGGCCAGCGTGTCCCCCCCCCCCCGGTCGCTGACTCGCTGACCTACCATCCATGCCAAGCAAGCTCTGGTTTGGCCCCCCAAAGCGGGCCACTGGATCCGCCCCTGCCCTGCGTCTGGGCTGACCGCACCACGCACAATGAAGCCAACTGAAATGCGATCGTACGCCTTGGACGTGACACGCTGGCTGAACGTGGCTGGCCCGCTGCTTCCGTCGAGGAGCCACCAGCGAAAAGCCAAGTGACTCCAGTCGTTCGTGAGCTGAGCCTGGATACAATAGTGTATGCAATGGCTATACAATAGTGCATACAACAGTGTATACGTAGTGTATATACAGTGTATACAGTAGTGCATACAATAGTATATACATAGTGGATACAATAGTGTATACATTGTGCTGATGCTCTTATGAATGCGTTGCACTACAAGAGGCCTAAAAAGTTGGAAGGCACGGTGGTGGAAGCCTCACATGCCCTGTTATAGGTCTGGTCAAAAGATCGAAACCCGCAGGTGGTTCAGTGAGATGATTCCTGAATTAGTGTTTTTTCCTGTTGTAAGACTACGGTTTCGTACATGGTAGCTACCCCTGAACATTGTACGATCGTCTTAAAATTTTCGCATATTCTCGCCATTTAACACCAACTGACAGGGTGCCCGACAACATTTCAGAAGGTAAGTTTTGGGACTTCCCAAGCCCAAGTACGCTGTTGACAGGCTCACGGAGACCTTCACGGCCCAGCACGGCTCCCTCAGAAGTCAGCATAGGCTCGTTTGGTGCAGAGAAGGCATGATGACTCGCAAAAGCGCCTGTGTTGTTAACAGCCCAGCAGATGCCTTTCTGGCATGACAGGGACTCCTGTACTGTCAGGTGGGGACACTCCATAAGATACCATTGCTCCCTTTACAAGTCGAAAGCTGCAAGGGTTCTTTCACAGAAAGCAGGGGCCCCTTCATGGGCTGGCTTTGCAGGTTCTTTACAGGGTCACCCCTACAGATTCGGCAGGGCCTTCCAATGGCCTGCAGAGTAGCCTTTTTACAGGCCAAGAGGGCCCCTTCATAGGCCAGCAAATTGTCACTCTTCAAGCTGATGGGTCATCATTTTGGACTGTGGAGCCAGCAGTAGGAGTCCCTTTAAAGGACAACAGGGGACCATCCAAAGGACTGTAGGTGGACCCTTTACACACTAGCATGAATCCTTTATAGGCCAATAGGTCATGCTTTACAGGCCTGCATGGGCTGTACAGGCTAGCAGAGGACCCATCTGCAGACCTGTAAGTGGAGTCTTTACAAGCCAGCAGGGGCCCCTCAATGGGCCAACAGGAAGCATTTCAACAGCCAGCATGGGCTTTTTTACAGGGCCTTTCTGCAGGCCTGCAGGGGGGTATCTGCACAGCAATGCAGGAACCCTCTCCTAGCTCACAGAGGGCCCTTACAGGCAGGCAGGAGGAACCTCTACAGGCCCATTGGCAGGTCCTTCACAAGCTGGCAGGGGTGCTCTTTACAGGTCAAAGGGTGCTACCTCCACATGCTAGCAGGAGCCCTTAGCCACAGAAAATGTAAAAGGCAGCCTTAACTAGTAGCCTAACAGGGTGTAGCCTTAGTTAGTATGTAACTCCTTTGCACTGAGGGCCCCTACTAACAGTGCTCCTTGCCTGGGGGAACCCAAGGCAGAGTGATCAGGAAATCCCTTTGCTCTTCACACAGGGGACACATTCCAGCTAAAATCTCAACTCCTATGTCCAGATTTCAGCCCAATGGGGTCTGCTCAGTGCCAAGGCAGTTCTCTGGCCCAGAGCGGGCATTTCAACCAAATAAATTTATTTCTGCCATTTGCCTGTCAAAACCAGATAAAATGCCATAAAGTAACATATGATACCAGGAATTATTGACACTCCAAATGTTACCACTACCTTAAAAATAGCTGCTATTCTGCTTTTTCTTCTATATAAGTCACTACTGTACAAAAACTTTGATTAAAGGGAGCATTTTAATGCAAACTTTAATACATGAAACACAAATTGGCCTATTGCCACCTACATGATCTCTAGATCCATTTACTAATCCATTTATTTATTGCAAAAAAGTTGCCAAGCACCAGCCATCAGTAGTTTGGACACAGTGACTGTGTTGCAAAAACAGCATTCACTATTTGTTCCAGTGACTAGATGTGGCTATTTAAATCATTATGACATTCAGAGTTGCATTTGAGGGTATTGTATGAAACATTTTGTATTCTGTGTTGATTTAACAACAATCTGTTGCTGATCCACTATGTCAGTGATAATTAAATGTGGCATGCATAAGATAAAATATTTGCTTTAGTTGTTCTGATGCATATTTTCAAAATCACAAATAGCTGTGTGACTACAAATGCAACCTTAAGGCAACCTTTTTCCATGGCACTGTTCAACAAATGAATCAAAACATAAGTTTTCGAAATGCTTCAGTTTTAGGTTTACCACCACTTGCATCTGCCACTTTTATTCAGTCACCTGATGCCACATTTTCAATTATCCCACATGTTAATATAAAAACAGAGTCTAAATGTCACCGCCATCCTAAAAGCATTAAATGGCTCTTTCCATAACAAAATTTACTCCAAATTTTTCCACCATTTTTGGCCATTTCCTGCCATCCATACTTTCAGCTAGTGGCCAGTTTTTACCTGTTTAAACCAGGGGCAGATATTTATTCAGCTGGCTGCTGCCCACCTTACTCCAGGCCCCTGGGTACACATCCATTTGAAATTACCTTACCTTACCTTACCTACAGTTGTGAGGAATTTGAACTTAACTGGAAGAGCATTAACAGACAAATCACGACAAACATTTTTCCCATTTTTCCCTCTCAATAGTACACTTGATGAACCACTACACAATGAACCTATAAGTGAATGGAATGAATATGCTGTATGAATATAACTAACTGTCCTCTTTCAATTACGTAGTCAGACATTCCTAAGCCTGCAACAACTAGGCATTTACAGGTTTCCCAGCACACTACTCACATCTACCCAGAACTGATTCACACTGGCTGATATGGATGAGCTGTACCCTGGCCACCTTAGACATTGAAATTCGGTTTGTTTGTTTGTTTGTTCGTGAGTCCGAACACACAAGTCCTTGCTGTGCCGTTGACGGTCTGTCTCCATGCTGCGCGGCACAGGAAATCCTTGCGTGTGCAATACGGAAGATCTGAAATTCTAAGCGCACATTCACAGATCACTGTAACCTCGGTCCATGCATGGGTGTAACCGGTGTAGCCACGGGGGGGGGGGGGCACCCCTTGCATTTCTGGCAAAATGGGCTTTTGTTGTTCCAATTTTGTTCAGGAAGTGACAGTTTCCCGCGATTTTCCGTTCAAAAATGAGATTTTGAGACAGACTGTCCTGCACCAAATTCTGATTTGTCCCCCCCTCCATTTCTGTGCGGTGGCTTCATCCATGGGTCAATGAGTGGCATGTAATTACAAGACCGCTCAAAAACGAGTCACGTTCAATACGTCCTCTGAAAAATTTAGGGCTTATGCGTCTGAAGAGTGTTAACCTTAAGGCAGACTTATTGCATTACGTCCTAAAAGCTTGGACCCGTCCGTCCGAATACAGGGAACAAAGTTTAGGATAAAAAAATCCTAAAGTTGGCCAAATTCAGAACCAATACATACTAAAAAAAAGTGTTATAGGAACAAGTTTAAAAACAATGTAGTGTAAAAATATCGCTTTGGAAAACGTGCTGAGATGATTTGAAACCAAAAATGCGTATGAGTAGTGGGTAAAATGGATATCCACTTTGTTTCCCAGGCTGTCTGGACTTCACAGTATGTTTTAAGAAAGCCCCCCCCCCAAAAAAAAAGGAATGAGCACTAACGGTGAGATCATGGGAAAAACAGGACATCAGTAGAACAGTCAGGCGATGAGTACATTTGGTGAGACATGAACACAATTTGCTGGACTAATAAATATTGTCAATTGAAAATCACAGCATTTTAACTCCGACGTGCGTCGGATATGGCGCCTCCGTGCACGTGGTGCCGAACTGTTCCGCGTGGAGGACGGCGTGGGGTGCGAGTGAGGATGATTGTGTGAGGTGTGATTGCCCGGGTGAGGCAGCGACTGTAATGTGTCCTCGCTAGCTCAGTGGACTCAAACCAGGCAAGAACAGAGACCCCACTACATGATATAAGATTCTGGTCGTCTGAACCCAAGAGGCTGTGCGTAGGTCCTTTGCCAAACAAACTGTGGATAGGGATTCGCCCTAACCAGGGCTGTATGCAGGATTTCGGAGTGGGAAGGCACAACTGAAGATTTTCGAATGAAAACTCAGTTTATCGCTCCGTAGGTGCGCAAAATTTCGTGCATGACCTACAACATGGTATAGGGGCACGAAAGTTCCTCTTCAGTTGGAAGAGATGCATTTTGGATCAGATCTTCCATCATTGCCCATAGGGGCAATGTTAAATTTCAAAGAAGTTGGGACTGAAGCCCCCTTGCCCCATGGGTCCTGTGTCTGTGGCATTATATGTACTTGATCTGTGATTGTATGTATCCCATGTACAGCTTTGAATCTGTGTGCTTTGAATTTTTGGTTGTTTGGCATTATTCACATGCATATTAATACCTGTCTAAAACTGATGAAGGGGTTGCACATGCAGTAACATTCAGGCAGGTGTCAACTTGCCTTAATAGCTTGTGACTTGCAACAGTGCTGCAACAGATAGTGGGCTTGAATCTGCAGGAATTGTAAACTTGTATTCTACAGTTCCTTGACTTGGGTATTCTGCCAACTCTCATTGACTGCAGGGGGGGGAACCATTCAGAGGGGAAATGGTGCACAGTAAGAGCAATACCTTGGAATTCATCAGGTTATTTGATTATCAGCCATTTGACTTGGTTTCTCAGGCATGACAGTAAATGAGATATCTCACATTGACAGGACACCATCACTAACCACTGGGCCAGGTGATGTGTGCCAGTATATTTCAGATCATGGGATTTTTCAATGCCATATGTCTAAATGGCATGTGAAACATTTGGGGATTTGGATGAAATGTCCAGTGAACTGTATCAAGGAAATGTAGTCCATTCAGGAGGTATTCCTGATTGTTGCCAATCCTGTTTGCTGCATCAAACAGTTGCCAAGCAGCATCAAGGACATTTTTTCTGATTTAACCTTTCTGTGCAGATACAGCTGTGGTGGTCCTCAGTTTTGAAGTCTACAAAGGGTGTGAAACCAGATTCATATGCCATTTTGATTGTGCAGATCCCACTGATGGATGAGAGCTCTGATGAGCAAAAGGTCAACAACTTGTTTTCTAAGCAAGCATGATGAACATCGATATCCAACTCAGAGTGGCTGTGATGTCAGTTTACATCACTGATAAATGATTAAATGGAAGACATGGCTCTAATCACCCATTGTGTATGACTGAGTGTTTTATTGCAGGCCCAAACTGCTGAAGAGGGGTGGTTTTGAAAAAGGTGAGTGTTTGGAACTAATTTCTTATAGATAATATTAATTATGGCTTCAAAATAAATCACATTAATACAGTAAACATCATATGTAATAATATCACAATGCTTATATATATATATATGTTTATGTATACATATATATATATATATATATATATATATATATATATATATATACATACATATATATATCTTTGTGGACATATATGAAACATTGTCCTTGCTATCTGTTTCCATCATCTAAATGTACTGTGACATTTTGTTGACATTAATAAGTTGTGTTTTCTTCCCCATACCTGTGATGAACTAAGATATCCAACTCAGAGCATTTATGATGCCAACATGTGAAACTGACCATCTAATGTGCAGAAATGAAGATATTTTCTTTCTTTGGAATTAATGATGTATCACCTCCAATACAGGTCAGATGTGCACATGTTGCTGGAAGCACCCACATTCTGGTTCCTAGGTGAGCTTGAAAGTTAATTTTGGATGTGAATAAATCCCTGTTGATGTTATTGCTTTTCCTCTACTCTGGTCATCAGGGGTATGAAGTGTCTGGTGATTGATGCAGAACAGAGTACATTCATTGCTTTTTATTCATTTTTTGTTCTCCTGCTAAGCATAGGTGATGAATGGTGATATTCAACTCAAAACACTCCTGGTGCTATCTTATACATCTGACTGTTTTGAATAATCAGAACTTGTTGTTGGATTGTTAAAGGTATGATTTTGTTTGTTTTATTGCAGGCTAGAGCACATCATCTGCAAGTGAAAGGCTGGGCAGGTTCTTGCCACCACCAGTAAGCACATGGGAAAATCTTTCTATATTGCAGCAGCAGTGCCATTCAGCCAGTAAAATTGTAGTCATGGAAGAAGGTGGTGATATGGTCTCTTAACCCATTTTAGCCTGGCAGCCCACTTTTGGACAGTCATTTCAGAAGGCTTTAGATGTGGTGATTTCCATTTGATGACAGTATTGTACCAGGATGTTGGTGATGGTCCAGACATGTTCCTGGGCCTTGTAGAAATGCTCCATTCACTGACTAGTGGGAAAATAAACAAGTTAAGTGGGCGATTTTGCCATTCTGTGACTCATAGGCGCTTATGTACGTATTTGAGGAGCGTTTTTTTTTGTCGGTGGTGGAGACCTGCACATTGATGGATGAAAAATGGACGTTTTTGGGACTTAAGTCATGTATGCAAAGGTGCTGTTGCTTTGCATATACTGGCACCAAAATTAACCGACCAGTTTTGGCCGCACGGGCGCCCGCGTCAGGTGTGGGTGCGGGCGGTCGCGTGGCGCTGGGGTAGGGAAAGGCTGTGGAATGCAGAGAGGAGAGACGATGAGCACTAGAAGCACAACTGTCGAATGACGAGGGGAGACTGAACGAGCACCGGGAACAGTGACAGTGGTCAGTGATAAGCCGTGGGTGTCACACGTGTCGTCTCACGTGGTCAGCGAAGAACGTCACCGTGCCGCGTGTTCAGCGCGTAACGGTGCAGGAAGCTGTTGAACTGATGATGAACGATGATGGCTGCTGTGTTGACGACCGGGAACTGGTGAGTGTTCCCTGGGCCGTGGAGGATGACCTGAGTGGCGAGGATGAGGCTGATGATGACGGAACGGGACCAGCCATCGCGCAGGATGTACCTGATACAGTGGAAGTGCACCGCAGCCGCAAGGACGTGGGCGACGAGCCCGCCGCTCCAGTGAAAAAAACCGAAAATTCGAGAATCGAAATCGGAAAGAAAATCAGCGCCGGTGTGAAGGCCATTGAATCCGAAGTATATTGGATAGGGTAGGATAGTTTGGATAGGATAACTTGGGAGGAATTGGATAGGATAGATTGGATAGGATAGGATAGCTTTGTCCGAAATGGCCACGGAAAATCGCTAGGCGCTGGCTGATCAGCAGGGCTAAAGAACGGCGGCAGAGATCTTCGATCAGCTTTTCAACGACGCCGTCATCCAGCACATGCGGACCACGACGCTGAGGTATGCCCATGATGTCAAGAACGACCCTCAGTTCCACCTGGGAGAGAACGAACCGAAAACGTTTCTGTGTGTGCTCCTGTACTCTGGATACTGCAAGGTGCGACGCGAAAGGATGCACTGGTCTGAAGCAATGGACGTGCAGCACAACGCCACCCGGAACGCCGTGCCTCGGAGCCGGTACATGAATACGAAATCGTTTCTTCTTGTACAGGATAACTCCCGGTTACGGGAGCCGCAGTCCCAGCTCCAAGACCGAACCTTCAAGGTGCGCCCGCTGCTGGACCTCCTTAACGCATCGTTTCAGCAGTTCAGCGTGTTTGAGGAGGATCTGGCAGTGGACGAGATGGTGGTGCGGTACCACGACCACCACGGCCTCAAGCAGCTGATGCGAGGCAAGCCGATCAAAAATCGATTATAAACTGTGGGCGCTCTGTAGCAGCGAAGAGTACTGTTTGAAGTTTGACTTGTACTGCGGCAAGGAGCAGCGGCCGGAACTGGAAGACCTTCCCCTGGGAACTCGCGTGGTGCTCGACATGATCAGCGCCGTCACCGACACAGGCTGCCAGAGACTGTTCTTCGACAACCTGTTCACATCGCAGGCGGTGAAAGGGGTGGTCTGCGCGCCATTGGCACTGCACGGGAGAACAGGCTGGATAAGTGCGCCTTCGCACTGCTCGAAGCCATCACCAAGAAAAGAGGGGGGGGGACACATCCGACACGACTTCGGCACGACATCCGAGGTGCTACGGGTGAGGTGGAAGGACTGTAGAGTGGTCAACATCATGACCAACTTTGTTGGCGATGATGATCATGGCCAACAATGGATGTTTGATACGGTTGGTCCGGTGGCTCCGACGTACCGTTACGAAGGAACGGAAAAGAAGCGTGCGGAAGTGCCGCAGTCCGAGGTGCTGAAGGTGTACAACGTTGGAATTGGCGGCGTGGATCTACACGATTGGCGTTGGGCCAGTATGAGGTGTCCGTCCGGGAGGAAGACGTGGTACCGGCGCCTCATCACCCGTGCTCCTGGACATGGCAGTGGTCAACAGCTGGCTGGTACACCGTGCCGCAGTGCCTCGGCAGCAGAAGCTGACACTGCTCCAGTCTCGCCGTGACGTCGCTACCACCTAGCTGATGATGGCTGCCAGTGCCGACACCAGAGGTGGAGGAAAGGCAAGCTGTCCGAAACACACGCGGAACGTGGATCCCCAGCAGTGTCCGATATGACAGCGCGGGACCCTGTTTCCTATGTTACGGGCGATTAGTTTGATAATGACCACGTGACGGTGTACAATCTGATCTGAATAATACAATAATTGGAACGTATTGACGCTGCAGGTGTATGCAAAACAGGTGAACTCTTCTGTTAATTTGTTTGTTCATGATCATGGTTATTGAGCAGTTGTAGGTACTTACGGCGACAAGGTCCGCCGCTGCGCAGAGCCTCGACGCCTGCCGCCTGCCTGCCCGCGCTCCAGGCCGGCTGGCTGCCCTCCGCCTGCCGCTGGCGCCCGTGCGGCCATTTTTGGTTGCATCGGCATCTCAGAAACCTCAAGTCCCAAATTCTGATATTTTCAATGTTTTTTTTTTAGTCGTCTCGTTTTTAGACCGCGCGCTAAAAAAATAGATGAGATTTGATTTGGAGATTTGGGTGAGAAGTAGGTCCGGGCTAAGACGGGTTAAATGCGTGACGTGTGAACTGTAACAGATTGCTTTAAACATCCAAGCTGATGTGCATATTCTTATCCAAGATGATGAACTTCGATATCCAACTCTGAGCTTTTTTGATGCCAGCACATACGACTGATAGGTGTCTGCATGCGATCGCTTTTGGTGTATTGCACGTCAGGTTGACTGTTCAAATATGGTTGTTCACAGGTGCAAGACGTGACCATCTGGACTAGTTGCAGACAGTTGTGGGACTTCAAGCATCATTGGTAGGTAAAACAGCCCATTCGTATAATAGTGGTCTACAGCAGGTCCTTTTTTGTATATCCTTGGCAGTGTACAGATGCAGCAGTGGCTGGCGCTCCGGCTCAGACCACTTGGTTGCTGGCATCAGCCCTCCAGTCGGTTATGACACAACGTTAACTCTCCAAAGAAAGCTGTATGCCGGGACAGAGAAACTTGCAGCAGATGGGCTCCTTCATACACTGATGCGTGCTATATCAGCCGGGCATATCGTTGTGATTCACATGTTAAGTCCACATTGGTGAGCCATTCATGAAACTTCAAGTAGAAACAACTGAAGCGTAATGTTCAGAAAGATCCAGATGCCATGGTGGTTCAACCTTTAAAAATTCCTCCTCCCCGGACGAAAAGTGGTCCATCTCAGAAAGAAGGCAGAAGCTGTTAAGTATCAGCGCAGTTTTTCTCGAATTGACAGTGTGACTGACAGCTGCCCGAGAAACCGTATACCTTGGGCGTAAATCAGTGATACGGAGAACCGCATACGATGCTGCCCGGACAGGCGCCGTCAGTTACCACACAACTCGTCCCGCGGGGAAGGCCGTAAAGCAGTGTCCAACTCTCGCCCCAGGTTTGAAGCCATATCGAGAAATATACGGCCTTCCCCGGAATTCGACCGATCCAGTTGTTCGAGGGAGGCCGTGCCATCTGGAGGCGAACTGTGTTGCTCCCAGTAAAACCGACGTTTTTGTGGCTTTTGCACCGTTCTGCGGCTGCGTCCGGCTGTCTTCCATGGGACTGCCTCCCGGCAGCAGACGCGTCTGAAGTCGAAACGAAAAGCCACGTGTCCGCTTTGTGTCTTCGAGACGCATCGAATGACGCCGCCGTCTCAGAGGCGCGCGAAAAGTTGGTTCTCCCGCGAAAAGCGGTGTTTCTCCCGCGTCGTCACCATCCGTGACCTGACATCGGGCGGCGGACCGCCGCCGACGGTCACGTGACGCTCGGCGCCGGCTGAGCGCGTGGCCCGCCGCCAGGTGTGCCTGGAACCCCGGCCATGGACGCGTCCTCGGGCGGCGCGTCAGGCCCGCCGCCGGTCGAGGACGAGGACCAGCCGATGGAGGACGCCGGCGAGGAGGAAGACGAGGACGGCGAGGAGGCGCCGCCACCGGCCGGCGAGGAGGTGTACCTGCCCGGCCGCGCGCTCGACGACGACGAGGAGCTGGTGGTGGATGAGTCGGCGTACGTCATGTTCCACCAGGCGCACACCGGTCAGTGGACGGGGGGGGGGCTCCCCGCGCCCGGCCTCGGTTGCCGAGCGGGCCAGCCGTCTCGGTGTCTGTGGGTACAGTGTTGTTCATGATGCCGATGACCGCGATTCGCTGTTGGCGTTCTGAAGCGGGATGCGTGGTTGACCAAATCGAGCGTCGTTTTTTCGATGGGGAATTTCGTCGATTTTGCACCGCTCACTATGCCCGTCTGAGTCATAGACTCCTGAACAGCTCTGTTGGTTCGCGTTTCCTCGCGTGTCTACAGCTTCCCGTCCGCCATCTTGCCGCGTGTCGTATCATTTTCCGCTTGCAGGCTGCCATAGATTCCTAATTGTTGAGGACAAACTTTCCGTTGACTGCTGTCTCCTGTCTTCAGGCCGTTGTCCTGACGACAATCCTGCTTCTGCTTTGTCGTGTTGTAACGGCCGCCCATGTGGCAGGTTTTGACTACCTTTCAGTGTTTTCCGTCCTGTGACGGCAGCCGTATGAGGCGGAAGTGTGGCGGGATCTGACGCGTCGTGTTGTTCGGAGTGCCGCCGTGTGACGGCGTGACGTGACGTCGCCGTGACCGCAGGCGACCCGTGCCTGAGCTTCGACGTGGTGCGGGACCGGCTGGGTGACGGCCGGACCGAGTACCCGCTCACCATGTACATGGTGGCCGGCACGCAGGCCGACCGCGCCAACCGCAACACGGTCATCGTCATGAAGGTGGGCCCGCGGACGGTGCGGGTTAAGGGTCACGGGACGCTACGGGCTAGTGGGGGGGGGGGGGGCTGCTGTCGTTGAGAGGTTGCGTGTCTGTCACCTGTGTCACCTGTTGCGTGTCTGTCACCGAGTCGTTATGAATCGTAATTCGAATGCTTATGAATCGTAATTTGGACGTCACTGAGTTATGCGTCAAGGGACAAGGTTGCAGGTATGGTGGGCTGAAATCTCTGAAAGGGGTAGCTTTTCGTTGAGAAGTTGGGGTTGCGACGTCTGTTGATTGTTCCGCAAACGCCGACCCCGTGTGCGTCCGACAGATGTCGAACATGCAGCGCAACAAGAAGTCGAAGGAGAAGGGTTCTGACGACGAGGAGAGCGAAGACAGCGAAGAGGACGAGGACGAGGAGGAAGAGGAGCTGCCGGACCTGGAGACGGCGGCAATGAAACACGTCGGCTGCGTCAATCGGATCAGGGTGGGTCAGCAGCGGCTCCACTAGGAGCCGCCTCCGGTTTCCGGGAGATTGACTATCCGGCTGTGGATGCATGTATCTCGAGATCATTTTTGTCGTGGATGTGAAGGGCCCTGGCCAGGTGTTTTATGAGCGTGGAATTGACCTCTGTGTACCAGTTTCCGTTGCATTGAAGGGGTACATGTTCATCATCGATGCTTTTTGGTGGTGGCCTGGGGTCGTTCAGTTGGGGCCAGACTTCTAATGGTGGATAGTATGTAGCTTACGTTTGTGTGCGACATGGTATTCTGTTTATCTATCAGGCTTTCATTTCTCCTTCACTTCATTATACTTTGATTCCTCAACCTGGCTTCCATGCTAATACCTGATGGTGCATGTTATGGGGTGTTCTGATGACCCCCTAGGCCGCAGCCTCTCGGCACCGCCTCCCTTTTCTGACGCTCCCTCCCCCCGCTCCCCTCGCAGGCCACCACGGTGCAGGACGTGCCTCTGTGCGCCACCTGGTCCGAGACGGGCAGCGTGCACGTGTGGAGCCTGGCACGTGCTCTGGAGGCCGTGGACGATCCGATCGCGGCCTCACAGTACGCCCGCAACGCCGAGGACAAGAACGCCAAGCCGGCCTTCACGTTCACGGGTCACCGGACGGAGGGCTTCGCCGTGGACTGGTCGCCCGTGACGCCGGGTGAGAGCTCGGTGTCGGGATGGTGGGAAGCGGTCTGGTCCGGGCATTTTGAAGGCAGTCGTGGGGGGAGGGGTCCATGCTGGAGTGGCGTGAAAGTGGGTGCCCAGACGCGTCGTTTATGTCAAAGTACAAGGATCGAGGTCGAGCTAGTTGAAGCTGTAGTGGCGTTTTGCAACCATCCGCACCTGGAGGCAGTCCTCATGACCAGGAGGAGGGCAGTACTCGTGACTGGCAGTCAGCTGACAGGCAGGCAGCCCAAGTGCCGCATGCCGCCTGCTTATCGCGTGCTGCATTGATGCGGCCGAGCCACACGCGACCAGCGGCCAGTCTTGGTCTGTCTGGACGTTTGCATAAAGGTGCTTGAGATTGATCTGGGGGGCGGGGGGGCGTAACAGCCGAGAGTTAAACAGTTTAATGCTTTTGTCATGGGGTCAGGGTTTGGAATTGGGCCATTACAGATGGTTTCTCATTGCACGACTTACGACGAGAAAGTTTTGGCGCTGAAGAAGGAGCCTTGCCAGTGAACCAGGTAACCGGACCAAACCGTGCCAGTGGAACGGAACCGAAAAGGCGTTGGCCGGCGGCGAGCCGACACCGATATCGTTTGTTCGGTTTTCCATGCCCCTCGCCGTGCCGCACTGAGCGAGTATCTCCTGCGTGTGTCCGCCTGTCACTGTCTTCTTCTGACTCGCCGCTGGAGATGCCTTCCCGGCTCCGCGCTCGCCTGGCCGTGACGCCCTGCCGCCGTGACGCTCCGCCTGGCCGTGGCGCCCTGCCTGGCCGTGACGCTCTGTCTGGCCGTGACGCCCTGCCGCCGTGACGCTCCGCCTGGCCGTGGCGCCCTGCCTGGCCGTGACGCTCCATCTGGCCGTGACGCCCTGTCGCCGTGACGCTCCGCCTGGCCGTGGCGCCCTGCCTGGCCGTGACGCTCCATCTGGCCGTGACGCCCTGTCGCCGTGACGCCCTGCCTGGCCGTGGCGCCTTGCCTTCGTGACGCCCTGCCTGGCCGTGACGCTCTATCTGGTCGTGACGACCTGCCTGGCCGTGACGCTCTGCCTGGCCGTGACGCTCTATCTGGCCGTGACGCTGTACCTGTCACGGCCAGGCACAGGCGCGACGGGTGGAGCGTCACGGCGCTGTCCGGCTGTGACCCTCTGCCTGGCCGTGACGTTCTGCCGCCGCCTCGGCAGGCGCGCTGGCGACGGGCGACTGCGGCCGCAGCATCCACCTGTGGCAGCCGGCGCCGGCCGGCACGTGGCGCGTGGACCAGCGGCCGTACGCGGCGCACACCGCCTCCGTCGAGGACATTCAGTGGTCGCCGAACGAGGCCACCGTGTTCGCCTCGTGCTCCGTCGACAAGAGGTGGGCGCCTGGCTGCGCGGATTGGTCGGTGCGTGGTGATGAGGTTTGGTTCGGGAACGTGGTCGCGTCGTGGACATGTGGTCATTGGAACGTCGTGTTGTGGCTCCGGAGGACCGTGGCGGTTCAGTGCTGGAGGTTTGGAGTGTTACGGCGCTGGTGGCGGGGCTGGCCGTGGCGTTGTTTGCGGCCTCTCGCGGGAGGGAAGTCCGTCGAGTTTGCGGCGTCGTGTGAGAGCGCGACCTTGACGGACTGCCGTCCGAACGGCGGCTTCGTGTCGTCTTCGTGCTCCTGTGTTGTGGGCCGTCTCGCGTCTTCCCTCCCGTCCGCGTGCGTGCTTGCGCTGTCCCGTGGTCTGGTCCGCGTGCTCTGTTCCGACGTTCATAGCAGGACGGCAGGGCTGGCAAGGGCGTTGTGTTTTGGTTTTGAAGAATGCCGGAAAGTATTTGTTCCCAAAGCATTTTGTATTCAAAAAGTTTGATCTTGTGCGTTCATCAGAAGGCGTCATTGTAACCACGTTGACAAATTTCTAACCCCGTAAACAAATCATTATGTCTCCATCAGTAAGAAGCAGGAATGATGTAATTGATTTACACCAAGAACGACGGCTTAAATCAGTATTGCCGTTGGCAAAATGCACTCCGAAACAAAAATTATATTCCGGCACCAAGAGTAAAATCTAACCCTGGGGTGCTCACTTGTGTCCGGGGGTCCATTATCTCTCCCCCGCCGTTTGCCTTGTGGCAGCGGTCGTATCCGGGCGAGTATCCGGATCGGGCCGCTGAACACCGGGCCGTCTGCCGGGCAGTATCCGGATCTGGGACAGTCGGGCGGCGCCGGCAAAAGCCTGCATGCTGCACGTGCCGGACGCGCACGATAGCGACGTCAACGTGATCAGCTGGAACCGGACGGACCCGTTCATCGTCAGCGGCGGCGACGACGGCAAGCTGTGCGTCTGGGACCTGCGCTCGCTGCAGGTGGGGGTCGCGGCGGCCGGTCGGAGCGTGGAGGAGTGGTCGGCGCGGTGGACTCTGGACGAGAGGTTCCGGGATCGAGGCTGGTTGGAGGTGGGGCGTGGTGTTTACCCTCTTCCGTAGACGCGGGAGGTGCTTAGGCGAAGGAATTAAGTCTGTAAAGAAGCCATTGGTTGTGACCGAGGCCGTTGATGAACAGACCAACGGTCACGCGGACGAAATCGACGACCTGTACCTACTTATGGAAACCCGGACAGTGGACGAGGAATGTACGCCCCTCCAGCTTACTAACGTCCCATTGCGTTTCTTGATCGCCCCTGATGTAGTCTGGTCGGGCCCTGATCTCGGACGTGGCATAATGTGGCCCTTATCATAAACCTGGCTCGACCCGATCTTGTCCGTTCTTGGACTGACACCGTCCGCCGACCTGCCCTGCCCTGCCCTGCCCTGCCCTATCTTGTCCTGTCCTGTCCTGACCTGACCTGCCCCGACGTGACCTGACCCGACGTGACCTGACCTGACGACTGCTCTGTCTGCAGTCAAGCCGGCCGGTGGCGCTGTTCAAGCACCACACGGCGCCGGTGACCTGACCTGACTTGACCTGACCGCTCTGTCTGCAGTCGGGCCGGCCGGTGGCGCTGTTCGAGCACCACACGGCGCCAGTGACCTGACCTGACCTGCCCCGACCTGACCTGCCCCTACGCGACCTGACCTGACCTGACCTGATCGCTCCGTCTGCAGTCGGGCCGGCCGGTGGCGCTGTTCAAGCACCACACGGCGCCGGTGACCTGACCTGACCTGACCGCTCCGTCCGCAGTCGGGCCGGCCGGTGGCGCTGTTCAAGCACCACACGGCGCCGGTGACCACGGTGGAGTGGCACCCCTCGGACAGCACGGTGTTCGCCTCGGGCGGGGCCGATGACCAGGTGGTGCAGTGGGACCTCTCCGTGGAGCGAGACGACGAGGCGGCCGGCTCCAGCGCCGCCGCCGCTGCCGACGCCGCAGCCGCCGACGCCGAGCGGAGATTAAAGGTGAGGAACGGTCACGACCACGACTTAGCTGGCTGGATGATGACCGCAGGGGCAGCTAACGTAACGACCGCGTACCAGGCGCTTGTAGCTCGCCAGGCGTATGCTTGTTGTGCTTACATAGTTGTTGAGTTGCTCACTAAGTGCTGAACTTTTAAGTTGAATGCTTTTCTTGTGCGGCTCAGCTGCTTTTGGCCGACTTGTTTCATTCGAATTCAGTTGCAAGTCAAGCATCCCCCGAGACCCTTTTCAGAAGACGAGGTTCTGTCTGTTGTACTCCTGGTGTCCTTTTCCGTACGGGTCCAGTCTGTTCAGATGGTCTCTGGCGTCGCCCTCATTGAGTGCAGGATGGCGTAATGTCCGTAACATGACACCTTTCATGTCAGGCAGTTTAGTCTGAGTCCGTTTTGCCGCCTGCTGACGCGTTCCTGCACGTGCCGCAGGAGCTGCCGCCCCAGCTGCTGTTCATCCACCAGGGCCAGGAGGACGTGAAGGAGCTGCACTGGCACCCTCAGGTGCCCGGCTGCCTCCTGTCCACGGCGCACAGCGGCTTCAACGTGTTCCGTACCATCAGCGTGTGACCTGAGGTCACACGTCAGCGTGTGACCCTGGGTCACGGTCGGCGTGTGACCGTGGACCGGGGGTCGGCGTGTGATCGTGGACCAGAGGTCAGCGTGTGACCCTGGGTCAAGGTCGGCGTGTGACCGTGAACCGGGGGTCGGCGTGTGACCGTGGACCAGAGGTCAGCGTGTGACCGGGGGTCAAGGTCATCGTGTGACCTGGGACCAGAGCCTGCAACCGTGGACCCGGTGTCAGTGCGTGATTCGGCCTCAGTGGTCCGCGTGCAGGTGAGGGGTCAGCAGCGCGACGGCCTCGGCGGAATGAGAAACCACCGCAGGCTCGCCGCCCCCAGTTGTCCGCCGTCCCGTGGCTCGGCGCAGGGCCGGGCGCCTCCGTTGAGGCCGCCCCAGTGGAGGGCAGGGGCTGGGGCCGTGCTGGGGCGCGGTGCGGCGTCGCTGGCGCGGCGGCGCGTCAGCACCGGTGAGTGCGGATGTCTGCGGAACGTGGCCTGACCGGACCACGTTTGGTGGATGCCGGGACCGGGCGCGTGCGGCGCGGCACCGGAAGCGTTCTGGCGCGAATGGCCGGAATGTCCTGTGTTGGAGTTTGTTACGCGGTTTTGTGTGAAGTTCGTTGAAGGCGGGAATCGCCCCTGTGGCATGTAATAGACACAGTCGGGTTCTGGATCGTTGGCGTTTTACCCTTTTCTTGAGACTGCGACGCCATCGCATCGCGCGCGATCCGCGCAGTTTTTAAACGCTGGAATGAACGGACGAACGGGATGACGATGTGGGCCGAAGCCGAGTGCGAGGGGTGACGTTGGATCGAGTTCGCGGCAAACATGTGCACGGGATCCCCGGTCGTTATTGCCAGCCAACTCAGTTCAGCTTTGCAGCGGTCAGCGGCAGAACCCGTATGATCAGGGCCCGTGCTTAAATATTCTGCGGTGTCTGTGGTGTCTTTTACCTTGCTCGGTCAACTGTTTATGGTATAATGGCCCGCGTGTTTGACCGTGGGCTTGGTCTGAAATCGGTGGCGGGGTGCTGGAAGCTTCCTTTGATAATAGCGCAGTCAAGTGTTGCTCTCTGACGCATTTGGCGATGAATGATTGGCTCCAGTGCAGACTGTTGTCCTGGCATCGGGCCTTGCGCTTGATGCTTGCGAAACGGATTCGACATGAGCCAATGGGCGCCGAATGACCTTGTAGTCGGTGCGCCCCCAAGCCCCAATAACCGACCATCGACGTGAGCCAAAGACGCATAGGAGCTAATAGCTTTGAAGCGGACAAACGTTCCGATCCACTGCTTTTTAACACTCGTCCCGTTAACTTCAGTCCGAAAAGATGTCAGAGTTTTTATTGGCAGCACCTCCGGAAGGCGAAACCGTTTATCCTCTGTTTCCAGACATTGGAACGGCAATTTATTCTCGTGCCGATCGCCCGCTGGAGCCCCTCGGTGACCTTGCCGCAATCCAGAAAGACGCCCAACATAAACCCGGGAGGAATGGCACACCGGGTCTGGCCTTCGTTGCTAGGTCGCACGAAGCGGAGGAAAGGCCGCGCACTGGAGGGGCGATGAAGGCCTGTCGTGGCTACCGTGGTCGAAAAGCCTGGTGGTGCACGTGCCGCGATATATCTTTGCCACCAGTTAGCCCGTGGCGTAACTCAGACGCACAAATCGTTGCGTCATTACGACTTGCGTTGAGAAGTGATGGCTGGAATTGTGTGCCGCATTTTCGTCGAACTCGTGTTTTGTAGCCGCAGGTGTTCCACGCGAAAAGGACTTTTTCGTCCTCAGTCCTGCTGTCTCGGTAGGGTGTAGCAGTAACATAGTGCAACACTTGTGCCCCGAACCATCTGTGAAAGAGAAATAACTTTTGGTGAGGCGTGGCCGACTGTAGACTTCATTTTCCCACCGGACGTCGGCCTGACGGATTTCCGTGGGAGCACGCGGTCCACGCCTTCAGGTTTGTTTACAAGCCTGTTTACGCACCGGCCGCCAGGGGCGCTGCTGCGCCGGCCGGACGCGCGGCGGCGGCGGCGGCGACCGGCGGCGGCGATGCGCCGTTTACGTCTATTTTTACCGGGAATGGCGCGGCATCTCCGGGCGGGGAGCGGCCGCCGCCTCCCTATTAATAGGAGCGTCGCAGTACGCTCAGCTGTCAGCCGGTCCCGGCGGAACTCTCCCGAGTTCAGTAGCGTGGTGGCGACCAGCGGCTCCGGAAAGACAGGAGCCGAGGCGCCGGCCGCAGGTGCGGAGCTGCCGCGCCCTGAGGTCACAACCGGCTAGAGGTGGTCGCGCCGGCGAGTGCGTCCATCAGCGGGGCAGTGACCTCTTGTCCGTCGGCTGATCCGGCTACGTCGGCGGTCACCTGAGTCGGTGACCTCCGTCCGTCGGCTGCGTCGGCCGCGCGTGGGAAGTCAGCTGACCCAGGGCGCGGACGGTCGTGCTGGCGCCTCTCGAAGTCGGCAACCGCCGCGGAGAGACTGCTGGGGACCGGGAGCGGCCCGGGCCGGCCGGCTGAGCGCCTGGGTGCCGGGCAGGAGGCGGCGTCGACACCAGCCCGCCAGCTGAACTTCCCGTGGCGGACGCAGGTCCCGTTAGGCGAGCCGGAACCAGTCGCCGGCCTCCGACCGGACCTCGCCCGGTCGAGAAGCCTCTGACTAGGGCCCCCAGCCGCCCCCAGCGGCCCCCAGCCGCCGCCCAGACCGCCTGTCCTCTGCAGGCGCAGGCGCGGCCGCCGAGCCCCCGGACAGGCCGCGAGAGCCTCGGACCCGCCCCGACCATGGCGGCGCGGCCGGGCCCGTGCGACCTGAGGCTGGCCATCTGCCGGCAGGACGTGGACGCGGTGCGCGCGCTGCTGGCCGCCGGCGCCGACCCGTCGCAGGTGCACGCGCGCCGTACGCCGCTCTCGTGGGCGCAGCAGGGCGGCCAGCTGGCCATGGTGGCCGCGCTGCTGGCGGCCGGCGCCGACGCCAACCGGCGCAGCAGCGACGCGCTGGAGCGCGTCGAGCCGCCGCTCATCACCGCCATCCGGCTCGGCCAGGACGCCATCTTCGCGGCGCTGCTGGCGGCCGGCGCCGACCCGGGCGCCGTCGACTTCTTCGAGCGGACGCCGCTGTGGACGGCCGTCTGGCACCGGCGGCTCGGCATGGCCTGGCGGCTGGTGGCGGCCGGCGCGGCGGCGGCCGTCGCCGGCGGCTGGCAGCAGTGCCCGCTGTACCTGGCGGCGCGCCAGCCGTGCGCCGGCTGGCGCCGGCTGGCGCTGCTGCTGGCCATGCTGGGCGCGCCGCCGGACCGCGCCGACGCCGAGGGCCGCTCCAGCCTGTGGTGGGCGCTGCGCGACCGCGACGAGCCGCTGGCGCGCGCGCTGCTCGCCTGCGGCGCGCGCCTCCCGGCCGGCTGCCCGCCGCTCGACGACGCCGACCCGGAGCTGCTGCGCGCGCTGCGCCAGCCGCGCCGCCTCGCTGAGCTGTGTCGCATCCGGATCCGCGGCCTGGTGGGCGCCAGCGGCATGGCGCTGCCGCAGCGGCTGGCCCACCTGCCGCTGCCCGAGCCGCTCATCGACTACCTCCAGCTGCGTGAGTTCGGCGGCGCGCTGGCCAGCGCCGGCTGGCCCGACTGAGGGCTGCCGCAGCTGCGGACCGCGAGCGCTGGCGACCGCGGGCTCAGGGCTGTGATCGCCGTACACTGGGAGCTTTGGAGGCTGGAGACTGAGCCCTGGTAGGTGACGACCGGGGCACTGGTGGCTGCAGCCTGGAAGCTGTGACGGCTGCGGACTGGCGGCTGCGACAGCTGCGGACTGGGGGTCTGGCAAACAGGAGCTGTAATAGCTGCAGACTGGAAGCTGTGACGGCTGCGGACTGGCGGCTGTGACAGCTGCGGACTGGGGGTCTGGCAAACAGGAGCTGTGATAGTTGCAGACTGGAAGCTTTGACGGCTGCAGAGTGGAAGCTCTGAGGGCTGTGGACTTTGAACCGCCGTGCCGCATGCCGGTTCACTGCCAGCTGGCTGCTGTGTATAGCCGTGCTGTGAGATGTCACAAGTCATTGTAACAGTCCCGGTGGATCGTGTCATAGTAGACCGTTTGCAGAATGCGATCCCTCGCAAACACTTGTTTAGACGTAATTGCAATGAAATATGAGACGGTGGTTGCCCATTCTGAGGTACGTCTTCATTGTCACTCTCTTAAGCCATTGACTGCCGTTTGATAATCGGGCATAGTCATTCGTATTGCGTGTTCGGAGTGCTTCAAAACGACTGCAGTTTCCGAACCAAGCAGAAACATCAATACCCACCAAAGATGATTCCCCTGATTTTCGAACTAAACGTGAAGTTTTAAAGCACATAACTCAGACTGCCGAAGGTTAGAATACAATGGTCCGATTCGTTTGACCTTTAGTCGTTGTGCCGCTTAAAATGGTTGGTGGTTGCTGTTATTGTGTTTTAAAGTTGATTTTTTGCTACAAATTTCGAACTACATTGTTATAACTATTGAGATAAATGTATGGTTTCCCGACACACCTTGTTTTCCGAAATGCTTTGGGGACAACGCAGTCAGGAAAGTGGTAGTTCTTGCTGCGGTATCTATCACGTTGTTGCCTTCGTTATGTGAAGAATCAAGAGAATACTAGGAAAAGCGAGTACACGATGAGCAAACTTCTTCATCACGAGCAGCATGCATATGTAAGACCAAAGGCAGATACGCCGTTCCGTTTACATTCAAGTTGAAAAATTCAAAGCTCCGTTCAAGTTCCTTGAAATCCTCACGGCAGGAGGTGCGACCAGCAATCGACTTGGACGAGGAATTACGTCAAATTTAAAACCAACACAATTTTGGAGCAGATCTAAAAAACTTTCCGGACAACATGGGCAAAAATTATCCAGTTATTTCCCGGCCTGTCTAAATTCTAGAGTAAAATCTAAATTCAAGAGTAAGCTCCATCTGAATAAACAATTAAAATTCTTAGTAAACCGACCTACGTAACTGAAGAATACGCTCTACGGTTTCTGATATTGGCCCTCTGCGACACAAATGTGCATATGGTTTGGAAAGGCCTTCCAGTGACAAATTGCCAGTGTGACAAAAGGCTTGTGCAACATTCATAGCGACGTTGTCAAGGCAGCGCAAGAGGGTATGTCATCAAGCGAAGACGCACTAAATTCCCCGCCGGCAAGCGCACATTCAGTAACTTCATCGGGACTCGAGAGCCAAAATCAACCGGAATCAGCCTCTCAATCACAGCTCGGAAGCCAGTCTGCCGAAGCATCAACCGCTGAGGAAGACGCCGCTCAAATCAGCAATGCAACCTCCACCGGAAGAGCAACGGGGACCGTGGCCAGCCGGCAGAGCATGCAAGCCCGGTCTTCCCAAACTCTGCAGAGAGGACCATCGCAAGCATCGCAGCGCAGCAACGCCAGCATAACTCCGGCGAAATCCTCCTCCAGGGGCCCCATGTCTTCCTCCAGCATCGGCCGCGCCTCCTCCAAGGACCCGCTGTCGCCGGACGCGCAGCCGACCATGTCCAGCAACGAGACGACCTCGGCGTCGGAGGTCGAGCCGGCGGCGTCGCCGGGCGAGCTGTCGCAGCCGGGCAGCCGCGCCAGTTCGCAGCTGAGCGCGCGACTCTCTGCGGCCGGCAGCGGCGCGGCGGCGGCCGACAGCCGGACGTCCGGCGCGGCCGGCTCCGGACCGGACCTGTCCGGGCCGTCCGGCTCGGCCGACGGGGCGACGTCGGACGAGCCGGCGCCGGACGAGCCGGTGACGTCCGCGTCGCCGGGCGAGGTGCGCTCAGGCCAGCTGAGCCCGATCGCCAGCCTGCCGGAGCCGGCCGAGGACGGGGCGCCGTCGCCGCGCGCCTCGCAGCCGCTCTCGCAGACCGGCTCCTCAGCCGCCGCCTCGCCGTCCCAGCGTCTCTCCCAGACGGGCTCCGGCGCCGGCGTCTCGCCGTCTCAGCGTCTCTCGCAAACCGGCTCAGGAGTGGGCATGTCTCCGTCGCAGCGTCTCTCTCAAGCAGGCTCGGGAGTGGGCATGTCTCCGTCGCAGCGTCTCTCTCAAGCAGGCTCAGGAGTGGGCATGTCTCCGTCGCAGCGTCTCTCGCAAACCGGCTCAGGAGTGGGCATGTCTCCGTCGCAGCGTCTCTCGCAAACCGGCTCGGGAGTGGGCATGTCTCCGTCGCAGCGTGTCTCACAAGCCGGCTCGGGAGTGGGCATGTCTCCGTCGCAGCGTCTCTCACAAACCGGCTCGGGAGTGGGCATGTCTCCGTCGCAGCGTCTCTCTCAAGCAGACTCAGGAATGGGCATGTCTCCGTCGCAGCGTCTCTCTCAAGCAGGCTCAGGAATGGGCATGTCTCCGTTCCGCAGCGTCTCTCCCAGACAGGCTCCGGGGTGGGCATGTCTCCTTCCCAGCGTCTCTCTCAGACCGGCTCGGCCGTGGCTCCGTCGTCCTCGTCCGAAGCCGACCCGCTGGCCGGCGCCAGCACCACCGACTCCGGCCTGCCCACGCCCTCCGCCGGCGACGTGACGTCACAGAGCGGCGTGATGTCGGAGGGCGGCGTGACGTCGGAGGGCGACGCGTTCGGCGGCACCTCGTCGCCGGAGCCGGGCTCCCAGACGCCAACGGGAGCCGAGGCCGGCTCGGACGGCTCCGGTTCCGGCTCCGCCTCGCTGGCCGCTCTGAGCCGGCAGTCGGCCGCCGGCTCCCAGGCCGGCCTCGTCCAGTCGGGCACGGCGGCGACGGCCGGCAGTGAGCTGGTCTCTCCAGTCCGCAGCGGACAGATCTCGGCCGCCGCCAGCGGACAGGTGTCCTCTGGCGGCAGCGGACAGGTTTCGCCGAGACGCAGCGGACAAATGTCCTCCAGCGGCAGCGGACAAATGTCACCGAGACGCAGCGGACAAATGTCCCCAGCGGCAGCGGGCAAACGTCGCCGAAACGCAGCGGGCAAATGTCCCCCAGCGGGGGCGAGCAAATTTCGTCGAGGCGCAGCGGAGACGTGTCGCCGAAGCGCAGCAGCCAAGTGTCCGCCAGAGCCAGCGGGCGGATCTCGCCGTCCGGGGGCAGTCAGACCTCGGCCAGCGCGAGGGCGTCCTCTGGCGGCAGCCGACAGATTTCTCCCGCGCGCAGCGGACAAGTATCTCCCAAACGCAGCGGACAAGTGTCCGCCAGCGCGAGCGGACAGGTCTCGCCGTCTCGCAGCAGACCGACGTCCGCCAGCCCCAGCGGACAGGCGTCCACGGGAGGCAGCGGACAAGTGTCTCCCTCCCGCAGCGGTCGAATCTCGCCCAAGCGGAGCGGACAGCTGTCCTCCGGCGGCAGCGGACGGATGTCGCCGAAGGTCAGCAGCCAGGTGACGTCGCGAGCGAGCGGCGCCGCGGCCGGCAGCGGCCGGCCGTCCGCCACGTCCCAGGGCGGCGGCGCCTCGGCGGCCGGCTCCGGCGGCGTGACGTCATCGCAGGCCGGCAGCCGCGCGTCGGTGGCCGCCAGCCGGTCGTCGGCGGCCGCGTCGCGGGCCAGCAGCCTGCAGGCGTCGCTGTTCCCGGTGTCGTCCAGCGACGGGCCGCCGTCGGAGGCGGCGTCCGGCGTGGCCTCTTCGCGGCAGTCGGCAGCCGGCAGCGGCCTCCTCTTCGGCGCGGCGGCCGGCTCCGAGCCGGAGCCGGGGCCGGAGCCGGAGCCGGAGCCGGAGCCGGAACCGGAACCGGAACTAGAGCCGGAGCCGGAACCGTCCGAGGAGCCGCCGCTCGAGGAGGACGCGATCGAGGAGGAGCCGGAGGAGGAGGAGCAAGAGGAGCGGCCGGCGTCGCGCGCCAGCAGCGCGGCCTCCAAGCGGCGCCGCCCGTGCCCTGGCCGGCGGCGCTCGTCCTCGGGCCGGCGGCGGCCGTCCTCCTCGTCCGCGCAGCGCAGCGGCGGCTCGCAGCCGCGCTGGCCTTGCCCGCCGCCGCCCGGCTGGCAGCCGGCGCCCTGTTCCCGACCGCCGCAGATCACCACGCTGGTGCGCTCCTCCGACCGGCGCCAGCCGTGCGGCGCGGCCGGCCGGCGCGACCCGAAGCGGCACAGCTGCATCGACCCGCAGTTCACGTTGCGCGGCCACGGCATCCCGGTCGAGAACGCGCGCAAGGGTCCGATCATGACGGCCGTCGAGATGTACGCCAGCTGCGCCGGCCTGCCGCCGGCCATCAAGCCGCTGGCGGGGCCGACGGCGGCGAGGCGGCCGGCGCGACCGAGCAGCGGCGGCCGCGCCGCCTGCGCCCGCCGCCGCCGCCGCGGCAAGAACGCCTGCAAGAACCTCAAGCAGCAACAGGAGGAGCTGGAGAAGGAGAAGAAGAAGCTCAAGAAGGAAAGCGACCGGCTGGCCGAGGAGCGCCAGACGATGGAGGAGGAGCGCCAGTGCCTGGATCAGGAGCGCGAGCGGCTGGAGAAGCTGGCGGCGGACCTGGAGTCGGGCAGCGCCGCCGGCAGGGGGCGGAGCTCTGCGCAGGACCTGCAGGAGCAGCGCAGCAAGATCGAACAGGAGCGGAGGGCCGTCTCGCAAGAGTGGTCCCGCCTCCAGGAGCGCATCTCGCAGCAGGAGGTCGAGGAGAAACGCGTCGCCAGCCAGCTGGAGGAGATCCAGGCGCAGCGGCAGGAGTCGCTGCGCCAGGAGGAGCTGGAGAAGCGCCGCATTGAGGGCATCGAGTCGCGCGTGGCGCAGGAGCGGCAGATGATGGAGGACGACAGGCAACGTCTGGTGGACGACCTGATGAGCAAGTCCAGTCTCAAGTCGAGCCGGAGCAGCCAAGGTTCGGCGGTCGAGGCCGCCGCCTCCGCGCCGGCCGGCCAGGCGAGCCAGGAGGGCCAGGACGGCGGACAGACGGACGAGGAGGAGGAGCTCCCCGCCCCGACGGACGATGAGGAGGCGTCTCAGGCGCCGTCCGAGGGAGAGGCGTCTCAGGCCCCGTCTGACGCCGAGGAGGCGCCTCAGGCGACGTCCGAGGGGGAGGACCAGCCGGAGGCTCCAGCCGACGGTGAGGAGCAGTCCACAGCCGCCTCCGAGGAAGAGCAGTCACCGGCTCAGAGCGACGGAGAGGAACAAGCCCCGGAGCCGAGCGACTTGGAGGAGCAGTCGCTCGCCCAGACGGAGGGCGATGAGCCCCCTACTCAGACCGAGGAGGAGGGCGAGTCGCTCGCTCCCACGGACGGCGATGAGCCTCCCACACAGACCGAGGAGGAGGGCGAGTCGTTCGCGCCAACGGACGGGGAGGAGCCTCCGCTCGACGGCGACGAACCCACCACCCAGACCGAGGGGGAGGAGTCTCTGGCGCCGACCGATGGCGACGAGCCGCGCGCCCAGACAGACGGCGAGGACGAGACTCTGACGCAGACCGAGGCGGACGAGCCGGCCACTCAGACCGAGGGGGAGGACGAGTCCTTCCCGCCGACCGAGACGGAGGAGGAGCAGCCGCTGTCCGGCAGCCGAGCCACGCTGACCACCAGCAGCGGACAGGCCACGCCCACCGCCATCAGCGGACAAATGACGCCCCCCGCCGGCTCAGGAGGAACCACGCCCGCCACCACCAGCGGTCAGGCCACGCCCACCGCCGCCAGCGGACAGACTACGCCCACCGCCGGCACGGGAGAAGCCACACCCACTTCCGGCAGCGGACAGGCCACGCCCACCGCCGCCAGCGGCCAGGCCACGCCCACCACCACCAGCGGCCAGGCCACGCCCAGCGTCGGCTCGGTGCGGAGCGGCGGCAGCGCGGCCGCGCCGGCGGCCTCCCAGGCCTCGGCCGGCGGCGGCCTGAGCGGCGACGCTGACGGCGCCGAGCCGGAGCCGCCGGCCGCCGACGACGCCGGCTGGCCGGGCGCCGACGGCGCCGCCGCGACCGCCGACGGCGCCGTCTCGGACGCCGACGCCGACGCGGCGGGCGTGGTGGCGTCGGAGCCGGCGGCGGCCGGCTCTCTGGCCGGCTCGCTGTCCGGACCGGCCGACAGCCGAGGCAGCGGCGGCGCGCCGGCGTCCCTGCACTCCCTGTCCGCCGCCGACGGCCCCGTGACGTCAGAGGCGGCCGCCGACGTCGGCGGTGACGTCGGCGGCGACGTCGGCAGCCCGGCGGCGGCCGCGTCCGGCGCGGAGCTGGACGGCGGCGCCGAGGCGGCCGAGGAGACGGCCGTCGACTCGACAGCCGCCGACACCACCGACCGCGAATCGGTGACGTCGGCCGTGACGTCACCGGTGGCGGAGGCGGACGGAGCCGCCGCCTCTGAGGAGGCGCCGGCGCTCGACCTGGGGAAGGAGGCGGACGGAGAGGTGCAGGGCGCTCCTGAGGAAACGCCGGCGTCGGACGCGGACGGAGGAGACGGGGCGGCGCAGGAGACGACCGACGAGACGGCCGCATCGGAGACGGACGGAGACGCCGACGGAACGGCGCAGGAGACGGCTGAGGAGACCGCGGCCGCCTCGGAGGCCGAGGCAGACGCCGATGGAGCCGCACAAGAGACGGGAGCAGCGGAGACGGACGGCGGAGACGACGGCGCCGCGCAGGAGACAGCGGAGGAGACGGCGGCGTCGGAGACTGAGGGAGACGCCGGCGGGACGGCGCAGGAGACGGCCGAGGAGACCGGACTGTCGGAGACGGACGGCGAGCAGCCGGCCGCGGAGCCGACCGCCGCCGAGTCCGGCTCGCCCAGCTCAGAGGACCACGAGGCCGAACCGGAGGCCAAGCCCGACACAGAGGAGGACTTCTTCTGAGGTTGAACACGGCCCCTGAAGAGCGACGGCTAAACCGCGAACGTTTCTGGAAAGAGCGCGCATTAAAGATCGTTACATGCGAGATTAATCGGGGCGCGAGTCCATTTTCGGCAGCGGGTCTCGCTTATGAAAGCGACACTCAGTAGGCTGTGTATGTGCCAGTGGATGTGAGGACGTCCTGAGGCCGATGGAGGCAGTCTAGTCTGGCTTCAATTATGCACCGCTCAATAACTGCCAAAACGACTGCTTCGTCACAGACCCATACATACAAACCACACTATGTTTTTCGCCGGTCAGTGGCTCCTCTATTTACGAATATCCGGTCAACATCACTCGCAGGGGATAGCAAGCTGGACGCATCTGCTTCCCTGATAATCGGACCTCGTTCTGACCGAGGCGTCAGCAGACAGCAGACAGCAGACAGCAAACTACTCGCCGGGACGCAGACAGAAAGACCCACGGACAGTGGGGACACCCGAACCAGACAGTGAGAATACCCGAGATCTTTTACCAGCAGCAAACCCAGTACAGCAAAGCCCACTGCCGACACCGCAAAAATACGGTCATCGTGAACATAGTAATTCAGCAGCATAATAGCACTGACATATTTTCAGACGGTATGAAGTGTCATTACTCATGATATCACTAAGCTGGATCGCGCCGTTCCACATGCAGGCAAAATATTTACACCGCGCAACTTGTTACATGCAAACAATGGCATCGCTGCGTGATTACCTTCTGGAGAAACGGGACAAACTCGTTCAAGAAAAACGACCTTACACTCAAAAATGCTTGTAGCATTATGTGCAGCAACATCCGTTGTTATATCCGTGTATATATGTTAAATATCCGGACATCAGATCGCCCCAAATTTTCCTCCGGTTTTCAAACATGTCGAAGGAAATAGGGCACGAAGAACGGAAAAGACTTCGAGACACCCCCGCCAACGTCCAAGCGTATCGCTACACTGATCCATCATTCGCGCACTAAGCTCCTGGTACGCAGACTTGTTACGGACAGCTAACCCGTTACGCGTCACGGCCTCGAATCCGCCGCAGGACTGACTAGATACACTCCGAACAGCCAGCGTAACCCATCCCACCCATCGAGTGTAAAAACATCGGCCGCCGCTTCTGGCTGGGAAACACGGCACTGCCGCGCTCATGGGCGGCGCGCCCGGCGATTCTTGCACGATTCCCAGCACACGTTCCATGCCATGCGCAGAAAATCCCACACTTCCTGTTCGTATCTCCGGGAAGCTCATGCTCCAGTGCCCAGCACGAGTACCATTCCCCCGTGCAGCGCCGTCAAATTCATTTTGAATTGGGTGTCAAAATGTAGGGATAGCAAACTTCAAGATGTATATTTCCCAATGGCCATGGAAAAAATAAGGGTTGCTAGCGGCCACAGTGTTCAGAAAATGGGTTAGGTGTGCGATGTAAAAATTGCTAAAGAATGTCAGAACCCTTGGGGAAATATATATTATGATTGAATTCTACACTGCAAAGATGCAACATCAGGATCTGGACACATGCAATTTGGTGCCCAAATGGTGCTCCGATGTACTCATTTCCACAACTGGGACGTGTCTATTTTCGTGGTTTGGCGTCACTTTCCGCCCAAAACTGCGAATCTGGCCACGCTGACCGCGCGTAAGCCACAAAAGGCAGACAATGAACGTCAGCCGTAACCAGCACACACTATGGCAGTTTTCTGGACCAGAGATGGCGAACGAAACACTTTCGACGGCGCCCCAACGCCGCGCTCCGTAGACGTCTGTCCTGTAATGCAGACCCGCACTTCGAATCGTGGAACAGATCTGGTACCCTGATGTCCATCTGATGAGAGAACGGGCTTTGTGAAAGTTCGCGCTCCTTCAAACACCCCTGCAAACAACGCTGAGGCAGAAAAGAAAACATACATATGATCAGCTCCCGCTCCCACCCACGTTTCCCGCTCCGACTAGGAATGAATGTCATCCAGAGCTGAACGTCCAAACCCGCCGCCCTCTTCCGCGTCCCGTTTCACTGCACGCAAAGAGCATCGTCGCCACCCACAGGGCGCCGGCCGAGGCCGACGCCGCCTGGTGCCGGCCTCCGTTCACATGTAGAGCTTCAGCTGCGACTGCACGTCGTCCAGCGACGGGCTGCCGAACTTGTCGCTGTTCTTCTGCATCAGCTCCATGATGGCGGCCATCTGGTCCAGCTCCACCCTGCCGGCGCACGCGCCGCGTCCGTCACAGAGGGGAGCGGTTCTGCGTCTTCGCGGCGTGGTTCTAACGCCGCACACCCGAACCGCGTCGCCCGGCTCACGTTCTCCGCCGTCATTGGTCGTCTGACAGTGAATGACTGACTGACTGATGGCATCGTAATGGTCTTCCCTGCCTGATTCAGCAAGTGGGGTAACCGATGAGGGATACGCTATCTCCTGACGCATGCATATTTCGTAAAGCGCCAATATTCAATCCTCGTTTTCGGGAGCAATGACCTCTGATTCCCTCTTCGAACCATGCCCTGCCCCTTCACACATCCACTCACCGACAGTGTTTCTCCCACTCCCGCTTCCCCTTTCGCTTCACAAACCCAACTCTTCCTATCTGGTCTAGTCTGTATAGTCTAGCCTAGTCTAGTCTTGTCCTCTCTAGTCTGGTCTACTCTAGTCTAGTCTAGTCTAGTTTAACTCTGGTCTAGTCAGTCTAGTTTAGTCTTGTCTAACTCTAGTGTCGTCAGTCTAGTCTAGTCTAGTTCAGTCCAGTCCAATCCAATCCAGTCTAGGCTAGTCTAGTCTGGTCTGGTCTAGCCTAATCCCATTTAGTTTTCTTCTCCCGTTCCACATCAATTTCTCCTCTTCCCTGTTCCCAGTTCTCGTTTGTCGTCCCAATTCCCCACCCAGTTCCTGGAAACACCCTGTTTCCCATCTCCCCACCGTAGTTGCGCTGCCAGCGGCCCAGGGTGGCCGGTCCTGTTTTCCCTCCCCCTCCCCCGGCTCTGATGTTGCCCGGGCGGGTTCTGTTCCCCGTCTCCCGGCCCCAGCTCTGCCGCCCGCCGCCCGGCGACGCCGTACTGTTTCTCCTGCCGGCGCTGCTCGTCCGTCATGTCCTGCTGCAGCTGGCGCCGGATCAGCTCCAGCTCGGCCCGCTTCGCCCGGCCCGGCAGGTGGTGCGCCATCTCCACCAGGTCCGGCGGCTCCTGCTCCTGCTCCTGCGCCAACTCGTCGGGCGCGGCCGGCGGCGGTGGCGGCAGGCCGCAGCTCTCTGGCCGGGTCTGCCGGGACAGCGGCAGCGGCAGCAGGGGTCAGACGGCCGCAGCGTCCTCACTCCGAGCCAACGCGCTCTGGTGGCAGCATTCTGTCAGTTCTGGGAAGATACGTGTATAGTCAGAACGATGGGACGAGACCTAAATGGCTACTTCTCCGCACCTTTCTCTCTCAATACGCACACACAGACATGCGCATGCGTGCACGTACGTACGCACGCACGCACGCACGCGCATGCGCACGCACACAAATGCACAAGCACACACACACGCACACGCACGCGCACGCACACGAACGCACGCACGCACGCATACGCAAGCATACACAGTAGTGTCGACGGTTTGCCGCCCGCAAAATTTCATTAACGTTCCCCACCGTCGCCGTGTGGTTGCACACTTCAGGTGCTTCGGGTGCCCACTACCAACGGACTTGGTGGTTAAACATAACGTTAAGCAGTTCGACAGGAACATCCCGAACGAGGGGTCCGGCTCAGCGTTACAAAGGCCTGTTCGACACTGCCTGTGTCAGCGCTGCTTCCAAGGACGGCGTCGCCCTGGCACAGGAGGGCGGACGGGAAGGTGCAGTGATTTTGGGTCTCCAGACAAAATGGCGAATGCCTTTTTGGCGAATGCCGGATGGCGCATGCTGAAGGGCGACATGTAAAAATGGCGACACGTTAAAATGGCGACTGGCAAAATGGTTCGCCTTCGCGTTCTGCGCCATTTGGTCGTTCGCCATTTTAGCACGTGGCCATTCTTACATGTCGCCATCTAGCGTTCGTCATTTAGCATTCGTCAAAAAGGCATTCGCTATTTTTGCATTTCGCCATTTTATCCCCGTACCGATTTTTGACAGTTGGCAATCCAAAACCCAGCCGAAGTGGCCACATCTTACTTGCTGTTGACCAATCTTTAGCTGCCGCCACACCACAGTCATATCGTTTACATTACGGCTGGACGTAAGACAGCTCAATTTGAAGAGTAATGAGGAAAAACAATACTCGATTCCACTAGCCGAGTGTATGACGTCACCATAACGCTGTCGTTTATTTGGCACTGGAAAGGTGACGCTTTCTTCGAAATCACCAAAGCACGGCCGACTAAGCGCCTGATGATGAGTGATGACTGCTGCAATTTGGATGACTATGAGACAACTGCGGCAATCCGGCCTACGTACGCTGAAACAAAGCAATAATCAAACACGAGGCGTCTCACGAAACTCAAGCCAGGCCACAAATGCCACGTCATTCTCCCAGCCCAATCACACAGGCCGCGTACGGAGAAAACAGACACAGTCTGACAAATTAAACAGTCGGGAGACGCCGGATACCCAATAAGACTGTCGTAGGATTTCCTTTGTCTGCACGGCACGGCAGCTACCGAAACCTGCACGCAGGCAACGAGCACGCCACGACCACCCGGCGTGCTCTTTCATCGCTCGTTCTGTTAGGCCAAAAGCCTAGAAGCAGGCTGCCCACTCTCCTGCCGTTCACCTCCGTAGCCATTAAGACCCTATCGGTAAGCACGTGAAGCGAGCACGCCGTAAGCCACCAGCATCGGAGCGGCCGCATTAAGCCGTCGTCGCGGGGCAGCGCTTGACAGCCAATGTTCAGCCATCGACTGCCATCAGTCGGCGGCCGCAATAACAGGCATCAACTGGAGCATGCCGGCTCTGATGGCCGCCATTGATCGGCCGCCGATAGGGTCCGTGATTGTCCGGGCGGCGCACGGCAAATCGACCGTCGGCTCGTCGGGCCCGACGCGACGCCGAACTGCACGAGTCGGTGCCGGCAAGAAGCGCGTCGCGGAGCAGCGCAGACATCGGGCGAAGACGCGCTGGAGCACGGCGATGACATCGGAGGCCAATCACAGAAAACGCAAGGCGACGAAGCCAAAGTCCCCGCGTCCGCTCTGAGTGAAGTCCGAAGATGAAAGGGCAGGGAAAACGTTCTTTTTGCTCCAGTCATCCACGTCAATGGACGAGTTCTTTCAGAAACATTCTTCTCGAAATCCTTGATCCTATCACGGACTACAAACGGCGTAACCAACGCAGCAATGACCATTACACAGCAGGATCCTAGCAACGCTCATGAAGTCACCCAATGGACGAAGGCACCGCATTCTGCCATTTACTGACCACTTCTTGGTGCAGGCCATCCAGAAGCCTCTCGGCAGTTTGCGGCGGTCTCACGTACCATCTTCGTCACAGCCAAACAATGAACGCTATCGTATCTCACTAGCTACAGCACTTAGTCACCGACGCTCGGAACGGTATTTTGCCGTCTCCAGCGACCACCGGCACCAGAAGCAGCCGCGCGAAATGGCCCCAGCAGTCGACAGCGCCGTTAGACAGCCCGCTAACCGGCCCGCGGCGCCCTGGACAGGCCGAGGTCGCGACAGGCTGCGTATGACGGCGCGCGGGTGGCCGCTGGGTCCGTTTCGTCCGCGCTCACCGTGTCCGCCGGCTGCGCGGAGCTCGGGCGCCGGCTGGTCCGCTCGGACCGGCGGAGACGGCGGCGGTCCGGCCCGGACCACCAGCACCCAGCTGAGGACCGCCACCAGCACGGAGACCAGGCTGGCCGTCAGCAGGTACCCACTGCCGGCACCGGTACGGCATCACACAGCGAGGAGGAGCCAGGGAGATCGGACTCGATGCTAGCAGGTACTGCGTAATGGTACATATACGGGCATCGCACACTGCGAAGGCAAGACTGGCCGATAACGGTACCCACCGTCGACACACACGGCGCACAGTGGGCAGACCAGACCGGCTACCAGCACGTACCCACAGGCGACGTCGACACCAACACGGCGTCATCGCGCACCAAGGTCCGTTTTGAACACTTTCCCTGTGTAGTAATGTCTGCCGGGCCGGAAATCCCCCGCATCCGGCCTCAGCGCGGATCAGGAACCTCACCCGTTCAGGAGCGGTTCGCCACACCGCCGTCCCGTGGAGCGGGCAGCGCGGGCGCGGCCGGTGCCTCCCGACCCACCTGGTGTTCTCCCAGAGCAGACTGAGGAACGCCCGCCACGCGAACGGCTCCCGGCCGCCGTCGGCCGGCGTCCAGACGTCGGAGAAATGGTCGGCCATCTCCCGCTCCGCGCAGGCGCCGCCTGGAACTCTGCCGGGACTCCCAGGCGGTGATCAGACTCCCCGAGGCTTCCTCGGGCCGGAGGGGATCGAGTATTGTTCTCTTGGTGCTTCTCCGAGGCGCACTGCCGTCAGAGGAGCAGGCGATTATCCGCGCTACCGCTGAGGGTTTTTCGACGCGTCACCGGCGCACCAGGCTCCCCGCGGCGCACACAGGCTGGTCCTGAACGGGCCAGAGCTCGTCCAGGGGCCGCAGGCGGCTCTCCGCTTTCTCAAGGCGATTGAAGACGGTCCGGGCGGGTCGAGGTCGAGTGTTCACACCTGTCGGAGAAAACACTGGTGATTAGCTGTTCGGCGGAGGGCGGAGGCGGACATCAAGATGTCCGCACACACATACCCTCAAGGGGCCTGGCACGATGACGGGACCGGACACACTGACTGCACCTGACACACACACCACCGGGAACTGACACACACACTGACGGGACCTGACACGTGATGAGGGGACGCCGATCCCCAGGTTTGGCCTCACAATGAGGGACGCCCGTCTCTCCGGAGGACTCACAATGAGGGGCCGTCCGTCTCTGCGGGGGATGGGACTCACACTGAGGGCCGCCCGTCTCTGCGGAGGACTCACAACGAGGGACGTCCGTCTCTGCGGGGGCCGGGATTCGTACTGGGGGACTGACTGTCTCTCCGGAGGCCGGGATTCACAATGAGGGGTCGCCCGTCTCTCCGGAGGCCGGGACTCACACTGAGGGTCGCCCGTCTCTCTGGAGGCCGGGACTCACACTGAGGGTCGCCCGTCTCTCCGGAGGCCGGGACTCACAATGAGGGGTCGCCCGTCTCTCTGGAGGCCGGGACTCACACTGAGGGTCGCCCGTCTCTCTGGAGGCCGGGACTCACACTGAGGGTCGCCCGTCTCTCTGGAGGCCGGGACTCACACTATGAGGGGTCGCCCGTCTCTCTGGAGGCCGGGACTCACACTGACGGACGCCCGTCTCTGCGGGGGCCGGGACTCACACTGAGGGACAGGCAGGCAGCCGGGACGGTCACGGCCGCCGGAGCCGCGCCGTAATCGATAATAACCGATCGTGTCGCGCCGTCGGGAGGTACGTCACGCACGGCGGGAAACAGGGGGGACGTGCGGAAGGGGGGGGAAGGAGGTGCAGCATGGATGGCGAGGAAGGGCCGCAAAATGCACACAAAGAGAAGCTGAAGTACTGTTGTTGTTGCTTGAGGTGCTCCAATTTTCCTTTACCTAGGATGACATTTTCTGTGGCATCTTCCATGAAGTAAACATAGCTGTTTATTGTTTCAAGCCCTCAGACTGACATGCACTGATGTCAGTCAACTGGACCATACATCATAAATGCATGGCATACAAAGCACCAATAAAGTGGTCACAGAAATATATCAGCATACAGGTATGTAAAACAATGACGAGGAACACTGTTACATATGAAAAACAGACAATGATGGCATGCATAAAAGCTGAAAAGAAACATAAACTTGCATTCATTAGCCATTTACAAGTGGCTGGTTGGATGTAAGGGTTCAATGGCTGCAGATTATGCAAACTGTTCAGCAGCATGCTCTTCCAGTGCAGTTTAACTGTGGATGACCAGGGTAGACAACCCGTCCCCGACTGGCGGGGGGGGACAGTTGATTGCTCCCCCTGAGGTTTTTCTGGGATTGCGAGAGAACCAACAAAACACAGAGTCACGAAACTTTGTGTACCTTTTGCTTCATCAATTTTACATCTCGTGTCAAAATTTTGACCTCAGGTCACGTCAGGTGCCTGACCTAGGTCAGGTCAAACAGACCTATGTCAAAAAAAGTTTAGCGCCCTCTAACTTTTTCGCAAAACAAGATATCTCAATAATACTTTCAGAGATTAGTCATCGTGACAGATGCAACAAATCTGCTTTCTCAGATTTTTCGGAATTTTCCGGGTCATTGACCTAACGTCAAGCCCATTTTTAAGACATATCGCCGTTTTTTCGGGAATTGACGGAACATTCCATAACATTTTTAGTGTGGAGTGAAGCAGACATCTTGTTACCGTCACTGGGCAAAGTATCAATGACTTCCAGCCATTGACCTGAGGCCAGGTCAATGGCTGGCAGTCACGGTAACTGTAGTGGGCCAAAATGTACCACCGTCAAAATCGACGATGAATTACTCAGAATGGGTAGAAAATGGCAGAACTAGCTTGCACAGACGTAATTAATACCAGGAACCTCAAAAAGTTTGAAAAAGTAGCATATTTCGCAAATATACAGGCTCTCGCGAATAAAGCTCCGCCAACTTTGTAGATTGGTAACTAATGAATTTTTCCAAAATTTAAGCCTGGGAAACCATCACAAGAAGCACAAAGATCAATAAAATTGACATAGATCGTCTTTTTTCGCGAAAATAAAGGAACGCCAAAATTAGTTCCCGTCAATTTGGTACCGCATACGCCAGCGGCGCACACTGACAGCTGGCGGGAGAATTACCGTGTCTTTAACTCAACGTTTCGGCATATATATTGAATAAATCTGGGGAAATTAGACGTGTATTGGCATCCGCAGACCTTTACTTGTGCGCTGGTGCCTTTACCTATGCGTTATTCGTCACAGCCCTTGAGATTCAGGCCATTTCTCGGTCTCATGCAGTCGGTTATGTGAAAACATATACAGGGCGTAAATTGCTTACATATTATCTAAAATTAAAAATGAGACCAGTTTCGAGCTCTACTCGTCACAAGCTTTCCAACGGTATGCTTATTTTTATTGTGTGACCAACCGTTCGTGAGTAAGAGGGGGGCAGTCAACTGCCCCCCCCCCAGTCGCCCATGTTTGAGACGGACCGACGGTCGTACGCGGGTTAAGCTGTCTCATAACTGGGATCAGTGAAATAGCTGGAGGGTTGCTTGGGTCATATATTGTGACTTTATAAAACACAGAACATGCATGAATGACATAAATAGGTGTCCTCACAAACAAGAAATAAAAATGGTTACAAAGCCTGTAAATTCCTCAGAAATGTTGCATTTTGTCATACATCTTTCATGCTGATGAGATTTCACCTTGACATTCACATCATGACTGTAAGCCTCAGATCTTGAGAATTTTTCTAGTTATGTACCCTAAAACCACAGGCCCCACCTATAACAGGAAAAAAGAACTGTTAGCAGTCAGCTGTGTTCATGGCAAAACCCACCTGACAGAGTTGCAAAATAGGGAATACATGACCCAGCTTGGAATCCTTTCTGATGTTAAAGAAATGGGTCCATAACATTTATGAACAGTTTGTGGTTAAAAAGTGAAACAAAGTAAAACAAAAAGAAAAACAAGCATCCAAAGGAAACCAAATACTGAGGCTCTATTAAAGTGATGCAACATTTCCAAACAAACCTATACATTTCTGCTTGTTAGGAACAGTTTAAAAGCATGTGCCAAAGAAGTGGTGGTGGTCAATAAAGCAATTAAAACTCCCTGCATATTGATCCACCATGCGCTGTGAAACATTTTGCAGCACTTTCTGAAGTGTTGTCAACAAAGAACATGCACCCTATCTGCCTTCTGAATATTTAAATTACCACGAGAAATTCCTGCTGACTATCATCCAGCATCTGATATCTGATCCAGTATCCTGACGAAGCTTTTGCAAGTCGTAATGCACACACTCCCATTACAAACATTAAGCACATCGACTATGAGCACTTCTCACAAAAAACAGCCTAGAGCCAAAAGGAGATCGAGCGACAAAGCATCGCATCGCATGACGACAATGCATGCCTGGTGGAAACGACGTACGCCCCAAGCAACCGCCTGTACTAACTGTACGCCCCGTTCGGCCAAATGACAAACGTCAAAGGCCCGCAAAAAGGCTCTGTACCTGGTAGGCAATGTCATAAAACATGACAATGCGTAACGTGAGCCGAGTGTTTTCCGTGCTACTGCTATATATGTTATGAAACTTGAGCGCCATTTTCATTACCAAAAAACTTTATAATTTTTGCAGAAACATTATGACATTTCGGTCAACAATTAACATTAAGTAGTGGGTAACTTATAGTCTACATCTTAACTTTACAACAGCCGGTCATTTTGTTGCACTTTCATAAGAAATTCACCATTACGTGCTGTAAGTTAGCACCGGAATCGTAACTGACGTCATGAAACTGTGTACACATTTCTCATTTCAAGGACATTGCGCCTGTACTCGGGACATAGGGAAAAATCGACGGCAGCGTTGGGTAAATATGGTTTGCACGGTGCCATAAAATGCATTGTTATTGTCATTAGATTAGGGCATTCCTGGCAGACTACGTGCGTCTTTGTTTTGTTATCATTTTGATGTGAAGTGTCTGAGATTTACGGCTTATCATCTGCTTGGCGGTGACGTTCGTACATGTTGTAGTTGACGTCTTATCTGATTCATTCCAAGAAACACCCTAAATGCCGCTGGCAGTGAAGTCACTTGACTCTGCATGCGAAGGGACTCTGCGTGAGAAAGACTGAAGATCATGAGTAAGTTTCTCCAAAAATTGCTCCCAAGCAAAGTTGTTTATGAAACATTCTGGTACCAAAGTTATGTATGTAGATTATAAGTTTTTGGTTATGGGCATCACCCCATCATCTTTTGTTCATTTATAGTCAAGGATTGATTGTCCATGCCTAAAATTAGCATTTTTATATGGAGTCAGTTGGCTGCCACTTGCCAAATGGCTTGAATTTTACCAATTTTTTTGTCATCAAGTCAGCTGTTTGTGTAATGTTTCGTAGGAGGCATGCGCTCATGCCGTATATCTGTCTCATGTTCACAGTTTAAAGAAGAATGTATCTTGGTACATTTTGGCCAGTGCTTCTTAGTTTCAAGTGCACATTGCACTGTGTTAAGCTCCAGGTGGATGAGTGCAACCATGCTGGCAATATGGGGATTGAGGACCCAGACCCCACTATTTAGAAGTTTTAACATTAGGCCTATTGCCTTGGCTGGAAAGGTGTCTGAAATTCATGTCAGCCCCCTAATAACTCTCAGAAGTCACCAGCCATGGGAACAACAAACATTTGTGATGGCCCAGAACAAAAGGAATGATAGAAAGTGGGAACATGTAAAATTATGTATGGAACACTGACTTGCTCATATCCATTGCACAGGTGTCATTTTCCTTTGGTTTGAGGTTGTCAGAATAGGAATCCAAAACTGAAACATTCATATATGCAGAGTTGAGCAAGATTAAACATTATATTTAAAACTGGTCCAACATGGTAGTCAGCAGCAATTTTTTTCTTGAGGTGAGTGACATCAGTAAATACCAGGTGTTATTGTTAGCTTTTATTATGCTGGTGGTGCTAAAAAGAACAACAGAATTATAATTGATTGCACAAGGCATTGTTTGGATCTCCAGGACAGGGAAGATAATTGTTGTCTCTAAAATCCTTTAGGGAAAAATATTAATCTGGGTTAAGTCATTTAAGTTAAGCTGGGTTTTTGATATGGTTTTTGATATGGTTTTTGATATGGTTTCTGATATGGGTTTAGTCATTAAGTCATTTAGTCATAGGCTGTTTAAGGCCAGTGGCCTCACATGACTTTGGAAAGATTAACTTAACTGTTAAAACCTGATATGCTGCCAGGCATATGCCCAAACAGTCCTGTGCATCTGTATCAAAAACAGCTCACTACCTGTTTTGTCTGACTCCTGATGAAGAAGCCAGAATGTGGTTCAAAATTAGAAAAGTGGCTTACATGCCCTCAAGAATGATATAGTTCAGGTATTGTACATTACAGTGAAGTACTTTGAAAGGGAAAGACAAAGGAAAGTTGCAAGATCAGCTAATGCATGTTTCATGCTCTTGAGGCAAGCCATTGGCCTGCAGTACAAGAAAAGCCTCATGGAGAAGGGATGGCAAAAACCTCTGTCATCTGGCAAGGGTAGCAGGGGTCTAACTATCTAAAAAAATGTCACATTCATGTGCCCACATTTGCCTGACATCTGCTGTCACATGCCATGACACATCAGGTGTGCTGGAAACCCACAGTCCTCTCCAGCTCATTTCCTACACAGTGACCGTCTGAGCCAGCCTCGTGCCCAGGCTGAGTCCGCCCTGCCGCCCCCTGTCCGGCAGGCTCCCACCAGTACACGAACGCGGCTTTCGAGCCGTCGGAGAGGGCGATGCGGCGGGACGCCTCGGTGCCCACGGCCTGGGTGGCCGTGGACCCCCTGCACGGCGGCCAGCCACCGCCGGACGGCCAGGCCCTGGAGATGGAGGACTGCGATCGGCAGAGGTGAGAGGGAGGGACTGTGACCAGCAGGGGTGAGAGGGAGGACTGTGACCAGCAGGGGTGAGAGGGGGGACTGTGACCAGCAGGGGTGAGAGGGGGGACTGTGACCAGCAGGGGTGAGAGGGAGGACTGTGACCAGCAGGGGCGAGAGGGAGGACTGTGACCAGCAGGGGTGAGAGGGAGGACTGTGACCAGCAGGGGTGAGAGGGGGGACTGTGACCAGCATGGGTGAGAGGGGGGACTGTGACCAGCAGGGGTGAGAGGGAGGACTGTGACCAGCAGGGGTGAGAGGGAGGACTGTGACCAGCAGGGGTAAGAGGGGGGACTGTGACCAGCATGGGTGAGAGGGAGGACTGTGACCAGCAGGGGTGAGAGGGAGGACTGTGACCAGCAGGGGCGAGAGGGAGGACTGTGACCAGCAGGGGTGAGAGGGAGGACTGTGACCAGCAGGGGTGAGAGGGGGGACTGTGACCAGCAGGGATGAGAGGGAGGACTGTGACCAGCAGGGGTGAGAGGGGGGACTGTGACCAGCAGGGGTGAGAGGGAGGACTGTGACCAGCAGGGGTGAGAGGGAGGACTGTGACCAGCAGGGGTGAGAGGGAGGACTGTGACCAGCAGGGGTGAGAGGGAGGACTGTGACCAGCAGGGGTAAGAGGGAGGACTGTGACCAGCAGGGGTGAGAGGGAGGACTGTGACCAGCAGGGGTAAGAGGGAGGACTGTGACCAGCAGGGGTAAGAGGGAGAACTGTGACCAGCTGGGGTGAGAGGGAGGACTGTGATTGGCAGGGGTGAGAGGGGGCACTGTGACCAGCAGGGGTGAGAGGGAGGACTGTGACCAGCAGGGATGAGAGGGAGGACTGTGACCAGCAGGGGTGAGAGGGGGGACTGTAACCAGCAAGGGTGAGAGGGAGGACTGTGACCAGTAGGGGTGAGAGGGAGGACTGTGACCAGCAGGGGTGAGAGGGGGGACTGTGACCAGCAGGGGTGAGAGGGGGGACTGTGACCAGCAGGGGTGAGAGGGTGCCTCTGTGACCAGTTGACTGACCAGCAAAGGCCAGAGAGTGTGACCAGTTGACTGACCAGCAGAATTGGGAGGCAGTGTGTGGGTAGCAGAGGAACAAGGCGAAAGAGGACTGGGGAAAGTAATAATTTTTAGTGGGACAGGATGGCTATGCAGGGGACTGCGCAGATAGACTTTGAAATGGTGCTGAAGGGTGTTGGAGAAGCCTGTGACTATGCGGGCACAGTGGCTATGAGGGCAAAGGCAGAGACCTCGGACAACGCCAGTAGAGACAGCCAGCTCTTCAATGTAGGACTGTTGGGCGGAGCGATGCGTGGGTGGAGATCGCGTGAGTTACGCACTCTCATATTAGCACCCGGATTGCCTTTGCCAGGTATCGGCCAGGGTTTTCCCTGTCAGTTCGCTGTCGTTTACACTGCGATTAGGCACTCGATTCAGTCGGACCAGATCGCTCTGGTCGAGTATCGGGTGCGCTTTCTCTGTTGACTCATCGTCTACCGAACGATTTAGGCTTTGATTTATCTGTGACGTCGTGCTGACGTCACAGGATTGGTCGGATTCCACCAGTGGTTAATTTGTTTCGTATCAGTCGTTTTCTGGTAATAAAGAAGAATAAGATAATGCATAAAGAATATACAGAACGAGGAAATAGACGCCTTAGAAACGCTGTCGGGGAACGATCATATTGAAGGAATTAAAGCTAATGATGTTACAGTTGATGCAGGTAGTGTTCAAGGATCAGTGGGCTCGATAGTGTCATCAGTATCAAAAGAAAGGGGCAGCGGGCACAGTGTACGGGTTCACCATGATTCAGTCACCGCTGGAGCGCCAAAAATTGTGGGCCAGGTCCCAGAGCGGCTCCAGATCCACAAATTGCCACCACCGACCTCTCCGTAGCAGCGTTGCTGTTAGGGTGCCGTTTGTCATGATATTTCAAGTGCATGTGTGACATACATGTTGTATACACATAATCTCGAAGCAGGCTGCTGTTGCAGTCCATACATGAAGACGTAAATGCACTTATGTTTTGTATTCACCTTGATGCTCCGCGTTTAAATAGCGCAAATTTTGCTGTTGGCTGCGCATTACGGCGCATAATTTCTTTTCACCGCTGACCACAGATCCTGTCATGTTCAGGGCTGCCTGTTCAGTCTCACGCATGTGTTCCGACGCTGACTGCGCCGTGTCGTGTTCAGGAGCGGCGAGTTTTACCACCACGGCCGCCAGTACTCGAGCTTCACGCAGACCCTGCTGCGTGGACCTGCCCTCCAGATCGGGTAACGGTGAGTGGGCTGTTCTCCGGCGGCCCGGCCAGGGCAGGTCCGCCCCCCCCCCCCCCTCACCGAGCGCGCGGCCGAGGCGATGGACGCTGCCGTGAACGCCCCGGGCTATAAGATTCGGCGGTGTGATTCGTATGTGAATAGGCGTGCTCGCGATAAGATATGCAGGGCTGATTGCCATCTCTCTTCGGCTTTATGGGCTTTTGGGCTGAGAGTTGTCGGTCTGCAGCTTTTGATGCGTAATGGTGCCACACAGGGTCGTTCGCGTGTCATCTTAGTTGGGAGGTGCCAGGTGGTATTGAACGACTTTGATCAGACTCCACAACGGAACGCAGCTAGATTCACTTACAGTTTCACAAGCACCCGATTACACCTGATCCAATGAACGGTTTGGTCGACGTTTACCGACGTGCGGTGTTGGCGGACTCTTATGGCCATGTTGTGACGATAATATATTGCAAATGAGGTCGTGCAGCCTGGATTCATTTCTGGGACCCGTAATTTTTGAAAATACTGGTTTTGCTTGCGTGCCATGAAGTGCGTTGGTAGTATCTTAAGTCTCAGCTTTCATTTTGCGCAGGCTTAAAAAGTCCCGTTTGTCGGATCGCGGCGTCCGTCTGCCGGACACCGACGCTGCGCCTGTGTCGGTGTTCCCTGTACCTGTATCGATGCTTCTGGTACCTGTGTCGGTGTTTCCTGCACCTGTGTCGGTGTTCCCTGTACCTTTGTCGATGTTCCTCATACCGGTGTCGATGTTTCCTCGTACCTGTGTCGATGTTAGTCGTACCTGTGTCGGTGTTCCCTGTACCTGTGTCGGTGTTCTCTGTACCTGTACTGGTGCTCCCTGTACCTTTGTCGATGTTCCCTATACCTGTTTCGGTGTTCCCTGCATCTGTGTCGGTGTTCCCTGTACCTGTACTGGTGCTCCCCTTCCCTCGTCGGTGTTCCCTGCACCTGTGTCGGTGTTCCCTGTACCTGTGCGGTGTTCCCTGTACCTGTACTGGTGCTCCCCGTACCTTTGTCGGTGTTCTCTGTACCTGTGTCGGTGTTCCCTGTACCTGTGTCGGTGCTCCCTGTACCTGTGTCGGTGTTCCCTGTACCTGTACTGGTGCTCCCCGTACCTGTTTCGGTGTTCCCTGTACCTGTGTCGGTGTTCCCTGTACCTGTGTCGATGTTCCCTGTACCTGTGTCGGTGTTCCCTGTACCTGTGTCGGTGTTCCCTGTACCTGTACTGGTGCTCCCCGTACCTTTGTCGGTGTTTCCTGTTCCTGTGTCGGTGTTCCCTGTACCCGTGTCGGTGTTCCCTGTACCTGTGTCGGTGTTCCCTGTACCTGTACTGGTGCTCCCTGTACCCATGTCGGTGTTCCCTGTACCTGTGTCGATGTTCCCTGTACCTGTGTCGGTGTTCCCTGTACCCGTGTCGATGTTGCAGCCACGCGGACCCTGCGCCGCCGCCGCGGCAGCGGCTCCAGCGCTCCCCTTCAGCACGCTCAGGTCGCGCAACGGCACCATCCGCAGCGCCATAGACCTAGCACGGTGAGCGGAGCAGCTGCGGTTCGCCGTAACAGTGAATGGCTTCCATGTGGTAAACTGGGTGCAGTGGTGCAGTTGACGCTCAATATTACTGGATTATATATATATATATATATATATATATATATATATATATATATATATATATATGTATATGTATCGGTATATGTGTATATATAACGTCTCTTATGCTAAATGTATATGTATATATAATATGTAGTGTATGACAGTAGTACAGTTGATGCAAGTGATGCCATATTGAGGAGGTGTTTCGTGTAAAACCCGTGGATGGAGATGAGCTCAAGGCTCACGTTAAGAACATGCCGGGCCAGGCATCACGTCACACCCTCGACGCTCTCACGGTTGACGCTGGCTTGACTCGGACTGCGCGGGGTTACGCGTGCTCAGCTCACGAGTGACGCAGCTGACGCCGTCTCGGCCCGGGACGAACGCTGGCGTGACTCGGTCGGTCTGGTGCCGTCTGCAGGTGCGCCGACGACGTGGACGCCGTGGTGGACGCCATCCAGGAGGGCGAGGGCTCCATCGCGGACGGCTTCGTGGCTCGCGAGGTGGAGCTGTGAGTAGGCGCGCGCCGGGCGCGCCCGCGGCGTTCGCTGCGCTGCGGCCCGGATGCCGGCGGGTTCGTTGAGCGTGATCGTGAGAACCTTTTGGATGGTGGAACAGCGTCGTCAACGTAGCTCACGTCATGGCTGTGGGGATATCTCTGTTCTTTTTATGTCCGTTTACGAAAAGTTGAACGAGGGAACATTCCCATTAAGGGGTCAGCCGTTTCGGCACCCTGGCTTCCCGCGATCGTAACACCAGCCGGCCTTCCGCGGAAGGCCAGCTGGTCTGAGTGCCGATCCAGAATGGTTGAGGCCTTACCTCCTCGTGCCTGAATTTGGAACAAGTATTTGTATTGCCCCAGGTCGTAGAGTGACCTTTCTGTCCAGTGTGCCTCTGGACGCCTAAAGAGCAGCCTGCACTTCTGCAATAGCAACATATAACCTCTCCCAGACGTGACCTCTGTCAGTCACCAAGTGACCTCCGTGTGCCAGTACGTGACCTTCCTGTTTGTCACCACGTGACCTCACCGCCTGTCAACACGTGACCTCGCCGTCTACTGGACTGAAACTTAAGTCCAAAGAGGCGAGTACAGCCTCGAGCCAGGCAGCCGTCTCCTGGAGACACGTCTTATTGCCGCCAGTGATCAACGGCGTCTCAGCAGCGTACAGAGGCACATCGACGTCTGAACCCAAAAGATAGAAAAATAAAACAAGTCAGAGACAGGTCGTTCAAAGGGAATGGGAACCGTAAAGGACCCAGGGCAGAGGCCTGGTAAACGCCCCTGTCCATTGGAAGTGGCGTCGAAGTGTGGTTCCAGTTGGCGTTGTCTCTGGTAGCTGGCATTCAGCGTTTGTCCGTTGATGTAAGCGGAGTACCAAGATGTGGAAATTTCATGCAGCTGAAGATTTCTTAGGGGACAGTGGTCAGTTGCGTCAAAACATTTACTGAGGTCAGTCATCATCGGACAGAACTCTGGTCACGAGTTGCTAACCCTCGCCGGAAGAGGGGTGGATGCCACCCCCAAACAGTGTTTCCGGGACCTTGGCAAAACGGCGCACTACAGCGCCCTAAAACTTGGCATGGCTGGCGGTACATTCATTGTGCGTGTTTTCAAACGCAGTAGCGGCCCCAGGGCATGTCAGGTCACCGAGCTGTGACGTCATTATTGAAGACTTGCAGGACGATTTTTGCGCCAGATGTTGGAATCGTGCTGTGTTCGCGCAATAGGTATGCATAGACGGCGGATGACGGACATGAAATCGGCGAAGCATGGTAGTTCACATGTGAATAAGTCACCTTAGATAGGCCAATGACGTTTCCATTTTCAAACGAGGTTAATGACCTGAAATGACCGTTTTTGACCTTAAAGTACTCTTATACTGATTTACAAATTTTCGGTTCTGACTGTGATAGAGGAGACGATTTTCAGCGTATTTGGCCCAAATGCTTCTATCGTTTCGGGAAAATCGATATATGGTTCTCAGGCATAAAGTTTGGCCTAACCTTGGGGGTCACTGGTTGACCTGACGGGTTCGGCCTAGGTTCTATTGGATTTCTTTGGCACACAACTGTCGATTGCTTTTTATTTCAAGGCGCTAATTCATTTAGGGGCCAAATGGCGGGGGGGGGGGGCGCCTACCCCTCGTTTTAGTGCAAGAGAAAATCCTTCCCGATTTGCCATGGCTAAAATCCGATAAGTTACCAACACAATCGCAGTTTCTGTAGAATGTGTGGGACAGGAGTCGTGCTGCGTCGAAAATAGGAGGTAATTGCATGAAAGAAAATGATAGAGTTGCCGTTGGGCGACGCGCTTTACCAGCTGTGCTGTGACAGTTATGATGGAGGTAGGCCGGAAATTTGAAGGGTTGGATGGGTCGCCGGATTTAAAGACAAGGAAGACTTATGATGTTGCTAGGAATCAAGGAAGTCGAGGTTCGCAACGCGAAAACTGACAGTGGAAAGCATAACGTTACCGATCGCGTCAGCGCAGCCCTTCAGAATACGTGCACAAATGCCGTCCGCTCCGCCGCGCGCTGATGCGCTGCGCATGCTGAACAGTACGCGTCTCAGAGTATCTTGGCTCACCGGTGTCACGGCAGACGTCCATGACCCTGCGCGTGGAAGCCGGCACTCGAGCACGGGCGTCACTCCCCGGTCAGCGATCTCCGCCGCTACGCATGGGCCGACATTGACGAAGTAATCGTTAAGCCGATCGGCGGGAGAGATGGCAGCACGCGCTCACCAGATCGTCTGCCACCCACCACTGCGCAGATTTCGCCGGACGAGGCGGCCCCGCTTTAACGCGCCGGCCGATTTCGCCACGGGAGTCGCGCCGGATTTCGCCCGCCGGTCACGTGACCCGTCTGTTGTCAGGAACACGCTGCGGGAGCTGGAGCGGCCGCTGGCCTACAAGCGGCAGGTGAAGCAGCGGCTGGACCAGCGGGACCGGCGCAGGAGCCGCCGCATCGGCTTCTGGACCCGGCTCAGCAGCTCCGTACACTACACCCTGGTGCAGGTGGGTCCCGTACTCAGCACTGTACACCACAGACTGATGCGGGTGGGTCCGGTACTCAGCACTACACTACAGCCTGGTGCGGTGGGGTTGAGTGCCCTTTCCTTCACACTGGCGGCGGTGAGCGGATGTTTCGTGCCGTTGCAGTTGGCGAGACGTCGATTCTGAACCACTGGAGTGGACCAGCTGAGGGGTGGAAGGTGCGCTGCGCTTTCAGACGGTTTGTTCAGACGTTGTCGGGTGTGTTGATTTGCCGCTGCCTCTGCGGCCCGGAGCCCCGTATCAGGGTGCGCCGCTGCGGACACGGCGTCTGTCGCGTCTGACCTCGCCGCCTGGGCAGAGCCAGCGCCGTCCGACCCGGCACCGTGGGGTCGGACCGTGACGTGTCGGGCGTGACGTGACGACGCCGTGACGCCCGGCGTCGCGGCGCCCGCCGGTCGCGGTGTCCGGCGCCCGGCGCCGACTGACCGGCGCCGTCTGGCGGTCCGCAGACCCGGCGCGCGATCGCCGACCTGGCCGAGTTCCTGAAGCTGTGGAAGGGCCACCAGAAGGTGGTGCGCGGCCAGCTGGGCAGCGGCGTCGCCACCTACTTCCAGTTCCTCGAGTCGCTGTTCTACCTGAACCTGGCCACGGTCGTGTTCGTGTGAGTGCCGCGCCGTGGCGACCGCCGGCGGCGGCGGCGCCCGGCGAAAGCAGGGTTGGAAATTTGGTTTTTGTTCTTGGTGTCAGGGTATCATTTTTGTTTTAGAGTACGAACTTTTGCAGAGAATAATATTGGTTAAACTTGGCATTCTTGGTGTAAGTCAGTTGTCACCTGTTCCTTGCAGAATGGAGGCAGTCATTTGCTTGCAGAGTTAGAAATTTCCCTACATGGTTACAATGAATCTTCGATAAAGCACTGCACAAAACTTTTGCAGTGTAAAATGTTTTTGGAGGACATATTTTTCGGTTTTCTTCAATACAAAAAACAACACCTTTTCCGACCGTGGGCGAGAGGCTGGCGGGGCTGTCTGGCGTGCTGTTGGGTGTGACCTCCGCGGTGTTGAGGTGACAGTGCGGAGGTCTTGCCGTCAGTCCAGTCCAGTTTGCCAGTTTTCCAGTTCCCGTCAGATCCAGTTCTCCTGAGTTGAAATCTTCGCCAGTTCTGCCACCCCCTCCCCCTTCCGCGAGTTGTATTGCACAGTTCAGGCTGGTCCTCCTCGCTCTTGTCTCCCTGACCGTGTTTCTGCTGTGCCTGTGGCGGCGCTTTAGCCAGATCATCTCTCGCACGTGCGCCGGCCCGGCATGCGGCGTGTACCGGCGCCGCGGCCGTCGTCACGGAGTCGACCGCCGTCCGGCAGGGTCGGGTTCCTGATGACGCCGCAGTTGCTGTTGCGCGTCCATGCGCCGCGGGAGGCGTTCGCCAGCTACCAGGGCCTGCCGCTCAACCAGACCCGGGACGTGGCGACGCCGTACGGCGGCAACCCGCAGTTCCGGTTCGGCGACCTCTTTACCGGACAGGTACGCACTCGGACATGCTAGGTGACCTCTTCACTGGACAGGTACACACTCGGACATGCTAGGCGACCTCTTCACCGGACAGGTACATACTCGGACATGCTAGGTGACCTCTTCACCGGACAGGTACATACTTGGACATGCTAGGTGACCTCTTCACAGAACAGGTACGCACTCGGACATGCTAGGTGACCTCTTCACCGGACAGGTACATACCCGGACATGCTAGGTGACCTCTTCACCGGACAGGTACATACTCGGACATGCTAGGTGACCTCTTCACCGGACAGGTACATACTTGGACATGCTAGGTGACCTCTTCACAGAACAGGTACGCACGTGGACATGCTAGGTGACCGCTTCACCGGACAGGTACATACTCGGACATGCTAGGTGACCTCTTCACAGAACAGGTACATACTCGGACATGCTAGGTGACCTCTTCATCGGACAGGTACACACTGGGACATGTTAGGTGACCTCTTCACCGGACGGGTACACACTCGGACATGCTAGGTGACCTCCGCACCGGACGGGTACACACGCTGACAGATTCGATGACGTCTTCACTAGGCGTGTGCCTCTGCTGACCATTGAAGCTGCGATGTAGAGTCCAGAGGCTAAAAAGTGGTTAGCATCTAACCTAACACAGGCGTTTACTGGCACGTAAGCTAGCTTGGGCCCGAAGGAGAGCCTTGACAAAGTCCCAAAACGTCTGGTGTGGTACAGCACTGAACAGGCTGAAGTCCCTTAGCGTGCCCAAAACGCCGCCTCTGGATGTGCCCATCTCTCGCGATATCACAGTGCCGCGCTGGTGGTGCCAACATGTGACCGTACCTGTTTGATTTGGTTTTGATGATGTATGTGATTGATGCCTCACCGCTTGTTTCCTGAAGCCGCTCACTACGCCGCCTCTCACCGTGCGTGCTCACCGATTGCCCGGTCGCGCCCGCTCACCGATTGCCCGGCCGCTGCGTGCTCACCGACCGCGTGGCCGTGTGCGCTGACGTGTGGCCGCGGTGGCGTTCACCAGGCCTGCGCTGCCGCGGTCGGAGCGGCCGGCTGAGCGCAGTGCAGACGCCATGTGGCTGTGGCTAAACCGTGCGGCTCGTTGTTCGCCGGCCGTCCGAAGGCACGTGCTGGGATATGTTTGGCCAAGCGAGGAAAGAGGAGGAGGATTTCGGGGAGGAGTGGTTAATGGGCTGTCAGCAGCGGTCGACTGGAAGCTCGGGAAGTCATTCGACATGAAACGTGAAACTGTGCGCCAGACTGAGAAAGAGAAGAGGCGTTGATTTAAAAGATGTTTGAGAATAAAGAGCCCTGAGATGAATTGGAAGGGAGTTCAGTTAGGCGACATTCATGAAAGCAAAGACTCCTGTGGGCCTGTCTGTGAGGTTATTGTAGTGCATGTGAGGAGCTGGCATTCGATTCGCCAATGTCTGTCTTCTCCATTTCTGTCGCTCTGTAGTGCCTTGTACGGAAGCTCGGTTGCCCGTACGTTGTAGGGCTGAATAGATAACTGTAGTGGGGTTTTCTTCTATCAGTTGTACATGTGTAGGGTTAGACGGACGCCCCTAAGCTGTACTGTGATTTCTGGTACGGGGCGTCGTATGTTGTAGGGCTGACTGGGTGCCTCAGAGCTGAACCGTGGTTTCTCCTACTAGGGCTGATGTGTTGTAGGGCTGGCTGGACGCCTCTGAGCTGTACTGTGGTTTCTACTACGGGGGCCCGTGTGTTGTAGGGCTGGCTGGACGCCTCTGAGCTGTACTATGGTTTCTACTACCGGGGCTCGATCTCCACACTGGGCCGGCTGGTCTACGGAATGCCGCAGGCCTATTTCTTCACGGTCACGCTGTGCCTGGCGCTGCAGCTGTGCTTGCTGGCCTTTGTGTGAGTAGTGCTCGTGCTTCGTTTTCTTTCTTTTCGGTGCCGGGCGCCTGGTCGGCTAGTGTGCCCCTGGTGGCGATGTTACGAACCATTCCTTAATACGGTCTCCGTTAGTGTGTCGCTTCATATTCCAACCCGTCCTATTATCTAGGAGGTCCATAACGCCCATCCCCCCCCCCCATTCTACTTCTGCGTCTTCAGGATGAGTGTATGAATTTTTGTGACCCAAAGAACTACGCAGATATCTTTCTTATGAAAAGACTTTCCAGGTTAACACTTCAGATGTCTTTGGGTGGTCATCGTTTCGTTTTTCGCTTTGCATTCTGTGCGCAGAACTACCATGTGTGTTTCGACTCTTAACGCATTATTCATATTCATCTACCGATTCAGGAGCCTGGCAGTGCGGCTCTTGTTTGTCATCATTTGCATCCGCCATTGAGATTGTGGAACCGAAACCTGCCTTGGGAATTGACGGTCTGCAACAAAGCGGTCTTGCGTCGTCGACGTCATTTTGCGTCGCCGTTTTTCATTTCGCCTTAACTACGGGTTCCGCCATTGGCTACCAAACGTTAGGTGTGGCTGTCAAACGTGCTCTCTCCCGACCGATCCCGGCAAGCTCAGGTAAGCCCATCCGGGCGGGCCCAGCCCCCACCGACACGTCGCCAATTCCTGGTCCGCCTTGACCTGCTGTGGAAGAGGTGTCGATGACGGATTTTCCGTCGCTGCCTGCGCTGCAGACAAATCGTGCTGGCCGATGCATTTCATTTGGCGAAGCTTCCACAGCTCTTGACTCACGTCACCGTCTGCTGGCGGCTCAGTGTGTCTGGCCAGCTTTGACGGCTCGTGCGCCCCGCACACGGCACATAGAGCACACAGAAAACGCAGACCATACGGCGCACAGGGTACACAGGGAACACGGAGCACGTACGGCGTACACAGCTCGCAAAGCACATAGAGCACGCCACTCGCAGGGAACACAGAGAGCACAGAGCATGCGGAACGCATAGGGCATGTAGGTCACACGCAGCGCACCCGGCGTGCGAGTCATGCAGAACGGCTAGAACATACAGAGATCACGGTACACCCAGCACGTACATCACACACAGAGCACCCATAATATGATATAGAGCACCCACAGAACAGCACACGGAGCACACGGAACTTACACATCTCGTCCGGCACGCACAGCACACGGCACAGCATGGCGCAGTAGCAGCACATGGACCATATGCCCTGAGGCGTTTCGTGTGCGGGTAGGACGGCGCGGCTCTACCGGGCCAACTACATCGACGCCTCCAGCGTGTCGCGAAACGTCTACTTCAACAAGGTGCTCTGCAGCTGGGACTTCAGCACCGCCTCGGAGAAGATGGCCGCCTTCCGCCACCAGGCGATCTACAACGAGCTCAAGGTCCGGCGCGAGGCGCCGTCCCCGCGACAGGGGGGAACGTGTGACGTCATGGGCGGGGTGGTCCATTTGCGCCGTCACGAGCACCTGCACCGCGTTTGCTCGCGGCCGTTGGGGGGTTGCGTGTGATGTCACGTGTTCGTTTGGCTTGATGAGATGGAATCTGACGTCCCGCCGTCAGATGACGCGTGGGATGACGCGTTTTGTCGTCATTCAGAGTGGTGCGCCATCCGTATATGCCGCATACCACGTCACGCGTCGCTCTGTGCCAGAAGACGGCATTTCACGTCACGGTCCGCATTCAGATACCCGTTTGGAGTGTTACTCTGCAGTCGAGGTATGGCCCATTGTGCCACAATGTCCGTGTCAAAAGATGACGGTGACGTCACATTCTGCAGTTGGAGAGCGACTTGTGACGTCTCATGCTCTATGACTGGGAGGTGACCTATGCCAGAGCCTGTAGCCAGTAGATGACCTGTGACGTCGCGCGCCGTGCGCCATCAGGAGATGACGTGTGACGCCGTGCGGAAGCAGGGGGCGCAGGGCCAGGCGGCCGAGTCGGGCCGCTCCGTCTGGCCGGTCCGCCTGCTGGTCAACCTGATCGTGCTGGGCGTGCTGGTCGGCGTCGGCTTCCTCACCCACTTCCTGCTCCGGCAGCAGCAGGCGAGTGAACCCCCTCCCCTCGTCATCACCCGGGCGCGCGCTCTGCGCTGGTCCTCTCTGTGTTTGGCCAGAGCTTCGTCCATGGTGTCAGTGGTGGGATCAAGTTTTGTTTTGGAACTAACGCGGAACGAGTTTCAAGAGTAGCGATCAGGGTCAGTGCGAAGCGTGAGCAGTAGATGGACATGACATGCTGGCAGTGACGAGTGGCAGTCGTAAGCGGCAGTCGGTTGCGTGCCATTAAATGGTAACGAACTTCCTCGGATAATCGACAAAATAACAAAGAGTCCACAGTTTCTGTCGTTGGTTTCTCATGAGTAAGTCCCCACTCAACGCCAGAGCAAGAAATCCAGCTGCGAGGGGCATTACGCCGACGGCTCCAGGCGAGGCGACCGTCTCCGCGAGTGCGCCCCCCCCCCTCTGTGACCAGAGTCCCCCTGTCGGCAGAACGTCTCTCCGGGCTTCCTGCGGATGGCGGCGTTCTCGGTGGTGGTGACGGTGCTCGGTGTACGCGCTGCCCTACCTCTTCAGCGGCCTGGCCAGGCTGGAGATGTACCGACAGCAGCGCTACAAGGTCTACTTCACCCTGGTCAGGTGTGTGCGGTGTCGTATACAGTAGAAGGGGCGCAAAGACTGCTTATGCTCCCGCTTTCAGATGTTTGAAGAAAACGTAGGAGCTTAAGAGAAGTTCCATCACATCCATCACAATATAATTGTTATTGATAAAATGTCTTGACATTTTAATGAATCGAAATCAAGTTATTTGTGTAAAAAAAGAAAAAAAATCCCACACGATCGTTTGGTTCAAACTGGCCGGTGTGGTCCTCTACTGGGTGGTGGATGCCAGGTCTGCTTGATCTGGGTTAGACATGCCCCTATTGAACTCAGATCATGGCCGTTGTTGTCACCAGAAAAACCGGCCTTTTTCCCTGTGCATCCAGCATTTTGCGTCGGGTTTACCAGGTTTGCTTGACCTCGGACGTACCGTGTCAAACGACCTTCTTCCAAGGGCGTGCCAAGTGAACCACCTCTCTGTCCTTTCGTCCCCGGATGCGCCATGCATTCTTCGTTCTGACCAGATGGGTATCGAGCATGAATGCCACACCTGTAGGTAGCGAAATGCGCACCAGATGTGTTAGGCGTGTGTCAACCGTACCTAGCGCGCCGGACGTACTAGCAGAGTACCAGGTGTTGTTCGTACTGGCTGGTTTCGTGCTTACGTCAGTTGTTCCACAGGTGCCGACATAGGTTTTCTGCATTGTGGCCAAATTCAGCCATTTGGGTGTCAAGGATGTAGACATTAAATTAAAAGATATAATAACATAATATAATATGCTGCTGGATCGCTGTTGTTAGGCTTTCTGGCAGCTGTATTGCTCCTCCTCTTATCTGAGACCAACCAATAACCATTAAGCAGAGGACGTTGCCGAGCTGGTGGCTAACTGCCCCAAGCAATACAAATCGGACGGACAGGTCTGGTTGCGCGAAGGGCACAGAGGTCAGTGGAGAGGCAGCCAGTAACCAGAGGCGGCGATTCAGAGCCGCGGCAGGAGCAAGTCTGACAGCACGAATTTCAGTTCTGCATCCTTGACACCTACTGACTGAATTCGGCCACACCACCTCTCCGCGCCGTCGCCTGCTGCCAGGGCTTGCGTTACCGGTACTGACCAGGGATCGCTTTCGGTCAAGCTGCAACCAGCTTGACAGCTTGCCTCTCCGTGCCGTCGTGACTGGACAAACTGTGCTCGTTTTAAAAGACAAACTGCGACCGTCGACATTCCTTGAAACCTGTTTTCCCTGATACGAAAAGGTTCTGCGGAACCTCGCCAGTTTGCCCTCGGGGATGACTCGGGCTGGTCTGTGGTGCAGCGGATCGGCCGACTGCAGCTCCAGCCAGGTGTACGCGTGGCCGTTAGCCGGGGGCGGGGCTGGCCCAGCCGGCTGCCGCTGATCCCGCCGGACTGCCTTTCGTTTGCATTGTTGCTTGTTTTCAAAGATCGTTACATGCTCGCCTTTGGGTATACGAATTTACGTCGTGAGTAATTGGCACGTGCTGTCATACTGTAGCCCGCCTAGAAACACGAACATCATCGGCTGCCAGCCCACACACTCAGGCGCGCCGACCTCTATCGCACTGCAGTTGCAGGCACAATGGCGGAGGGAGGAGGTGTTGTAGAACGGCGAAGGCTAGCTAATGCCGCTCATGGTGTGACGGTGACTGCTGCTGGCTGTTGTGCCGTTGCTGGGCGATCGTGCTGGAGTTGGCGGCGCCAGGTTTCCCTGTCGCGGTCGGAGTGTCCGTTGTCCTCTTGCGGGACGACTTTGCTGGAGCCGATGATGCCAGGTCTTCCTTTGTGTTGTGGGTCTGAGTCCGCCTGTTGTCTTGTAGCTGGACGATCTTGCTGGAGCTGGTGTTGCCAGGTTTCCCTCTGTGTTGCTGTGAGTCCGAGTCTGTCCGTTCCTTGCAGTCTGTCTGTTCTGTTTGGCAGGATGATCCTGCTGGAATTGTCGATGCAGGGTCGCCCTGTGTGTTGTAGGTCTAAGCCCGCCTGTTATCCTGCTGCTGGACGACTGCTGGAGCAGATGATGCAAGATCTCCCTGTATGTTGTTGATGTGAGTCCGCCTGTTATCCTGTTACTGAACGACGCTGCTGGAGCTGATGACGCTAGGTTTCCGTGTGTGATGCTGTCGGTCTCAGTGAGGCTGTTCTTCCGTTGCAGGACGGTACTGCTGGAGCTGATGTTGCCAGGTTTCCCGGTGTGATGTTGTGGGTCTGAGTCTGCCTGTTATCGTATTGCTGGACGATCCTGCTGGAGCTGATGTTGCCAGGTCTTCCTGTGTGTTGCTGTGGGTTCCCTGTGTTGCTGTGGGTCTGAGTCTGCCTGCTGTCCTGTTTCAGGACGATCCTGCTGGAGCTGGTGATTCTGGGCGTCACTGTCGACTTCTGGCTGGAGAAGCGTTACGGACAGGTAAGCCAGACGAGAGACGTCTGGGTAACGGAACTAATGACTGACTGCATTGGGGAGTGACTGGACTGGCAATGGACTGAGCTGATGAGTGACTGCAGTGAGGTGCGACTGGATCGATAATGGACTAAACGGATGACTGGCTGCAGCGAGGAGTGACTGCACTGATGTATGACTGATTTGGTGGTAAATGTGTTAATGAATGAGGAGTGGTTACCTGGATTGAAGTGTGAGTTGACTTATTGGTGTCGGGACTGATGAGGGGTTGGAGTTCTGAGGGAGTTCTGCAGGATATGACGGAGTGACTTAACTGATGAGTTAGTGGACTGGTTGGCGATTGCACCGATAGTGGCCAGGCTGGCAGATGACTGGACTGATAAATGGCTTGAGTGAGGAGTGACTGAACTTACCACTGGCTCGATTCAGTCATGTGCCCCAAGTACGTAGTTGATTGACTTGGCTGATTGGACGTCTGTACTTGAGGACGGGTGTACTCAAGGGACCGGAATGCCGAGTACTTGGCTAGTGAGCTTCTGCAGTGATGAATTCCGGGCCTGATTAAATGTCCAGGTGGTAATGGAAAATTGTGGAAAAATTGATGGATGAACACCCCAGTTAGTCATCAGATGAGGTATTGGACGGTTGAATAAAAAGTGTAGGGACTGGCTGAGCGTCCAAAAGGTGAGGCGGAATGACAGATTTGTGTTTGATTGTATTGCCTTTAAACTGAACGCGAAATCACACTCGTCGTTTACTCTGAAGGAACCAGACATGGCAAGACCCGCTTGGTCTCATTTTATCGTCCTTCCTTTGTTTTGTTTTTCTCTCCCCCCGCTTACATTTTCGTCCGTAATTGCCATTTAGTATTCCGGCATGTACTAAGCCTCAGCGGCGTCGTATTCAGTGCATTCAATAGAATTGTCGGCGGGTTCAGGGCCTGTACATGTTCGGCAAAACGCGTTGGGTCGACGTTGTAGACCTCGCCGATTCAGGATCGATTCCCGCGTCTGCTTCCACCAGGAGAACCGAAACTATGTGGTCCGACGGGAGCCGACCCTTGTTGCTGCGTTTCTCACGTGCGTGCCTGGCGTCGGTAGCAGGACCGCTGGGCGTGCTGCGTCACGTCTGACGCCGCTGTTCTCTCTCTGTCCCAGTGCTGGGAGACGGAGCTGGGCCAGGGCATTTACCAGCTGGTGCTGATGGAGTTCCTCTTCACCATCGCCGTGACGCTGCTGAGCGAGGTGGTCAGGAACCTGCTCTACAAGTGAGACATCATGCAGTTGTTGTCCCCGTAATACCTCGATGGCGGCATTTGCGTCTTTCAGTTAAAATGTGTTTTATTTGCTGGGTTGTTTTAGTTACGATGATCCATAGCGCAGCTGGGAGGGTGCTGGCTTCCCGCCCTTCGGAGGCGGCTTCGAGTCTCCTTTACGTCGTGGGCCGTCGGGAAATTGGCTACTAGAGGGTCGTGCTGACTAACACGCGACCATGCTGGTACGTTTCGTTTTGTGTAAATGGCGCAACGTATTTTTGATGACACGTTAAACCTTTGTCACAAAGTCAGTTATAGCTTGAAATCGGTGCGTGGTGCGGGGTTCAGTGTCTGTGCAGAAGGCTGTGCTCAGCACAGCCCATGGTCACACACGTCACTCTAGCAAATGGTTCTTATCAAGTCTATAAAAAGGGTCCGTCCTGTGAATATTATTCAGCCTGCTCGGCGTGCGACCTATTTGATCTCGCCGGCTCATTCTTCCGCGAGTGCAGCGTGGAGATGCCCTTGGCATGCATGGTAACCTGCGGCGCTTGTGGTAGCAGAGCCGTTTTGTGTCAGACGGCCGGAACCGACTCGGAGACCTCCTGATCTCGAGACGGACGTCCGCGTGACCGCTCCTCGTGTCAGGTGTTGCGCGTGAGCACGTGACTGAAGAGCCAACGCCGTCCGTCCCCAGGACCGGACTGCGGCGCCGTGGGCGGCCCTAAGGCGACCCAGGGCTGACCGGCTGACTGTTCGTCCCCAGACCCGGGCTGCGGTGGCTTGGGCGGCCCTGGTCGATCTAGGGCTGACTGGCTGACCGTCTGTCATCCAGGGGTCATCTGTCATCTTGCGCTGGGGCGGCCCCAGCTCGACCTGAGGCTGACCAGCTGACTCTTTCCGTCCGCAGCGCGGGCCTGCGCTGGCTGGGACGGCCCCAGTTCGACCTGGCCAACAACACCATGTACCTGGTGTACTCGCAGACGCTGGTCTGGCTCGGCCTGTACTTCAGTCCGCTCGTGTGCGTCGTCGGCACCGTCAAGTTCTTCTGCTCCTTCTACCTGAAGAAGGTGGGTAAAACTGCTGCGGATGTGCGTGATCTGTGCTTTTTTAGGCGGCAGGTTAAATGGATCCTCGATCTTCCAGGCTCGGTCTTTTGTTATCTGTGAGCCATCATTTATCTCGCTGAATGCTTTAAAGCAGTGGCAGAAAACTATTTCCGCTTTTATTTTTTTGACTCGTCTTGAAGTCGGGTCGTGCTAGATTCAGCCACTTTACTGTCATACCTTTGTGACATTATCGGTCCTCCGAATAGGAGGGCCGATATAGGCTGAGGACGTGGGCTATATATGTGTGTATATACATCCGCCATATGTGTGTATGTATATATCCGCGTGTGTATATGTGTATATATCCGCCAGTTTTATTTTGTTAAGCCTGTCTCAACGTTTCCTTGTGAGCCATCTTGAGTATTCCCATTTTCTAGCTGCATTTCGTTTGTCTCTTCTTTGGTGCCCATATTTCTGTTCGTAAGTTCCGCTTTTTTGATTGAGCCTTAAACGGTGGCGCGGTGTTCCGATTCGGCGAGGTATAAAGCTTAAACGCAGTGACGCCTCTTTCCAATTTCAGATAAGCTGCCTCGTAAGCAGCGAAGCGGTGTTGTATTCCTCATGTTTCATTTCAGCCGCCTGTCGAGCTTTGAAGCAGCGCATCGTTTCCGGTCTTTCAGTTCAGCTGCCCGTCGGGCCGTCAGGCAGTGTCGTGTCTCCTCGTGTTTCAGTTCAGCTGCCTGTCGAGCTGCGAGCCGGCGGCCAGCGCGTGGCGGGCCGCCCAGACCCGGACCGTGTTCCAGCTGGTGGCCTTCGTTTCGCTGATGGGCGTCATGGTGGCCGTCGGGGTGGTCGTGTTCAGGTCAGTGGCCTCCGGGCACGGTAGGCCGGCCGGTCGGCTGCTCCGCTGTGACTGGGCCTGGTCACTGTGCGGGGCGGGGGTTGAAGCTGGCACAGGCTCGCCGGCGCCGGGCATTGTCAGTCCGATGGTGCCAGCTGACGTCGCTTAGACTTCCGCGCCACCAAGTTGCGCTGTGCACTGACCGATGTCAGGAGCTGTACTGCAACGGAGAGGAGCATGTCTGCGGAGAGGCTTTGTCGGCGACCCAGTGCCTGCGACCGTACACAAAGAAAGGGATTTGTTCTGTGGTGATGATTTGGGCTTAAGGACACGCCGACTGTTAGGTCTCGGATTTGTTCTGTGCTGCGTTTCGCGATCTGGCTGTGTTCCGTGCTCGGCAGGGTGGGACTTCTCGCGATTCTGGTGACCCCTGATGTGCGTCCCATCCCCTCCCTGTGTTCCGCGCTGACTGTGCTCTGTGCTTCGCGCCCTAACTTTTCCGTGCTCGTACCGTGTTCCGTGCCGTGACTGTTCCGTGATCTCACGGGGTCCCGTGTTCTAAACGTGTTCTATGCTCGGCGTCCCATGCGATAACCTTGCACCATTCTGTGACTGTGTGCCGTGTCCTGACTGTTCCGTGTCATGCTCGGTTTCGTTCTGTAACTGTGCACCAAGTTCTTGTCGGGTTCCGTTTTGTGTCTTCCTTGCTCTGGCTGTGTTCCGCATGCTATACTCTGTGTTCCATGCTCTGACTATTCCGTGCACCGACCGTGCTCCATGTTTCGCCTGTGTTCCGTTCTGTGATTGTGTTTCATACTCTGTGCTCCCTGCTGGGACTGTGTTCCGTGCTCTGACCGTGCTCCGTGCTCGGCAGCGTTGAGAGCTCGACCGGCTGCGGCCCGTTCCAGCACCTGGACCGCCCCTGGCAGGTGGTCACCGACATCTTCAACAGCTGGGACTCCCGCCTCGTCTACTACCTCTCCTACATCACGTCGCCTGGCGTGGTCGTCTACATCACGCTCATCCTGTGGTGAGTGTCCGCCGGCCTGCTGCGACGCACCGGGCTCTGGCTGTCTCGATCTCTTGATCTCCTGCTGCGTGCCGGGCTCCCGCTGTCTCGATCTCCGGGTCTCCTGCTGCGTGCCGGGCTCCCACTGTCTCGATCTCCCCGTCTCCTGCGGGCGTGCCGGGCTCTCGCTGTCCCGATCTCCCGGTCTCCTGCGGCGTGCCGGGCCCTCGCCGTCTCGAGCTCGGCTTTGTGGCCGTTCTCCGTGTTCTACGCCCGTTCGGTTGGTGTTCTCGGTCGGTGTTCGGTCGCCCGGCGGCGGCGGTCCGTCTCCGTCGGCGGCCGTTACACCGGTGCCGGCGAGGTGTCGTCACCCGGTGGCCAGTATTGTCGGCGTCAGTCGGTGTTCGGTGCGGTGGACGGGCGCGACGACTGCTGCGCTCGTGCTGCGTCCGATGAGCGGTGTTCGCCGAGGTCGCGGGCCAGGTCTCGCCAGCTGGACGCGAGCGCTCGCAACTGGGACGGGTTTCGCGTTTTGGGTCGTTTTGTGCCGCGTCCTGACGGTGTTCAGGACGCGGTCGGCGTCCTGAACACGGGTCCAGGTCGGCCCCGCTGAACATCGATCGTTGAAATGAGGCGCCGCAGCCGTGTCGTGATTCAGTCGCTGAAGTTTGCGGTCATGTCGGTGAAGTTCATAGCGACCTACTAGAATTGGCCTTGCCGTACTCGTCGTCACTGGACATGCTGTGCCTGCGATAGCCTGGCGTATCCTAATGCGGTCTACGATAGGCCCTTGTGCACTGTAGTTATTGCTCCTCAACCGGCTGCATCATAGTGTAATTGACACCCTTTTGTCGTCCCTGGAATTGGCCTTAACAAAATGCAACCGATATCGATAACTGTCCCTGTGCTCGTAAGCTGGCTTTCCTGACGTCCGACCGCGGTCCCCGTGTTCGACATCAGCTGGCTGACCCGCGGTCTGACCGCGGTCCCCGTATCCGGCAGTATCCTGGTGTACTTCGGGCGGAACGTGTACCCGCCGTCTGACCGCTATGTTGTGACCCGTGTTCGGCAGTATCCTGGTGTACTTCGGCCGGAACGTGTACCCGCCGTCTGACCACTATGTTGTGACCCGTGTTCGGCAGTGTCCTGGTGTACTTCGGCTGGAACGTCTACCCGCCGTCTGACCGCTATGTTGTGACCCGTGTTCGGCAGTATCCTGGTGTACTTCGGCCGGAACGTCTACCTGACGCAGAGCCGGCGCGCGGCGGCGCTGCGCGGCCAGCTCCTGCTCGAGGCGCAGGACAAGCGGCTCCTGCTCAGGATGATCGACGAGGAGTCGCGCCGCCTGCGCGACAGCGCCGGTGAGATGGGCGGTGAGCTCCGGTGAGACGGGCGGTGAGGTGGTGTGCTGGCTTAGGTGAAATAGATTGTTGGGTCTGGTTAGATGGGTCGGTAGTTCTGGTGAGATGAGGGGTGGCCTTGGTGGGGTGGGGTGGTGAGGTGGAGTGCTGGGTCCGGTGAGTTGGAACTCGTTTAGGTGAAAGGTGAGTTCTGGTGAAGCTGGGCAGTGAGGTGAAATGAGGTGAAGAATGGGCTCAGGTGAGATGAAGGGTAGGTTGAGGTAAGATTAGGCAGTTGGTTGTGAATTCGGACTCTTGTGAGATGAGACTGTTAGTTCTGATGACATGGATCTGTAGCTTTAGTGAGATGAAGGGTGAACTCCGGTGGGATACATCGGTGAGTCAGACGGCTGGATTTGGTAACATACAGCAGTGAAATGAGACGTTGGATTTGGCGGACTGTATCGGTGAAAAAGCGACTCTGCGTGCCAGATGTTACTGTAGTGAGAATAGCAGTCACATGTTTTTTTTTTGCTTGTTGATATCTTATAGTACGAGGAAGTGCTACGACTAACGCGATTGTACTGTGACGTGGGTTACGGCTTTCAGCATTTGAATTGCCGCGCGAGGTAGATACGCGGACATGTCGGGGTAGTGCATTGCATCCGTCCAAAGCTGTTGTGCGATTATCGGTGGAAGAATGCGCTCATTTTCATCAGGTGTTGGGCGTATTGAAGCGATATCTCACGACATCTAAAACATTATTTTGGGGGACTGAAGGGGGCTGAAGGGGAAACAGACGCTCTATTGTGTCTCGATGGGTGGGGCTCGTTCTGAAGGGTCCGCGCCACTGACCGACGGCACGCGTCCACAGAGGGGCCTTCTGAGTCGACCGCCGGGGACGGCGCTCGAAACTCGGCAGGGTCGGCGGCGTCGTTCGAGCACGAGCGCTGACGGCGCCGTCTCCGGAGGGGAGACTGGGGCCGGGCCGCGGGCCTGACCCCTGTTCGGGGCTCCGTTCTGGGTCTGGTGCCCGGCGCCGAAGGCGTTTTGAGTTAGCCGTAAACTTGTCGCGCTTCCTTTGGTTTCTTCCGAGCTTTAGGCGGTAGGTGAGCCCTGCTGCTTGTCGAAGACGGCGTTTGGAACTTCCGCGTGCCTTGAAGCGGCCTGGGCAGTTGAAGTGCTGGGAAGACCGCGAGGTGTACCTCGTTTCTACCCATGTCTGCCTGCCTCCTCCCCAGGCCTTATCGATACGTGCTTGCTGGAGACTGCGCGGTGTTCGAGCAGTGATGTGGAATGTTGCGCTTTCAACTCCGCTCGTCGGAGCGGAGCGGATCGGTTTTCCCGGCTGGTGCCAGCCACCGGCAGTGCTCGCGTTTTCCTGTCCGAGCTGCCGGACCGCCGATGTCCCGCCTTAGGCGATGGTGGGGCAGAAGGTGACGCATAACGTCATTCTTGAGGAGCCTCTGAGACCGTCGGGAAAGGGGGCCTGTACGTCTGTGGCCACGCGGACGGCGCAGCCGTGTAGGAAATACCGCGGGGTGGCGCGTGGCAGAATCAAACTGTGGCCAAAGTTGCCTGCTTCCTGGGTGGCGCGCTGTTTTAAATGCCGATAGTTGCGCTGTTAGACGGGACGCCCAGTTTCTAGATTGTGGCGTTTGGACGTTAGACGTTAGAGCTTTTGGCGGGAGCTAACATTTTCCGCTGCCTTCCCGTCATTGGGTGCTCTGCTTGTTACGTGGCACAATGTTAAAACCAGGGACCGATTAGTGGCTTTTTGATAGGCAGATCTAGCGATGGCACATAAGCCGGTGCTCTGTGATTGCAGGTATAGTGCCTAGACACATTATTGCCAATATTCTTCGTGTATTGTAATTCTTCTCGACGCCAGCTGTGCTGCAGACCCACATATCTTGGGTATTTATACTAACCTTGGATGTCTTTGGATGTGTGTAGGAATCCCGTGATATTTTTCTAGAATCGTTTAATAGGCATTTGTTTATAACAGAATAATTATGTGGAAAGTGACCTTTACGACCTGGGCATATCGATCCAGATACAAATGCTTTCAGGTAGCAGTCACATTGTAAATGCTTCGAGAACTTGTTAAACGTTCCGGTATTTATTATGTCGCCATGGAAGAACCAGTTACCACGCCGCGCACATTGTTGGGTCCAATAAATGCATTTATTAGCGTCGGTGTTTTGTTTGCTGTGTAGTACCTCCGGTTTTGGCGAATTTTTTGGCCATTGCCGCACGGAGCGTTGCGAGTGATTTCGGCATCGGCAGAGTTCCACGAATGGTGGCTGTGCTGCGTAACAACATACCTTGATCTGTTGCAGTGTTCCCGTTAATACTGTGCACCTGCTAGTTCTTTTCACGTCCTACATGACAATTTCTGGTGACACATTTGTCACTGCAAATGTCGATACTAGACCGCTCGTGCCACTCGGTGCTTTACTGAACAGTACAGGGGGGAGGACTTCCGGATCACATCTACATCTTCAGCCACCCATGATCTTAGCTTAGGTCGTCCGTTGCAGGACTTCGGCCAGGTCTCGCGTAAAATACCGGTGCGAGGATGAGTGTTACCGATCGGATCCCGGCGGTTTCTTTCCGCGCGGGCAACGCAATGGCGTCACCCGAAGACACACCGAGATCTTCACAAACCATGTTGCTCGGACCAACCGATGCAACGGCGCGTCGCTCCCACGCAACCGGAACGGCACCAACCTGCCGCCCGAACAGCGAAAGCGTGAAATCGCGAAAGCGTCTTCCGACGACACGCTAAGAACTCTTCCGTCCTTCGCGCACTTCAAACCGTCCGCCCGGGCAACGCAGCCTAAAACCAGACAGCCGTAGGCGCCTACGGCCCGCGCGGCACGTTCGGGTTCTCGCCCTTGTAGAACTCCTTGAGCAGCGTCACGGCCTCGTCGACGCGCGCCGCGTCCTGCGCGAACCGCACGCGAGACCGCAGCAGCCGGCCGGGCACGTCCAGCACCGAGCCGCAGCCGCCGAACCGCTGGTTGGCGCAGCCGAACGTCACCGAGCGCACGCCGAGCTCGACCAGCGCGGCGGCACACATCACGCAGGGCTCGACCGTGACGAACACGTCCACGGCGGCCCACGCGGCGGCCGCGTCCGCGCCGGCCTCGCCGCAGAGCCGGTACACGGCGTCCATGCAGTTCAGCTCGGCGTGGCGCGTGGCGTTCTTGGTGGCGTTGACCGTGTTGCGGCCGGCGGCCAGCAGGCGGCCGGCGCGCGCCAGCACGCAGCCGACCGGCACCTCCTGGTGGCGGAGCGCGTCGCGCGCCGCCGCGAACGCCGCGTCCATGAAGCGGCGCGCCGCCTCGACCGGCACCGGACCGCCGGCCGGCGCGCGCAGCGCCGCCGCCGCCTCGGCCGGGTCCACGGTGACGCCGCAGCCGCCTGGCGTGGCGTCGCCCCCGCTTGGCGTGACGTCACACCCGACTGGCGTGGCGTCGCCGCCGCCTGACGTGACGACGTCTTCCTGCGGGGTAGCGTCACTTCTGTCTGACGTGACGACATATTCCTGCGGGGTGACGTCAGTTTTATCTGACGTGGCGCCACGCTCCTGCTGAGTGACGTCAGGAGCCGCCGCTGAAGAGCTGTGCTCGGCGACGCCGTCGCCCGCGCTGGACAACCCCGGCTGCATGGCTGCAGCGGCGGCCGGCGGCCGAGCGGAGGGCCCGGTCAGCGCCGACCCCAGCCCCGGCTAGCCGCGGACGATGGACGTCAGCGGCTCGGCGTGCACGTTCTGGAAGTCGACGCGCGAGTCGAGCTCCTCGTCGATCTCGCCGATCACCACCACGTTGTCGCCGCGGATCAGGTACAGGCCGAGCACCACCTGCGGTCGGGTCAGGGCAGGTCAGGTCAGGGACGGCCGAGCACCACCTGAGGTCAGGTCTGGCTCAGAAAAAAAAATTCTCGAAATGAGGCCCGGCTGCGGCAGACTTCAGTATGTCCTGCTATCTGGTCAGGAGAAGGTGAATGTCATTAGCACGACAGTTAGAAGAGAAAGGACACTGCAGAGGTCGGGTGGTACTGAACATCGTCAGCAGCAGTCGCGTACGCGAGAGTCCGCACCGCCCGATGCCGTATCAAATACATTACCAGCAAACACAACGTTAGATAAGATCAAGGAGGAGGTACCTCGTAAGCTAAAGCCATCCCAAGTCAAATTACACCAAGGCAAACGCAAGCAAAGCCCGGCATTACAAAACGGAGGCGGACTAGAAGATGATCGCCGCAGACGTGGTGACCTGTTCTCCTGCTCCGTCACACGTATCCTCCGGCCGCGGCCCCTTCCACCACCAGCCGCACCGCCGCGACCCGGCAGGGCCCGCTCCCGCCCACCACGACCGGCCCACCTGCTCGACGCCGGCGTTCTGGCTGTACACGCGCTCGTGGCTCTCGTCCAGGATGATGTTGATGGTCTGGTCGAAGCCCTTGAGCGTGCCCACGATGTTGCGGCCGTCGGCCGTGATGACGGACACGGTGTGGCCGACGTACGACTCGATGCTCGAGGCCATGGCCGACGGGCGCCGCGGCCGAGCGCCGTCTGAGGCACAGTCGGGGCCGTTACACCGGCAGTGGCAAGACTTCGGTCTGATGGGTGAGATCCGGTGCCAGAAGCTCCCGTCCGCTGCCGAGGGAGGAATTACTTTGGTGGCAAGATCCACGAGGTAACGGAGCAGCCTTATAACTATTATTATTAATTAACTTAGAGAGTAACCTTGTCCGAGCACACTGCAAGGGCCCTGCTCGCATTAATTTATTACTATCTCAATCCTAATGTGACAAAAACATTCTTAGTTCGTCACACCTTGAATCGATTTCATACTACCACATCACAACCAGCCAGCTTAACACCATAATACCATTACAGCATGACAGAGAAATGTTTAGTGGGTCCATCATTGGCACAGTTTGGTGATGCCTAGTGTCAGAGGAGTACATGAAGAGGACCTCAAGATGCTTTGCACATGTCTAAGGGGCAGTTATGGTAGATAGAGGTTTTGAAAAAACCAAAGGACCCTCACAGAAATTTGAGGGTCCCAAGCAAGTTCTGCAGGGTTCTTAGGCAGACTTACTGGCCCTGATGCTAAGGGTCTAACAACATCTGGTGTCTCGAAATGGCAACAAAAAGTCATTTTTACATTGAAAACCCTCCATTAGTACTTTGGACCATAATACAAATTGGTCCCCAGGTACAAATCATATTGATCTTTTATGCATCAGTCTTTGCCTGTGGCACATCTCATAAAATTTGGTGTGTACCAAAGTGTTGGCTGGAGTGCATATCAGACATGGTGTGCAATGCACTGAAGGCTGGTGTGTGTCCTAAAGAAGTGGTGTGTAAAAAAACTGCAGTAGCTGGTGTGTGAGTGCCAGTGATAAGGGCACAAAAACAGCACAGAAAACACAAATGCTGTTTGAGCAACAGCTGACTACACCACATTTGTCATGCATAACTCACATCTGTCATCATCAAGCATTACCAGAAGCAACTAAAAAATTCTGTTGCCTCTGGAATTCCTTTTCAATAGCCATGGTCATGATTTCCAATACAGTGAAAACACTAAGGCACTGCATGAAAACAAATCCAAAATATATCAAAATATGATTTGGTAATGCCAGTTACAGCAGAATAATCTTTGACTGTGTTTTATTGGAAAGATATCATCAATTGCCTTAATGGAGCATTAGGACCCATTACAACACTTCAAAATTGCCAGTTGTGCAAAGGAAGGTGGTGTGTTTGAGTAGTTTTGCCTTCAGTTGTGCCAATTCACTTTAAATAAATGTGGCATATTTTTGTATTTTACTAATGTTGCCATCCTAACCATTTCAGATTTTTTTGGCAACATTAGCTGTATGAGCTGTAGAAATACTGTACAGTTTTAGCCAAGGCCAGACCAGCTGCTGAAGAAAATCTGGGATGTTTCTGCTAGCCCACATCCATGTGTTGAAATCCTCTTTAGCCAAACACATGATGGAATATATCAGAAAGTTGAAATCTGACACAATAACTGTAGACAGCAGTAAAAAGGAAAGGAAAAAAATACAGGACATTGAAGTGGTTTTGGCAAATGACATCCATTTTTACAAAGAACTCCAGTTATCTGGAATAAGCAAGGAATCTGCCAGGGGGATAAAGGCATCCAGAAATGTGTGTGTGTATGAGGGGCATGTTAAATCTGTAAAAATGGGGCTTATGTTAGATTTCCCCAAAAGTAGGGGAGGGTGTGGCCCACAACCACTCCCCATGTTCCTACATCCATGAAATAAACATCAAATCTGGAATTCCCTTCCAAGCCACTGAATGTGTACAGCATCCCTGGTAGGGTTGGAAATTTGGTTTTTGGTCTAGATGTTGGAGATAATTTGTGTTTTTGATTGCAAAATTTTGAATGGAGTAATACTGGTTTAAGTTTGCAAGGCTGGTGTAATCCAATTTTAAAATTATACCTGCTTCTTACTAAATGGAGACAGAGTCATTTCCTTGCAGGGTTAAAAATTTGTCAGCATGGTTACAATGGAACCCTTCCATGGAGGTACAGTATCAAGCTACTGGAGTATAAAATGTTTTTAGTAACAAAAATTGTCATGGTCTTCTTCAACACCAGAAAACAGTATCTTTTCAACTCCTGACCCCTGGTGTGGGAGAGGATTTTCACCTGTATTTTACAACTTATGTACATGTGCAGGCAGGTGATAAATTTGCATTCACTATTACCACTTTGTGCACCACATTTGACCACAAACATTTCTCTTCCTGTCAGTCCTCAGCCAGTGGCAACATGCTTGTTAATGTGAAACCTGATAGAGGCCTCCAAACAGGAATATAACTGTATGCCACTCTACACCAGCATTTCATTCATGAAGTATACATTATTCATAACATGATGGATTTCAATGCACAATCTTGGTCAGTGTGTTTTGATGTGAATTTTGGATGGCCAATGTGCTTTGATGCCCATTTCCTGGAAAGCTGGTGTGCCTGATGTGCCCTGTCAAGTCCTCTGACATACTTTGAAGACTGGTTACCGCAAGACTGCCTGGATCAAATTGCAAGACAAGGATTGTAACTGTAAATTGTGTTTTTTTATTCCCCCTGCCAAAGGCTTGTTTTATCCATAAAGAAGATTACTTTGGATACATTCGCAGGCATAACAGCACACAAAGGAAAGTATTAGACAGACACAGGTGCATGTGCTGACCCTCATAAAATTAGACCTGGTTTACCAAACAGCTCATTCGCAGCATGTCTGAATTCGTCTCGAAAAAACTTCAAGGTAATCGCCAGAAATGCCACCACAGTGTCCACAGTTCAGCGCCCAAATAGTGTCTTTTTTTAATTTCAACAAATGCAATGCCCGAAAAAATGCCCACACTTGCAGTATACCTCCACGCAATAATCCCCACCTGTTCGGCACCTAAATAAGGTTCAATACTCGATGCGTTCGCGTTAAAACTGCAACGGGTTAGAATGGCGTTTGAATCGCGTTGAGACCAAAGAGACATATGACGTTTAAAATAATAATGTTTAAAATTTATTAGTCTTATTCCCTTTTTGTCCACATTTTTGAATTAGATAAAGCATCGAAATGTGTTTTGTTTCTTTCTGAGTCAATCCAAATTCATGCTTTTACACAGCAGGACCCTTCCACTTAGCTAAAACTTTGTGACGTAAAATAGTTTTGTGCAGGCTGGAAATACTGCTATGACCGGTAAAAACGTTTAACATTAGTAGGCGAATATGGCATACTTGTTTCAGTAGTGGCACCCTAGGACATCAGTGGATCGTGGCGTGATTGTTGTCGAAATGAGAGGTCGATAGTATATTACAGTTCGTCCGTGGTCACGGCTCGTGGCCAGCGGGGAATACGATTCCGTTTTGCGGGCTGTGAAATTCAAGGAAGGAAAAACTGCAAAGGTATGCATTCTTGGTTTTGTGTTGTTCGTGCGAAAGCTGCTGAAGTTCACCGCTATCATGTGCTGTGAATTGTTCCCAGTGTTGGACTTTGGTATATTATTATCTCATTTCATTCGAACAATGTGCTGTTATGCTAAAGATCAGAACCTGCGTGAAGGAAATCATATCAGCCTATGGTAAAGAGGGCTTTTTAATGTGCTTTGAACCCATCACCAGGTGTCTAGTTTCAGGCAGCATACAGTTTTGCCGTGAAAGTTAAATGTGTTGTGACTGATATACTCCACCATGGTGTGGGATTTTTATGTTATGAGCACTGCATTCATGTCTCATGTAGCAAATCCAATACAACAGAGGCAGCCACATGGTGGCTGGCTATACAGGACATTTCCACCAGGTGGTGAAAAACAGTATAAATGGCATAAGTCATGCATCAAATGGTTCTGAGTTAAACCCTTGTGAGTTGGTTGCTTCATAATATCATTTCAAGATGAAAAAAGTGAAAAATTGCCACTCCATTTGTTGCTGACTGCTGTGCCACTTGTCTGTTTGACTTCTGCTGTGATTCTGTGGTAACAAAGTCAAAAAGGGCAATTCATAAAATGAAGGTATTTTGGGCCCAATGATGTCATCATTATAACTTAATGAATAGTGAAAAGGATGGCTAACCTAACCTAACCTAACCTAACCTAACCTAACCTAACCTAACCTAACCCTAACCCTGACCCTAACCCTAACCCAGCCTAGCCTAGCCTAGCCTAGCCTAGCCTAGCCCAGCCCAGCCTAGCCTAGCCTAGCCTAGCCTAGCCTAGCCTAGCCTAGCCTAGCCAAGCCAAGCCTGGCCTAACTTAACCTAACCTAACCTATTTAGTTCATCACCTAACCTCTGTAAGACAGAGCCAGGTCTGTTTGCATCCCTTATTGGACTACAGCCTCTAGTATCCTATAATGTGCCTCCAGTTGCAACAAAGGTGCAACATTTCATGCTGTAAATATCTGTTTATTGGACTGCAGCCTCTAGTATCATTCGCTGATGACATCATCAAACATTACACAGTACATAGGGCATCCTTCGAGCAAAGGCAGTGTGAACAAGATGGCGCCACCCATTCCAGTTGTGTTTGCTTACAGCAAAATATAATTCCATTTCCTTTGAAAACCATATTGGTAGTGTCATCATTTCATGCCTTCATAGGACAGTTTATGAGCTCTTCTGTATTGCATGTATAGCAGAAGTGGTCTGTGAAAAGATGAAGAAATAAAGTATCTCCTACATGGCTATCTCCAAATGATTGTTTGTCAATCTGCATGTCATTCAGCTGCTGCATCTAGCATGTACCCATGACTTTCCTGGAACAATTGTGCCAGCTGATCCCTAATTGGCCCGTAATGTGTCAGCTCATCCAGTGCCCAGTGAATGATAATAACAGTAGCAGTGCATGCAGTGGCAACCCATAGATACAGTAAGAGGCATGTCTGGAGATTTTCAAAAATTATTGATGGGGTCCACAGGGGATTTCAAACCATTTCATCCCAGTCATTGCCACAGACCTATTGTTAAAATCCCCGAATATTGGGGGAGGGGTACAGATGTACCTCGGGGTGATCAGCCATGGTAGCAGGATCATCATGTCACTAACATGTTCAACATGATTTACTGCTGTTCATTTGCCAGCTGACTGATAGGCTATGTACTGAACACCCAAAAGATTTCAGATATTCCTTTCCAGCATGGGGAAGCATTCTCTTTTAGGACATAGGTTGGGGATTTCATTCCTATTTGATCCCTGAAGGGCAACAGTCCACAAATTTATGAGATAACCAGTTTTTGAAAATTGGCACAGGATACTAAAGGGAATATTTCCATGTTGATGCTGTTGTTTTTCTTGGCACCTAGGTTCTTTAGAAGCATTGCATTTAAGTGAATGGGGTGCCTGCTGGCTTTCTGATTTCCTACGAATAATTTTGTGATGTTTCCAATTTCTTCTCCAGTGCAGGCAAAATCTGTCAAGAACACTAGTATATGTATGTGGATGTGAGATTCTTTGTGGCATTGACCTGCACTGACAAAAAGTGTGTGATGTGTGAATAGTCTAATACTGGTAAATGGCGGCTGTTTTATACGTATTTTCAGTAAACTATTTATGTAATGGCATTGTGACATTCTACCATGTTTATGTTCAGCTTGAGTGTCAAAAATTTGTCACAATGGCGTGGTTCACTGAACGAGGCTGTGCATCACTCACTGCTCGTGTCCTGGTTCGCAGAGGCAGCTGCTGGTCCTGACAGACAGCAGAGATGCCGACCGACGAACGGGAGCCCCGCGACGTCCGGGACCGGGGCCGGGACCGGGACCGGGACCGGGACCGGGACCGGGACAGGGACCGGGACAGAGACCGGGATAGGGAGAGGGACAGGGACAGAGAGCGGGACCGAGAACGCGAACGGGAGTCCCGCAAAAGGCCCAGGTGAGATCTGTTGTGGTCCTTTGTGGCGTGTTGTGTGTCATAAAAAGTCTGCCCTAAAAGGTGTGGCTTCATTTTCATCGGTAACTTTACTTACTTAGATACTGTAGTATAATTTAGTGGGAGGTACTGTAATTTTTTATGCAGATTAACGTCCCCTGTATGTATGATGCAGAGATCTGTTTTCAGGGTCTCTTGTTTTCAGGGAGTTCTGAAGAGAATTAAATCAAAGTTCGTATGTCATATAGTATAGTAAGTATATATGTATTCCAAATGCCAGCTTGAAGTCCATTACACTGCGCATGAAGTACTGCACATATCAGCATCCTTGCCGATTTTCAGGATTACTTCTCAGGATTATAAACGGCGATGTGCTGTGCTGCAGGAGCAGGAGCCGCTCGCCCGGCCACAAGGACCGACGCGACCAGGCTCGCGACAGGGACCGCGACAGGGACCGCGAGAGGGACCGCGACAGGGACAGGGACCGCGAGAGGGACAGGGACCGCCGCCGCTCGCGCTCTCCGAGGTCCGGCAGAGAGCAGTGAGTGCGGCACGGGCAGCTGGGCTGCACCGTTCGTCCAGTTCTGGCCCGGTCATGACGTCGTGTTATTGTGACGTTTTGTAGTACTGTCATTACGTACTAAAGCTACGTTTTGTGGTGCGGTTCCTTTGGCGCTTTTTGTAGACTCTAGGAGTGTTCGGACCCGTTGTATCGCGGTTTTCGCAAATTTGCAGTCAGTTATGACGCAGTTGAGAGTTTAGGCCGTTAGGCATCTCACCGCAGTTTTTGGTGTGTGTCTTATGGTATCTCGTGTAAACATCACAACCGATTCCACGAGTTTGGGTCAGGTGTAGACATCCAGATACGGCACCGAGAAAAGGCGGCCTCTGCTGGTTTCGGAGAAACCTCATCAGAAACGTTTCTTGGGCGGACGATCAGCGGCAAACGCTGATGTCCGTGGTGTTCGCGACCGCCTCCGCCTGAGCCGCCGGCGCTGATTCCCATTGCCTGCTGTCTGCCAGGTCTGCAGAGAAGGAGGACGAGTCCAAGGAGGAGGCCGTGAAGCGGGAGCCGCTCTCGCTGGAGGAGCTGCTGGCCAAGAAGAAGGCCGAGGAGGAGGCCAAGAGCAAGCCCAAGTTCCTCACCAAGGAGGAGCGGACGGCCGAGGCGCTCAGGAAGCGGCAGGAGGAGGTCGGTGCGGTGTCGCCGGCGCGCCGGTCCTGTTGTGGTTCTTACGTCTGTTATTATCGCGCGCCGTTACCTAATGTGAAAACGTAATGCTATGATCTGCTCTTGGGTACGTTGTTGGAGGCAGGAAAACTGTTATTTATGCAGACCATGGTGTTTCTGTGGCATCCTGAGGAGTGGTGAGTATTGATGGTGACGTGCAGCTCCCTCGAAACCAGGCTCATCCCGAAGGTCGCTGTCCGTCGTGAGCAGCCACCTCGGATTTGTCGGCACCCTGTGACATTTTTCGGCACCAGAGCTTGCCGTTGCCGCCGGCAGGTGGCGGAAACGCGCCGCCTGCAGGAAGAGGAGCGCCAGAAGCGTCTGCAGTTCCAGACGGAGGGTCAGCGCAGTTTCGAGCAGCAGCGGCGCCAGGAGCGGCAGGAGGCGTACCGGCGGCCGCCGCGGCCCGACCACCGCGGCGGCGACCGCGGCAAACACGACACCGGGGTCAGTGGTGATCCAGTACAGCGGTAACCACAACACCGGGGACTCGTTACAGCAGTAAACACGACACCGGGGTCAGTGATGATTCAGCACAGCGGTAAACACGACACCCGGGACTCAGTACAGCGGTAAACACGACATCCGGGGACTCAGTACAGAAGTAAACACGACACCGGGGTCAGTAGTGATTCAGTACAGCGGTAAACACAACACCGGGGACTCGTTACAGCAATAAACACGACACCGGGGTCAGTGAGGATTCAGTACAGCGGTAAACACGACACCCGGGACTCAGTACAGCGGTAAACACGACACCGGGGTCAGTGGTGATTCAGTACAGCGGTAAACACAACACCGGGGACTCGTTACAGCAGTAAACACGACACCGGGGTCAGTGAGGATTCAGCACAGCGGTAAACACGACACCCGGGACTCAGTACAGCGGTAAACACGACATCCGGGGACTCAGTACAGAGGTAAACACGACACCGGGGTCAGTAGTGATTCAGTACAGCGGTAAACATAACACCGGGGACTCGTTACAGCAGTAAACACGACACCGGGGTCAGTGAGGATTCAGTACAGCGGTAAGCACGACACGGGGACTCAGTACAGCGGCAAACATGACACCGGAGTCAGTGGTGATTCAGTACACCGGGAAAGATAACACCGGAGTCAGTGGTGATTCAGCATAGCTGTAAACATGACACAGGGTTCAATGGTGACTCAGTATAAGCACAACATCGGGTCTGTGGTGATTCAGTAGCGCGGAAAACACTACACGGGTGGGTGGAAACAATACAGGCATCATCCTCAAGAGGACGCCGGGGTCCACGGTACACAGAGACTCATATACGACGTAAGATTACGTCATGAACCTTAAAATTGTCCTGTACATGTTGCACAGCAACGTTGCGGTGTGACCATGTTATACGGCACCATAATCACCAGGTCTTGTTCAGCGGAAAGCTGCGCCTAACGTGATGCTAGAATATGTTCATAATGATGATTCAGTTTTTAGCATTCGCGCGGGCAATTTGCTTAAAACTCTTCGTTGTGTTCAGAGTGCGTGATGGGTTGCCGGTAGCGTGACCTCGGGGTCACCTTGACAGTCTCAAGCCTTCACTCATCATTCAGAATGTTTTCAGAATGTTGCCACAGTGATAACAGCGTCTCGCAGTTCACCCCTCCAGGCCCTGTGACCTGACCTGAGGTCACCCACCAGCAGGGCGAGGTCAGCAAGGACAAGCAGCGCGAGGAGGAGGCCATCCGGGAGCGCTACCTGGGCATCGTCAAGCGGAAGCGCAGGGTGCGCCGCCTCAACGACCGCAAGTTCGTGTTCGACTGGGACGCCGGCGAGGACACGTCAACCGACTATAATCAGCTGTACAAGGAGAGACACCAGGTGAGGCTACAGTCAGGTGTACAAGGGAAGATACCAGGTGAGGACCGACTACCGTCAGGTGTAACAGGGAGAGACACCGGGTGAGGGCCGATTACAGTCAGCTGTGCAAGGAGAGACAGTAGGTGAGGACCGACTACAATCAGCTGCACAAGGAGAGACACCAGATGAGGACCGACTGCAGCCGGCTGTACAGGGAGAGACACCAGGTGAGGGAGGGCCGACTAAAGGCAATTATGCAGGGAGACACCAGGCGAGGACCGACTCGCAGACTCACCTGCTGTATGCTAAGCCGGCTACTTGATCGCCGCCACCTCGTAAGGCGTCTGGTTATTTTGGAACTAGCACTGTCTATTATGATGTGGTAATTCCACAGCCTTGCTCCCGATTGGTGGACGTGCCGTTGTGCTAGCGTCGTTTGATTGGCAGCCGATCGCGGCGTTGCTTCCGATTGGCGGAGGCGCGACCGTGCCGGCGTTTGATTGGCCGCCGCTGCTCCGCAGATCCAGCTGTTCGGTCGCGGTCACATCGCCGGCATCGACATCAAAACGCAGAAGAAGGACCAGACCGAGTTCTACGGCGAGCTGATGGAGGTGCGACGCACGGCCGCCGAAAAGGACCAGGAGGTTCAGAGGTGAGGCCACCGACGGCGGTATCAGAAACCGGGAGATTCGCTGGTCACGGGGTCACGCTGCGGAGATCGGGACCAATAATAACAGACGAATTCCTGATTTTTGTTTTGCTGGATCGTCCGTGGTGAGGCGTTTGATACTGGCGATGGAGGAGGCCGGTATTGTGTGAAGTCTGGTCGATGTACTTTGTCCTTTTCCACGGTGACGCGGACCTGTGGCTGTGTCTGTGACAGGCTGAAGAAGATGAAGAAGAAGGAGGAGAAGCAGCGCTGGGACGACCGCCACTGGTCCGACAAGGAGGTCGAGAACATGACGGAGCGCGACTGGCGCATCTTCCGCGAGGACTACAACATCAGCATCAAGGTGCCGTCTCGCCTGCTGACCCCCTCCTTGGTTGTCGTAATGGGCGGTGGCGGAGAACAGATGTTGATCGTTTTGATAATCTGCGTTTCAGCCATCGTCTCTGATGTGCGTTTTGTTTTTTTGTTCCGCCCGTGATTAACGTAGTGAAGGGTTCATGCGCGATCCGTTGCGTGTGAAGGTACTGTCCGGCATACATTCACGCGACCCGTCCGAGTCCTCAGGCGGTTTTCAGAACGCTTTACTTGGTCACCACTAGACAGGCTCCGTTGCATTTTACGCCCTCTCTGCCCGGGATGTGCCATCTTGTGTCGCGCTAGCACTCACAGTTTCGTGCCCTCTCAGTTCTATAAATGCTTGATTTCGCTGCTTGTCTAAAACTGCTCCGATGTCAGGATGTCAGAGCAACATGGACGACAGGAGAAAAGAAATAACGCTTTTGTAGAGCTGAGCAGGCGCGATCCTCCGTAATAGAACGACCTCCGACATAGAACACCCAAAGAACAGGCCTTCCTTTATTCAGATCGAAGTGATAATAAAATGGACGTAAGATCCAAAACACAACCGGCAAAACACCCCACTGGGTCCCGAGCTTCCTCTGCGTCCGCTCCCAGTGCCACGTGAAGCCGACCTCGTCTGTGGGCAACGTCCGCCTGACCACCTGACCTCCGCCTGACCTCCACCTGACCTCCGCCTGACCTCCGCCTGACCTTTGCCTGACCTCTACCTGACCTCTACCTGACTTCCACCTGAGCTCCACCTGACCGCCGCCTGACCTCTGCCTGACCACCTGACCTCCGCTTGCCCTCTGCCTGACCCCGACTTGACCTCCGCCTTACCTCCGCCTGACCCCCACCTGACCTCCGCCTGACCCCCACCTGACCTCCGCCTGACCTGCGCCGTACGACCGCAGGGCGGCAAGGTGCCGAACCCGATCCGCAAGTGGAAGGAGAGCGGCATCCCGCGCGACATCCTCGAGGTGATCGACAAGGTCGGCTACCGCGAGCCGACGCCCATCCAGCGGCAGGCGATCCCTATCGGCCTTCAGAACAGGGACATCATAGGTAATGTAACAAACAGACCGGCCTCCAGAACAGGACGTCATAGGTAATGTAACGAACAGACCAGCCTCCAGAACAGGGCATCATAGGTAATGTAAGAAACAGACCGGCATCCAGAACAGGGCATCATAGGTAATGTAACAAACAGACCGGCCTCCAGAACAGGACGTTATAGGTAATGTAACAAACAGACCGGCCTCCAGAACAGGACGTTATAGGTAATGCAACAGACAGACCGGCCTCCAGAACAGGGCATCATAGGTAATGTAACAAACAGACCGGCCTCCAGAACAGGGACATCATAGGTAATGTAACAAACAGACCGGCCTCCAGAACAGGACATCATAGGTAATGTAACAAACAGACCGGCCTCCAGAACAGGGACGTTATAGTTAATGTAATAGTTGAACCAGCCTCTAGAACCGGGACATCATAGGTAAGATAATAAACAAGGCTGATGCAGCAGTAGCAGTGGTCACTAGTGAGATGAATATTATCCAGTGCCGAAATGTTGTGTGCAGCGTGTAAAAGGAAGCCGACGCGCAGTGAAATATGAGCCATGAACGTTAGGCTGTTGGCAACATTTTAATACAAGACTGGCAAAACGCCGGCGTGAACCGCGGTTTCGCAGTTGATCACTGGCTCGCGCTGCGTGCGAGGCCTTCCCTGCCGAACTGGAGCATCCCGTCTGATCACGTGGCTGTGGTTCCTGCCTGAATCGCTCCTGCTGCGTCTTTCAGGCGTGGCCGAGACGGGCTCCGGCAAGACGCTGGCCTTCCTGATCCCGCTCCTGGTCTGGATCAGGAGCCTGCCGAAAATGACGCTCATCGAGGACCAGGACCAGGTGAGCCCCCCTCCCCCCCCCCCGTCCGTCTGCGGCGCGTACCGCTGAGTGTATATGGTGGTCGGAGCCTGGAATATGATGTCTTGAATAGGCCGCAAATTTTGTGAGCCTTACCCCGTGCTATGAACCCTGCGAGGTAGCAAAGTCCCATTATGCAGTGCTTTTTTCCGCAGGTAAGATAATTTTGCTTGTTTCCGGCTTGTAACGTAGTTGGGACTCTGCCGGTGCCAGCTAACTTGATTCCTTTGCGTCGTTGAACACCTCCGGGGTGGACGTGGTGTTGACGATGCGTGTATCTGGCATTGCAGCCGTGAACGCGTGTGTATTCAGCCCTCGCAATGGTGAACGCACGGAATCGTACCACCACCCATGTATCTGAGCAGATGTGCCCTGCCCGCAGGGTCCTTACGCCATTATCATGGCGCCGACGCGCGAGCTGGCCCAGCAGATCGAGGAGGAGTCCAATAAGTTCGGCTCTCCGCTGGGCATCCGCACCGTGGCCGTCATCGGTGCGTGACGCCATCGTCGCGGCGCAGATGACGTCATCGTTTCGTCGACGTTCGTGTTGTGACGAAATTGCAGCCAGGTGTTGTTCGTGAGAAGTTGCAAAGAGATCTGGGTCGTTTTTATCTGCGACGTGGTTTCAAACCCGCAGGCGCATTGGTTTGTTGGGACGTTTCGCCTTCGTGCATTTCTCGGTTCATAAGGAAACAACGATGAAGCTTCGCTCTCTCATCAGAATCAAAGTAGCGCTGTCTTGTGCTTTGTTGGCGTGAATCTTTGGAACGTATCAGCTTGAAATGTATAACCGTGCATCGCTCATTTTTATTGACTGAGACGACGTAGTCGACGTCTTTGACAGGCGCCTTTTGCCTTGACGTTTCTCTTATAACACGAGACATCCTAAATGTCTCGACCCCGGTTTGCTTGTCCGTTTGCAGTGTAGCATTCGGCTGAACTGTCCACTGCGAGCCCATCCAACCCCCTGGACTCTGACTGACTGGCTGGCTGGCTGACCCGGCCACCGCAGACTCGAACCCTCCTCTTCCGCCGTCTGCGAACAGCCTGACCTGTCCGTGACCCGGTCACCCTGCATCCTCTGTCGTCGCCTACAAACAACCCGACCCGTGACCCGGTCACCCCAGACTCGGGCCTTCCCGTCACCGCCTGCGGTCCGTGACCGCCGCGATCCCCCTGCGACCGGACCGCGAGCCGTCGCCCGCCTCGGCCGCGGCCCGCGCTGACCGCCCGCCCGCCCGCAGGCGGTCTGAGCCGAGAGGACCAGGGCTTCAAGCTGCGGCTGGGCTGCGAGATCGTGATCGCCACGCCGGGCCGCCTGATCGACGTGCTGGAGAACCGCTACCTGGTGCTGTCGCGCTGCGTCTACATCGTGCTGGACGAGGCCGACCGCATGATCGACATGGGCTTCGAGCCGGAGGTCAGCCGGGGTCACGGGGTCACGGTCGGGTCGCCGGGCGGGGCCGGGTGGACAACATAAGGGGTCACGGTCGGGTCGCGGGGGGGGGGGGCCGGGTGGACAAGATATGGGCGGAGGATAGGGAGTTGATGATGTGATCAGGAAGTGATGCGGAGTTCGTGGCCAGTTCAGTCAGCTGGTCGGTTCCTTAGAAGTTAGAGCCGGGTCTTGGAGGCAGGGAAGGTCGAAGGATGCAGTATTGGTTAACTGAGGTGAGAGGGTTACGAAACAAGGACGCTTGCTGGAAGCGCTGACCTCTTCCGCTATCCTGACGTTCGGCGACAGCAGCTCATTGGTTGATTTTTAACTGGGGTTTAAGGACGTCGTGGTGATGTGGCGCCGAGGCGGCGGCGGCGACGTCAGCTGACGCGCGCTGACGCCGCCCGCAGGTCCAGAAGATCCTGGACCACATGCCGGTGTCGAACGCCAAGCCGGACACGGACGAGGCCGAGGACGAGGACCACCTGATGGAGAACTTCAAGTCGAAGCACAAGTACCGCCAGACGGTCATGTTCACGGCCACCATGCCGCCGTCCGTTGAGAGGCTGGCCCGGTCAGTACCCCCCCCCCCCCGCGGACGCTGCCCCAGTCTCAGCAGGGGCCTCCTGCCCCGACAGGCTGAGCGGGGCGACGGATACGGCCTGCCGGGGGCCACTCTGTAGTCGGCTGGAGCGACGCTGGAGGCGCAAACGGGATGGAGGAAGTGGGTCATTGGAGGAAGGGAAACGGTCAAGTGTCCGCGCACGGTGCCCAGTATGATGGCCACTTTTCGGGGCACTGACAATTGCCCTTTTTTACACATACTGTCTGTCTGTCACTTTTCCATCTGCGTTCAGTCCCGCAGTGTTTGTGTGCGTTTGTGCACGATAAACCTGCGGCACGTAGCTGTGCTGTACATGTTAGTATGCTCCCGGGACGAATTTCAGATCGTGCTGTGCATGGTTGTGTGCTTCCAGGACGTACCTCAGGCCGTGGTGTACACGTTTGTGTGCCTGTTTGCAGGGCGTGCCTCAGCCGTGGTGTACACGTTTGAGTGCCTGTTTGCAGGAGGTACCTCAGGCGTGGTGTACACGTTTGTGCGCGTGTTTGCAGGACGTACCTCCGGCGACCGGCCGTTGTGTACATCGGCGGCGGCAGCAAACCGGCAGAGAGGGTGGAGCAGATCGTCTACCTGGTGACGGAGGCCCAGAAGCGCACCAAACTCATGGCCATCCTGCAGAAGGTGCGTTCGTGGTGTCCGCCGTGCAGAGAAGGCGTTGTGTTCGCTGGCGTAGAACGTAGTCGGTTCGTCCGTTGACGCCGATGGGCGATTTTGTAGATCGCAGACGTCGTGCTCAGAAATATCCGTGCGGGCTTCAAATGGGAGCGCAACGTTTTTTCATGTTCCACTTGTTTTGTTTTTGTGTGCTTGTGGCGCAGCGTCTCGTGCTGGTCATTCAGCTGTTGGGACGAGGAAACCTGCCAGGACGGAAAATGTTCGCCGTCGGAGGGAATCGAACCCGCGGTCCGGACGCAGGCGCCCTTACCGCCGCCCGCTCCCCGCAGGGCATCGAACCGCCGATCATCATCTTCGTGAACCAGAAGAAGGGCGCCGACGTGCTGGCGCGCGGCCTGGAGAAACTCGGCTATAACGCGGCCACTCTTCACGGCGGCAAGGGCCAGGAGCAGCGCGAGCACGCGCTCGGCAGTCTTAAGGTGCGCCGGGCGCCGGCCGCCGCGGCGCCGGCGACCACCTGGCGGCCGTTACGGGAAACTTCAGGCGGTTCGGCTCGGATCCGGGTGTTGTTATGCCTTGATTTTGTGTTTTTCTGTTGCTGTTGTTGCTCGGAGCGCTGAGTCATGTCATTGATGTATACGGGGTGATTTCCAGTTACATGGGTCGGGCGTTTTCCGCGATTTCATTCGCCTGACCATGGTATGTTCAGTTTGCGTTCACATCACAGATTCGTCAACCAGCTCGGACATCAAGGCAATGATCGAACGTTCGTTGTCAGCTGGCTCCGCCGGGCGGCCGCAAACCATCTCTCGTGGCGTTGCCCTGTCACTGGGGCAACGCACACCAACCGCTGTGACGAACGGCCGCGTGCCGTGCAAAGCCGGGCCGTGAGCCGCCCGGCCCCGTCCCTGAGCCGCCTGTCCCTGTCCCTGCAGGCCGGCAGCAAGGACATCCTGGTGGCCACGGACGTGGCCGGCCGTGGAATCGACATCAAGGACGTCTCCATGGTGATCAACTACGACATGACCAAGACGATCGAGTCGTACACGCACAGGATCGGACGAACAGGTGCGAAGGGGGAATTACTTGTCGGATTCTGCGGACGGCGTGCCGAGTTATATTTTAACCCCATTCCCGGCAGGGGGGGGGCGGAATCCGCCCCCCTCGGGTTTTTTGCCTGCTAATTCCAGGCTTTTTAACGCAGCTTCACGAAACTTGGTGACTTTTCCTAGCTATTCTTTCTACGTGCCGTGACGAAATTTCAAAATTCCATTTTGCTCAGGGGCGGAGCCAGGTAACGTTTTTGGGAGGCACCTCATGCCATTTTTGGCCATGTTGAGAGCAAAAGGAAAATGTCTGCCAAAAACAGAGTTTTAAAGATAGAACTTAAAACCTTATATGGATGTATAGCTAAATAGTTGGGCAATGTGCAGATGTAATTTTGTTTATCTGAGGTCATTTTACAAGGTCAGGTCAGGGTCAGAAATCAAAATTTGTTTTTTTGCAATGATTTCGGCGCCGTTTTGTCAAATGCCAAACCTGGAATATATATGACGTAGAAAGGTGCCTTCTACCTGTGTACCAGGTTTCAGCTTGATATCAGGTCGGGTCACGAAGCTATGACCTAAAATGTCAGTGCGCGTACCCTATATCGCAATAGCCATAACTTTTGAAATTTTTGAAATAGAGTGAATTCAAATGATTGAAAACGTTTACAGATAACATTGAATGCACACGAGATCATTCCAAGTGACCCCAAGGTCACTGGAGGTCATTTAAGGCCAAAGGTCACAAGTTGATCTGAGAAACTTGTGACCATGATGTTGTCATGTCCCCCTTTGTCGTGTCCGTGGCACCGCCTATGCTAACATTATACAAACATTGCAATGCGATTTGTACTTCTTTAGTATAATATGACTAGCAGAAGCCAAAAAAGGATGTTTACTTCTTTTGTTCATTCATTTGTTAGAAAACCAATCCTCCTATTTTTGAAACCCTGTGAACGCCCATGAATTTTCTCCAAATTTCAGGTTTGCGGACCCATGGTAAAAGCCCTATCCATAATCTCTCGATTCATGCCAGTTTCATCGAAATCGGTCGATAACCAACGGAGTTATAAGAAGTCCAAAAGTACCCCCCATTTTGACATTTTTGCCCCCCTGTATCCACAAATTTGAAAATTTTGAAAATTTCTTTTTATAGAAGTGTAGTTCACGTCACGGCAAATCGACTGCCGTTTGTTGCGATGAAATCGGACGAGTAGTTCTCGAGATCTCAGGGGGGCCGAATTTGCCCCCCTACCGGGAATCGACCATACCGTCAAGCCCTCCGGGAATAGGGTTAAAGGAGTTCCCTTTTTCCATTGCTAAGTGCGCCGTATTGTGATGTGTATGTGTGCGTGTATGTGCGTGCGTGCATGTGCATGTGTTTGTGTAGATGTGTGCGTGTGTAAGTGTGCACGTGTGTGTGTGCTTGTGCGTGTGCGTGTGTGTGCGTAGGCCATGAATAAGTTTGCATGACTGTTGGCGATGGGGTAATCATTGTTGAGTAATCGACCCGCCCCTAAACCCCAGTATTTGGCCATTCTTATAGTAACGTGGCCTACATGTGTTCACTTACTTCATACTTCACGCACATACATGTGAGTGAAGTATGCCGTCCTTTGCGATGTCACTGTGGCGATTGCATATCGATTGCATATCGCTGACCTCATATCCCATGGACCCATTGTGGCATCCTGCTCGATGCTCGCTTTTGACGTTGTACGTGACGGCACCTCTGGCCGTGAGAAATAACCTCCTCCGCCGCGCCCCCTGCCGGCCCGGCGGAGGAGGCGCCCCGCCGCTGTGACGTCACCGCGTGACGCGCTCCGTACCGGCAGGCCGCGCGGGCAAGAACGGCGTGGCGGTGACGTTCATCACGCAGGAGGACTCGGCCGTGTTCTACGACCTGAAGCAGCTGCTGGTGAGCTCGCCCATCAGCCAGTGCCCGTCCGACCTGGCCAACCACCCGGACGCCCAGCACAAGCCTGGCACCGTCATCAACAAGAAGCGCAAGGAGGAGAAGATCTACGTGTAGGCCGGCCCGGCGCGTGTGTGCGTGTGTGTGGGCGGTGAGGGCCGGTGAGGAGCGGGGATGGCGTTCAGTCGCGGCCCTCGGCGCTTGCAGGCCGGGCTGCCCGGCTGCTGTAGCCGAGATTGCGTCCGTGAGAAGCGCCATTACGTCGTCGTGTTTTGAACCGTAGCTGCGGTGTTTCATGTCGTCGCCGATGGAAGGACAGCATGATAAATAATGGAAACCGTCGTGATTTTGGTCGCCTGCTGAGCGTTTTCATATGGTCCTCTGTCTAAGCGTACTGTCGGTAATATTTATGTACTTTGTGGCTCTGAAGATCATTTAAAATATGCATGGATCAACACCTGCAGTACTTAGAGACACAGCCATAGAGTACCGTATCCTGACAATCTTCAAGTGCATTCTGCGGAAGACACTTGAATCTGTTGAATACCACTATGACTAGGAAACAGTGACAGTTCACACCGGTGCGTATCCATGCGCCGCCATTACCTCTCCGGCGTACTCTGTCTGGCGGCCAAATCCCCCTTATGCTTGCCCCACCCACAGACACACGCGCAAATGAATCCCCGTCGCCCCACGGATAGCCGCGTAACGCCTCTCGCCGAAGAACAGCCGATCGAATGAGCACGAACCCTCCGCGTGGTACGGGATTTCCAGCGCATCGTCCGTCCGGTTCACGACCGAGACCCTGGTGGTGGCGTGACGTCACACCTGGACCCGGCTCTGCGGCGAGGGAGGGGCGGCGACGGCCAGTCAGTCGCGGACCAGGTGCTGTAGTACCGTGCCGATTCGGCCGACTCATCTCCCACGGGTCGTCTTCGGCGCGTGGCCACCAAGTTTCGGAGGGTTAGCACGGGGTCCAGACGCCGGAGACGAAGGATGCTAAGGATATGGGAAGGCGAAGGATAATGGGATCAACCATAGAAGACAACACTTGATTGCAGATGTCGAGGTGGTCATTTTATTATTTTGTATATCTAGAATGCTACAGTAACCGCGCACTTGCTACACTAGCATTTATCATGAAACACCTCTTGCGATCAAGCGTCCTACCTGCGCCAGGCACCTCTGCTTTGTTTGGCACCAGTGGCTGGCAGCACCAAATCACGGAGGAATCACTATAGCTCTCCATCGCCAGCGGCAGTGTTCCGCCCAACAGCTGGTGGCACAGTGTGCCGCCGCCTAACATCTGTTGGCGCAGTGTGCCGCCCAACACCTGGTGGCACTAGAACCACCACCCGGCCGGCGGGCTGCGGCGGCCTCGCCGAGCCCGGCCCCGGCAGTGAAAATCGGCAGTGTCGTGTCGTTTGGCAGTGTACGCGGCTGACGGCGAGGACTGTCGACTGTCGACTCTTCCGGCGTCCCCAGGAGGACGGTCGTCCTGTCGGCTCGCAGCTGGGCTCGCCCGACTGTGTGTTCCACTCTCAGGGACAGTCTCTAATTGTCCGCGGGAGCAGGCGGGCCACCTGGCACGCGAGCCTCCTTGGACTGACGTTCTCCAGTCACCGCCCGTCCACCACCCCGGACACTGGCAGGACGACCCCAGTCAACATCTCGCACCTTCCTCCGACCCCCCGGCTACGCCGCCGCCGCCGTGCCGTTACCGGGCGCGTGGCGTGCAACGCGGCCGTAGAAATCGGCCGGCAGCCGCCAGCGGACGGGCGGCGGCGTCGGCCCGAAGTCGGAGGGCGCCGCGCGGCGGCAGACGCGGCAGCGCGACACGCGCGAGCGCAGGCTGCCCGCCTTGAGCGTCTGCTGGACCGGCTGCCGGAACTGGTCCAGATCGTCGACCGTCGCCAGCCAGTAGGAGTAGGCTGTGGTGAAGTAGTTGCAGCGGCCGTGGCCGTGGCACTCGATGAACGGCGTCGGCCGGAAGTCCTCCAGGCACGAGCCGGGAGAAACCAGCGACTGGCCGCCGCCCTCGGCGCCCGCGTCCGTATGCTGCCGGACACAGGTGACGGTCATGGAACGCACCTCATGATGGTGATGATGGTGATGATGATGATGATGATGATGATGATCGTTATTATTATTATTATTATTAGTAGTAGTAGTAGTAGTAGTAGTAGTAGTATTAGTATTACGATACTATTATGATTACAACAGTGCAGTACAGTTATTATTGTTATTATTATTATCATTATTATTATTTCAAGTCAGCTACTGGTTAATACCGCCAGCAGGCGTGAGTTTGTGTAACTCTTCTTGGCACCGTTCATTCTCAAAACTATGCGTTGCCCAGGCCGGATTTGTAAGCAAACACTTCAATGTTTTGGGAAATGTTGCTCAGGCTTGAATAGTTTCGTACCGTTAGCGAAGCAAGGGCGTAAGACAAGCGATACCGGCCCCCAAGTGGCAACTGAGAAAGGTGCTGACCATGAGGAAGGAGTAGCCGATCCACATGCTCTCCCAGTTGAAAGGACACTCGGGGACGTTCATGTCCTGACTGTGAACAGCTATCGACCTCGTCTCAGATTCGCACACGGTGCACCTGGAACAAGGGCAGGGTGGCCGCTCAGTGGCTCTGGCCGGTAATCGTCTCAGTCCCGCACACGGTGCGCCTGGAACAAGAACAGGGTGGCCGCTCAATGGCTCTGGACGGTAATCGTCTCAGTCCCGCACACGGCGCACCTGGAACAAGAACAGGGTGGCCGCCCCTGGACGGTAATCGTCTCAGTCCCGCACACGGTGCGCCTGGAACAGAGACAGAGCAGCCGCTGCGACCGCGGCCGCGATGAGCTCCCCAGGCTCTCACCCGCCACAACCCCGGCGAATTCCCCCACCTCACGTGGTCAGAAAGGCACCCTCCGCCGGCCTAGACCTGATCCCTGCCCGCGGCGGACGCCGGGGACGTACCTGGAGATGTAACGCTGGATCTCCGTGCCCCGGATGGGCGTCATCATGGCCGGCATCGGCTCCGGCGTGTTCAGCCAGTAGCTGTAGTCGTTGCGCTGGGCATACTCGCACTGCTCGTTGGTGGCGCAGAAGAGGTACGGCATGGTGGAGAACAGACGCAGGCACGAGCCCGGGGCACCTGCAGGGGAGGGGAACAGTGCGGTGAGAACAGCAGCGTGCCGGTCGGCGGGACTCTGGCAGAAAGGTGACATCGCCATTCCCTCCGGCTGGGAATGAGTAAAAGAGTGACTGCAGAAGACGGATCATGCATAGCCATAGCGAATGTCCATGGGCGTTGACGTCTCGGGAAAAGTGGGAAGCACTGACCACAACGTTTTGTAACTTTCACATTAATCCCGTTACACGGAGTCGGCGTTTGGACGGAAATAGAAGTCAAAATGGTCCTGGCGCCACCGTCTCCAAAAAAACGTGTTAATGCCAGTGGGCATTCCCTGTGTCCTCACAAGTTCCTCATCTGAAGCATTCCGAATAAGCCTGATTATTTCCAGCAAAACAGCGTACCACCAGTCCCTGGGAACACCCCTCGCCGTTCCGACCGTTTCAGACGAATGACTGGTTCGAGGTTCATTAACCGTCGATGCACCAGAACCGTCACAGTGCCCATTCGGTCCGTTCGTCCAAGCTAGCTCCTTTTCTGATCGCACTTATATGCTGGCGACCGTATGAAATGTACGGCACATCTCGTCAAGCTCCACCAGACGTTTCATGTATGTTTTGTTACGGTCAGCTGACGTTATCTAAAGCGTTGTGAAAAGTCGAGTCCACCCAGTCAACAGCAACTGGGAGAGCACGTGGATCAGCTACTCCTTCCTCATGGTCAGCACCTTTCTCAGTTGCCATTTGGGGGCCGGTATCGCTTGTCTTACGCCCTTGTTTCGCTAACGGTACGAAACTATTCAAGCCTGAGCAACATTTCCCAAAACATTGAAGTGTTTGCTTACAAATCCGCCTGGGCAACGCATAGTTTTGAGAATCAACGTCAACAGCAGCATAACCGTGACACGTTGGTAGCGAGATCAGTCAGGTGAAATCAGGCCCAGTCAAGGTCAGTCAAGGTCTCATAGGCCAGCCGAGGTGCCCCTGGCGTCAGACATGGTCAACATAGGTCAACAGAGGTCTCACCGAGGTCGGCGGCGTGCGCCTTGGAGTTGCCGGTGACGTGCAGCAGCGAGTAGCCGTCCCAGAGTCGGCGGGTGCCGGCCGGACACTGCGGCAGGTACGTCGACTGGCTGTGGCGCGTGAAGAAGAAGCCGCGCGACCGCGGCCTGCCCTGCGGCCTGGCGTCGTCGCCGGGCGGGCCCGGCGGGCCCGGCGGGCCCCAGGGTCCCGGCAGGCCCGGCAGGCCGCGGTCGCCGGGCGGGCCGGGCGGGCCCGGCCGCCAGCCGTCGGGGCCGCGTCGGCCGTCCCTGCCCGGCTCGCCGCTCGCGCCGGGCAGGCCCGGCAGGCCGGGCAGCCCGGGCGGCCCGGGCAGGCCGGGCAGGCCGGGGAAGCCGTCCGGCCCAGGGTCGCCGGGCAGGCCAGGCGGAGCGTCCCAGGCGGTGCCCGGTAGGCCAGGCAGGCCGGGCCGGCCGCGCGGGCCGGCCGGCCCCGGCGGGCCGTCCAGGCCGCACAGGCCGGGCAGACCGGGCTCGCCTCGGTAGCCTGTCGGCCCAGGCTCTCCCGGGGCGCCCCGCTCGCCCGGCAGCCCGTCCAGGCCGTCCCTGAAGGCGGGCAGCCCTGGGTCGCCGGAGGGGCCGCTGTCGGAGGCAGGTGTCATCAGGTCAGTCAACACCCTCCGGGACGGCCGACACCCCGGCGCTGGTGCCGACACGGCATTCTGGTGACTTTAACTCCTTAAAACATGAACGGAAATTCGCAAAGAGTATTGGAAGGGGAGACTACGATTTCGGAACATTTCCTTTTTAGTTATTATCATAGGCCTAACGCCAAAATCTTCGGAAAGTGCGGGTCTCGACCCTACCAACCCCTCAATACTCCCTGCCATAGGTTTCAAGACGGTCTGATGAATGTAACTGCTTTTGGAGGCGTCAGGACGGGAAGGACATGTTCATTTACAGCATCTCGTTTCGTAGCAACAAGCCGACAAATAAAAATGCGGATCATTAAAACGGCCTAAAGTGACAATGAGGACAAGCGGAAACGGGTAACAATGGCAATGAACCTAAGGCACCGAGCAAGAAATTCAACAAAAACGCCCTGCAGAACTCGTCACAATTCGTTAAGCAGAGAGTGGGAGAAAGGCAAAAGGAGAGCCAGAAGTACTCTTGAAGCTCCGGTAAAGCCAACGCCAGAGCACGGCCCACCGTTCCGATACCAGGGCCGACGCTGAGCTCCGTATCGGCTGGACCCGCCACTCACAGACGCACGTGACCGCGCTCTGAGCGGGGTCGGCTCCTCCGAGCACTCACCGCTGGCCCGGGAGGCCCGGCACGCCGTCGTCTCCGCGCCGTCCGTCGGCGCCGGGCGTGCCGGCGGGGCCCAGCGGGCCGGGCCCGCCGTCCCTGCCGGGCAGGCCGTCGGCGCCGCGCCAGCCGGGCTCGCCGGGCGGGCCCTTGGCCGTGACGCCGGCCGGGCCGGGCTCGCCGGGCGCCCCGGGCGGGCCGCGGTCGCCGTCGGCGCCCGGCTCGCCGACCGCGCCCGGCCGGCCGAACGGGCCGTCGGCGCCGTCGCGGCCCGGCTCACCCGGCGCGCCGTAGACGCCGGGGAAGCCGGGCCCGGCGGGGCCGCGGGGCCCGGGGGACCCGGGCAGGCCGGGGCCGCCCGGCCAGCCGTCAGCGGCGTCCGGTCCCGGCGGGCCCGGCTCGCCGGCCGGGCCGGTCGGGCCCCGCGGTCCCGCCGGGCCGGCCGGGCCCGGGCCCCCCGGCGCGCCGGGCAGCGCGACTCGGCCTGGGCAGCCGCGCTTGCCAGCGGGGCCCGGGAAGCCGGGAGGGCCCGGGTCGCCCGGCGGGCCGTCCAAGCCGTCCTGCCCCGGCAGGCCGGGTCGGCCCGGCACCAGGCCGCGATCTCCCGGCGGACCTGCCGGAGACGGCCGACTGACGTCACCGCAGACGGCGTGTGACGCCACTACAAACGACGTGGGACGTGGCCACAGACGGTGTGGCAGCACCACGGACGGCGAATGACGTCACTACTGACGACGTGTGGCATCACCCCATATGTATGACGTCAGCATAGGCTGCGTCTGACGGTGCCAGGAGTCGGACACTGGGCGACATTGGTAGACTCGCGCGGCAAAGATGCTGGACTAACGGCAGGGCCTGAGACATCCGAGACTTGCGCGAAATTCAACGTGAATCCGAAACAACATATGCACGGTCGTTATCCATATCAACAAATGGACAAATAACCCAAAACACGTCCTTGCTTGTCTGCGCCTCTGCCCTGACGACGACCCTCCTTAAAACCTTAACGAACTTAAAAAACTAACCTTAAAACTTAACCTTAAAACGACCTAACCTTAAACTGGCACCTCTGCCTCACCCTTCGTCCCTCTCCCTGACGGCGCCCTCCTCTGAGAGCGTCACTCCCTCTACCGACACCTCTCCCTCGTCTGTGGCCTCCGAGGGCTCTCCGTGAGAGCCCGCCCCCGAGCCCCCCAGGCCCCCTCCGGAGTTGCGTTTCTCACCTGGCCGTCCGGCGAAGCCGGGGTCTCCTCCCAGTCCGGGCAGGCCGTCCCGGCCGTCGGCGCCCGGCGGGCCCCGGTCTCCGGCCCAGCCGGGCGGCCCCGGCCGACCGGCGGGGCCCCGCAGGCCCGGTGGGCCCGGCCGACCGTCCTCGCCATAGGGCCCCGGCGGTCCCGGCTCGCGGCCCGGCTCCCCGGGCGGGCCCTGTCGGGTCAGGTCGGGTCACGTCAGGTCAGGTAGGGCCAGGTCAGGTCGGGCCGGGTCAGGTCAGGTCAGGTCGGGTCAGGTCAGGTAGGGCCAGGTCAGGTCGGGCCAGTTCAGGTCGGGTCAGGCCGGGTCGGGTCGGGTCAGGTCAGGTCAGGTCAGGTCAGGTCGGGTCAGGTCAGGTAGGGCCAGGTCAGGTCGGGCCAGTTCAGGTCGGGTCAGGTCAGGTCGGTTCGGGTCAGGTCAGGTTACGTCAGGTCAGGTCGGACCAGGGCAGGGCAGAGCTGGCACGAAGCTAAGACACACGATAGGAGTCAAGCCAAATCCAGGTTGGCGGGATCAGGCCTGCTGATAACACGCGAGCCAGATGAGCGCGTCATGTGCTCATTCACGGCAGGTCAGAACCGGAAGAATGGCCAAATCAGTTCAGGGATTACCAGGTGCAGTGGGATGAAGACACGGTCACAAAGGGTCTTATCATCAGGTAATGAAATCAGATCGCGCATGCAATCAAATAAGTGAATCAATCAGACCATACGCATACATGTATATGGACGGTATAGTTGAACATATGCACCTTGCATGATTTACATGACGTGGGCTACTAAAAAAAGGCATTGTGGAGTGTCTGACACATATGATAATGATGATGAACGGTGCAGCGAAACCCAAGGTTTCTGACGCCGTGTTCGCCCGGCATGGCGAATCCCGTGCCCGCCGGCCTTACCGGCAGACCGGGCCGGCCGGGCGTCCCAGTGCGTCCGATGCCACCGGCCGGGCCGGGCGGGCCGGGCGGGCCCGGCAGGCCCTCGCCTGGGGGCCCGCGCAGTCCCGGCTCGCCGTCGCCTCCCATGGCCCCGGGCCAGCCGGGCGGGCCCGGCAGGCCCACCATGCCGGGGCAGCCGCGCTTCGCGAGGCCGCCCGACTCGCCCGGGGGCCCGTCCGGGCCCGGCGGGCCCGGGGCGCCCGGCGGGCCCCTGGGCCCCGGCGCGCCCGGCGGCCAGCCGTTGGGCCCCGGCGGGCCGTCGTCGCCGGGCGGCCCCGGGGCCCCGTCCCGGCCTCGCGGGCCCGGTAGGCCGGGCCGGCCGGCCGGACCTGCCGACGGAGGGCGGAGTCACGCACGGCGACCAATTGCAGCCGAGCTCGGCCGCCGGCGGCGTGGAGCGGCGGCTAATCACCGGCCAGGCCGTGGAGAGGGTTGGTCGTCAATCATGTGCTGGCATGACAGTGCGTGTCATGAAATCAAACGAAACATGACAACAAAGCTGCTTGAATAATCAAGGCAAGTCATCGTTTCTTGACTTTGTCTCAGTGCGAATTTGCCCGCGAGAGGCTCCATTGCGAATAACTGTGAACAGTGCGGTAATCCGTTGTTGTCCAAAGTGGTCTTAACCGGATACTAGACTTTCCGCATGACAAAAACAAAAACAACTTTCCTTTATCCAGGAGAAATTAACTTAGGCTAACTTTCCCTTGCCGCTCACCTGATATCATGACACCCTTCACCTCCTGTCACCGGTCACTGCTCACATCTCACTACAACATCTCATCTCACCTCATCTCACCTTGTTTCTAAACTCTCATTTTCCTTCACCGCTCACCTCTTACCGTGATGTCTTCTAACTTCTTTCCACCGTTGACTGGCCTCATGTCACCATGACATCTCACACGACTTATTATGGCATCTCTCACCCCCTCCCCGCCGTCCTCTCGCTTCTCACTTCTCACCTTCCCTCTCTGTTCACCTCTCGCCGTGATATTCTCCCGCCTCTTGCCGCCGCTCACAGCTCACTTCTCACCATGAAATCTCACCTCATTTCTCACGCTGTCTTTCATCTCTCACCTTCCCTCGTCGCTCACCTCTCACTGTGACACCCTCTCGCCTCCCGCCACCGCTCACTGCTCGCATCTCACCACGACGCCTCACCTCACCTCTCCTGCCTCTCACCGCTCTCACCTCTGACAGTGACGTCATCGCCGCGCAGGCCCGGCGGGCCCGGGATACCGGGCAGTCCGGCGCGCCCGGCCGGACCCGGCCTGCCCGGTATGCCCGGCTGCCCGGCGCTGCCCGGCTCCTGGTCGCGGCCGGGCGCGCCGGGCAGGCCGGGCAGGCCGTCCAGACCGCGCTGGCCGTCGGGGCCGGCCGGGCCCGGCGCGCCCATGGTACCGGGCAGGCCGGGCAGACCGCGCGGCCCCGGCCGGCCCGGGGCGCCCGGCCTGCTGTCGCCGGGCGGGCCCCGAGCGCCCTGCGGGCCCGGCCGCAGCGGCACGTCATCACGACAGGCACGGCCGCAGCGGCACGTCATCACGACAGGCACGGCCGCAGCGGCACGTCATCACGACAGGCACGGCCGCAGAGGCACGTCATCACGACAGGCACGGCCGCCGCGGGACGTCATCGCAGCAAGGACGGCGGCATCGTGATGTCATTGTGGTGGCACGGGTCCATTCTGATGCCATCACAGTTGACAGGGTAGCATTTCTGAGGTAATCACAACAGGCATGGTGGTATTATGACGTCATAATGGCGGGCACGGCGGCATCGTCATCGACACGACGTTAGTGTGTCGTCACAGTGGACGCAAGGGTCATAGCACTGTCGTCGAAGAAGTCCGTTACAGATAGTGCTGAGTCCGTGACAAACAGTGCTGAGTCCGTGGCAAGCAGTGCTGAGTCCGTTTCAGACAGTGCTGAGTCCGTTATGGACGGTGCTGAATCCGTTATGGACGATGCTGATTCCGTCACAGGCAGCGCTGAGTCCGTGCAGACAGCGCTGAATTCGTTTCAAGCGGCCGCTGAGTCCGTTACAGACGGTGCTGAGTCCGTACAGACAGCGCTGAGTCCGTTACAGACAGTGCGGAGTCCGTTACAGGCGGTGCTGAGTCCGTTACAGGCGGTGTTGAGTCCGTTACAGGTGGTACTGAGTCCGTTATAGACGCTGATGCGTCTGAACAGACGGCGCTGAGGCGGCCGGTACCTTGGCTCCCGGTCGGCCGCTGGTGCCGGGCTCCCCCGGTCCGCCGTTCGGTCCTGGCGGGCCGCGCAGTCCGGGCACACCCGGCCGGCCGTCCTGTCCGGGCCGCCCGGCCGGTCCGGGCAGGCCGGGCAGGCCGTCCGGGCCCGGCGGGCCGGGCAGGATCGAGCGGCCCGGGTCGCCCGGGTAGCCGGGCAGGCCCGGCCAGCCCTGGGGGCGGCGCGCGCGTCAGGGGCCGGCTGAGCACGACCGCCGCCTCGGGTCTCCAGCGCGTGACAGCTGTCGCCAGCTGTCGCTGTCAGCTGTCGCTGTCAGACGCTCATGACGGCAGTAAGGTGAGGAACAGCGGTGATCTGTCGAATGCTGACGTTCCTTTTCAATGGACTGTTTCACGGGCACATGTCCGGTCATCCATCGGATGGCCGTCAGGAAATTCCGGCATTTATATCACGAATTCATCTAAAGAAACATTCAGTTTATACCATCAACGGATTACTTTCATCACCATTACTTGCTTATCACATTGACCTGATCGCCCGGTCAGCCCGGCAGCTCACACTGACCTGATGCCACGGTCTGCCCGGCAGACCATACTGACCTGGTCCCCTGGTCTGCCCGGCAGGCCGTCCAGGCCGGGCAGACCGGGCGCTCCCGACTCGCCCGGCGGGCCCGGCCGGCCCTTGAAGCCGGGCGGGCCCCGCACGGACGGCCCCGGGGGGCCCGGGTAGCCGCGCAGCCCCAGCCGGCCCGGGCAGCCGCGGTTGCCGCGCATCCCCGGCTGTCCGGGCAGGCCTGCGACAGATCGGCGGCCGGCGGCCGGTCAGGCAACCCCAGCCCGGCGCCTGCTGACGGCGGGTTACACCGCCGCGCACAGCGGCTCACTTCGGCACTCCAAACGCGGGGGGAACGGGCAGCAGGAGTTTGTGCGACGAGCGCGAACGGTGGTTCCGAAAATGCGCAGCGGAGCCACGCTACGAGTGCGGTGCACCGGCGCGGCGTCGACGACACAGCACCGAGCGTCACACTGCAGAAACGCTTCACATTTCTTCAGCCGCGGCCATGCTCTTCACGTTCCAAACATGAGAAGCGCTTCGCAAAAAAACGAGAGTAAGCGAGAAAGGGACAACAGGGTGCTGCCCGCCGGCCGAGAGTTGGCGGAGGTCCGTGCAGTACCTGGGTATCCTGGGTCTCCCGGCTGTCCTTTCCTGCCCTTCATGCGTTGCTCTCCTGGGGAGGGGTCGCCTGGCGGTCCCGGGTACCCCGGATCACCGTCTGGGCCGCGGACTCCCCTGCAATGGCCGGCTCGTCACACCAGCAGGCCGGCACAGGCACCTCAGGGGTCAGGTCAGAGGTCACGGCCGGGCCAGGGGTCAGGTCAGGGGTCAGGTCAGAGGTCACGGCCGGGCCAGGGGTCAGGTCAGGGGCCAGGTCAGAGATCACGGCCGGGCCAGGGGTCAGGTCAGGGTCAGGTCAGAGTCTAGGCCGGGGATCAGGTCAGAATTCAGATCAGAAGTCAAGCAAACGTTAGGCCGGAGGTCAAATCGGAGATCGGGTCAGAGGTAAGGTCAGACGTAAGTCCAGTGCGGACCAGAGGGCAAGCCAGAGGTCAGGCCAAGTCAGAAGTGAATTCGAATGTATAACGGAGTTGAGAGCAAGGGTCAAGTCAGTGATCTCGTTTAAGCTACAGTCGGAAATGAAATAGGACAAAACGGACAAAACAATGCCTAAAAAGCATTGCCGATTAGGGTATAGTTGGTCTGCCTTTATCTTTTCATCTATTTACCTGGTTACAACTGAATTTTGTGAGGAACTGGTCTGTGTTATAACCTTGCATACTCCAGAAAAGCTTAAGCGCAAAGGTCAATAGAGGCCGACAGACGTGAAACGTTTGACATGAAGAACACTATCTTTTGTCCACATCCATTCAGCTTATTCGAACCAAATTTCGAAGAAATTTGATTCTATCTCATGCACACCGCAAAGTATAGCCTTGTAGTCACATTTACACGTATTCGGGGAATGCTCATATTGTATAGATACATATTGACAGTATGCACATAATGACATGAAGTAAGGCTAACCAAGTCAAGATTTTGCTAAAGGAAACACTGGCAGATTCGTAGCTGGTGGGAAGCAACATTAGCGATATCCTAGGCGCGGATGAATGAAGTCGGTTCAGTTGGGATCATCCGATGTTGACGTACGAGATCAAAGCGCCGCATAAAAACACTGGAACCATTTCAACAGACCTGAACAATAAGACAGAATGGCACGTCTTGACCAAGTGACCTTGTATGACCTCGATGGCCTCGATGACCTCCAGGTCGCACAGCCCGATACCGCAGTCAGCAAAGCCCAAAGCGACAGAGCGCCCGCGCAGCCGACCCCATCCCGCTCTCACCTGAAGCCGGGCTGGCCTTTGTCGCCCTTGAGGTAGAATAGCCCGAACGCGTCGGCGTCCGCGCCGGGCAGGCCGGGGGCGCCGTCCCTGCCGTCTGCGCCGGGCAGGCCCGGCTCGCCGTACCCGCCCTGCGGCGGCGGCAGGCCCGTCAGGAGGGCGGCCGACCCGCGCGCCGGCCGCGCTCTGAGCGGGGGACGTCCGGGAGGGTCGGAAGGGGGGGGGGTGGGGTGGCCTGCATTTTGGTGGAAAGCTCCGGGGCAACATGTGTTTTCGTCCCCGTTTCTGGCGGAACTCGTAGATGTTTTGTTTCCGAAGCGAAAATGCTCCCACATGCTGAGTGTCAAAAATGGCGAAGCCATGTCACCGAAATCTGAGGAGAAATCAGCATCTGAGGGTGGGCTAGGTTACATGTATGGGGAATCCCTCCCCCTTAGCACATGGCCTGGATTCGCCAGTCCAAGAGACAAACGTCCCACGAAGTCGGTGCTGTTTACCTGCGGGAGAAACCGCCACCGACATGAGGCAGAAAGCGGTCTGAGAAAAGCAAACATCATATCGCAACCAAGGGGCTGAGGCTGTCAGCTATCGCTCTGTCTCCTACACCCGGTCAGCTTCGCCACTGTTACTGAACCGATGCACTATCGCCCCCAGTCCATCTGAACCGCCGCCACTGATCCAGCTGTACCACCAGTCGCCACTCCTGATCCAGGCGTCCTTCTTCCCTGATCCAGCCGTGCCGCTGTCCCTGTTCCAGCCTTACCGCTGTTGCTGAGCCTCTGTACCCCCGTCCCTGCGCCTTTGTACCCCTGCCCTTGATCCAACTGTATCGCCGTTCCTGAGCCTCTGTACCGTTGCCTCAGATCCAACAGCACCACCGTGCCTAGGCGTCTGTACCACTGTCCCTGAACCTCTATATCGCTGCACCTGAACCTCTGTGCCGCTGCCCCTGAACCTCTGTACCGCTGCCCCGGCGCCGCTGTGCGCCCGTACCGGCAGTCCGGGCAGTCCGGGCAGCCCCGGCCGGAAGTCCTCGCCGTCCAGGCCGGGAAGGCCGGGCCGGCCGGGCGGGCCGTCCTGCGAGCTCGGCCAGCCCGGCTCGCCCTTCTCGCCCTTGCTGGTCACGTAGCCGGTCAGCTGGCCCGGCGGGCCCGACGGGCCCGGCCGGCCGGCCAAGCCTGCGGCAGAGCCGGAGTGGTGTCAGGTCATCCGGAGGTCACACGTGAGGTCGCACGGCAGCGCCGGAGGAGGCTGTCGAGGGAGTCATGAAGTCGAAGGAGTCTCGAAGTCACACCCTGATCGATGGTGACTCAGCGTGATTGTTGACAGGAAAACGACTTCTTCGCGCAGGCTATTGTTATCTCGTCTCCGAAACTGGACTGACATTGATTTCTAGGCCGGCCTGGACAAAACGATTTGTTCTGTTTAGGGTTAGGGCCACTTAAGGCATTGTTCTTTGCAAAATGCATGCGCTGCTGGCGTGAACTTTTTGCAGCACGAGCTTTAATATAGGAAATCACTGAAAGTTATGTGTACCCCCTACAGAATGGGACGAAATGTATCACTGCACTGGGCACCAGAAGATGTCCGTGGCATGACTTCAAGAACATTGCAAACCGCATAAAATGTCACAACACCTCTGAGCGCCGCTAGTCAGGTCTCTGAGCGTCCCCAGTTTGGTCTCTAAGTGCCCTTAGTCTGGCCTCTGAGCGCCCCTAGTCTGGCCTCTGAGCGCCCCTAGTCTGGCCTCTGAGCACCCCCAGTCTGGCCTCTGAGCAAACCCAGTCTGGCCTCTGAGCGCCTCCAGTCTGGTCTCTGAGCACCCCCAGTCTGGCCTCTGAGCACCCCTAGTCTGGTCTCTGAGCACCCCCAGCCTGGCCTCTGAGCGCCCCTAGTCTGGCCTCTGAGCGCCCCTAGTCTGACCTCTGAGCGCCCCCAGTCTGGCCGCTGACCTGCCGCGCCCCGCACGCCGTCCACGCCGGGGAGGCCGGGCCATCCGACATTGCCGGGCAGACCTCTGTCGCCGCGTCGGCCGCGCAGACCAACCGGACCCGGCAGCCCCTCGAAGCCGGGTCTGCCCGGCTCCCCGGGCTGGCCTTTCTCGCAGGGGGACCCTGAGGGCACAGGGGGTCACTGGTAAACCGCCGGGCCACTGGCGGGATGACCCTGAAAGAACAGGCGGTTATTGGTGGACAGTCGGGTCACCGACGAGGTGACCCTGGAGTACAGGGGGTCACTGGTGTGCCGTTTTGTCGCCGGCGGCGACCCTGAGGGCACAGGGAGTCACTGATGAGCCATCGGGTCCCTTGAATGACGCGGTACTGGTGTAACGATAGGGGACCGTGTCACAGGTCATCCTCAGGCTGCCGAAAAGGCGAGGGATGACAGGATGTCACCATGCCGTACTGAGCGCTACGACCAAAATTCGTACGTCACCTGAAGCCGCTCATAATACATGTGCCTGTTTCCGTGCCGTGACGAAAGCGGTAGCTATACTTCCGCTCAGAAAACTTCGATGAAAGTTAACTAGCCGGCAGAATGGGTTCGTCAGGGACCAGGTGAGGGTAGGGTCTGGGCCAAGGCCTGAGGAGCAAGAGCCAGGGTACAATGGATGTGGATTGGCGAGATCGTGTCTGGTCCCCCAATTCCACTCAACGATATGTAAGCTGAAAAGCCGCATTAACATGCGAGTAAACGCCGATTTAAAACAAGGAGGACCCGAAATCAAGCGCGGCGAGTCCAGCCTCAATGTTTTCTCTAAAACCTCGGCCGAATGACGTCAGGGAAAAGAACGACAAACCGGCCGACAGATGGCAGTGCGGTCGGCCGGGACCTCACCGATGCCGGCCACACAGTCGTCTCCGGGCAGCCCCTTAAGGCCAGGCGGGCCGTCGACGCCGTCCGGTCCGGGCCTGCCTGGCTCTCCGGGCGGGCCGGGCAGGCCGGGCGGGCCGTCCGGACCCTGCTGGGGCACGCCCTCCACGCGGCCCGGCCTACCCTTCTCTCCTGAAACGTCACCGTTCCGCGTGTCATCCGATCGACAGCCCCAGAGCGCACGCTCGACAGCAGCGCAGCGCCATCGTGGCGCCGACTCAGAGGCGCGACCGGCAGGGCGTGCGTCGTAGCGGGGGGGGGGGGCGGGGTGTCCGGCTCGACCTCGGACGGCTGTTGTCTCTGAGTCCGCTGGGGTAGCCGACGCAGGGGGCCGCGACGCTACGCAGTGAGATTTCCGTCAGTCGACGTCGAGGGTCGGGACGTCGAGACATTGAGATATCGGCGACCTGTGACGTGAGATGTTAACGAAGCGAAACTTCGAGACCGAGACGTCGAAACATCGAGACATCGAGACGACGAGAATTCAAGACATCGCGACCTTGAGGCGTCGAGACGTCGAAACAATGAGACGTCGAGACACCGGGCGCTAAGGCGTCTAGACATGGAGACGTTTACGCTTGTCTCGGCGGCGAGCAGGCGTTCGGCGGCTCACGCGCTCCCTCACCTGGGAAGCCGATGTCTCCTCGCAGCCCCGGCAAACCCGGATAGCCGTCCTGGCCCGGCCGCCCGGGCAGACCGGGCTGCCCCATCCCCGGCGGGCCGGGCAGGCCCGGCTGCCCGGGGAAGCCCTGCGGCCCGGGCAGGCCGGGCGGGCCCGGCGGACCGCGAGCGCCCGACGGCCGGCCGTCGTCGCCGGGGTCGCCGGGCGGCGCCGGGCCCGGGCGGCCGCGCGGGCCCGGCGGCCCGTCAGGACCGGGCGAGCCTGGCCAGCCGGGCGGGCCCGGCCGGCCGGCGAGGCCGGGGAGGCCCGGCTGTCCGGCGACGCCCGGCGGGCCCGGGTCGCCCTGCACACCCGTAGGGCCCTTCATCGCCGCCGTGATGAACGGGTCGTAGAGGCCCGGCGGGCCGCGTGCGCCCTGCGGCCCCGGCCGCCCGGCAAAGCCCACGTCGCCGAGGGGCCCGGGCAGACCCGGGCGCCCCGACAGGCCGTCGATCCCCGGCCGGCCCAGCAGGCCCTTGGGCCCGATCAGACCCGGCGGGCCGGGCCGGCCCACCTTGCCGCGCGGGCCCACCGAGCCCCGGTCGCCCCTGGGCCCCTTGAAGCCCGGCTGTCCGGGCCAGCCGGGTTCGCCTCTGGGCCCGGGGGGCCCCGGCGGGCCGCGCTCCCCCCGCCAGCCGGGCAGGCCCGGCCAGCCCATCGGGCCCCTGCCGGAACAGAGCGGCGACGTCAGCGGCGCCAGCGGCTCGGCAGTCCGCCGACGTCACAGCAGGTGACGTCACAGCAGGCGACGCGACTCAAAAGGCCGGTCGGCTCGGCTGCGCCAAGCACAGGAGCCGCAGCTCGAACAGAGAGCCGCCAGCTGACCAGCACGCGTCTGTGGCGGTCACCCATGAGCGGGGTCTCGCAGCCACTCAGAGGCGACCGACGAACTGCACTGCAGCAAGCAGTGGGAGCGTGCAGAGGCGCAGGCCGCAGATCTCTGATGCTCGGCCCTTATTTCAATCACTTAAAGTCCACGGGAAAAGTTCGCGAGGCGACACCACGCGAAAATGGCTCATCGCAGCTGACTGCGGCAGAACTGACGGTGACAACTGACGGCGACCGACGACTGACGACGACCGACGGCGCGAAACTCACGGCAGACCGAAATCGACGTCGCCGCCCTGGTACCGCTGTGACCGTCCCGGCGGTCCCTGTTCGCCGGGCAGGCCCTGCGGCCCTCTGGGGCCCGAGCGGCCCTCTCCTTTCGCGCCCTTCCTCCCAGGCATGCCGACCGGTCCGACAGAGCCCTGCGGCGGGGGGGGGGGGCGTCAGCAGGCAAGCAGGGACCTGTCCACGGCAGGGACTTGTTAACGGCAAAAGGGACTTATTAGCGGACTTGTTCGGCCCTTGTCAATGGCAAGGATTTGTCTGTCTGTCTGTCTGTCTCTCTTTCTCTTTCTCTCTCTCACTCTCACTCTCTCTCTCTCTCTCTCTCTCTCTCTCTCTCTCTCTCTCTCTCTCTCTCTCTCTCTCTCTCTCTCTCTCTCTCTCTCTCCACTGAAGATCTGAAGTGGGACGCCATTGTGTCGCTCAGTTTGAGCAGATAATTGCAAACAATGATATCTCAGATGAATATTGAAAGCGATTTTAGTCGGCCACTGGATATTTTGGCACACAGATACCTAGCCACAAAATTAACCTCGAATACTGTACTGAGGAGGGGAGGTAATAGAACAACAGAGCATTGTGTAAGAAGTTGTATTAATCTTTGGAAAGCGTCCATCCGCCCCCACTTCTTCATCACTTCGCGATCTCATAAAAAACATACCGCATGTCTTATTTTTATCCCACTGCATTTCTCTCTTTTTAGGCGACCTGATGTTTTCAAGGGCAAAAAACTTGACACCTCAGATTTGTATTTGATATGGAATATGCCTGGAGGAAGACCTTTTGCAGCTTATTGCAAGTCGTTTAAGGGTTTATCGACGGGACAAGAGAGCGTCAATACCCCGGCATCGAGTTCAGTCCTGCATCAGCATGGACTGCCCTGAGCCCAGCCATGTCCGGCCGGTCGGCGCCAGACACCGCCAAGCATTCCCCGAAAAACGTCAGCAACAGAGGTGGGGGAGATGTCTTCCGAAACGTGGCTTCATCTGTAGTGAAGTCTACTCCTAAACACACACAATGCGTCTACGATTGTAAATGTCATGTACGGTCGGTCACTGATTTTACGGAAGACGTACAACATGGTCACTGAAAGGCGTCTTCAGCGCCAGTGTCTTGACCGTAACAATCGTTTTCGAGCTGCTACAATTGTTTCAACACGTTCTTCCGATGGGTTTCCCTCACAATAGTACGCACGTTGATGCTGGCTTGCTTACTTACACGGTAACCCTGGTCTCCCTCCATTCCTTTGTAGCCGGGTCGGCCTGGAGGTCCCGGCGGTCCCTGCCGGAGCAGAAATCGGCCGAAAATCAATGACAGGCGTCTTACCAACAGGCGCTCCACCCAAGCTGCGGCCATTCTGTGTCATTCGTCAGTAACAGGTAGAACTCGGGGTGGAACATGTACAGCGGAGACACACAATCATTCACTGGCTGTACGAGCGCTCACGACCTTCCGAAACGCGCCGAGCTTGCGTCAAAAAAACCTTGCGTCACCGCCTCCGGCAACCGGCTGTGCAGGGCGGCCGCCAGGTATGTTCCAAGCATGGCAGCGGGTCCACGTGCCCAGTCCACCTGCCGTCTATCGGCGCATCCGACCACTGATCTTCTGATCTCTCCATTCGCTACACGCGTACCGAAGGTGGTCATGCCACGCCACCTGAAGAATTACCGCCCCGATAATTACCGACTCGCTGTCAGCACGAGCTGGGGCGCGCGCCGACGTCTCCCGCTGGAGAGCAGAGGAGCGCTTACCGGCCGCCCGGGAGGCTTGTCCTCGCCCGGCTCGCCCTTGGTGCCGGCAGAGGTGATGCCGCCTTCCCCGGGCTCGCCCTTCGGACCCGGCAGGCCGTCCACGCCTGGAACGCGGGCGCTGCGTTCACGGCACGCACAGGCACCGCGCCCTCGGCCGCGGCCACATGCCGGCGGGGGCGCCGTGAGAGCGGCGAAAGAGCAGGGCCGAGGGGAACTCGGCTGGAGCTGACAGGCGCGTGGCAACCTGCAGTGTGTCGCGTGCCGCCAAACACCTGCTCATTTTGACGTTAGTTGCTATTACTTAGAACAACTAATATTACCGCACCGCCAAAGAATGACAAAAGGTGTTCAGACTTGTTGAGATATGTAAAGAATGCTAATGGCATTAGATCATAAGCAGGATAGTCCTTTATCACCCACCGATTTCCTCGTGATCGCACCGCGCGCGAACACGTCTGTGTCTGGGCCGACACGCCAGTTGGCTCCCCTGAGGCCCTCTGAGGCCCTCTGAGACCCTCTGCGTCTGCGCCGACACGCCAGCTGGCTCCCCTGAGGCCCTCTGAGGCCCTCTGAGGTCCTCTGCGTCTGCGCCGACACGCCACCCGGCCCCTCTGAGACCCTCTGAGGTCCGCTGCGTCTGTGCCGACACGCCAGCTGGCCCCCTGAGGCCCTCTGAGACCCTCTGCGTCTGCGCCGACACGCCACCCGGCCCCTCTGAGACCCTCTGGGGTCCGCTGCGTCTGCGCCGACACGCCAGCTGGCTTCCCCGAGGCCCTCTGAGACCCTCTACGTCTGCGCCGACACGCCAGCTGGCTCCCCTGAGGCCCTCTGAGACTCTCTGCGTCTGCGCCGACACGCCAGCTGGCTCCCCTGAGGCCCTCTGAGACCCTCTGCGTCTGCGCCGACACGCCAGCTGGCCCCCTGAGGCCCTCTGAGACCCTCTGCGTCTGCGCCGACACGCCAGCTGGCCCCCCTGAGGCCGGACCCTGAGGCCGCCCCCTGAGGCGGCGACAGAGCCGTCCCAGCCGGCGGACGACGTCTTGCCTGGCGCTCCGCGGGGTCCGACGCGGCCGGGCAGACCGGGCCGGCTCGGCCGACTCCCACCGCCGCCGCTGCCGCCGCACGGACAGCCGTCGAAGCCCGGAGGACCGCGCGGCCCCGGCGGTCCCGGCAGACCCTGCGGCGTGGTCGAGTCGTCAGCTGCGGTGGTACTCACCGTGGAGCATCCGGTTCCCGGAGTCGTGGTACGGGCAATACGGGCAGGGAATGGGTGAGGCTAAAACCGCTGCAGAGTTTAACACCGCTGAACCATTGAAGTTCTTCGTAGGTTGCATTTCGCGAGATTAAATAAAAATACCTACGCTTTAGTCAATCTTCAGCATGGCAGCCGCATTAACAGTCAAACAGAGACATCCTGAACTTCAGGCTCAGGTAGAATGGGTTTGAAAAAATAATTATACATAATATACAGGGCTATAGTTAGGAACAATTACCAGACGTTTGGGCTATATGTACCGGGAGATTCCGAATAACTACGAAACCCTAACACGCAGAACTTCACTGCGGAGTTTGATACTGCGCAGAGCGCTACCGTGTCGGATTTCACGACCACGAAAGCGCTGAGTCATACGGAGGTGGCAGCTGGAGCAGCAGCAATCATTTCAGGTCTTGGAAATCATGACAAATCGAACTGGAGCGCTCCCCAAATCTCAAAAACTATGATATATATACGCATATATACATAAATATGTGCATATATATAACGTATGACAACTGTTATTATGTTAGATATAATCATCGCAGATAAATGTACTATTGTTATAACACTAACAATACATTTCTCTGTACATTTTGTTGTTATAACAACAACAAAACGGACGTTATGTTTATAACAGTATACATCACATCAAGGCACCGTTTTAGCCTCCAGAGCTGCAGTGAGTGTACTGAGAGACTAAACTGACTGCCAGAGTTGCAGGAAGAGACACTGAGGAGATGCGGTAACATCCAAAGTCTTCAATGGAATTGGGCACGCCTCCAGCGTATTCCAATGCAATCGAGCACATTCTGAGGCTCGAGCACGCCCTGACGAGCCGTGCCCGAGTCAGACTCACCAGTATGCCCGGGGCGCCCTCGAAGCCGGGCAGTCCAGGGTCGCCGCGCCACCCCCTGGTGCCCTCGTCGCCCTCCGAGCCGCGGGCACCCCTGGGGCCCAGGCGGCCGCCGGGGCCCATGGGGCCCGTGTCGCCGGGCGGGCCCTGCATGCCCGGCAGGCCGGTCAGGCCCGGGTGCCCGCGCACTCCCTTCTCGCAGTCGCAGTCGTACCATGTCTGCCGGCAGGGACCGGGAACGGGACGTGAGTAGCGCTCCGGTGGTGGATTCCAGCCCCCTCCTCTGGTCCACATTTCCAGAGCGTTTGTTTAGCCCCAGAACTGCGCTGTGATGCTCCGGCGACGAAAAATCCCTAAAAACTTCGAAAAATCCGTGAAATATCCAGCGTTCGTACGGGAACGTTGAACTACATAAACTGAACTGAGTTATTGTGCATTATGGAAAAGGTCTGAAACGAGAACTGATTGTCAGACATTTATGGAAACAACGAGGATCCGATACACATTTTTTATCAGAAAACACGACGGATGTGGTTGTAATGCCATTATATCCCGGCTGCTGCGTTGAGTCATAACGATTATCGAACAATATTTGGAAACGACAAAGTAACAAACTTGATTAAAAACCATCCATTACAGTGTTCAGACCAACTCGATACGTTCCTTGATGAGCGTGTAAAAAGTTGTAAGATAATGCTGGGCTTTTTCGCACTTTTATTGTCGTCGAACAGGTGATTTCTTAACGACCAGATAGGCTTACCCTAACGACTAGCCGGAAACATCGCAGTGACAGAGAAATCTGCATTTGCAAGTGCCCTTAATTCTAAAGAGTCGCGAGACCATCTCAAACTTTGGTACAGCTGTCCAGCAAAAGTGAACACCGAGAAACATGTAAATTTCTGCCGTAATACGTCTCTTGATGAAATTATCAAATCGGTTGATCCCTAGACAAAGAAAAAAAAACATGTGAGGCATCTTTTCCCGGCAGAAAAAATTGCTGAATCCTTTCTCGAGTCCAGCGACATGGACTCATCCACAAGATCCCATCCCACACTGTAGGCACCAGGGAGCATTTACCACTTACCATTCCATACCATTTACTATACCATTTGCCATTTATTATGCCATGGAGTGGTCCCAGAAGGCCGGAACTAGTGCAGCAGACCATGGGGAGAGTTAAACTTTCGAAGAGGGCCAAATGGTGGAAAAGGCTCCACGAGCTGTTCAGGTAGGACGCATCACAAACGAAGTGCTGCCTGTTTTTGTTTCTCGAGCATTATTAAACACCCTTGTTATCCCAAAACGGCAACATTCCTCCCTGCTTCCGAAGCATCACTACAGGGCTGCGCGTTGGGATGCTGGACCCTCACTGTCCGGACCTTCAGCCTGCAACTTCAGACTTCAGATTGCACCCAGCCATTAAAGAAGACCCTGCACCAGAGGCGTCTCCAGAAACTCTCGCCAGGTGGAGCGGTCAGCGTGGCTGAGGGATTTGACCGACATAAATTTGGGAACGCAGTGTGAGGTTGAATCAACCTAGGGGTCGGAAACAAGATTTCTAGAGGGAGGGACTAGATCACCCCTGGCTCCTACTAGAGACGCCTCTGCGTAGAGCGTATCCCATCGAGTCATGTGATAGGTCTGTCTGAGACCCGCGATACTGGGGCGGAGGGTAAGGACAGTCAGGTAAGATTTCAGCACGTCTGTACAGGGAATGGCCCTGGCATGGGTGGGGGGACGTTATAAATTGGTGCAGGCAGAGCCGCTTTGAGGAAATTTCGCTTCGTGAAAAAGTAATGGGCTTATGTTTAAATTTCATGAAATTAGGATCGACTGCACTACGAGCTGTCATGCCCGTGCCGCCACATGTTCGTCATTTGTTGACGTACATGTGGCTCATTAAGGCTTCGAATCAGCCCTTGGTGTGAAATAGTTGTACTCAGGGGCGGAAGCAAAACTGTCCCTTGTATTCTGGGGCAGCCAAGCCGTCTCTTCTCCACGATCTACCTCTACCGCTCAGTCAACATGTGCTGTAGCCACAAGATGACTGTTTCTGCCGCTCGAGACAATCAGCACCGTCACCCTCTTTTATCAATCCTTGACAACATTTCAGTCCTATGCGTATGTTGCCGAGCGTATGCGCCTCCCCCCCCCCCCACACACACAAACGCGTCCGACGTAAACGAAGGTAGCTGATACTCAGCTTTATCCCTTGCCGTTTGAGACCGGTAGCGAAAGACCTACAGTGACCTACATGTCCTGCATGGTGTTGAGTTTTGGAAGCTAGCGCTTTTTCATCCTGTCATGAGTTTTGGAAGCTAACGCCATTTCAGTCGTTCGGTGGTCATCTGTCATCAAGTCATCTGTCATCAAGAAAGGACACGTGAAAGGCCTCCAGGTGGCTCCGACTGACTGGTGAATTCACTATAACGGCGGCGTGAGAAGAAAACGCACTGAAACAGGTGCGGAGAGCTCCGCGAACTCGACGGACAAAACGCATTATTTTAAACACATTTTTATGTCACAGCTCTATTCCTCTGACGTCATTCGCTGCCAGCTTCACACGTTTATGGGCGCAGGCGGATTAACAATAGTCCGCCATCTACACGGGCCGCCTGTTTCGCGTCCTTTCGTACTTGATAGTACACTGCCCGTCGGTGGCTGCCGCGAAACACCTGCCGTGCCACCTGCGCTCACCTGCTGCGCCGCGGCTGTCGCAGCCAGCGCCAGCGCCACCACCAGCGCCGGCCACCGCGGCATGGTGCCCGGCGCTGAGCAGGCCGCCCAGCTCAGCTCAGCTCTGGTGGTCCGCCGCCGCCGGCACCCAGCGCTCACCTGGCGCCAGCGCCGGCGCCGGCGGCGGGGGGGGGGGTCCCCTGATAGTCGTGGCTGGGCTCCGATACACGTGCCATTGGTGCCAGGGAGCGACTCGAGCCCGGGCAGAGGCGGGGACAGCAGTCGTGACGGGGGGGGGGGGGCAGGAGGGAGGAAGGTTGTCTTCCCCCGCTTGAAAAAACTGTGACCTTCTATTGTCTTGACTGGGCCTTATCTCGACGGGAAGAAGCCGTCCCTTGCACGAGGCAAGACCCCCTCCTGCAGCAGTGTCGGTAACGTCAGCGGAGTAATTTGGTGCAGGGTCCCAGTGACAGAACCTCCCACGCCAGTTTCCTGAGGCGGAAACATGGGCGCGGGACCTTCCACGACACGTCATCACTGATCGCATGCACGCAGTATGGCTGACGCCTGAAGTCGGGGTCGAGAACCAGGCAACTTACAACGAACTGCGCCTGTGGACTGCGTGTAAAGCAAGCCGTGCTTCAGATGATGTAGCTGAAGTCCCGTTGTCTCAAAGCGGGTCGCTCCATTATCGTGCGGCCTTCGGTGAAACGCACACACACCGCGTGTGTGGACGGATGGCGCGGACTTCGGACCCTCCAAATGGCCGTTTTTTGTTCGGACACAAGTAGCCCTATTTTCGCCTGTGATATGGGAAACCACGGACGATTGCCTGTAGGCTCTTGATAACGAGTCGTTTTGCCACCTCAACGAGGGTTGCGTCTGCGTTCAGGTTACCAGCTATCGTTCCCCGCATTCTTCTGCTCGCAGGTACTGCCCAGTCAATGGATTGCCCAGTCAACGGACGCACCCTCCAGTCAGCGGATCGCAAATGCTCTGAACTTCAGTCGTCACGCCGATCTGCTGCTCGAGTGGCGGCAGGACGCTCTCGTTCGCGCACGGACAAACCGCCGAACCTGAGCGTCTTGCAGGACGGCAGGGCGCGCATTTCCGATAAGACACGAGCGCGCCGCCGGTCCATTATAAATCAGATAGGCTGCGTGCTCAGTGCACACACTCCGAGTCTTCCCGGGCGCAGAGGACGTCTGCCGCACCACAGATAACCGCCGATGATCAGTGGCGTCGCCGAGGCCAAGCCGCACGGGAGGACGTGCTGCAGCGAGCGTGAAACAATGCTCCTGGATCGTCCCTTCTTCGTGGGGTGGGGTGGTTTCGATTGCGGCTAGAATTGTGACAAATGAGTGGGGCCAAGGCTAAAACTTCGGAGCCGCAGCCATAACGCTACTTTCTGGAGCGTAAGGAAACGCGACGAAATGATTCACTTAACCGTGGTACTTTCTTAAAGTTTATTCCAGGTCTGCAAAAGGCCTGAGGACGACCTGGAACTTCCCGAAATTGATGGAGGCGCAGACGGCATTTTGAAGCCAATTGGCTTTTCATTTAATTTAAGGAGGTAACATTAATTTCTTCAATTGGGAGGCACGTGAACACCATTTCACTCTATAGCCCGAGGTATGCCTGAGGATAATTATTTGGGCATAAAACATTGGTGTTTTGCTATATATTACGTGACATAAAAAAGAAGTTTAAAGATATCTATGTTTATTTACATTTCTTGTCCGCGCCCTTGGCTTTCTCTGAAAAAAACGACACTTCATTGACAGCTCACAATGTTCAAAGGTCATGAATACAACAATTTAGGACGTAAATTTGGGCTAGATGCATTCCTGTGTTGCATCACCCATCTCCATCAGCAAGCCTATTGTTTCACACAGCGCTGACCGCGTCTTGAGAAACCTACGATGGCTGACTCCAGTCTCCTGCCGTCTCCCTCTTCCGTCTCCTCATTCCGTCTCATCCTGTGTCCTTCCGCTATCTCCATTTCCCGTCCCCTATTTCCATTCCGCCTCCTCCTTCCGTCTCTGTTCCCCCTGTCCTCCCGTCTCCACCTCTTGTCTCCTCTCGCCGCCTCCGTCTCCCGCCCCCGTCTCCGTCTCCCATCTCCCACCTGTTTCCCGTCTCCGTCAGGCCGGTGGGCAGCCCTCCGCCACCGCTCCTGTCCGCCCTGCAACAGCGAGCGGCGCAGATAGCGAAGCCTGGCCGGCAACAGCTCGATTAGATACGGCCGCCAGACGCACGCCGGCCCGAACGGCACCTCAGCTGGGGCAGCTGGCGTCTCGTCCGGCACCGGAGCCCCGGGACCGTCGGATCTGGTCCCGAACAGCACGTGGTGGCGTCACTCGGGTCGAACGGCACCTCAGCTGGGGTCTCGTCCGGCACCGGACCCCCGAGACCGTCGGATCTGGTGCCAAACAGCACCTGGTGGCGTCACTCGGGTCGAACGGCACCTCAGCTGGGGCAGCTGGCGTCTCGTCCTGCAGCGGACCCCCGAGACCGTCGGATCTGGTGCCAAACAGCACCTGGTGGCGTCACTCGGGTCGAACTCATTCCTAACGATTTCCTCCGCGTTCCCAGCCGCCTCCGCCTGACACGCCGGCGACCTCCGAGCGATTCGGCGCCTGCCCTGACTGAGCGTTTGCACAGTTTGGGCCGCCCGACGCCGGAGTGCCGGCGAATTGCGTCACGCGCTGTTGCCAGGCGAAGCACAGGACGCACCGTGATCTTGTGTCAACACGCCGGGCACGGTATGTGGCGGCCTTGTTTTAGGACCCATGCGCACTCCAGTGTAGCGGTGTGGCCTCGTGCAATGCATTGCAACGACTCGGTGAGCACACAAATGAGGCCAGGACAGGGCATACTGATAGACCTAAATGAGTAACAAATGCAAGTATAGTAATCTGAAAAGAAACGCCTAATGCAATGCGGTTTGGTTTCACCATTGCATATGACCACCCTGTAGCATTAATGCCACATACTTTTTATAATCAAAAAACATTTGACTGGTATACAAAATGTGTTTAATTAGTAATCAACGATTAACACTGGCATTTCTGTGTAGTCTCGACTCAACATGTGTGCATTTCAGGCCTCAACGGGAGAAACTACCGCATCGGTAACGTTATGAATGGTTGTTAAAACTGTCGTTACAATGTGACAAGCCCACGCACTTCTCCCGACATTCCTGGCTGTGGCACAGTTCTGCGATGAACACAAACAACCACCACGAACACATGGACCAAAGACGTATTCAAACTGCGTGATAGGCACACGCCAGTGGCACTCCAGCGAGAGGTCTTGGCCTGGAAACCGATGATATCGAGCAGAGCTGCCGCCGCTCGTTGGCCTCTGCGTCATCAGCGCGTAAAACGGCGCGGTAAAGCCAAAGCGGCGCAGGTGCGGGCAGGCGGCGTCGGGAGATGGGACATTTACGGTCCGGTCAGCCGGATGTAAACGAAACACGGATGCCCAGGCGGACCTGTCAGCGGGGGTGGTGGCCGGGCGCGGGGTGTTGGGGTCGGGGAAGGGGATGGTCCTGTTGTGCTGTGCCCGGTCCTGTTGTGTCCAGGCGGACCTGTCAGCGGAGGTGGTGGCCGGGCGCGAGGTGTTGCGGTCGGGGAAGGGGATGGTCCTGTTGTGCTGTGCCCGGTCCTGTTGTGTCCAGGCGGACCTGTCAGCGGGGTGGTGGCCGGGCGCGAGGTGTTGCGGTCGGGGAAGGGGATGGTCCTGTTGTGCTGTGCCCGGTCCTGTTGTGTCCAGGCGGACCTGTCAGCGGGGGTGGTGGCCGGGCGCGAGGTGTTGCGGTCGGGGAAGGGGATGGTCCTGTTGTGCTGTGCCCGGTCCTGTTGTGTCCAGGCGGACCTGTCAGCGGGGGTGGTGGCCGGGCGCGGGGTGTTGGGGTCGGGGAAGGGGATGGTCCTGTTGTGCTGTGCCCGGTCCTGTTGTGTCCAGGCGGACCTGTCAGCGGGGGTGGTGGCCGGGCGCGAGGTGTTGGGGTCGGGGAAGGGGATGGTCCTGTTGTGCTGTGCCCGGTCCTGTTGTGTGTGCCCGGTCCTGTTGTGTCCAGGCGGACCTGTCAGCGGGGGTGGTGGCCGGGCGCGAGGTGTTGGGGTCGGGAAGGGGATGGTCCTGTTGTGCTGTGCCCGGTCCTGTTGTGTCCAGGCGGACCTGTCAGCGGGGGTGGTGGCCGGGCGCGAGGTGTTGGGGTCGGGGAAGGGGATGGTCCTGTTGTGCTGTGCCCGGTCCTGTTGTGCTGTGCCCGGTCCTGTTGTGTCCAGGCGGATCTGTCAGCGGGGGTGGTGGCCGGGCGCGAGGTGTTGCGGTCGGGGAAGGGGATGGTCCTGTTGTGCTGTGCCCGGTCCTGTTGTGCTGTGCCCGGTCCTGTTGTGCTGTGCCCGGTCCTGTTGTGTCCAGGCGGACCTGTCAGCGGGGGTGGTGGCCGGGCGCGAGGTGTTGCGGTCGGGGAAGGGGATGGTCCTGTTGTGCTGTGCCCGGTCCTGTTGTGCTGTGCCCGGTCCTGCTGTGTCCAGGCGGATCCTTCCTTGATCGGCGGGAGGAGCGCTCCGATCAGCTCGTCACTTGGTCGGGAACGACTCGTGAGTCAAGGCTGTGCCGTGGACTGACGGTTTAACACCCAGGGGTGGATCCGGGGTTTGGGAAGGGGAGGGAGCGACTTGGTAATTATCTCGCCGACCACTGCCAGGTTGATTGGGGGAGTGTGGGTTGAAGCAGCGCCCGTTCCCCTTCAGCCCCATCTGACGCTTACCCTCATTCAGTCTTCAAAGTAACCTAAATAGCTCTTAACCACTTTCACGCTCCATGGAAGTGTAGATTTAAGATTGCTTGATATTTTTTGCCGCGTTGTAAAGTGAATAAAAAAGGGCAGTAGAAAGGCATGGGGGCGCGGCTGCACGCCGTGTTTTAACGCCGTAACGGTGGAGGTAACGCAATGTCCAAACCCGTGACGTCTGCTGAATTCCAGTATCCGTTGGCCTGTTGTGTTTGGTTTTGCTCGAGATAAAATCACACCCTGTTAATACTTCTCTGAACCTGGGCTAGGAGCGTTTAGAACAAGTTCGTTCGGCTTTTCCATGTAGCTTAAACGGACACGGTCCATTAATTCTGGCAGTCGCGAGCAGATAGTTCCAACCCCTTGCCGTGCGCAGCGAGCATGCCTGGTACGAACACAGCGACCAGCCTGCGTTCACCGAGGTGCATGCCGTCTCGTCTGAAACGCGCGTCCAAGTCCGGTGAGCGAAGCGGTGCACGAGCGGCGCTGCATTGCCCTAGGGCGCGGGACGTCCTCGAAGCGTGCCTCTGTGCTGCTCCTGCTTTTACTCATCGGTCCTTTGTCGTTCCAGAGTTGTCGGAGCAGATGAAGTCGCTGAGATGTTCGCGTCCTGGCTGGTAGTCGCCCGGCAGAGCCTTCGAATCGTAAATTTCCCCATGGCCAGTCCCGTTCGCCGACATTGCTCCTGATGCGAGAAATGGCGACGGTTAACTCTGCCTGTTTGCTTTGCAAAACCGCAAAAAGAACGTGATCGATTGCTCAGTTACAACTGGAATCCAGGAACGGTAACTGCTATCCGAATACGGAAACCGAATATTTTCTTGCGACGGTACTTTATTGTTGGTTTCAATTATTTGATGGTGTTGGCAACAAACCAGGTATTTAGTTCTCTAATGGTTTCTTTCAGCCGTGGTTGGACTGACCAGGGACTCAATGTATCACGACAGGTACGGTTAGAGTGCACGGTATCGTTACACACAAGGCCAGGCTACCTTGAGTGACATTTGTTTTTCTTTGATTTTTTGCGTCGTCGAACGTGTGACTGACTGCTTTTCTCGCCACGCAAGCTATGCACATGACATTCATGTTTCTAACCCTAATGAGTCGTCGGGCTTTCCTAAAATATTATGAAGATGCGCAGTTCACGAGAATGAAAGCACCGTAAGGTAAATCGAATAAAAAATATCTCACACTTGCCACCTTAAAGTGTATCCAGATCGCAGTGTATGCAGTAATCCACTCAGAAACCATTTTACATGAAATGGATTCGCCGTGATTCACCTCGGTTCACTGTGAGCCGGTTCACCGTGAGCCGCCTGAATACACGTGATGCAATATTTTAAGTCTTTGATGATGACCAAGGAACAGTGCTGCAAGTCTCATCACGGCAGTACACGGGCGAAGATAGTTCAGACATTGACAAGTGGTCGTTGTGCGAAACAGCTCTCGTTTGAGATCTACACTTAAGACAACTGACTGTGTCTTAAATATTTCCCACTTTCGGGAAATCTTCGCGCGATCCAGGCGTACCCCTCACAACGGAAGTGGTCATGACTTATGAGAAATATAGGGTTATATAATGTAGGTAGACTGCATTGACACTTTATATGGTGCATTGTAAAATCTCGCACCAAGGGCAAAAATTGCGCTGGATTTTTATGTTCCAAGCCAGGCTATACGAATCTCACCATACTGCACCCGACTGAGACTCCGTTTCCCAAGTATGCCCACTGGCCCACCAAAACAGCCCCCGCCACCTCATCCCCCACCGACCCGCGGCCGGCATATTTTTGTGACCTGAATTCCCCGCTTCCTCGGCCAGTAATGCGTCCGGCGGGATCTCCTCGGCCGGCGCACCCCATAAGTAGACCCCGGCTCCCCCAGCGTTAGTAGCGCTGCCGGGTTCACCTGTGGAGGACGGCGCGGAAACAGGTGAGACTGGCGGAGTCGCGGACACTAAGGGGGAGCACTTAACAGGTAGACGTGTTTGTATGATGTTGAACGAGGTTTTGCGCGTTGGAAGGTGCAGCTGTTTTCAGTGTATTTCAGTCGCCACTGGGCTGTTAACCATCGCGATCACGTCGCTTGCTGTTGGGATATGTTTCGTGTGACCGGAAAACCGTACCCGGAAATAACCCTCAAACTGTGCGCGTTGCCTCGAACGTGATGCGTTGTTTGCGGACATGCACACGGAAACATGAACCAATTAAACGTCACTGACTGCAAGTGCCTCGACATCTTCATGTCGCCGTTGGTGGCGTGCATGAGCTCAAATGCGGGTTCATGCGGCGGTTGAGGGCGTCTGTCAAGGCCACTGACGTAGATAGCTTCCAGTCTGAGTTTTTGCTCATCGGCAAAACAGCTCAAGCATGCGAAACGTCCCGACGTGTATCGAATAGTAGTTTTTGCATTGCCGTAATCGCTGGTTCCCAGCGTAGTGGACCCACTTGACTATCCGGAATGATTATTATTTGCCTTTGTTCGACGTGTAAATATGTTTTTGTTGAATAATGTGGCTGAGCATTGTTGCATACATCAGTGTGCACAACGCTGCGAACACTTGTCACCGCTGAGCGCATGTTTATTAAAAAAACGAATACGATGTTGAGTAGGCCGTACAGAAAATATGAGGGTAAGGCGTAGCACAACGTTTCATCCTCAGCGAGGAAGACAACTGCTGTAACATGATGCTGATTGTCATGCCAGCCATTTGCGACATGCAGATCCGTTATAAACCCAAAATCGTCAAGCTTCCTTGATGTAGGTAATTGAGATTTACATAAAAAGGAGAACATATGCAGTTACGAATGTGTAAGAACTTGAAAAAGAAATTGTGTTAAAGTCTCTACGAAATTTCGGGCATTCAAGATATGTCATAATAGCTCTTTTATACATGATCACGCAAACATAAAATGCTTTTCTGTTTATTTTTCTCGTTTGTTGAACTTCTCTACCAACTTTCAGTTCTGGTTTACATCCGATGACCAACCTTTGCAAAATGCTCGTTGCTGTGCTGAGTTTATGTTCGTGTTCCGGCCGATTGAAATTCAGATGGCTAGCCATTTAATCCACCGCTCTTTTTTTAGACTTAGTGTTTGCCGCTCCAGCAAGATGTATCTCCTCTACACAGCCTGCCTTGTGGCGCTAGCCTCTGCCGAGGCACCCGTAGCCTCTGCCGAGGAGCCTCAGGAGCCCTGGCCGATTCCGCAGGGCCGCACGTTTGGTATCCGCTTCCCGCCCGAACTTCTGGACGACGGTGAGTGGCATCTTCAGGCACCGACCCATTTGATTTGTTTCATTTGTCCGTCCTGATTTCAAACAAACGTTCAATGACGACCACTGGTGGTTGGCTGCCGCCAGTTAAATGGATCTCTGCTAACTGGAAATAATGGGCGCACGGCGCGATACCGTCCGGCGCATCTTCAGACGAGCGGTGCAGTTTTTAGATTCAGGCGGCAAGGCGTTTCCGAACCAGTCCAGCAACACGAATGGCGTGCCCCACCTCCGTGACAGACTGGCCCCGGTGAATGCCACTCACCTCCTGCGCACGCAGTTGGTCTGTTGTCATTCTGACGTCGTTATGCCGCTGGATCGCGGGCCACCATAGCTTTCATAGCTGCCGCCGTCATCATGTTCGTTATTTTTGCGTAGAGGCGGAACTTTCCCGAAATTTTGGGAGATGCACGAACTATTTTGAACCCTTTCGTTCCACGCAACGCTGTAATAGGCGTAATGCCTCCTTTTGCTTGAAGCTGGGATGCAACGGAATCTCAGCTTGATTAAAGTCATACCCATGTTCCTGCGCGTGTTTTAGCGGTGACCTGCTGAGCCATCAGCGGGAACTCCCTCGCCTGTTTCAGCGGTGACCGACGTCTCGACCCGTGGCCGTCTGCGTGTGCGTTTGAGAAATGGCGCCGATTTTACGCCTGCCGTAATTCCTGAGTGTGCGTTTTTCAATAGCGACCGATGCTGTACGTGATTTGCCGCTCCCTCTATCTCGTCCGGATTTTAGTGGTGACCACAACTCCCACCTGTTCCTGCGCGTGTTTCAGTGATAACTAGTGCCTCGGCCTGTCGGGACCCGGTCGGTACCACTGGCTACTGCCTGAGTCGGTCCGTCTGCGCGGCTCAGCGCGGTACACCCGGCGCCACCTGCCTCAAGGCCGGCAAACGCAGAGGTCGCTGCTGTCTGGGTAAGCGAAAACGCGACCCTGTGAGCAGGCGGATGTGGTTATACGATTGTGTCCCACCTTGGAGGGCCGTGCTGGTTGTCTCCGGACGGTTTGCTCCGAAGGAGACGCGTTTTTCAGGAAAGTGGGGCGAGTCCAGCTATACCGTGAAAGACCCGAAAAATTCTCGCTTTAAATTAAGGATCACCAAGTTTTCCAAAAGACTCGATTCGCCAAAAAGCGAATTTTCAGCCGCAAACCTGCGTTTCTGACATGCCATGCACGTGCCACTGCCCACATTGGTTTCTTGTCGTTTCACAAAACAAATGTTTTACCACTCCCCAGAGCGTTTCCAAAAGTCCGTCAAACCACCGTCAGTTCTCTGTGATGGCGAGTGCCGGTCCGTGTGACGCCATACAGCCGGGGTCTGCCTGACGGCGCTGCCTGTTTCAGTGGATCGGTGTCCGGTGGCGCCGCCACCGGCGCCCGCCGGCGGTTTCAGGACCACGTCACCAGGTGAGACACTCCCCCCCCCTGCCGGCGGCCAGGCGGCAGAAAACAGTGCCGTCTGCAGCGCGCTCGCCGGAAGCTGTTGTGGGCTGTGAGTGATTTTAGTGGCTCACATCTTTTTTCGGGCACTTTGGTGTCCGTAAATGCATCTCGGAAAAATCGTGGTCAACCAAGTTCGGTCTCTACCTTTGCGAATTTCAGCCTTCCTTTCAGCTTACGTTTCCGCTTCTAAAACTAGCCAAAACCATGACTAAAAAGTCCGATTTTTAAGGCCAGAACGTAGTAAAGATGACTGCTGGTGCATTTCCGGCCGGCTGGCTGCATCGGCCCCCTTTGACCTGTCCACCCAAGCACTTGACCTCTCTGCCCCGCGGCGGCGCTTGTGATTGGCCGGGCGCTGGCTCCGCAGACGACGTGTCGGGCGTGTCGGACGCCAGAAGCAGAGCCGCGTCCAGCTGCTAAAACGACCCTCCTCGATCTCGCTGACTGCTGCTCTGCACACTGACCATGATACTGTTTCCTAGTTTCCAATGTATCAGCCATTGATGCTTTTAGTCGGTTAGTTCTCGAGTGCCGTTTGAATTTTTGTTAATTGTTGCGCGGCTTAGTCAAATTACTCCATCCGATGGAACGATGATGCAAATAAATCGGCGTATAAATTGCAGGGTTATCACAGTTAATTGCAAGTAATTCGCTTGGAAAGATTCATATAACTTCGCCATATTTTTCTCGACCTAACCCCTCCATGCGCGTGCGCCACCGCGAGGTGCCTTGGTATGCCTATCGAAATGAACTGGTAAAACCACGGGCCAGTTCCAGAATGCCGTTTGGCAGAATGGACCCACCAGGTCGTACCTTGTATTCCCTGTCTCTCAGTTGTCGAACGGAGGTCCGGTTCGTAGTGTTCAGTTTCCAAACTCGACTCCGCGGTGCCTGATCTGTCATTTTTCCAGCATGACTGGGCCTAGGTCCGTCAGTTTCCAAACGCGCTTCCAGTACCTAGTCTGTCAGTTTTCGAACGGGGCTCCGGTGTCGGACAGGCAGTGGCAGCCGGGTCGGCACCGAGGTTGACTACGTCTGCCCCCCCGGCTCCAGCTTCGGCACCGGCACCGACCGGATCACGTCCACCTGCGACGCCCGGGGCAACTGGTCCCCCGCCGAGATCCCCGACTGTGTCCCAGGTGGGTCAGTGTCCCGACTGCGTCCCAGGTGGGTCAGGCACCCGGGCGCCTGTTGTGGGTTCTGTCTGTCTGTCTGTCTGTGCAGCTGACTCGGCGGAATGAAGAAAGGTTCTGCCAGCCTGCAGGAACCCTTCGTGCAGATATTTTGCATGAATGCGTCATGACCATGAATAACATCAGGTCATGTCATTAGGTATCATGTCCATGAATGCGTCATTTTGCTTCCTCATCTCATTTGCAATCACTTCCTGGAGGGTCTTCTGTTCTCCATGGAACTCTATCGAGGCCCCTGGAGGTGGCCCTGTACAACTTTTGCGTTCTACCAGTTTCATGTTAGGTATTTGGGGCGCCTCCGTAGGATTCGCTTGCAAATTGCTGCCACTGCAGGAAGTCGGCCAGTTACAGCCAGGTTCACGTAGTGACGAAATGTGGTAAATCAGGGGTGTGGGGAGCGACTGTCATTACTCATTACGAATGCCAAACTTTTCCCCATTTGACTTCTCCTGTTTGTATCCTTTCGTCATGCTACAAACCTGGTGAGAGCTTACTCAGCATCCACGCTTCTAAACCTTGTCTCTGTTTTCAGACTATCCCTTGGCGGATGCAGAAACCCCGGCAGATGCCGTCGAATGCGCCGACGGACCGCCCCAGGCACCGCCCAACATCCTGGTGTTCGGCTCTGAGAACCGTACGGTCGGAGCGCTCGTGACCTACTTCTGCCAGGGCGGCGTCTTCCCCAACGGCCAGCCGGTGCAGGTGGTCACCTGCCTGCCCGACGGCCGCTGGTCGCCCAGCCCTCTGCCGGCCTGTGTGCCAGGTGAGACGTCATAAGTCTTTTCTGGAGAAAGAGTAACGCCGTAAGAGACTTCTGCATTTTTTTCAGCGTTTCCGTTTGTTCCTGACTGTCTTCTGAGGTGTGTGCCGAAATACAAGATGAGCGTTCGCGTCATCTGTTCAGTGTTCTTACGCAGATGATACTCATGTTCCCTCGAGGTCTATAGAGACTTGTGTCTAGGTGAGACTGCCCTCCCTGGACGCGTTCCCGAGTTTCCGAGAGACATCAGAGCTTCTCTCGTCTGTCCCGAGACAGCCCTTCAGGAAATGCCGGCCGTGTGTACCGCCCGGCCACCGCTGACTGGTCACCGCCGCTCCGACCCCCCCTTCCCCCCTGGCGGCGCCATCTGACGTCGGTCACCACCCCAGCAGTGCTCCACCAGCCTCAAGAGTGGTGCCAGGAGCCGCCGGCCTCGGCGGCCGCCGAGGTGGTGCTTCAGACCACGGACGAGGGCCGCCGCGTTGGCGACCGCGCCATCTACGTCTGCCGCCCGGGCAGCCGCTTCGCCACCGGCTACCCGGCATTCGTCTCCACCTGTCGGGAGGACGGCCTCTGGTGGCCCGACACCGTGCCTGCCTGCGTCCATGGTGAGGAGCGGTGAGCGCTGTGTCCATGGTGAGAACCTGTGAGCGCTCGGAGGGAAGGACAGGTCGCCCTTCTCCGTGGTCCCTTCGTATGTGCGCGGTGAGTTCAGTAAACTCCCTAGGCGGGGGATGGGGGACAGGGAACTGCTACTCCTCCCTTCGGGTGTCTATATTATTGCTGTCTCAAGTGAGTTTCTTGGTCTCTACATGCTCACGCTTCTTGATCTCCTTAGCGACGAGGTACCCCTACGGTACGACTCCTCCGAATGAATCGGAGCAGCAAGCAGCAAACGACGTGCGGCAGCGAAGGTGACGTTCCCAGTTGTGATCTAGCGGAAGAGAGTGGCACAGTCATGCCCAAGCTGTTCCTTCGTCAGTTTTTGCCTGTCAACAAGCGGGCATCTGCATTACAGGCGCATTGCCTTCTGATACGTTGAACGCCACTGCGACTGGCTAATGCAGTGCTCCTTTTCCAGAATGAGACGCGAATCGTCGCATCCAGCCGTCTCAGCGTGGCCAGGCGAATCAGTTGTTGATTCGGACGGACGTCGCATGTGGCTGTATCCTTCTGAAAGGAAGGCGGCGTGTGCTGCTTGTGATCGCAATAAATTATGCAAACACCGCTCTCGTTTCGAAACTTTACCACGCTCTAGACAATCACTCTACCACTGACTGGCTTGGCCACCGATTGTCAGGGTTAGTGCCTCCTGTAGGCAGGAGTATAGGGTGTCGGCAACCACAGGAATTGCTGAGACGTGGAATCAGTACTGTTTCAGCTTTACCAAACAGATCGTAACCAGGCACGAAATAAACATCATGGGGTCGCTGCTGTTTGATGCAGAAGGTCAGTGCCATCTCAGGGGCGTAACTTTGTATACCTTTGGTATTAAGCTTTCCATACCAAACGGAATGATTAGTATGGAGAAAAGTTTGACCCATCCATACATTTTCTTGCCTTGTAAAAAATTGTAAATACGTTATCAGCATCACATTTTAGGGTACGATGAATTTATTTTTCCCCAGCAAAATTCTGTTCCAGATCCACATCCGTGGTGCCATTTCAGGAGTCCGCAAAATAATCGCAGTTCAAAGGAAAACGGACAGTTTGGGGGCGCTGCACGAGGGATTCCACTTGGAACCTGAAATGGGCTAAGTTGCGTGAAGAAATTGCCTCGAAAGGCCCGAACGCAGAAGGCCAAATACAGTAGCGACAAGCCTGCAGATACGTCCATAACAGCAAGCTGGCTACCGGTGGAAACTGCATGTTCTTCGCTTTAAGACATGTCAGCGTATCTTTTTTTCTTGACCAGTAAGTCGTACTTGTTCCCAGACGAAATTCGCAAACTTATTCCGATTTTGCTATGTTACCGATATTTGTGTTATGTTACGCTTACATAAATACTCAGATCTGAAATATCGTACCCGATTTCTATTCTGCATCATTGCACACGGATACAATAGCATTTTGTCCGACATCGCATACTATCAAAACCCTGCATTGCCTGAACAACAAATAGCTGCTTACAATTCAACACACGTTATTACCGATAAACCAAAGGCACCGCCATAGGCAGCCACATGGCCCAATCACTAGCGGTCGTCTTCATGGGCACGATGGAACACCTGTCTTCTCGTCACCCCGGGCCCTGCCTCGTCCAAGGAGAGAATCTCTAAGCCCCCCAAGTGAGGGATATGACGCCCTCCGCTCTCGTCCCTTCGTGTGTGCAAGGTGAGCCCAGTGAGCTTTCAGGGCGAGGGACAGGGCACCCTACACCGTCCCTTCGCCTGTCTGCATGATTGATGCTTAGAGGGCTTCTTGGTCTCCCTGTTAACGGTACGTAATCTCCCTAGGGGATGGGAGATCCTGCGCCATGGTCCCTTCGAGTGAATTTGGTCACATATGGCAGCAAAGGTAACTTTCGGGCATGATGTCATTCACGGGAAGTAGCACAAACCTGCCCAGTCTGATTCTTTGACGGCTCTTGTTCGTTAGGAAAAACCTTTGCCTGTAACCGAATTAGTTTATGATGTGTTGACTGTGACCTTTGTGTAATGCAGTGGTTCGTTTTCGGGACGAAGAGACGAGACAATACACCCCATAATCCCAACTTAATCCAGTGATACCACACTTAATTTGGACGGAAACTGCGTACAATGATTCTCGTGGAAAGGAAAGGCAGCGTTTACTGCTCGTGATCACAATAAATTATGGACACATGTCTTTGGTTCTGAGACCTTACCATGCTTCGAAGCAATCAGTCGACACAAAATGTGTTGTGGCTGTACCAGCGGTCCTGACAGACTGGAACCGTTTCTCTGGTCATTTCCACCCAGCTACGCTCAGCAGTTCAATCCGTTCCATTAGAGTTAATACATGGGTGTAGAATTGGGGCCAATTTTGGTATGGGAAATAAATTGATCGTACCCTTAACTGTGACGCTGATGTCGAATTTGTGAAGCTTTATTTCATAGAACAAAGAAACACATGAATGGGTCGAAAGATTGCTATGAAATTCCATACTAATAACTTTCTTAGGTATGAAAAGCCCTATGCCAAGCGTATAGAAAGTTGCTACCCTGCATAAATATCATTTGAAGGAAACTGATGCTGTGTTGCCATGGCTGTAAAAAACACACTGAGAATATGCCGTTTTGGTTCATGCTGATGGGTTTCAAGTAAACCACAGCGATAACCGCTGAACAATCGGTGAGACCAGCCAGCATGGCGAAAGGAGGAAATTGTTTTCTGACATTTCTTCGACGCGTCGGTTCAGGGGCACGGGACTCCTCCTTAGTTGGGGGGGGGGGGCGAGAAGCATTTTGGATTAGTTCTTTCCAGTCAACACCCATATGCTCAATGCTAAATTCCCCAAAAAAACTTGGGGGCTGAAACCCCTGGCCCCATGACTACCGCGTCTATGCGTCGGATTGACCAAATTAGCGCCGTAGTCGGAAGCTGACTAGTCTTGCGTGAAGTCCTGTGTTTCATCATGCGTCAGTCAGTCGCCTGTCGTCGGGGGCAGAATGCTGCCTCCTTATTTCCGCCCCACAGGCCGGCTCGACCAACCCTCGGGCGACGGCACGGATTACGTCACGGATTAGCGACCCGTCGCCGTCCAGACCCACCTGCTACCAGTCACCGACAGTTGCATCAAACACGATACTTGGTTGCATTGTAATTCATGGCTTTGAGGCAATTTATCGATTTCTGAATCTCCTTTTTCGGATCCATTTGTCATGCTACAGGATTGCCTATGTCATGCTCGTGAGCCTATTCATAGACATTTGATTTATTCACGATGTAACCCTTTCATGGTCCGTGCGAACGCTGCTAGCTCTTGATGATCAGATGGGCTGCTCCTGATATTGTCGACAATCCCGGTGGATCGAAGAAATTTTGCGAGAGGGAATTTGCCGCCCTGAAAACCGCCGGAGAGGGGACGGTTGGAGGGCAAAGGGTAGGCCCGAGATTGTGGGGTAAGTGGCACTTCATTGCGAATATTTATGCATGTCGACAAAAATTTTATACAGTGCGAGTAATTTCATAAGCTAAAGATGTTGGGTATGTTATGTTGGTCTTTGGAAGGGACTGAAAATCATGACTCGTTCCGTTCAATGCAAGAAGTTTTTGATCTTGGACGTTGGGTATCCATAAACTGTGTTTAAGATAACGTGAATATGGTTCTGAGCATGTCCTTTTGAATGGCCAGAAATCTTATCTTTAACTATATGTTAATGATGCATTTTTGTTTGCAGGCTTGTACACCAATTCCAGTGCTACAAATGTAATTAAAGTCACACACTTCTAAAATAATGTAAAAATAACTGAAGCGAGAGTAAATGATATCGCAGTGATCCCCACGTAAATAGCCATGGTTCAGTCAAGAAGAGATGTTCGTATTCTTCTACTTGGAGAGCCTGGTGTCGGCAAGACATCTCTTATTTTGTCATTGGTGAGTGTTGTCTTAGGGTTTCTTATTGAAGATAGTGGTGTAAGCTTGCATCATTTAGTTGCATGACATCACAGCATTCACAGTCAATGTTTCAATGGGGACTTCCATTAGGGACCCAAAATGATTTAGATGTGCTTCAAAACCATATATTACTACCACATTCAGGTGTTGATGAAATGTCTGAAAAGTTGCTCATATTTTTTGTTAGCTTGGCTCAGCAGAAATCACCTTTGTATTAAGAGTTGTCTTAAGATCACAGTCATATACTGTGTGATGTTTATTTGACTAGATGGAACTATTTTCTAGAAGGAAGTTTATGGCTTCACTTTCTTCATGGACATGTCAGAGATGGCTAGTATGTCTGATTTAGAATTATCCAATGTAATGTTTTTGGAAGTCATTGGCTTGGTGTTTGGTTGCAGTGTTCAAGTGTCTGGGTCAACAGTAAGATTCAGCCCGAGCGCTTACTTCCAGGGAAAATAATCGTAGTAGTGGTTGCATGGCGTTTCAAATGCAATATTGATAAGTATTACTTACAATTTCAGCCGGAAAAACCTGAAACACACATTATTTCCCCCGAAACAGATTGCGTCGTCACTGGTATGCTAACCACCAGACGCTCGCGTAGGGATTTTTGACGTTTCTGCGTTAAATAGTTTGTTTACATGAAATCTTGACGCTGATTGGTCGTCGGTCAGACTCAAGGTCCAATCAAGAGCAATAAAAAGGTTTTGGGGAATAACTAATGCGATATAAATTATCTTTAAAATAAAAAAGTTATCCATTGTGAAAATAATAATAGTAATAATAATAGTAATAATAATAATAATAATAAACAATAATAATGAAAAAGTAAAAATATTACAAAGATGGCAAAGCGTAGTTGCAATTTGAAAAATACAAAAAAAACAAAAAGCAGTGAAATAAAATATTTGAAAAAAAATCACCGAACAAAAATATTAGCAAGTGAAATAAAACAATAAATAAAAATTTATGCTAGCCTAACATAGTAACCAAACCTAACCTAACCTAACCTAACCTAACCTAACCTAGCCTAGCCTGGCCTGGCCTAACCTAACCTAACCTAACCTAACCTAACTTAGCCCAGCACAAAAAATGACGGAACATAACTGGAAAATATTAGGAAGTGAAATAAAACAATAAATAAAAATTTACCCTAGCCTAACATAGTAACCTAACCTAACCTAACCTAACCTAACATAACCTAACCTAGCCTAGCCTAGCCTAACCTAACCTAACCTAACCTAACCTAACCTAACCTGATCTAACCTAGCCCAGCACAACCCAACCTAGCAACCTAATCTAACGAGTATTAAATGTCATAATGTAATAATACTGATATCAGACATCCCAACAATTATCTAATACAATAATATAACGGCGTAATAATTCAGCAGTTCCTCCAAGTTCAGTTTGTGGCAACAGAATAGAATTTTCTTATATATGACGTCATTAATCGCTTGAAGATGCATGCAGGGTCAACACGTCCTTGATGTCAATAACCTTAACCTTGGCGGCACTACATTTTCCGCCGCGGAATAATGTTGTTCTCCGCCAGTCGACTGCAGCACGGTATTACTGTGTGGTACGTTATCGTTACGATTTTGTTGTTATTGTTTAAAAAATCCAGTAGTGGAAAGTACGGTTAGAAACAGGATGATACATTCTTTACATTGGTGGCAATTATACAAAGGGTTGTTTGCGATTTCGTCGGGCAGAAACTTACCTTTAGCCAGTGTCTGGTTTCATTATTCAGGTATAGAAGGTATTCAAAATTTTTGAAGGAGAAGGTCTTGACCATTGGCTGATTTTTTGCAGGTAACATCCATAATGTCCATAGGTTCCACATAACTCATATGATGCTGAGAGGGCAGCATCATCCATAATTTCTTTGTTATATGTCCCAACAAGTTCCATTCCTAACAAAGTTTAGTATTTGCCAGCCATCAAGACATGAAGAGTACTAAGGAAGGAGGGTTAAGTTGACAGTTGCATGCAAATTTCTGAAGAAACCTTTCCAGTGGTTCCAATCTTGTATTTTTACTTTGGTTTGGTTGTCAGGTCAGTGAAGAGTTTCCTGAAGAGGTACCAGCTAGATCAGAAGAAATAACAATACCTGCAGATGTCACCCCAGAAAAGGTTCCCACACACATTGTGGATTACTCATGTAAGCTTGTTAGTGTGTTGTCATATCATTTTGTGGTAACCATCTTTTTTTGGCTATCAACCAACAAATCTCCATTGCCTGCTGGATGTGTTCTCCCTTCCAGTAGAATTATTATGAAGCATCATCCCAAGGTGAATGGTTTTGTAGGCACTTTGCTGATGTGAACAATCAAAGCCTGAAACTTTGTTCAGCTGTATCATGGAGTTGAACACCTGGTCTCCTTCTCACATGTTGACATGCTTCTCTAGCTACTATGGTGCTGTTGGTTCCAGAAATGTTAAACAAAAAGACCGTCCAACATCACTTGCACCACAGTGCAGGTTCTTATTGCCTCGTGCCTCATGTCTCTTGTGTCAGCCACTGAGCAGAGTATGTTGCCTCCAGTCCTGGTACTTTTATCCTGTGATTACCTTTCATTGGCCTGGTGTGAGCTGACCTGACCTGACTGTCACAGCCCTGGAGCAGTCAGAGGAACAGTTGCTGGCGGAGATGCATCGGGCGCACGTCATCTGCGTTATCTACGCCGTGGACGACGAGGACACGCTGGATAAGGTTGGTCCAGAAGGCTGGGTTTGGGGGTTTTCAGTAATTTCTTTGGCAGTAAAGATGCAGGAGTTCAATCCATGCGGTAGAGAAGCCACCAAGAGAAGCCACACACACACAGGCTGAAGTGAGTCCAAGTTGGGAAAGTACTGAAGTTAAGTTGAAGCACAAGTTGATGAAAGTTCCTGTATCTTGCACAGGTGGATCCTTTTTCACCACTAGCATTTTGGCTCTGGCAAACTGTGTTGTTCAGCTTGATTTAAACCACTGGTCATCAAGCTGTGCCCCCAGACCTGTGGTCTCTGGTCTTGAGTAATCCATAATCAGTGGTGGCTCATCTTTAAGTATGAACACTTGACCTCTGACTCAGATCTCCACCCCATTAACCATGGGCTTTGGCTTTTGACCTTGATCTCTAGTATTTGATATCTTACTCTGTACTCTCTGACCCAGATTCAGGGGCAGCATAGTCTAGTGGTTACCATGCTCGCCTTGTGGCCGAAAGGTCCTCGGTTCGAGTCCGGGTAATAGCGACATTTCGCCGTCCCTCGCGACAACCGGCGTGAGAGGCTGCGACGCGAAATGATCCTGGCAGTCGAGAGTATCGTGAAATAACCCAGCAACCAACCAAGCAGCCTGACCCAGATCCGTGTTCCATGACCTGTGACCCCTTACATTGCCCCTGGCGTCTGGCCTCTCCGCCTGACAGGTCACGGATTACTGGCTGCCGCTGGTGCGGCAGACGCTCGGGGAAGACCACGCCACGCCCGTGATCCTGGTCGGAAACAAGGTGGGTGTTTTGGTTACCTATTGCGGAAACCAGATGGTCTTCTAGCCTTGGATGCGGGCGGTACACGAGATTTGCCGCTTGTGCTTCTCGCCCTCTACGACGAGTACTTGCGTTGTCGAAACCGCGCCTCTGCGTTGCGTGAGCGTTTCAAGCGGTCTCGGTTGCGTGACGTTGCCACATTTTTCCCGGCGCTTTCGTCGTCTCCTTTTCAGTCGAGACGCCGACTGCAGCCTCAGACACACATACACATGCAATTCCGTCCGTCCATGTGGGTGTGGAGCCTTGTTTCTCTACTGACGCCGGCCGTGCTGGCCTCGCGCTTCAGGTGGACCTGGTGGAATACAGCACCCTGGAGGCGGTCATCCCCATCATGAACGAGTTCGCCGAAATCGAGACCTGCGTCGAGGTGCGGAGCTGTGGTTTGGTCCGCGCTGTTTGGTTTTGCGTTGCCGTTTGCAGTGGGCGATGCTTCGTGACGATTACCTGCCGATTACTCTTCCTAGTGTTATTATTTGTGTTTAGGGTGGTGTAAGAAAGTTTCCACATGTGGCGAGCACTTGGGGGCGTTTTGGATCCACACGATTGCTCGGCTAATGTTTTCAGAATTAGATTAAAGAGAAACCAGTAATAGCAGGAGGTGGAACACAGATACACACCAGTGTCCCATCAACGTATTGTGTCCATTATGTGCACTCATTGTATTGTGTTCATCGTATATTGGAAATGCTTTCACATTTGGAGTCAGGATTAGACGCAGCGCAGGTCTGAGCCGCTTGACGACACGCAGGAGGCGGCTCCCGCCAGCGCCTCCGTTCCGTCTCCGCGCCGACCCTCTCCCGGCGATTCGGCCGTTCTGCGGCAGCCGCGGTCGTCGGGCGTTCTCGGCGCGTTGGGTCCGTGTCTCGGAACCGGTCAGTGCCTCTTCGCCCGCTGTCTCCGTCTGACGTCGTGCTCTGCCGCAGTGCTCGGCGCGGACGCTGAAGAACATCTCGGAGATGTTCTACTACGCCCAGAAGGCCATCCTGCACCCGACCGCCCCGCTCTTCAACACGGCCGAGAGAGACGTGAGGCGTTCAGCAGCTTCATTGTACCGTTCGTTTTTAGAATGATACAATGGTATATACAACGTCATATATCATGATATATGTTATACAATGGTATGTATATACACAACACATCGTAACGTAACTTGTGTTACTATGTACCCTGCAGCGAAAATGTACGATGAAAAATGGATACGATAAAGAGGCAGCAATGTAACAGTCCGGTACAGGTCTTTCCCTAATGTATTTTGTGGTTATTGAACGTGTCTGTTTCGAGTGCACTTATAACGCGATTATCGTGGATTTGCCCTGTGACGGGTGAAGGGCGTAGAGCCGGAAAATCGGCTGTGTTGCTTAAAACTCCAGGGCGCGGGGACCGGTGAAGCAGTGTCATTCACGTCTCGCGCAGGATAGTTCACAGTGCTGTTTCGTCTGTGGTGGTTGTCATGGCCGGTGTTTTCCAGCTGACCGACGGCTGTAAGGCGGCGCTCGGACGAATTTTCAAGGTCAGTGCGACTGAGTGTTGCGTGGTCAAATTACACGTATTTTCCGGTACTTTACATGCTGTGGTAAGTTCATTCCAGATTCTGGGAGGACAGCAGAGATTGACTGCGGACGAAAAACTTTTATCACATCAGGCATTTCTGTTTTTCCTGCTCGGAAGTGCTCGTAGTGTGATGAGCGACGAACGTTGTTCACAGACTTCCTTTAATGCCTGTGTCAGTGCCTGAGAACGGTATGAAAACCACAGAAACAAATGTGCGTTCACCATTTATTGTCATGGCCGGTGTTTTCCAGCTGACCGACGGGTATGAGTCTTTGGCAGTCGCAGCGCAACTGCAGCCCTCGTGTCCGCCGACCGGCGCCGTGACCTGACCCCGACCCCGACCCCGACCCCAGATCTGCGACATGGACAACGACGGCCTGCTCAGCGACGACGAGCTGAACACTTTCCAGCGGCGCTGCTTCAACGCCCCGCTGCAGCCGCAGGGGCTCGAGGACGTCAAGGCCATCGTCATGAAGAACGTGCGCGACGGCGTGCTGGACGACTCGCTCACCCTGGACGGTACGTATCCCCCCCCCCTCCGTCGCCTCCCCGGCTGTGGACTGATGCGGGGCTTCTGTTTGGGCTGAAGCCGGTTGGGCTGGCTGGCGGCCGCTGAGCTGTTTCCGGTTGGTTGTGGGGTGTGTGGTCATGTGCGTGGTTGTTCACTTGGTAGATAGATTGATGTGCAATCCGTCGGTGTGGAAACGGGAGATTTTCTGTGGCCTCCGTGTCGCGTTTCACGGAATTATCACTCGCTGTTTCCTGGTTTTCCGCCGACGCATTTGTGTTTCCGTTATCGCCTGGTTTCCTGCCACTGGCAAGGAAGCTCCAGTCTAGGCTTTCTGCCGGTTTTCCGTCCGTCCGCCCTTTGCGGCAGAATGACCGGGTGCTCCTCGGCAGGTTTTCTGTTCCTGCACTGCCTCTTCATCCAGCGCGGCCGTCACGAGACGACCTGGACCGTGCTGCGGAAGTTCGGATACGCCGACGACCTGACGCTCAGCAAGGAGTACCTGTTTCCGCCGTCAGTACCTCAGAGGACCGGCCGGCCGGCCGCCCGGAGTAGATTCGCTCGGTGTGGCGATCCTCTGTGTCGTTTTGATATGCGATGGTTCCGGTAGGAAATGATGACTCAGCACAGATAGATGTAATGGCCCCGTTTGTTTTGAGGAGTTGCTTATCGTTTCAGGGGAGATTTCCGTGGGTAATGCCAGTTACTGGTAGCCGACAGGTGCAAGAATGCTGGATGAGCGCTTGGTTTCTAGATCAGGCTCCTTTTCGTCTTCTTTCGTCTACCGATTGTGCCAGCACTTGATTCACTGAGGCCAGCCCCGAACCTTTGACGCCCGCAGATCCTCCATTTGACCAATACTCCACCTTCTACTTCTAGCCATCAGCAGTCACAGTTAGAGCAGATGCAGAGAGCAAGCCAAAGGCTCGTTATGATAGATTGCGACCCAGATGTCCAGGGCTCAGAAACCTCAGGCGAACAGAGCACGGCGGCCATTACCTGGACCCTCCGTTCCCCCCGTTCCTCTCCGTTCCGCCGGGCGCCACGTTCCGTTGGGCGCCGTTCCAGTCCGGCCGTCCCGTTCCGGCGGCGGCGCTCGCTGGCCGGCCTGGTCCTGGAGGAGGCGGCGGCTCCGGTCCGCTGGTCCTGTGGTCCCCGCCCGGACCAGAGCGGCGCCCTCGGCGCCTGGAGGTACGGCGGCGGCCGGCCGGCGGCGGGGTTCTAACTCCGGCTCGCCAGCAGGCTGCCACCGGCCTGTCGTACCCATGAAAGTGTAGGGGAAAAAACAATAAAACTAAAACAGTAGAAAAGAAATCAAACGCTAGACATTTCCGGGAATAAAGTCAAACCAAGGCGTGTCGTTTTCGATCCTGTTCCTCCGCTGTACCCTCTCCTTCCCTGTGGCCTCAGTCTAACCGTGCCCTGGCGTTCAGGATGTCCCGTATCTCGGTTGTTTGTGCCGGTGTGACTGTGGCGTAAGACGGTGTGACGTTTGCAGTCTGCGGATTCCTCCCGGCTGTTCCACGGAGCTGACTCACCAGGGCTACCAGTTCCTCCAGGTGAGAGGTGTGCGAAAGAAGCTGATATTTTCCCATGTCGTGGTAGAGAGCACTGCAGTCTTCTTTCCTCCGTATTATGTTGCGTTTAAGGTGTTATTGTATGTTCAAACTACACAAACTGCTGTGACTGGTGTTGGTGCATTTAGGCACTTTCTTCTGTAAGTTCCAGTCTTGCGCATGCGTGCTACCGTTGGTCAGCTGCATTGCCAGAGGCTCGCATTTTTGACCCCATGTTGTTTGTATATGTTTCATATGTTTAGTCAAATTTCTCTTTGCCGTCCCCCAGCCGGTCGTATCCGTGATCCCCACTGAGCCCCTTTGCGTTGGCCACGTGTTACCGTCCCCGTGACTGCGTTGGCCTGACCTGGCCGTGGTCCCCCGGCAGATAATTTTCGAGAAGTACGACGTGGACAGGGACGGCTGCCTGGACCCGGAGGAGCTGATCCAGCTCTTCTCCACCTGCCCGTACACGCCCTGGGGCAAGCAGGTGCGGGCTGCAGGCCGTGCTCTGTTGTATTCGTGGGCGCACCCGGGGGTCTTCGGACCGCTCTTCCCCCCTACCCAGCGATGGGGAAGTTACGTTTTCAAAAGTGAAACAGTGGAGATTCCGGGTCACGTGGCCAGAAATTGCCCAGGAAATTCTGTGTTTGTCGTTAAGTGTGTTCAGCACGCAGACTCAAGGTTGCAAAAGACATGGTATTGTTCCGCCGACAGGTGTACAACACGGTGTTGTTCCGCCGACAGGTATACAACACGGTGCTGTTCCGCCGACAGGTATACAACACGGTGCTTGTTCCGCCGACAGGTGTACAACACGGTGCTGTTCCGCCGACAGGTATACAACACGGTGCTGTTCCGCCGACAGGTGTACAACACGGTATTATTCCGCCGACAGGTATACAACACGGTGCTGTTCCGCCGACAGGTGTACAACACGGTATTATTCCGCCGGCAGGTGTACAACACGGTGTTGTTCCGCCGACAGGTGTACAACACGGTGTTTATCCGCCCACAATACAGTGTACAACACGGTATTGTTCCAGGTGGACATGACGATCTTGTTCCGCCGACAGATCTCCAGCGCGTCATTTGTTCCGCCGACAGGTGTACAACACGGTGTTGTTCCGCCGACAGGTGTACAACACTGGTGCCGACGGACCAGCGCGGCTTCCTCACGCTGCAGGGCTACCTGTCGCAGTGGACGCTGTGGACGCTGCTTGGCGCTGGCCGGACGCTCGAGTTCCTCGGCCACCTGGGCTACAGCTACGTCATGGAGGAGCCGCAGTCGGCCGCCATCCACGGTACGGCCGCCGTCGGCCGCGGCGCTGGGTGCTGCCGTCTGGTGACGTCCTGAACTGCCGAATTGTAGAAGCGTGGTGAAGGTCTGGCTGGCCTGGGCCAGGCCATCACCCGTGTCGTGTTCGGTTGTGACTGCAAGAGTTTGGTGCCGAGTAGTGTTCCCTTCAGTTGCTGTTCTTTATTTCAGTCTCGTTCTTATTTTGATGGCTGCTCCCCCACTCCTTTCATCGGCTGGCGGAGTCGCTCAATGTCGACCAGGGCGCCATCTGCGAGCCGCGGTCGCTGCTCGTCCGGACAGTCTCCGACAGATGGCAGTGCGTGACGGTCGCTCCGCCGGCAGTGACCCGCGAGAAGCGGCTGGACCTGCAGAAGAAGCAGACGTCGCGCACGGCGTACCAGTGTCACGTGATCGGGCCCAAGGGCGCCGGCAAGACCACCTTCTGCCAGGGGCTGCTCGGAAGGAACGTGGAGGTACGCGGGGACGGGCGTGTCGCTGTGGCCTGGAGGATGGGAGCGCCGTTGTGCCGGTCCGTGCTGGGTTCGGGCTGGGTTTGCGATTACGATTGGGTCGGATTTGTCGAGGTCGGCCAGGGGTTGTGCGCTCTGTTCGGCGTGGCGTGGATCCTGGGTGTGTGGCCTCCTGGCTATGTGGACACGTGCGTCCGGAAGGCTCTCACGTGGTCATCTTACCGGACACTTCCGGGGTCTTTTCTGTTCTTCGTTGCTCTTAGGAATCTCACTGGCGTGGCTCTTTGTGATCGCTCCCACCCTCTGCCCCGTCTTGTCCTCGTCTGTGGTGCCTCCTGTATCTCCGCCTGTCCTGGGACTGACTCCCAGCCGCCTTGCTTTCCTGCTCAGTTCTGTGAAACCTGTCGATGTCCCACGTGTCGTTGACGGCTTTTTGACGCGTCGTATGATTTCGTGCCCGCGACTCTTATGTGGTTTCACTTGATGACTTCTGCTGTCCGTTTTGCAATGGCAGCGACACCGTCATGTTGCGGCCATGAAACATTTACGAGGTTGAAAACGGCAATCTAGTTACTGATCCTATGTTTCCGCTCCGTTAGGCCTGAAACCCCTGTTCGTTTGTTGTCTGCCATGGTCTGCAAAAGATGCAGTCGCTGCACTTCCGTTCGATGCCGTGGTTTTCTGTTCTCAGAAGGTGGAAGCGCTGTGCATATGTTAATCTGCCGTCCATTCTGCCTCTTCAGGAGGTGAAGACACTCCCGATCTCATAACTGACTGTTAGCTCCGCCCCTTAAGAACATGGAGACCGTGCCCCTCTGTTGACCTCTTCTCGCCCGTTCCGCCCCTTAAGGAGTCAGTCCCTTGATTGTAAAACTGCTGCCTTCTCTGCTCCTTTAGAAGGGGGAAACGCTAACCTGCCATTCGCGTCGCCTCTTCAAAGGGTGGTGGAGACGCTGTCCATCTTTTAGCCTACCGGCTCCTCTGTCTCTGCAGAAGGTGGAGACGCTGTCCCTCTGTTACCGTGCTGTCTGCTCCTCCCCCGCAGAAGGTGGAGACGCTGTCCCTCTGTTACCCCGCCGTCCTCTCCTCCCCCGCAGAAGGTGGAGACGCTGTCCCTCTGTTACCGTGCTGTCCGCTCCTCCCTGCAGAAGGTGGAGACGCTGTCCCTCTGTTACCCTGCCGTCCGCTCCTCCCCTGCAGAAGGTGGAGACGCTGTCCCTCTGTTACCCTGCCGTCCGCTCCTCCCTGCAGAAGGTGGAGACGCTGTCCTGTTACCTCGCCGTTCGCTCCTCCCCCGCAGAAGGTGGAGACGCTGCTGGAGTCGGACCTGTCGAAGCAGGCCATCAGCCCGGTGCAGGTGTACGGTCAGGAGCGCTACCTCCTGCTGCGCGACATCGACGTCCACAACGTGACGGACACGCTGCTGCCGTCCGAGGCGCAGTGCGACGTCGTCTGCCTCGTGTACGACGCCTCTGACCCGCGCAGTTTCGAGTACGTCGCCGGCATCTACCTGGTGAGTGGGTGGGGGACGAGGCGGCGGCGGCGTCCGGGGGGCCGGGGGGGCTGGCAGTGGGTGCTGGCCCGTGCGAGAGCGGGGAGGGGAGGTATTGGCCTGGTGTAGGCGTTCGGATTGGGCTGAGCGGCGGCCATTGGAGTGGTTTGTTGGCGGTGCGTTTGAGTGGTTTGTTGGTTTTGCATTCAAGTGGTTTGTTGATGTGAAGTGGTTTGTTGGCGGTATATCCGGGCGAGGTGGTAAAGAGCAACATGCCGACGGTTATGCAGTCCCTCCGAGTTCACGTGGCTTGGACGTTATGGTCAAGTAATTGTCCTGGTCTTCGGGGCGCTTGCCACCAGGTCCGTAATGTTTTGACATGCCGCATGACAACTGGATGCTTTTGGCAAGGGGGATCGATGGCAGGAGGGCAACAGCTGTTATATTAATGGCGGCCGTCGTTGCCGGAAACCCGAGCAGACCCGGACTTTTCATCCTGCTGAAACAGTAAAGACCGTAGTTGGTGTCCGGGCGTTGGCCCGCTGAGCTTCAGAGGTTCTGCAGATGTGCCTTGCCAAAACGCCGGTGCCTTGTGTAGTGGTGGGCAAAGTTGTCTGCCTTTGGCCCGCCCTTCCCCTGCAGATGTATTTTGCCGAGACTGCGAGGCCGTGCCTAGTGATGGGCAAGGCCGTCGGCGTCTGACTTTCCTCTCCCCTCCAAAAGTACTTTGCCCAGACGCCGCGCCAGTGCCGTGCGTAGTGGTGGGCAAATCGTCATACTCTAGCCCTCCCCTCGCCCGCAGAAGTACTTTGTCGAGACACTGGTGCCTTGTGTAGTGGTGGGCAAAGCCTCTAGCCTCCGACCCGCCCCTCGCCTGCAGAAGTACTTTGCCGAGACGCCGGTGCCGTGCCTAGTGGTGGGCAACAAGTCGGACCGGGGCGAGGTGCGCCAGCAGTACATGGTGCAGCCGGGCGAATTCTGCCGCCGCCACCGGCTGCCGCCGCCGCAGAGCGTCACGTGCACCGGCACCGTGCGGCGCGACGTCTACCTGAAGCTGGCCACCATGGCCGCCTACCCGTGAGTGCACACGCCGGGGAGCTAGACGGCTCGAGTGAAGCACGCATCCACGAGTGCGTGCTTGCGTGCGACTGCGTGTGTGTGCGCGTGCAGGGAGAGAGGGGGGTGATTGTGGGCTTTTACGTAGATTGGGTCGTTGGGGTGGCGCTTGAGGAGCTATCAGAGCGGCCGTTTTAGGCGGCGTGTTGTCCGGCGAACGTGGGGGTTACTTGTGTTTTGTGTACGGCCTGGCGGTCGGCACGCGTCCTGATCGTGGACACTGATGGCGGGGCGTGCTTGTTCCCGGCGTGTCAGGTTACTCACCCTGTATCAGTTTATGATTGTGGTCTAATGCTTGCGCTTGAATAAGTCGGTCTCGTGCGGTTGTCGCCTGAAGCAGGCTGTGCCATCTGAACCGTGTGACATTAACACGCTGGTACGCGCCCTCCGTCCTCTTCCCCGCACACCGACAGCGTGCCGGACAAACCTGCGGCAGTAACTCTCTGGGTGGCGGTGCTCAGTGCCGCGATGTAGGTGCGCCTGCAGCCGCCGGCGACGCCGGGCCATTTTCCTTTTGACTCGGGTGCCTCGGCGGGGTCTGTGCGCGCGCTGTCGGTGGTTTCGGTGCGACTAACACGCGGTTCGCTCTGGGCTGGCTGCGCACCGCAGGCGGTTCCTCCCCGCCTGGATGCTCTTCTCCCGCGGCGGAAGGTTAGTGCTCGGGCTGGTCCACCCGCCGGCTTCTTCGCTTGCTTCCGCTGTCGCTGTGGGTATTGCCTTTACTTGACCTTATGGCTTGGTCCTCGGTTTTGCCTGCCGTTTTTCGTTCGGTCTGCTCGGCGTGCGGTTTTCTCGAGATCAGTTCGGTTCGCCGCGTTTCTGCCCGGTTTTGCCAGCTCTCTGTCCGTCCACGGAGCCTGACCGGCCCTGGCCACAGTCGGCCGACCGCCAGAGCCCTGCACCCCCGTACCGCCGCCGTTCGCTCCGCTGCCGTGTCCTCCGGTTCACGCGCTGGGCGGCCCCCGGCGGCGCTCCGGCCGGGCCTACCGCCGTGCCGCCGCCGACTTGTTTTCCTGCCGAGATTGGATGGCGGCGCGGGCCGGCGGTGCGCTTTGATTGCGGACCGGACGGCCGGCCCGGCTCCTCGTGTATTCGGACGTTGTTTGATTGAATCGCTGATTGCTGTTTGCCGTCGTTTCTCCTGCGCTCAGGTCGAGTGGTAGACCCGGCAGGCTGTGATGGGAACTTGCCGTATGTAAATCGAGCTGGGTATTAGTGGGATACCTTGCGAAGGCATTGCACGTATCGGACGGTCGGGTGTTTTGTAGGCCGTGATGAACGCACGGCAAGTTAACTTTCATCCAACGTATCCGGATGCATTTGAGTTGATTTGCATTTATGATTGCGCAGAGTCGCTGGAATTCTCGTATCCGGCCTTTGAGCGGTGGCGTCGTTCATCCACCGGTGTGGACATCATCTAGCCGTCGCTCAGAGCGAGCTGGCAGTCTCCCCCGCTCTGCCGGACTGCCAGTCAGTTCGCGTTCCGACCGCCGCGTCACGTCAGCCGCCTCTGCCGGCGGCAGACGTCTGCCACTGACTCTGCCGCTCTGCCCGCAGGCACCTGCGCAGCTTGGGCCTGCTGCCGCGCGACAACGGCGGCTGGCTGAAACTCGGCCTCGGATTGGCGGCGCTGGTGTGCGGCGGCGTGCTATTGGCCCGCTACGCGCGCCACATCCGCCAATGACCGGCGCCGACAGCACCGGCTAGTCTGCAGCGTAGCGGGCCCGTGGCCTAGGGCCCACCGGGACCGGGACCGGGACCGAGACCGGGACTGGGACAGATTGGGACCGGGACCGGGGCCGGGACCGGGACTTGGACCGGGACTGGGACCAGGACTGGGACTGGGCCTGAGTCCGGGACTCTGACTGGGACTGGGACCGGGACCGGGACCGGGACCGGGACCGGGACCGGGACCTTGACTGGGACTGGGACTGGGACTGGGACTTAGATTGTGGTGTCGACTAAGACCGGGACGCGGACAGAACAGGCAGATGCGTTGTGGGGCTCTCAGTCCGAGACGGGCGACATGTCGCGTCACAAACGGTCTGGGATGCACGTGCGGAGTGTGCGGAGTTCCCGGGAGTGCCACCCTGGTCGCGGGAGTGCTGGAGTGTCCGGCAGTCGTCGAGAGTCCCCCAGTATCGTCGAGGTGAGTGACGATTCAAGCTCATGGGCTGGATTTCGAGAGATCTGGAGGGTCGTCCAGAAGTGAGGGGTTCCGGGAAATATCAGCACGCTCGAGACGTGTCGAGAGCCGTCGAGATTTTTCAGACCGCGCCGAAAGGCCGACTAGTTCTCGCGGACTCGTGGACGCGGTCGGCCGCCCCGTTGGGACTCCTGTCTCTTCTCCGTGACGGACGGCCACCGCGTTGCACCTCCGTCTTCTACCCTGCCCGGTCCCATTCGGGACCATCCGTTCAGGGCGGCTACCTCGCGGCCTGCAGCGCGCCACCTTGTACCCCGACCCGGGACCCGCGGTGTTTTGCTAACCGAATCGCGCCCAGCGGCCGCTCCGCATCGGGCGGACGTGACGTCATGGTGACGTCGCGCGAACCCGCCGGCCTCCTGTCGCCTGAGAGCGGCAGGCCCCCGCGTCAGTGTGGGCGACGTCATAATGACGTCGCCGCGCTCCCTGCTCGCTACTCTGTTCGGATACTGTATGCCTGGCGATGCCCCGTGTCGAGTGTGCGTGACGTGCGTATGACGTCACTCGGTTCTCTCTGGCCGCTCGTTAGTCCGATCTTGAGGATGCGGTGGGAGTTGGGGGTCAGAGCGGGTGTGGACTAACGCTTCTGCGGGTCTGCCTCGGGACATGGTGACTAACTGGCGGTGGACGCAGCGCGCCGCTGAAACGTGAGAGCTCGTGGCTCACGTGCGCGTGCTTTCTGTGTGTGAACCTTCCCAGTGTGGCTGCGTGCGTGTGTGAGGGAGAAAGCGCTCCGGTAGGCTGCAGGGTGTGATCCGTGGATGGTATACACTGTTGAGGCGCGTGTGCTGTGGTGTGAAGATCGGAGCGCAGATGCAGCTGCCATGCAAACGGGGCGTGCGCGGTGTCGGCGGGCCCTGGTGGCGTCAGCGGGGCGTGTTTGCGTGACGTCACGGCGCGGGCCTGCGCCGCGCCTGCTGACGTGTGCTCGGTGACGTCACCGGTCTGTGCGTGACGTCGCTGGAGCGACGTGCGGTTACTCGGCTTCCCATCCGGCGAGAAACTGTTTCAGGCCCCTCGGCGCGTCGTGTCGAACTCAGCGCGTCGCGCGCTGCGGTGCGTGCGGCGACGCGCGTGCGCCGGTGTGGGACGCGACTCCGCGATGCGGTGAGAGCGTCGGTCGGACGTCGGAGGGTTGGTCGCGCGGTCGACCGGGCATTAGGGGGCGCTGGGTGCGGGGTAGTCGTGGCTGGCGTGACCCTTGTGGCGGGACCCTGCGGACGACCGATGGAGTCGGTAGTACTGTTTTGTCCGCAGGAGATAGGCAAATAAAGTACAAATAAAAGGAGCGTTTTGGTGTCGGGGACGGACAGCGTAAGGAACTTTCTCCCTTGAGAGACATGCGATGATTTAACCCACGCCCGACTGGCAGTCGGCGCCGATCTCGCTCATCTAGGGCGGGATCGGTTGGCCGCCCCCACCTCAAACTCACGGTCGTATGGTCGATAAAATTCAGTCCACTGTTGGAAATCTCGTAACGAGGAGAGCTCGAAACTGGTCTAATTTTTAGTTTTGGGTAGTATGTAAACCATTTACGCCCTACATACGTTTTCTCATAGCCGACTGAAATCGAGGAGCGGCCTGGATTTCAAAGGCTGTGAATGATCAGGTCTAGATGAAAGCACCAATGGACAGGTAAAAGTCCGCAGATGACGATACGCGCTTCATTTCTCTAGTTTGCATAATATATACGTTGAGTTAAAGATACGGCGATTTTCGCGCCGACTTCCGGCGGGCACTGTAACCGAACGCGGTTTGAAATGAACGAGAACTAATTTTAGCGTTTCTTCATTTCCGTGACTTTCCTGTCCATGCAATGTTTCTTTATCCTAGTGGCTCTTGGGATGGTTTCTCATGCCTAGGTTCTGGAAGAATTCAGTAGTCTACACAAATGGCGGGCTTTACTCGCGAGTCTGTTTATTTCCGAAATGCTTTTTTTAGCTTTTTGAATTTATTGTTATTACTGGCAACTGTGCGAGCCAGTCCGTCAATTTCTACCCCTTCTGATCAATTCATTGCTGATTTTGACGGCGGGGCGTTTTGCCTCAAGAGTTATTCATGACCTGACCGCTCAGGTCAATAGCTAGAATTCACTGATACCTTGTGCATTGACAAATGGATATCTGCATGGTCCCACACTAAAATGTTATGGAAAATTCCGTCATGTTCCGAAAAACGACATGTCTTGTAAATGTACTTGACCTTAGATCAATGAGCCAGAAAATTCCGAAAAATTTGAGATAACGGATTTGTTGCATCCATCATGACCTCTAATCCCTGAAAATTTAATTATGATATCGTGTTTCCCGAAAAAGTTACTTGGCGCTAATCTTTTTGGACATAGGTCCACTTGACCTCACGTAGGTCAAGCGTCTGACTTGACTTGAGGTCAGAACTTTGACACAAGGGGTAATAATGCTCGAGCAAAAGTTACTCAAAGTGTCACGACGGTGCGTTTGTTCGTCCTCTCGCAGTCTTGGAAAAACCTTAGGGCGGTAGTCAACGCCCCCCCGCCCCCAGTCGTGGGCGGGTTAAAGGCAATTCATTGCGAAGGCTATTATATATGTCTTTGTCCTTTGCCGCTTGGGAAACTACGCATCAGTTTTATTACGTATGCTGTGTACCTGAGTGACTAATAATTAGCGGATTCCACCTTCCATTGTCGAGAAAGGCAGAAGGAGCACGTCAAGGTAACTCCGCTCATCTGAAGGAAACCGCGCCAATCACCCGCCTAATCCGGAGTCTAATAGCACGGGTATCAGCAGTGCGGCTGGCGCGGGTCTGTAATACACATTCCGGTTACGGTACGTAAGGAAACGGGAAAATGAGCCGGCCTGAATAGTACAGGCAGCAGAACTCCATTTGCGGAACGCGATGAATCTGAGGCGGGCAGACATGATAAGTCTTCAGAACGTTACGCTGCGTGCCGAACGAAGCACGACTGGCATATCGGCATTGATGTCCCAGATGAGTCGCCAGACAGCTGGTGGATGGAACTCATTTCCGTATCTGCGATGTTCTGCGTTGAGTTTGGCGCATGATTACAAGGATATGATTGTACGTGGATGGCATGTGCTTCATCCCGGACAGATTCCTTTTTTTATTCCTGGTTCGGTGAGTCGTTTTTTTATGGCGGCTCCATCCATCTGTAACCGAAGCGCACATCCAGGATCACGACGTGAATCCTATTCTCGTCCGAGCGATGCTGTGCTGCTGTGGAATACTGTGCCGCATAACATGAAAGGCATGCGGCACAGTAGACGAAGCATCCGTACTGCGACTTGTGATGTCAACGCCCTCAGCCAGCAGCGTAACCACGGGGTTTTAGGGGTCCTAGGATTCTCCCCCCCCGAATTTTTTGGACACTCGAAGGAGCCCTTGGCATTCACTTAAGGAACCCCCACCGCCCGGCCAGGAAATGCAAACTCACTACTCTGCAAAACAGGGGTACAGGAACGCGACGAAAAATGGGAACCATTTGTCCAGGGGCGTCATCTGTTTAGATGGAAGCCGACACTGTACTTAAATATTTGCGGATTTCAGGTCACATAAAGCAATGCATTTTTCACTTAGACACGTGTACGGGTCTCGCACGAGCGCCTGGTCTGGAGATGGAACGCCAAAAATGTGAGGGGCGCCTGATCTGCACGGGGAGCGCCTGGCCCGCAAAGGTCACCTGCGTTATAGACATGTCTGGTCTTTGAGGTGTTCCGTAAGGGCGCCTGGTCTGCAGAGGGCCTGCTAAATATATGAGTGCAAGCATATAAATATATGCCTGATGTGTACGGGGCGCCTCGTTCGCTAAGAGCGACGAGCCCCTTGGGGGCGCCTGATCTGTACAAGGTACGCCGGGCCTGTAAGGGGCGCTTGCATCGTAGACGAGTCTGGTCTGTAAGGGGAGGCAGAGAGGGGGCGCCGGGCATTTTAGAGTTACCTGGCCTGTGGGAGAGCGCTTGCCTGCAAGAGGCGCCGTGTCTACGAGGAGTGTTGGTCATTGTTTGGGGTCCAGGCGCTCCGCCTGAAGACTGATTGTTGCTGCAGTCTAAAAAAGACCCTCCCTCGGCAAAAAGGAAAGAAGAGGATCTCCCAGTATTCGGTATTTATTGGGAACTAGGTTTAAGAGATGTTTTCTTTTTATTTCCCTCCAAAACCTTTTTTGCCGTGGCGTAAAGGGAGCGTCCACACCACGGGCCAAGAAGTGTGTGGGGGGACGTGTCCCCCGTCCCATGCTGCAGAGGACCCCCGGACCCCAGAGAAAGACCCCTCTCGCAGGTAGCGGGTGTCTGAGTTCCGTTTGCTGAACTGGAAAGGCCTTGCGATGTAGTCTATATTACCCCAAACAAGCCAAGGCGCAGGCGCGTAAGCGCGCCTGCGCCGGTGCACGATGCGTTCCGGACTGCGAATGCGGATGCGGCGACCGGAGGTCGCCGGCCACCGGCCGGCGACCTCCGGACGCCGAACAGAGGGCCGGCGGCGATCACGTGACCATAGCCGTCGGGCAGCGCATGAGACCGGCCGGCCGGCGGGCACAGCTCGCACAGCGGGGTGCCCCTGAGCGGGAAAGGTAAGTGGGCCCCCCGGCATGCACCTAACGAAAGGCGGACCAGCAGAACCGAAAAGGATGCTTCTCTGCAAATGGGCCTGCAGCCAAGGAAGACTGTCATGAGATGCTGTGGGTGTGCTGGGAAGAGAGCCCCAATGATGTAACCTAATGTAACCTTCCGTCCTGGGCAATTGCTACACTAAGCCAAGGGCGTTAAGGGTATTATCTCAACTACAGAAATTCTTACCACAGCAAGGGCACCCCGTAGTGTGGGTGACTAGCATGTCCTAAAGCACCCTGAGTCCTCTGACATGGAAAAGTTAGGGACCCGGTTAAGCAAACACAATTCCTGGCAGGAGAGGTAGTACTGCCGTGGAATGAACACAGTTCCTGGCAGGAGAGGTAGTACTGCCGTGGAATGAACACAGTTCCTGGCAGGAGAGGTAGTACTGCCGTGGAATGAACACAGTTCCTGGCAGGAGAGGTAGTACTGCCGTGGAATGGTTGCCGGACGCCCGTGCCGGGCAGCGTAGTGGCGCAGCCAGGCGATCATCAAGGCAGTTCAGTGGAAATGTAGGCAGGTAATTGGCGCCTGGCAGACTGACTGCGAAGGTCCAGAAAAAATGGGAGCTCTGCCGTTAATGGGGCTCGTAGAGGGCAGAGCAGTAAGTATAGATAATCCAGTCCAACTTTTTATGGATAGCTTGGTCGTTTTTGGGAAAGAGAGCCGGTTTTTCAAAAACAACTTTCTACATGTCCAATGATTTTATGTAGCTGAGTCCAGACCAGTGCTGCCAATTAATTTTTGCAAAAGAATCATCTTCTGGCCCCCAAAAACTAAAACACTCAATCGAAACCTTAAATAAAATCCATAAAATGCTCAGTGCATTAGATACATTGTTGCTTGCAATATTTTAGAAAATACCCAGTTTTCGTCCAAAAACACTCATCCGAGGTCTCGAAAAAACTCAATGGATGCTTACATTTCAACGAAGCGCACACCGATCACATCCACCTAGCAGCTCAGTCGAGGCTAATGCAGTCTAAGCTGCTCATTGGAGAACTGACCCTCTTCAATATCGAGACACGTCCAAGAACCCGGAAAAATGTTCGAGGTGGGTGGTGGGGGAACTTAGGCTCTGGCAATGGCTCACGGCGATTCTCAGCCATATTTCCATGCTTTGCGGTATTTGAAAAAAAGAATCTAATGCATCTAAACTGGGCGGACGGTGGGCATGGCCAGAAGTCGCTCCTTCCCTCGACCCAACACTCTCACCTTGAAGTACGTAGCGTCCAAAAAATAAGTCGTTTTGTTTTAGATGCGAGCGGCCTGACATTGCAAGGAAATAACGTATTCGCTTGGTGTTGGTCGCATAGGTCTGCGTGATCCAAAAACCGCAACGATACTGGTGGAAGATGATTAAACGAAACATGGCGTCGAAAGTCTCCGTTTGTTCTCATACCCAGAAGCAGAAGCCAACAGAAGACTTAAAATAATATGGAAGCACCATATACCAGAGCTACTAGTAGTATATAAAGGATCTTTATATACTTCCTTAAATCCTTTATATACTTTCTTAAATGCCTATAAATCCTTTATATACTACTAGTACATAAAGGAATGTACCCAATGACTTAAGTTTTGCCTCCACTTTGACGAAAATGGCGTGATTTCGGTAATTAGTTATAGATAAAAGAGAATGAAACGGAAAACGTGGAAAAACTCCCTCGTCATAAGGAAAAACTCAGCAAAAACTCAGTAAAGTAAAATTCTCATCAAAAACCTCAATGGACCTTAAAAACCCAAAAATGAGGAAACAAAAAGTCGCTGCTGACAATACTGGGCCAAACGCTTATTTACGGCCTACTGTGCATTGTGCATACAATTTTAATTTAGCTGGGTTGCTTCTGTTCCTTGGCGCGGAGGTCGTCATAATCGCATCGGCATATGTAACATAGCTGGCGAGTGTGATCCTTATGTACTAGTGTTGGTTATCGGAATCCGAAATCCGACTTTCCCAAGATTTTCTGATTTCCGAATCGGATATCGGTTGGACAGAGCACTTATTCCTCGGAAAAAATGGACAGCATATTGCAAGCCGGCTGCCAAAAATGTAACAAAACCAAATGTTACTTAATATTCCATTTATGAACTCAACTCCAAGCATGGCACAAAGCTATCATTTTGGAAGTTACTCAACACCATGGTTGGCCAGGCTTCTGCACCATGCATACCCGACTCAGTTCCAAATCTTTAAATGCTCATACCTAACTGCATATATTTGAAGTGAAACAAGATTGTTGCTAGTCAGACCAATCATTATGGGCTTCTAAGTGAAAACTGGAGTGCATCACATTAGTTACAATTTTAAAACCATTATTATATTCGAACAAAACACAATATATTGTACCACCATTTGTCAGAACCAACCAACAGACTAGACAAAATGATCTTCAATATTTCATGAATTGCAAATGACCTATAAATGCAGTTTCATGAAACTGTTGAGAATGCTCAACCAGCTTTTAGGTCCATTTTCCCATGCATTATGAATTGAACATTGTGCCACAGGCACAACGTTCAATTTGAAATTACTTGGGCTGCCCATGCACCCCAGAAATATATGTACATTACACTTATCGAAGGGCTGCAATTATTTCATAGCAATGCAAGCTAGGAACAGGTCCAATAATTTGCAAATGAACCATAGCTATTTCACAGCACAGGCAAACTGCAACATGGCGCTCACGATGGGCTAAACAGCTCAAGCACGCATTTCCAAACGACAATAACTTGTAACATAACTGCATTCCGGCGAATCTATCGGCTCATTGTTATGTTCTGCTTCCCTCCCACCATTGGACATACCTTATTCATTTATGAAAAATGACTGGATTTTCAGCCACACGTGACATTTATCACATTACGCCACACATACTTCGCTCTTAATGCCGTCACTCCTATTTTGTTCCAGAGCCCACGAAGATGCGCCTCATTTGTAGTCATTTGGCTGTCCGTTAACCTAAAGATCTGCCAGACAGTGAAAAAATCGCCAGCGGTGGCCAATTTTTTGAAGAATAATACTTCGCACGAATTTAATGTTGGGAAGATTACGCAGGGTCAACCACACATGTAAGAAACACCCATTTTGGTTTTAGAAGCGACCGCACCTAATGGCCTAATTCTAAGCTTCTTTATCTGTAAGCAAAAACGGAGGTGCGAGACGAACAGAATGCAGAGAGTGGAGAAAGGGTGGGGGGTGGCATTTGTTTATGGCATACCATTCATAGTACCCATGCATGCATTTCGCCTTACTTCCAGCGCTACAGACCCGGAAAAATCGGAGGCCATGTTCATTTCATCCCTCCTGCTCCTTCCTCCCTGACTGTAAGTCATCTTTTTTTTAACCCGTCCCCGACTGGGGGGGGGGGGCAGTTGACAGCCTTCCTGAGGTTTTTCTGGGACTGCGAGAGAACCAACAAACACAGAGTCACGAAACTTTGTGTGCCTTTTGCGTCATCATTTTTATATCTTGTGTCACAGTTTTGAGCCCAGATCAGGTCAGGTACTTGACCTAAGTCAGGTCAAACAGAGCTATGTCTAAACAAGTTTAGCGCCTTGTAACTTTTGCGGAAAACAAGATGTCTCAATAATACTTTCAGGAATTAGTGAGCTTGATAAATGCAACAAATCTGCTATCTCAGATTTTTCGGAATTTTCCGGGTCATTGACTTAAGGTCAAGCCCATTTTTAACACATGTCGTCGTTTTTTTTCGGAAATTGACGGAATATTTCATAACATTTTTAGTGTGGAATGAAGCAGACATCTAGTTACCATCATTGAGCAAAGTATCAATGACTTCCAGCTATTGACCTGAGGTCAAGTCACGAATAACTTCAGTGAGCCAAAATGTACCGCCGTCAAAACCAGCGATGAATTACTCAGAATGGGTAGAAATTGGCAGAACTGGCTTGCACAGACGTAAGTAATACTAGGAACCTCAAGAAGTTTGAAAAAATTGCATATTTTGGAAATAAACAGGCTCACGCGAATAAAGCTCCGCCAACTTTGCAGATTGGCAACTAATCAATTATTCCAAAATTTAAGCATGAGAAACCATCACAAGAACCACAAAGATCAATAAAATTGACATAGATCGTCTTTTTTGGCGAAAATAAAGGAACGTTAAAATTAGTTCCCGGCAGTTTCTTACTGCATACGGCTGCGCCGCACGCCGGCAGCCGGCGCGAAAATTGGTGTGTCTTTAACTCAACGTTTCGGCGTATATATTGAACAAATCTGAGAAATAGGATGTGTGTAGGCATTTGCGGACCTTTACTTGTGCACTGGTGCCTTTAACTATGCGTCATTAGTCACAGCCCTTGAGATTCAGGCCGTTTCTCGGTCTCATGCAGTCGGCTATGAGAAAACATATATACGACGTAAATTGCTTACATATTACCTAAAACTAGAAACTAAAAATGAGGCCAGTTTCTAGCTCTACTCGTCACAAGCTTTCCAACGGTGCGCTTACTTTTATCGTGCGACCAACCGTTCGTGAGTTCGAGAGGGCGCCAACTGCCCCCCCCCCCCAGTCGCGCATGATCAAAACTGACCGATGGTCGTGCGCGGGTTAAATAAGCAATACACGCCGGCACACACAAAGGGGTTTCCCTCTTAAGCCCACATTTCTTGTGAAAACCGTTGCGTATCGTCTTCCCAGCAGGCGGTTTTCGTATGATCTAATTTTACATTGAGCTCCCTCCTTAAGAACATCCTGGCTGCGCCCCTGACAATACATGTAGTCCTGCCTGTTTGGAAACGGGAAGCAGGCGTTCAAATAAAAAAAAACGGAATTTTCTTGGAGAGGTTTGGATCTTGAATAGTTTTGAACTTTCGCATGGCTTCCGCCCTGAAACTTGGCGGGGGATTTGTTTGAATTTTTCCGAAAATAACACTATTATGTACCGTTTTGCGCACCAAACACTTGTGTGGTTGTGTGTGTATGCATTTTCCGGTCGTGTTGGGTGGGCAGGGGCGTAAAGTTAGTGTTGCAAGTGTTGTAAGGCGCAACACCACAATATATAAGGTGTTACGATGCATCATTTAAAATTCGCCTCAGCCAATGCAAATTAATATTTCTCCTGAACCCATGGGATGACTAGCCTCACAATGACAGGAAAAATGTTTTTACAACTCACAGCATTTGAAGAACATTACACTCATGGTGGATGGGATGGCTCATTGTGCCTTTGGGAGTGTGGTTGTCTGGTATTACGTACAAAGTACTTTTCTGAAGTTACAGAAACGAAACCGGGCTTATTCTTCCAGTTTTTATATGTCTTCTGGACAAGGACAGCTCTGGTCAGTTTTTTTGCCTGGACGACCAATAACACTGATAACTGAAGAACATTTTGAATATTCATATAGACAGATGTACATACGGATACGCGCAAGGGGATTTCTCAATGAGAAGAGGTCACTTGTGCTTGACTGCAGTCGCATCCGCACGACATCTCGAAACTCGAACAGGGTGACTCGAACGCCTGCCGCACTCCCCAGGTACCTGAGGTGGAACGATGTCGTCACGCTATGAATGTCACCGTACTGTCGATACGCTGCGCCGCCACCCGGCCCGCAACGCCTCTAATTATCGCCGCGGCGCGGGGAGCAACAACTCTGCCGACGCTTCGCACCACAAGCCGGGCTCGGTTGTGGGTACCTCCGGGGATGGAAGCATGTGTGAAATAAGGCAGCATTGTTTTCAAGACGTTCATTATATTTTTACCTTTTTTGTTGTACACTAAAAAAACGGATTAAGTCGATACGTCGTCCAAATGTCGTACAGGAATTTCGCCCTGTTTGTCATTGATGTGCACTTTCTACACCGGCATAATTGTTCACATGTACCAATAGGTGACATATGCCATGTATAGTTGAATGGCTTGCTTCAACAGAAAGATTTGATGGAGGTGGCGTTGATAAAACAAGGCCGATAAATTACACACCTTTTTCTTCGTCAGAACTGATGGTGGCATTGTCGTAACCAGAATTTTTCAGGGGAGGGGGTCCTAGAGAATGAGGGGGCCTTAGCAACGGGGGAGTCTGAGCACTGTGAGAACCTCCATGGCTAGAGCACTAGGGGTTCTTGGTACTTATTTTTCAACGTCAGTGGAGATGAAGGTGCCCGACAGCACTAACACATATGGGGATTCCATGTGTATAACTTCTGGTCCGCGCTACGCGAGGTTTTGAACCGTCTCCTAAAACTTCTGCTGGTGGTATCACTCAGTGTGAATTTATTTCATCCACCGGGATATCCCGCATCTGATAGACTATGAAAATTACAGAGGTGAAATATACGCTCAGCGCTGTTCAAGCTACTTGTGTTTTACGGCGCGACGACCAGATTTGATTATGTTGTCCGGGGCTTTGCCAGGATTATATGCCCTGTCCCTGGGCCTGACCAGACGGAGGCCTCTGGTCTGGGAAAAGTATTTGGACAACCGTGTGTGTTTTCGCTCCGTTCAGTTGCTCTGCTTTGGCCTGTTCGCGGTTGATTAAAGCGTGAACTCCAGACCACCAGACTCGGGTCTGTGACGATGACCACGCTTACCGTCACGTTCCTAACGCAGACCAGACGCACCGCCGCGCAGCGTGGAGGCTACGTCACAGCCTCTCTAAAGCGTGCGACGAAGTAGCGCGCACTGGTTTCTAAGACTTTTCGTCCGTGGTTTTCCGTACCTAGCGGTCGATATCCAGACCTTGCTCAATTGGTCAGTTACGCCGGCAGACTGGCCTTCAGACTGGCGGTGCGACTGAGGGCCAGAGTGGTACCCTCGCTGATGCTCGACTGCTGGCCAGACTTGTGGTCAGAATCGGGGTTGTGACGATGACCACGCTTTCCGTGACGTTCCTAACGCAGACCAGACGAACCGCCGCGCGGCGTGGAGGACGGCGTCACAGCCTCTCCCTGGCAGCAGCAGACATGGCCAGGGGCGCAGCCAGGGTTTTCTTAAGGGGGATCCGGAGCCCAGAGTGAACTGAAATATGAAAACCGCCCGCCGGGAAGACGACATGCAATGGTTTTCTCAGCAAATGGGGAGCCTAAGGGGTCAGACCTCCGGCTCCTTTTGGCTGCGCCTCTGGACCTGGCAATACTTCCAGGCGAGCGAATCGCAGCGGTGCCGGCAGGTGGACCAGTCTGACGCGTAGGGTCAGTCCGGCCCGTGAACAGACCCGGAGGTGACCTTTACGTGCCCGCCGACTGGTGGACGCCATAAGCAACGGGGCCGTTTGTCGCACAACATGCCGCTGGTAAATAATGGATGTCACGAACAGTCGCCACGGCTTCATGACGTCCCCCAGTGTCCCCGGGGCATAATTATGTCGGCCAGCTCCGCATGCACGTTCGGGTTCACGTGGGCGGCTGCTAAAAATTCACAAGTGCTTTCAGTCAGGTCCATTACGCGCCGGCCTTAAGACTCAGTCATCCGGGTCCGTTACGCGTTCATCCCATACAAGAAGATTTGGTTTACCTAGACAGATGTTCATTCCGGCCCGTGTCGTTTTATGGCCCCAGCACGGATAAACGTCAGTTCAGAACAGGCATCCTCCACGGAGCTTCCAATGTAAACAAGCCATTTGGCTGCCGCGTTGGTCTACCGGGGCCCGGCCGCGACCATATTTCGCCGACTGTATTTCCGGAGGTAATAAAGACACGCTTAGGGCGCTGATAGACCGAGCATTATGGCTTAGTTAATAATGATCAATACGTGATACTGAAGCGGCATTCCGGAGTTCTCCTCAGCGTGTTAAAGGCGTGTCTAACTGGCTTACGGGTTTTCCTTTTGACGCTTGTCGTGCTGCTGACGTCGGAAGTAGTGTTTAGCGCCTTTAAGCGCAGTAAAATGCTGCTTGAATTAATAAAAGGAAATGAGTTGCTTCAGTGGATGAATTGTGTTAATTAAATAGTGAAGAGATGCACGGTGAAAACAAAGCCAAAGTGCATTTATGTAACGGAAAAGACAATGTTTTGAAATGAAATGTGTTGTGGCATTTCATGCTGCATGCTTCCAAAAATGCGTTCGACTGGATGTTACTCCACTGATATATAACCAGGTAGCATAATAAGGTGATTCAGTGTTTGGCGCTGATATGCGACATCTGCAGTCCAGCGTTTTGGTGTCGTCTGAACATGTCATGCATCTTTTGTAACTTTTACAATTTCGTGTAACGATATGGTGTTTTATTCAACATTATGCATGTGCATATGCGGAAATGTTGCACACATTCCAAATTATAGCTGCATGGCTCAGGACACCTTGTTTGATTGCTTTTGGCTTTTGGGATAGTTTCAGCTTTCAAAGATAACAGCCATTTAGCCTTTTCATCATCATCATCATCATCACTCGCAATGTTTACGAATTCCGAGATGACATGGCTATGAAAGAGGTCATATCTTAAAAGTAGTCGTACCAAAAATGCCCAAATTATTACATGTGATGTACAAGTATTCTAAACGCAGCTGCTAGCAAATTCAGCGTCATACATCGAATACAACTAAGGTGAATTAATAAAATACCTCAATAGGTGCTCTGGGGTTCCCCTTCTACGCGAGGCCTGACATCAGCCTAGCAGGCCATTCGGACCAAAGCCATATAAAGAACCGAAACAGATACCGCTGCTGCTGACACCGCAGCCTTTCACCCGATCCTGTCGTTACAGCCGGAATCGGCTCTGTCCTCGGCGCGGTGTTTGTGCTGTCGGGTTCGCCGGCGACACGGGCGGCTCTGTTTGCGTTTGGACCCGTCCCCGCCGAGCGCGGCCCGGCGGCCGGCGGCCGGTCGTCGCTGGCCGACCCGGTCTGGGCGGGCTCCAGCTTTGCCGGGCAGGCGGCGCTGGCGGCGGAGAAGCCCGCCGCTCGACGCCGCGAGCTTTGCGAGGATCGGTGCCCTCCCCGTAATACTTCAGTTACGGGGAGGAGCGCGGGACTGGTCGATGACGTGCTGCACAGGCGTCGATTTCTGCAAATGATTGGGGGCCGAGCCGGGGACCCGACAACCTGACTTCCTCCTATATGTAGACTTCTCAACGGATTTAGTGTCGATGTACACACACACATACACACACAGACATATATATATATATATATATATATATATATATATATATATATATATATGTCGGAGATAGAAAGACAGATGCATCGATTTAGGCAATTATTTACTGCCTGCCTACTTCTTATCTATTGCGGCCGTTTTTCGTTACTGTTACTCATTTCCCTTAAAAACCGTCAGAAAATATTTGGTGGCAAGTCCAAATCCACATTGGGTGGGCCAAGGTCCTCCCAAAAGAACACAAATCGGCACCCCCGGCGTGCTTCTGCGCGATGTCGTGGACACGTTTTCCGATGGCCGGGTGGCGATTGGCTGTCTATCGGCGTGCGGCCGCTCGTCGGGCCGAACTGTTCGTGTGGAACTGTCTGACGCGGCAACGTATCCTGTTATTCCGGCTTTCTATCATATGTGACACCCCCGTCTCATCTTGTTATACGCGTAACATGAAAGGCATCGTCAAATCCGGTGAGATAGTCACCAGCCTTCATCGCGGAGATTGTGAAACAAAGAAATCGGAAAAGCTGGAAATTCAAGCTGAAAATTCAGGATCGCTTGCTGATTGTATATGAAGCCTTGTACGCGCCGAATGCAATGAGAAATGCCAAATGGCTGTCACAAGCTGCAGAGCTTGACGCAATTCGCTCTTGTAGCTTGGCGCTCGATAAGTCGAGACCCATCGGGTCGCATTCCCGATGACATCAGAGTTTGAGACGTGCCTGTCAGCATGACTCACTTTGAGCGAAGCAGTGGCTTTACCTCACGCTGAGCGTCTTCGCGCGTTTAACAACCTCTTCTCGTCTGCCGACATGGCTGTTTGAGGGCAGGACTCCGTTCGTGTGCCAATATAATCAGAGGCAGCATCCACAGGAAAACCACCCTCATTTCCAACGCAAACTCATCTCCCGCGAGGTCAGTGTGTGCGCACCACAACGTTGTTGGCGCAGGCTCAGCCTGCTGATTGATACTGATCCACGAAACTTTGCAATACTTCCTCGACCGAGTTAAGAGTTTAGGCAGGTTAGCTGACTTCGTTCGTCAGCATTCTGGGTCGACGCCAGGGGAGTCCAATGTCACGCAGCGTCTTCGCTCTGCGAGTGGTGCTTTGGTTCAGAAACTTACGCGTGAACATCCGGAAATGCAGGTGTACTTGTATCTTTGTCAGGAAGCATCTCGATACATTAAACGCGTTTTTCACGCTTTAATCCGTGCATTGGAATTATCCATCGTACTAGAGCTACTGCTGCAAACATCTTTTATCTAGACCCCGTTGTTAACGTAAAGGCAGCATTTCTTCCCATTTCAGTGTTCTCCAGACATTCAATTAGCCAAACAAAAGGGATGATTTGTAGCGCTGCAAAGCTTCAACCGCGAGTTTTCCGCGTGGACGCCCGTGAACGCGCCCACGACAGGCCGACAAAGCCGCGGCGCGGCCGCGCGAGAGCCGTCGTCACGCGGCGCCGCGCCGCTCCGTCGGAAACGACGTCCGCGCCTCCTCCCGGGACCGGAAGCGGGCCGCATCCGGCACGCGAGCGCCGCAAAACACGGCGTCCGGCGGCGGCGGCAGGTCGAACCGCGCCCGTCGGACGCACGCAGCCGCCGGCGCCGCGGCTCAGCTCGAGCCGGGCCCTGCCGCGACCTGGACCTGACCCCGGCGCGTGCCCGGAACCCGCCGCCGCCGCTGCCGACGGCGCTCGTACCCCGCCCTGCGCCGGCGCCGACGGCCCACCTTTCGAGGGCGGGGAGGAGAGGGCACCTGACGGCCAGTCAGGCGGCGGCGTGGCGCAGGTGCGGGCGTGTTTCGCGTGTCGCTGTGCGGTGAAGCTCAGGACCGAGACGGGCTCATGTTGCAGAGCCAAACGACCGGTAAGACCATCAGGTGGCGGCGTGGACGTCCCATTCCTTGGCTTGAAACGTTGGCAATCGTTTGTTATGCTGAGAAACGCGATACGGCTTCTCACATTGATATTTGGTTGTTAATAGAGCGGCAAAGTCAAGTTTTCATAAAATCCGCGGCACGCTCGATATACATTGAAGCCTTATGATGTTTATTTACGATAACACGGCCCACTCCGTCATCTTCGCTTGTCTCTAATCTCCCGGAAAAATTCAGAGTAATAGCTAATACAATAAGTACTGGAGAAACACATTTCAGCCATCATTTAACATAATTTTTTTTATTGCCATATTGTACGTAATATGTTCCCAAATTATCCGTATAGTTAAACCCGCTATAACGAATTTATTTGTGAGGACCTTAGTGAAAATGCGTCATAAGCGAACTTCGTTATAGCAGAAACCACAGAACAAATACATGTATATCACAATCCGACGACGTCGATTATCAAAAAACAGAAAAATAAAGAAAAGACGACAAGAGCTTCCTTTTAATGTCACTTTTGCTCAAACGAATCGCCGGCAGTTCTAAGATCGGAATCTTGAATTTTCCAACAGTTTTGGTTTTCTTGGCCGCAGGACCCGCTTTCGCAGTTACCTGTGGCATTTTAACATTCTTTTGCGTTACATTGTTTGTTGCTCGGTACGGTCACCGTGGGGCGAGCACATCCATGACAAACATTTAGGTGCGCTCGCCCTAGCCTGCTCGTCGTATCCTTCGTATTCTCATCAAACCCTAGCATGCCGTTCCAGCTGACGACCGCACTGCGGACGCCACCGATCAAGTGACTTAACATCACATTGGTGAGTGCAAAAATTACCAATCGCTCATGATTCTCTGCGGGTAACATGCGCGGCGATGAAACAAGGGCGAGGGAAATTTGGTTGCCTTCCGCTAAACTTCTGATTTTTTTACCCTTTCAAATTTCAAGATGGTTCGGTAACTTTTGTCCCCATAGCCCGGCGAAGTTGAAAAGCCGGTCTCGCGGTCGATCTTTCGTCGGCGGCGGACGGTCGCACGCGTGTCGGCCGAGGGAAGGGTATTATTTTGTGCATGGAAAAGGTTCTGCCGGACAGCTGTTGCAAAGCATTGTGGGGCGTCAGCCTATGCGATACGTTTACAATCCAGAGGTGCGGATTGCCTGGGTTAGGGCAATCGAGGTCAACCGGGATCACGTTAAACGAAATGCAGTATTCTGTAAATGGGTCGCACGGGAAAGTGGGGGTACCTTGAACGAATGGTAATAGCAGTTACCCCACAGCACGATGAAGCTAAGTCAAGTTAAGTAAGGTATCTATGGTCAATGAGTGTAGATGAACAATGACTTGTTTTTCACCGGATACAACTGGGTCATCCAAATTTCATTTTGTGGGGATGTATTTTATGGACCTCAGATAACCTCGGATGACCTCAGATGACCTAAGTAAGTCGTCTGACGTACTGCTATACGAAGATACTGTCGAACAACCCACCAGCCTGAGTTACGACCGATTTCGACGAAATGCAACATTTTCAAATGACGATGTGGGGTGACCTCGTTTAATCTAATCTAGGTCAACCTTGCTTCGCGGTTTATAACGCCATGTTATGGACTAAGATTCCACAACAATTTGTTACCAGCGGTTTTGTAATTCTTAAGCACCTCTAGAAAAGAGGTGCGCTACTAATTCGGCAGTTCATTCGTTTTACCTTGGTAGACGTTACCAATGGCATTTGTCTTCCGAAGAAAATAAGTTCAGTATGCAGACTCCCTTTGCACAGATTCATTTCTGCTATCGGTTATGTAAATCAGAAAACAAAGAGGGGCAAAATATGTCGTTCCCTATCGATGCACGTTATTCTGAGGTTTACCGGTGCGCGTGCTAAGGGCGAATTTTCTGCAGGAAAGAAGCCAATGTGCCCTCATCGGAAAAGACACCTTTGATACCCTAACCAAAAAGGTGCCCTCATCGTTGGTGATAGTGCCTCCGGCTTAAAAATTTCTGGTAATGAACAGCAGTGTATTGAATAATTCTTGCTCCGCTTCATACTGTCCAGAAGATCGAAGGTTTTCAGCTTGACGAAAAACTGCCGTAAATCTCGCAAAGCTCGAACTTACGCCAAGAATTGAGTTTCGTTGTAGCCAGTGTCGTTATATCTGACTTTTTAAACTGAATTTCGAGGGGACCAGACAAATTCGCTATGGCTGAACTTCGTTGTACGTGGATTCGAAACAAGCGGATTTGACCATACTTAAGACTTTTATTTTTTGTAGGCGTGCATACCTTTGTTTCCATTATCTCTTATGTTTTGGTTGGTTTTTGCTCACAACTTGTTATGCTGCTTAGATGGTGTTCCTGATCAGAGGTTCCTGAATGCTTCCTCCGCTTTCTTCTTGTTAGCCTTTTAGGGAGATTAGAATTTCGGTATTATTCCGTAAGAATCCATGGCAGCTCAAAAGAGTAAGTTTGGAAAGGAGACTACTATGAATCACAGTTCGCCATTCATCTCTCATTTTCTAACTTTTGCGCAAATACCATTACTAGATGATCTGAGCTCGTTCATATCTGGCAGATGGTGTTCTTGTCACTCACGTAAAACTACCAATGCCATATAAAGTCCTTAAGTGACAACACGGCTCCGATGTTGTGAGAACTCTCCGCACAGCGGCACTATCGGCGCTTTGTGTCACAGTTTTACCTACTTCCTCTTATGTCTTACCAATTCTTGTACACCTTTCAAACAGGCCTGCCACGGTTGAAATAATCAGCCGAGTGTCACAAAGTTCAAACATACCCAAATCATGGTGATGATGAATGTGCAAAACTGTTAACGGAGAAAAATAACATCCATGGGAAGTGCTGATGTCTGAGCCCCTTTGGTTGCAAATCGTAACTCTGCAGATGCTGTTGCATACGATGCATAGGAATTCCAGCCGATGCAGCCGTTGCAGCCGTTCAGCCGTTAACAGAAAACCCTCCACTAAATGTTGCATCTTGTTAACTCTGAAATGTTGCCAGGGACTGGCGTGATCATCTTTTATAACTTATAAGTGAAGCGTAACAGCCATGCTCAACGAACCTTTACACCCTAAACTTTCAAGTTTCAGTTCGTCCCCATGCTTCTAGTACCACCACCGAGGACAGCTCCCGATAACAATTACGCCCCAGCACTGAAAGAAGCCCGCGTCGCCTGCTGCCAAAGGCGGACGCGGTGACGGGCGGTGGACACAGCCGGCGCTCTAAATCGGCCTGTAAACCGACGCCCGCGGACGACCTGCCGTCCCACGCACGCTAACGACGCCCTTCATCAATTATCAACGCGGCAATGGCCGGGCGTGACGATCGATAGGGTGACGGCGGGCGCACGGCGATCGGCGCCGTCGCCGCCGCCGGCTCCGTGACGGTGCCGCTTGAGGCGCGGCCGGCTGCGGGAGCTCGCGGTCCGAAGCTGCGGCGCGCTTCGCACCGGGCCCGAGGAGGAAGCGTCGGGGATCGGTTGGACGAAAGGGGAGTCGGCTGTAGTCGGGGGCGTTGGGGTCTGAATTCGGTGACGTGACCGCGTTTGTTCCGGGTTGTGGTTTAGCAGCCGTCAGTTTCTCGCGCCGCTGTTCTTCATGTGGATATTATAAGACAGTGGGTTGAAAAAAGTTTCCGAGTTCTTGTCTTGGATTCTGCTTATTTTTTTGTTCGTTGTAACTGCAGTATAGACAGAAAGCCACCAATGAGGACATGCACTGAGCGAAGCGTGAAGTTCTCTTCTTTTTTGTCCTAACTGTCAATCTCCGATCAAAACTCGTGTCCAAAATACGCTCGGCGCGTTGCTAAACTAACCCTCATCCATCCCCAATCCCATCAATTGCGGCGGCACCGGCGCCCGTTCAGCTGCCGAACGCTTCCGAAGTCGTCATCTGTATTCGACAGAACTGGCCCCATAGCCATCGCCGTTAGAGTCGAGGCCACAAAATTATGTGCGCCGCGGGAGGGGATTCGGAATGGAGCCCGGCAGCGAAGCTGCAGCATTCGTACCCGACGGTGGACGTACTGCGACTAAATAACGCCTAAGGACGACGCAAATGCGTCGCAAATACTCACGGTCCGTTATTTCCCAATAGAACGCGGTTCACGTCGGAAGCAAACCGATTTAGGAAAAAGCGACCATAAGCCGAAAACTATTTGTAGTTTTAACAGTTGCGACTGTATGCCTCCAACTGTACGCCTACAAAATGAGGCTATCGATGACTTTCCGAGAGCTGTTTGATGACTCGTTTAACCCTATTCCCGGCAGGGGGGGGGGGGAATCCGCCCCCCCTCGGGTTTTTTGCTTGCCAATTATAGGCTTTTTAACGCAGCTTCACGAAACTTGGTCACTTTTCCTAGCTATTCTTTCTACGTGCCGTGACAAAATTTCAGAATTCTATTTTACACAGGGGCGGAGTCAGGCAACGTTTTTGGGAGGCACCTCATGACATTTTTGGCCATGTTAAGGGTAAAAGGAAAATGTCTGCCAAAAAAAGAGTTTTTAAGATACAACTTAAAACTTTATATGGATGTATAGCTAAATAGTTGGGCAATGTGCAGATATAGTTTTGTTCTCCTGAGGTCATTTTACAAGGTCAGGTCAAGGTCAAAAGTCAAAATTTGTTTTTTCGCTATAATTTCGGGGCCGTTTTTTTAATGCCAAACTCGGAATATATATGACGTAGAAGAGTACCTTCTACTTATAAATTAAATGATACTATGAAGTTTTAGCTTGATATCAGGTCGGGTCACGGAGCTATGACCTAAAATGTCCGTGGCGTACCCTATATCGTAATAGCCATGAAACGAAATTTTTGAAATAGAGTGAATTCAAATGATTGAAAACGTTTAAAGATAATATTAAATGCACAGGAGATCATTCCAAGTAACCCCAAGGTCACTGGAGGTCATTTAAGGTCAAAGGTCACAAGTTGATCTGAGAAACGTGTGACCATGACAGTTCCCCCTTTTTCATGTCCCTGGCACCGCCTATGCTAACATTATACAAACATTGTAATGCGATTTGTACTTCTTTAGTATAACATGACTAGCAGAAGCCAAAAAAGGGTGTTTGCCTCTTTTGTTCATCCAGTTGTTAGAAAACTAATCCTCCTATTTTTGAAACCCTGTGAACGCCCATGAATTTTCATAAAATTTCAAATTAGGGGACCCATGGTAAAAGCCCTATCCATGATCTCTCGATTCATGCCAGTTTCATCGAAATCGGTCCATAAACAATGGAGTTATAAGAAGTCCAAAAGTGCCCCCTATTTTGACATTTTTGCCCCCCTGTATCCACAAATTTCAAAATTTTGAACATTTGTTTTTATAAAAATGTAGTTCACGTGACGGCAAATCGATTGCCGTTTGTTGCGATGAAATCGGACAAGTAGTTCTCGAGATCTCGGGGGGGCCGAATCCGCCCCCCTGCCGGGAATCGGCCATACCGTCTAGCCCTCCGGGAATAGGGTTAAAGCTGTACAGTAGGGGACATGGTTCGGCCTTCTGCCAGTTCGTCATCGTTATTCTCTTTTCCTCTGCATTCTTGGCATTGTACTGCTCATTATTCAAAAGACGCCGGATTGCGTTATTTGTGAGATGAGATTGCACAACAGCGTGAAGAATCATATTAACCAGCGCTTATAACTTCCGAGGACGTTTCTGATTGCAAATGTTGTTGGTTTCTTTCGAAGGAGGGTTGACGGTTGATCGCCTAACACGCTTTAGATGCTTGACAGCACCGTTTGCGAAGTTTTAAACTAAATGTGTGAACTCAAATGATATACTTAATACCAAATGCTTACTTTTCATTGCCGCTCCAACACTGCACCACAATAAATCCAATGACTGGGAGAAAATTGATTCGTTGCAACAGCATGCCACGCAGAAATTTGCTTCGTCCTTTCTAAATGTGTGGGATGCTCACCCACATTAAAGAGGATGTATTTGTACTTTTTTAGGTCGACTTTTCAAAACAGACTTGGTTGGTTCGAAAAAATGCCACTGTCACCGTTGTCAGCATACTGTGTTCTAAAATGCCTTTGCAAGCTATAGAAAATACAGTGAATTAAACACTGTGTTCTGTGGTCATCCGCCCTCAAGCGTTCAGTGAATTGAGCCCACCCTTGTTGCCACGCAACAGCTGTAAAAAGGACACGGCCGAATACGATGCACAGGAAAACTGAGAAAGCGCTCCAATGCTCCGCAGTTGTGCAGTTTTGGAGACAAAGTGCATATTTCAGATGAACGTCTAAGACTACGGGTTACAAGATGGCTATCTCAGTTCAAAATACATGTAAAGGTAGGGCAATCTAATTAAGAAGACGTCTTGTCACAAAGGAGGAACGTCAGATTACACCCTTGTTCTATTATAAGCCGGACCCTTGCTTATCTGTCAGGTCCAGAGCTTTATTGTTTACAGCCGCCAACACGTCACACATCGAGTCCCGACATTGTCCAAACAATCAGCTGACGTCAGTGAACGGTGCTGACCGCTCAGACAAACATTGCGTCTTATCTCAGCCAGTCTGCTCCAGCGAGTCCCCATGTCAGATCCATCAAGCTGATCACTTGGTCCGCGCAAATATGAGTAAATGGGTGGGCCAGGTCCTCGCCCAACAGCTGAGCAATGTTTGGTAACCGGTAAGAGGCATCTCAATTTCTGTAATGGTGAACTGTATATCGGCCCATAACTAGTCACGGACCAGCATTATTTTTGTTCCTTTATTTCTTCTTAACGGAACGATAAATTTTTCCATCGCATTTGGAACCGGCGTTCGCGATTCTCAGAGAGGTGACATGGAATTGGTCTCACCATGCAGGTGATTCGAACTTCCTCATGACTTTTCCGCACGCTGCAACAAGAAAACAATGCCACGGATGGCCTTGTGCCATGCGAGCCCATGGCACCAGTGGCGACGCTAGCAGATCGTTCCAGCCCGGGCAAAGGGCTCAATAGTTGCCATATGACGTTTCTCTTGACTCTTATCGACATTTGCCGGCGGTCACAGCGTCGTGATGTTTTTCATTACTTTCACTCGAACTGCTTGCATTCGTTGCTTTGGGATCTGCGTGCATCCTAAGTAGAGCTTGTAGCTTTTATCCTGAACCCTCCACCTCGTAGTACAATGCCAGTTCAACGGACAGTTTTGCCTCTGGCTTTTTTGCCAGACAGAACCTCGGAAGGACCCTTTCCTTGCCGTACAATGCCAGGTTGTTTCCGGTCACGACACAGCTGTCCCGTGCCAGGTTGACCCTTTCTGGTCCTTGCCGGTCGACCGCCAGGTAAAAGTCGGGCCAGACCATTCGCGTTTTCCGAGACTCGAACCCGGTACCACCTTGCTTTCCCCGTGGCCACTGGCTCTACACTCTGTGGCACTCGATGTTCGTCCTAGACGCGAAAAATTCCGTTCAGCTTTTCCTGCCTTTCTTTTTGCATGGCATGGCTTAACCATCTGGCTGGCAGAGTTGGGTAAAACTTTTAGTAACAGCGGCACATGGCCCAAATCGTGACCCGTTACTCCTATTCGCAAACCTGAATCTCAGCGCCACCCTCGGGACATTTTTTTGCACTGAATACGCAGACCATGCTTCATTCGGGGAAACATGACTACCGATGGATGTTTGTCCCACTATTTTGCGAAAATCGTCGGATAGGAGTTTTCGCCGTCAATAGTCAATCCGGTGAATTGAGCTTAATAAGTCAGGCATTTCGTCGGCTTCGGGATTTCCCCGTTAAAAGCCAAACACGAAAAACGCCGACACGTGCCGTAAAACCAAGACCTTTCCTCCACCAAGTTCCATCACCACGACAGTCCGAACGCAGTACCTGACAGCCGGCCGGACCGGACCGTTCGCTGCCGGCCCGGACCGGACCGGACGGCGCCTACCTGGCGGCCGGACCGGACCGGACCGCTCGATGCCGGACCGGAAGGACGGACGGCTGTCGCGCGCCGGCGGCCGGCCCGGCGATCGATGGTCGCACAGTGGCGGCGACACACCCCCACGGCTGCGGCTGCGGCACGGCCGGCGCCGTGGCCGGTTATGGCCCCAGCGCGGCCGGCTACGGCCCCGGCGTGGCCAGTGGTGCGTCGGCTACGGCGGTGCCGGCGCTGCCGGCGGCGTCAGCTGGCCAGGGCTCGGCGGCGGCGTCCCATCGGGGGCGTGCCGCTACAGCTCCAGGCCGGATGGCCAGAAGGGACCGACGAACTTTGACCACGACTGTACTCCCCCGGGCGGCACAAGCTATCCGGGACACGGGCTCCAGCTCCGGCGTGCCCGGCGCGCCGACTGGGTCGGTGCCGCCCCTCCTGCGGCCGCGGCGAGGCAGGCGGCGTGCCGCTCCGGCCCCGGCGTGCGGGCCGGGGCCGGGGCTGCCGTGCCCGCGGCTCCGGCACGGCCGCCGGGTAGGCCTCGACCGTGCACGGCGGGCGGCGGGTCGGCGACGCCCAGTCCCGGCCGGCCGGGCGGCAGCTCGACCCGGGCGAGCGCGTGGGCCCGGCCGCCGTGGGACGTCCATTACGTCACCCATTACTCGAGACGGCGGCACGCCTCCTCGGCTTCCTTTGATTGTGGCGAAGTGCCGCGGCAGGGGCATAATGACGGACGAAAAGCCGGCGGGGACAAACAAATGCACCGGGACCGGAGCATGATGCCGCCTTGATATGTTTGCCCAAAGTGGTCCAATTAGCTAAGTGTGGAATGAAAGCATTCTGAGCAGTCGCACGGAGAAACGGCCGGCTGGCACTTGGTTAACGAGGTTCGTGGCCTTTTGGCGGCGCTGGCCGGACAGTCCGGTGCCAATGTTACGGTCCGTGCTGTAGATACCGACGCGTTTATTGTCACCTCGCCTCGCTTCGACTGTCTGGTGGCGTTGTTGTCATGCGTCTGCACTGCCAAGCAGCGTGGCAGCAGGCCCTGTCACGTGTACCTGCCATCTTGCTGCGTTCCGTTTCATCTCTTGGCTACTCAGTATTCTGTGTGACTGTTTTTCGGTTTGGTAAGGTAGGGAGCTGGAAAACAGGTTTTCATAACAAAAAATGTGAGGAGTATTTCGCTCGTATATCCTCGTCATGGTGTCAAGTAAATTGTCCTGTGTTTACAGTAACCCTAATGTTCTTGGACAATGAACCTCTGGCTTGCCGGTTGATCACATACCAGGTCATAATGCCTTCAGACACTGAACCACGGACATGGTGTTTAGGCGCTCTTCCGTGTGCCTTGGGGTATTGCTTGAAGAAAGCCCATGAAGGGTGTCGCAAATGGTTAAGTCCGAGGAAAGACATGCCAAACATCAGACGAGATCAGTTATAGTGATTGGTTAACTTCTCACCACAGTGATTTGGCTTCCTGTATTGTATGTGCCTCCAGAAAACTGCAGGCTGTGTATACCAATGGCCAAATATTATCTCTGGTGTTCTCGTAAAAATCTTCACCACATATACATATATGTGGTGCAGATTTTACATACAGGTGCACGTACATATATATCGGGTCTAAGATCAGGTTACGACGTAATCCCATTTGTCGACCCAAGCTAGCATCGACCACACCGGCCATCCACCATTTACCGACAATATTTTGCCCTGACCGTCTCAGATCCAGTGGGCGATTTTTTCTGCGCTAGTCAAAGCTGTTTACCATCAGTTGCCCTCAACGGCGGAAATTTGGAGATCGCCGTGATTGCTTTGTTCGGATCTGCGTTGCGTGGATCACGAAGAGTCTACTGCATTAGCTCATTCTTACTCGTCGGTAATGGCTGTGGGAAAGCCAAAAGACAAGTCGTTCGATTTCCTTTTTCCAAAGCAGTGGGCTGCATTGAGCAGACACGTGCTTATGAATGCAGACTGCCGAATGCTCCCATGAAATGAAGTCGATGAGGTGCGACTTGTAGCGCCGATGCATTAGTAACGGCGGTGGTGCATTGTGCAAAGTCACATCGAAACCTAACAGGTTTCTAGTTGCTCCAGTTGCTTTAGCTGCTTTAGTTGCTTTAGTTTTGTTTCCGAATGGCATACGAAAACATTGAGAGTCATTTTCAACTTTCTTATACCTATGTAATAAGAATCGTTCACGAAGTTCGTTTTAGATCTGGCCACAGGAGCCGTCAGACAGTTTATTTCCCCGAGACCTCGTTTTAATAAGCTTCGCTCATTCAGTGCAACGTATAATTCTCGCCATGTTATTCCCGCTGAGAACCAATCTCCCGGCAGCTTAATAAACATGAACCTGTCAGGGTAACATAGCCTGCCCCAGTTCCTGTTGACACCCGCTGCAATTGCCTGCCACCACGTAAACAGGAAGATACGGCCTGGAGAACATCAGCGGTGAGATCCTCTAACCTGTTTACGACCAGTTCGCGCCTGCCAATCCTCTCCGCAACCAACCACCGCCGGAAGCCGGAAACGCCACTCTGCCAGCGATCGGAGGCGGGTGAGATCCGCGGTGTGTCCGTCTATTGACCCCTTCATAGCGGGCTGGAGGGGCCGGTCGCCGGGCACGCCGCGGCCGGATCGCCGCCGACGTGCCGGCGCACAACAACAGCGCCAGGTCGATACGCGGCACGTGCACCAATTCGTGATTCCCCCCGTCGTCCGTCCCTGGGGCCACCGGACGCCGCCCACCTGGGTCGCCGTCCCGCGCTCCCCGCCCCAGGCGGCGCAGGATAATTAGCGAGTACGTCCAGGCCTGCAGGTACGGCTGCCCGGCGCGGCGCGTGGCTTCCTTTCCGCGAACGGGTGGTGTGGTCGTTACGTCGCGGTATGGGATTTCCTTTCGGCGAAGGCGTGGTCAATACGACCGGAATAGTGATCGAAGATGGAATCAGCGTTTGCATCGGAATCTCTCTCCGCTGGCTTTGCGGTAATGGATTGAAACGAGCTCGCGTCGTACGCGTCGGCAACTGGTTCTCACGACAGCTCTCTCCACACAAGCCGCAGAATTAGACGACGCTTCAAAATACGTTCAGAGATTGTTCCATTAAATTGCTAAAATTGGCCGTTCTGTCGCTGCAATGGTCCCCACTCCTTACGTGGCAATATGCGACATCAGCTACCAAAATTTCTCAACCAAAAGCACCCTCCACAATAATAGGCACGTGTGCAGCGACTGGAGGTCTGCTCGCACTCCAGAAAAATCCGCCAGCTTGCCCGAGCATGCTTCACGACACGTCGCAGACACGGCTCCGATAAAGAATGGCGCAATGTCTCCATCGTGTCCGGGCCATTTTAAAACAGCGGCCATGTCTCCGTTGCCAGGCTGGGCTAGCGGAAACACTTTGTCGCACCTCACCAAAACATTGCGCCTGCACCTTGTTTGGGAATGTTGGGCAGTTCCTTTTGTCAGTCTTTTATAAGCTCTCCTTTTTTCTCAATAGCACCATTGCTAGGCAAGCGACATTCAATTTAACATCATAAGCATGACAGTATTACATTGCCATGCCTAAGTGTGCTTCGATCAATTTACAATATGAGTGACCTGCCGGTGACTCGACGCAGCAAGCGCCATTTGGAAGCTCGACTTCCTATCCGCCTCAACGACAACGTCGGTACCGACCCTGTATGGTATGGACGTCGGAACCCAGCCGCACCAAGCGAAACCTGACCCGAACGACGGAGCCCTGCGACGGAATAGATTTGCTGCCAGTGGTGAGTTATTGGCGGCAGTCACTCCGTCGCGGACAATATCTCAGCGGCTTTAACAGCCCCTGATAGTGGAGCGCACGGGCAAGACATCGTAGAGATGCCACGCTTCACCTTTCACGACCGGCCGGACCATTCATCATGATCGATCAAGCGTGAGAGGCGGCATCGATTTCGAGCTGCCCGGTGACTGCCGTGAGCCCGACACGCACCCGAAGCCGAGACGTGGCTGACAGCCAAACAAGCGCCTGCCTATGATACGAAGCGAAGGCCTGTCACGCCGCAGAATTGGATCAGCCGCGCGACATGGACCACGACAGCATGATTAGTGTTGCTCGGCCGGAGTAGCTACGCTGCCAGCACCCTAGTTACGCTTGGCTTGAACATACGCGGCAAAATACAAAGTCCGGAACTTTTTTACGCGTTACGCCAGGAGCGGTTATCGGGTATATGTTCCAAGGGGACTTCTGGAAAATATCGTCCCAGAGCTATCTCTTTCCAATTTCCTGAAAGTAGGTTACCAACCTTTCACCCGATCTTATTTTCGCCGGGAGGCGGAACCATGAAACGTCCCAGGTCACTGAGAACGAAGTCACATGGTTCTTCAGCGGCGTATGATCAGCATTTCACGCCGGGAAATGGAAAGTGTACATTAAATTTGGTGTCACGCGATCGTGGAATTTTGATCAGCGCTGCCGGACATCTCATCGCGTATGAGCCTCAATTCGTTTGAGCCAATGTTCTAAAAAAAAAAACACTTGAGCCCCGGCTCAAGTGCTTTGAAGGCTTAAATATCACTTACTGCTTGTCATTTACGAGACGAGCGTTAAAATGGGACAATATTTCGATTACAAGATGAAGCCTCTTGCTCAACCACAGCAACAGCTGCAATAACAACAACAACGAAACACCGGTCGTGAGCCTTGCGTCTCAATTATTAGCTGTTACAAGGATAACTCGACGTTTACGCTTCAGAACCATTGTTTAAAAGTGATATAAATCTCCGATCTTTTTAATGATATTCTTTGGGCGTGAGAATCACTTTTTTATCCCCAGCGGTTATCCCTGGCCCACCTTGACCTTGACCTTTACCGTACCTTAGTGGCCCGGTGTCGCCAAGTCAGCACTGGCGTCCTCGCGACGTCGCCACCGGAGGCCGACACGTGGGGCCGCGGGCCGGCGCTAAGCCCGGCCAATTAGCCGTCGTCGGCCCCTGCAGGTCCCGCGGGCGTCGTCGGCGATATCTCAGCTCCGCGGGTCGGGCGAGGTCGCGGGCACTGGTCTGGATGACCGCGGACACGGGGCCGGGGCCGGTCGCACCACGATCACGATCAGATCACGCCGAGGACGGGTTTCGAGCGAGGCAGGATTAGGCTGGACTTCAGGCCGGAGATGATCTTTGATACTGTGGGGAGTTAAATTGAAAATGGAAGAAACTGTGAGGGTTAAGGCGGCTTCCAGTTTTCTTGTAAATGGAAATGGCATATACAGTAACAATTTTCAGGACGTTTGATGCTGTTTGTTTGGTTTTATTCAAGTACTGCCTGTCTGTCCTGGTGTGCTGCTGACTATCTGCACTGTAAACATGTCACTTCCCGTAACTTAATTTTTGGGCGTATGGTTCACAATTATAGCTCAAAGACGATGGAATGCTCCAGGCAATTGTTTCATCTCATGCACCGATTTCTGGAGAAGATTTGCTAGAAACTGGGTTTTATTCAATAAATAAAGAAAGGAAAATGAGACAGATCATGTATCATACATAACACATAAAAATAAAGGAAAACAAGTGTTTTCCGTAAACATTCAGGGCTGAAAAATCATGCCGAGTTTAAAACCCGAATGGAGGCCGCATGGTCATGGCGTCATCCAGCCAACAGTAGGCTCCGCCCACTGTTGGAGGTAAGCCGGCCGCGCATCAGGTCATTCCCGTCAGCGCCGTCGCACAGGGAGGGTGGCGGCCCATTGCGTGCCCGAAGACCCATATCGTAGAATGAGCTGAGCGTGGAGCCAGACCACAACATTCCTAGTCAAAGATAAGTCATAAAAGCTTGCAGTCAATAGGAGGGTAGGCTTTGAAATATCTCTGCAGGTATCACGTAAAATGTAGCTACGATGCCTTAAGACTACGAGGCTACGTCATGTTACCATGGCCAGGGATGACTAGACTGCCTTATGATCTAATTTGTTTTTACCATTAAAGTGACACTAATCAGAGCTTCTGCTTCACCTGTTGGACAGATAACCCTAGAAAAGTTGTGTCATTGAGGATTCAGCACTGGTGATTCAGCATCACTTATTGATTTCAGGCTTGTATCACGTGATACAAGCGTTTATACTCGCGCAAAGTTCCGATCTGCGACATCCGTTATTTTCCTTATGTTTGCTTGACTTTACACGCGCACTGGAAGAGGGGTCTTTTTGTGCCCCCCCCCCCCTCTTTTTCTTGGATATCTCGAGAACGGATCGGAGTTGGTTGCTGCTACTTTGTGATTTGTGGCAACTGAATAACTCGTCGAATGACGGAGAAAAATTGAAAATCAGCGGGAAATTTTTGAAGTTTCAAGCATTTGAAGTCAGGCAAACATAACGAAAACGACGGTTGTAGCGGACAAATGGGAACTTTGTGAAGGAACCAGCGCTCTGCCTAAGATTACCGTTCGAAAACAATCACGCGACGTCATTTGGGTACAAGTGATGGATATACCAAGACCAAAGTCAGGGCCAGTAAGGGTCAAGGGCATCAAAGGTCAAGGTTAAACAGTTTGTGGCCTGATCCAGATTTGCTTTGCGACATGTCAGCTTGTATGAAATATGCATTCAAAAGCCCCAATAAAAACACATATGCGCACACTGATACACCTACATATCCCATGGTCAGCGAAGGTCAAGGTATTTTAAGGTCAAGGTCAAATATTTTGTGACCTGGCCCAGATTTGCTTTTCGACATGTCGATTTGTATGAAATATGCATTCAAAGACCCTAATAAAAACGCATTTGCGCACATGGATACGCTTACATATACACCAGGGCTATTTCAGGTCAAAGTCACCAAAGGTCAAGGACAGCTATTTTTGACTTGGTCCAGATTTGCTTTGCAATATGTTGGTTTGTATGAAATATGCATTCAAAGACCCCTCTAAAAGACGTCTGGCACATTGGTACTCACATGTATATACATCTATACATATACATACATATATAATTATAAACGCCGGGCGTGACCAAATGTATCGATGTTGGCTACCTTCACCGAAAAGGCGCCAAAAGATACGTGTTGCGCCCTAATTTACACTCAAGCTGCCCCGTGTTGCTCGAAATCTGATCTGAAGATGATGAAAAAATGGCGCCATAGGTCAATGACCTGACATGACCTCGACCCGAAATCCTCAGTCAGGGCGCCAGATGAATGGAAGTTGTCTTTTGTTGTTGTTTTGTTGCCAGATGAATGGAAGTTGCCAGATGAAAGAAGTTGTATTCCACATTTTGACACCCAAACAAACACCCTTTTCCCGTTTCGGTCGGAAAGTTGTACGAATCGGCCTGTACGGGCCGAGAAGTGTCCAAAATTGACCTTTTCGACCCCATTTTACCTTGAAGATATTGACCTAGGGTCATGAAAATTGCGCATAATGTACATCGTTATAGTCCAACCAGGTCCACAAAATTCCATGTTTCTAGCTCTTTCCGTTGTCGAGATCGGAGGGGGTCGCTTTTTGACACCCCCTTCCAGTGCGCGTTAGCACAGAACCCCCTTCCACTGCGCGTGTTCAAAGCTATGTTCAACATTGGCACGTGTTTCGATTTGATGCAGTGATCTGTAGCCTGTAGTCTTGAGCTTGCATTCGTATTTTTACTCATTTTGTATCTGTCTTGTAACTGAACAGTTCAACAGAAAAACGTCACATGAATATTGCTATGAACGCAGCTGTATCGTGGCCAATCATCAGACCGGAACGAGATGCAGGCTTCTCCTCCATAGACGATCAGGAGCCAGAATGCTGCTAGTTCGTCTCAGTAGCTGTTTCTTTTTCCTCTTTTTTCCAGGCCAGTATTACAAGCCGTGGCATCTAGAATGTCAGTGCTGTCTGACACGACATTTGATGCGAAGTTTCCTTTAAGTACGTCGTTATTCAAAAAGACTCAAGGAACTGCCGAGATGTCAACCACAGTGGGATTTACACATACGCTTACCTGTCGGCGAACCCATACGTCCCGTCCTCTGGTACCCAAACGATCCGTTCGGGTCTCATCAGCCCGGCTAGCAGCGCCACCTCTGGCACGACGTGACGGAAGGCTGCTAGTAACCTCTACCAGGGCTTTTCCAGCGGCTTTAATTCTGAAAACATCGGGCTCCATGGGAAGTGCTCTTTGTTGCTGTCTGATCGTGGCCGAATCGTTTCCGGAATGCGGCGCTTGAGATGAAACGACCATCTGAAAGACGCCGCGACAGTAATTGTCGTAGACGATAAACGCAAGGAAAAGGGATGAAAAGACTGACCTCTGTGCAGTGCAGGCTGCATCAAAAAAGTAAATCATGAAGGAGCAAAACTTTCAAAGGTTTTTGTATTTCGGCAAAGGTGCGAGGACTCCGCAGTTTGGAGGGTGGGGTCACGGGAGAGGGGGCGAAGAAACATTTTAATTCATTTCTTTTCAGTGAACGCTCAAAAAGTCAGTGTTAAGTTTCGAAAAAAACTGGGGGGCAGCTGCCTCCTGTCCCCACTCTCCACACCCTTGGCTTTGGGCCATCCTCAGGTGTTAGGGGAAGAGTGAGAAAGGGAGGGCAAGTTCGAGTAACGGCCGGTTGTTTTGAAGACTGGTGCGCTTTGGAAGTGCTTAAGTCGTTCTCTGTTAGGAGGCCGTGGGTCGCTATTCATTAAGAGCCCTCTGGTGAACCTGTTTGGTACTATCATTGCAGCAGGGGTCTGGATATGTCTGTGCGTGAAGTCCTCGCGTGTGGTCTCCGATTACGACTTACGAGTAGATGGATTCTGCCAGATTCTGGTCAGGGTCGTCTTCACAAGTTTTTATGATGTCTGAGATCCGCAAGTCTGAGATTCTGAATTTTTCGGAGTTGACATCATTATCAGGGTGTCAGGTCTTCATATGGCCTCCTAGAGGCGTGTCCCAGACATGGTGCCGGACGTCCCGTACTTGTTCGTTGTACTTTTGTCGAACTGTTGTATTGTCTTGTTACTCCTTTGTAGTTGTTGCGTTTCCGATCTCATTCGCATTAGAAGTGATTTGGTATGTTATGTTTTGGGTGCGGCATATGCCTCCTAGACCAATAATGCTTTTTCTTCGTCTGTTTTTTCCTTATCGTCCATCATCTACGAGCAACTAGGGCTTATTTGATCGTAACAGTTCAAATAACCAAGTACAGCAATACCCTACATTCAAAGCAACCTTCCGGCAATTACAGATGTTTGATGATGATATAGATGATGATATAATGGTGCCTCTTGTGCTTTAGTTTTGACTGATTTCCTTGTTGCTGGCATTTGCCATGTTGTGCTGACGACCCAATATCCTTGTGCTGTGACGTTTCCCGGATGCTAGTAAATATGTAACTAAATAGAAGTAATAGGCACTACTTCTGTACAACAGAAATGTTGACGTAAATCAGGAAATGAAGCACGATGTCATCATATTAGTATTATTCGCCTTTCGCAAGCGTGAGTCGGATGAAGATTAAAAATCTTGTAGTTCTTTCCTCATTGAGACACTTTCGATTTTGCAGTCTTTGTTCACAATACGCCTGCACTTGCTTACGCTCCATTTTTTACCGCCGTTCTTAGATGATAGCCGTACGATTTTAATGCTATACAGGGTTTCCTGACTTTTGGTGGAAACTCTGGTGAGCTCGTCACGCCACAATAAACAGTCGTTCATACCAGCGGCTGCACCACAGGTTTTCGACTGTCGGGTACTACCAAGCGCGCAGCCCGAACGACGTCTTGAAAGAAGACTCCCTCCCCCAATTGGCTTTTTGTCCGGATCTGGGCCGCTTTGTTTTATTACTTATGGTATTGCAATGAAAGACTTCTCGCTTATGTTTACGATGTAATATTTCACCTCACAAGTCACAATTGTTGTGGGGTACTTGGTATACGCAATACCCTGCAATCAAATGACTGTGGGGTGCTGGTACCCCATGTATCCCACGGCGCCGCCGCCCATGCTTCACATACGTCAGGGCGAGAGCGTCAGCTTCCCGTCGGAGTGTTCTGTCTCTTCTCGTCGGCCAGCAGGCGTGACTGCCGGTACAGCCTCAGGCATAGGCGGATCCGGGGGGGGATCCGCCGCATCGAGGCAAAAATGTCAAAACAAAGTGGCCGAAAACCAGGAAGAAGTTAACATTTTAGGGCAGGCTGGATGCACGAATAAACCTTTGCCCCCTCCCCTTACCACTTGGTCTGTATCCGCCCTCCGCCTCCGACGGCGCGACCCGACACCGCCCGAGGGCAATTACTCGCCTGCTGCGCCGAGCGACGCCTCCGGCGGTGTTCGTCCCACGTGCCGCCAGCGATGGCCTGCGGCAATTGCCCGTCCGTCGGACGGCCTCCGCCTGCTCCAGCCGGGAGGGGGGAGGAGGGGGGAGTCGAGGACGCGAGGCTGCCTAGCTCGATCGTTCAGGACTAATGTTTGGGTGACGGCGCCGGTGGACTTTGTTGGTGGCGTCGGTCCTAATCAACGGCCGGTCCTATGCCGCACAAAAATCGGTGATTTTCCTTTGCAATTTTTCTTCGAAGGAGGATCACCGTGGCTCAGGACCACGGGAACTCACCCAATCACAGAAGTCAGCAGCAGAATGTGAACTCAGCCCAATGGCGAAAACAAAGCAATACGGCTTGCACACTGCTAACGGTATGCAGGACGGCAAACTAAACGGCACTGTGCGGCTTTATTCGAATATACATTTAGCATTTATCTAGAAAATACCTTTAATTTGCGTTCGCAATGATTGACATACATTCTCCAAAACGGGGAGTTGCTACCACACGCACTGACACGTTTACACAAAACTGCCTTTTTGCGGTGAGAAAACCGGTCATGTCACGCTCAGCAGACGTTAATCCTCGTCTCCACATGCAAAATGTTTGCCCAGAATTCACAGCCGTATACTCAGTTTCAGCATGATCGTACCTTCACTCGCGGAAAGTATCCTCGAAACCCTGAAAGTGGGAAACAAACTCCGAAGCCTCATATCCAGTTAATTTGTTTTTAACCGACCCCAGCATCACTGAAAATGCAGAATACATCCATGCGACAGCCCACTGTTGGTTACAAAAACACATGTCGTGTAAGAAAATGTGGTAAATAAATAGCTCCGCCATTTTTATTACCCTTTCCGCCGTCCCCAATTTCAGCTTCCGAGCACTTGTCTGGGACGCCGCCGTTCGAATGTTGAAGTTTTCTCCACAAAAACCGTGGCTTTCAAATACTACACCATAAGGAACTAGTTCAAACTTAAAACTGAGTCCGCAGCGAAACCCCACAAAACGGCACAACTTTACGTTGATTTATATTTGAAGGCGGTCGGCAGCGATCGTTCCACGCTGCACCATTCATTACCAATAAATTATTCGGCCTCGAATCACGCGTATGGAGTAAAACATAACCTCCGTCAGAAGAAGCACACTGAACCACACGGCGCGGACGAAAATCGCACACTCGGCGCCGCCTTCGACCTTATCTGTCCACCGAGCCAACGTCTCGTCCGCGCATCGCGGAGCACGCCACGGTTTCGCGAGCACGAGCACCGTCACCCTGCGCGATCCCTCGGCCGCGGCCGTGTGACGATATCGGGCTCGGCCATCGATTAGCTGCCGATACTCCTCTGCGGCCGCGTTCGGCGAGTCCCAGACGGAGCGGCCGTGTGACCGCGGCCGCAGCACCGACCGGGTGGCTGTGAGACCAACAGCCTGCAGGACAGACTCGTGCGCGCAGCGCGTCCTTATTGGTGCGCAGTGCTGACTGAGTATAATTAGCATCCCAAAGGCCTGACTTGGATGAGCACTTGATGTCTGGATGACTTGGATGTCTGTATTTGCCTGTAGCATTGACTGGATGTGCGACCAACAGCTTTCAGTTTCGACTGTCCTGAGCAGTGTGAGCGTATGTTTTACGCAGTACTTGGAAACTCATTGCGAAGGGCATGAGTGATCCCTTGTTTTAGCCTTACATTTGGTATCTACACGTAAATGCGGACCGCTGCCTGTCTTTGCAAAAATGAACGCCGTTTACCACATTTGCCGCGTTCTGAAATCCTGAGTAAGCCCCTGGTGATGGCTGGGTTCATCAACATTCAGATAAGGTTCTGTGCATGTACCTCTGTAGACGGCCCAGAATAATGTTCATTCCCTACGCCCAATGGCTTAGTATTTTTCGTACTTGTACACAGGCTAGACCGGTGCTTTTCCTACCGCAGGGTCGCCCATAAATTTCGCAATCTCTTCCCCCGTACGAACGAAGGTTCAACGATGGCCGATGAATGGCGTGTATGCCGTTCCTGACGCAGGCATTATTGGCGAGATGCACCTGTAAGCAGGCCCATGCACTCGCGCAGCTGTGACGCTGCTCTGGTGAGAATCGAACGGACTGACATGACGCTCGTGACGTCACGGTGACGCGACGCACCTGCCGCGGTGGGAAGCGGCCCTGCTCTTCCACGAACAGGGCGCCAGGGTGGCTATAACTGTGATTAGGTCGATCGCGGGCGGCGACGCCTGTTTCGAAAGCGCCGGCTAAGGTCAGACAGTCCAAGCCTGTTTTGACAGTGAAAACGCGAGCCAGCTTTAGCGCGGGACGATCCCGCAGCGGCCAGTTCCTGATGAGACAGCTCGGTACCGCTGCAAGTCCGCGGGCGCGCGGACGTGTCGCAACGCTCCCGCCAACGCGAGAGCCGCAACGTCTGCAAGTCAACAACGTCCGCAACGTCGGCAACGTCGCAAGATCCAACCTTACGGCGCCCAGCACCCTAACGCCCACTCCACGCCGCACCCCATTTTCACCCGTTCCGCGGGAAATGGGGCGACGAGGCAGCGCCGGTCGAAGGCTGACCCGGAACAAATGGCGGCCATCACGCAAGCCCGGCCGGGCCCTGTAGACACGGAGCGGCGGCGGCTCCGAGCGGCGGGCCGTGTCGTCTGCCGGGCCTGGCCTGGGCACAGCTGGCCGGAGCTGCGGGAGCTGGGCTGGAGCGAGCTGGGAGCTCGCGTTGAGAGCCTTGACTTCGTTACGCGACGGGAAAGCAGCAGGACCATCGAGGGGTGAAACTCATTGTTGACAGGGCGATGGACTTCTGCACGTTGCTGGGGGCTTCGGACGTCGCGTGACAGGAACGATTAGTGTCCAAATGATTCCGTGGAATCGGGTTTCTGTGCCATGAGAAATGTCGGTGGGAGCTAATGACGGTGCGCCGCACAAACCACAATAGTTTAATTGTAGCGTTCAGTTTCCGTTGTTTGTACCAATTTGTTTTTCTTCTGTTTACTTTTATCGTGGGTGGATGAGTTCATCAGTCCTGCTCAGAGAAGTCTGCTCATGACTTCACCATAGGGTACTTCAGTCTCAAAGAACGGTCTGCTATTCATAACTATATTACCCGTTATTGGCTAATTAATTTCGCGTTGCATGCAAACTTTCCGGTCAGGCTAATGAAATGAAACTTTGGAAACTATTTGTAGGGTGTCAGCTGCACCCCTGGAACCAAAAATAGAAATGAAAAGCTGGAACCTGAAGCTTTACGGGAAAATGAGCCCTGCAACATTCTTTCTTTTCTTGAAAACGTTGCGTGGATCACCGTATCTGAGTTATACTACTGGAGCCAAAAATAACGTAGTGTATCGTGCTCGAGGGAAGGCAGCATTGCGACACTTTTCATTGTGGTGTGGTTTGGCATCTCTTCGGCATGAGGTTTATTCATAGAAGCGTGCGTCTGTTTAAGTTTAAGACCGGAGTCTAAGGTATCTGATGTTTTTGGTAGTGACGAGAGATGCTGATAATAATCACCAGTGCGCGATTATTTGTGCCATGCGTCCCAAATAACGCATTTTGCAAAACGATGTGTATAAGTATATTTACCTGTGGCTTTGTACTTGAATGTGACATTCCCTTAAGAAACAGGATGTTTATGAATTCATTCCGACAGTTTACTGGAATTTCTCCTCACTATAAAAACATCATTTATGCTATGAGCAGATGTTTTTGTTTTCAAACATATTTTTTGCACGTCCTTGATAAGGCATAGGTGCCCTTTTAGGTAATCAAGCCGTTTGAAAGGAATATATTCGCAGGATGATCACAATTATCCATGGCGATTCAGAAATGGTATACAATACACAAATTTAACAAATGGTTACCGAAATGCTGATGGTACGTAAAATGTGCAGTTGTCTTCGTACAATATCGGCGCCTGCCATACATTTCGTTTGCTCTCGAAATGTTAAAATGTGACAGCATTCAATCAGCAATGGTTCCGGATGGTTTTCAGAGCGTGGAGTAAAAGTGATTTCAGCGTTTTCCCATGCAATGCCACATGGCTTAAGCTAACTCTTCCCAGCATTAGGACCAACTGTCTCCACTGTTTGATCCCACCCGGAGCTGCTTTAGCCCTCGCCGTACGGGAGGCATTTTCACTCGCACCTTCAACGACTGGGGGGAGGGGACAGGAAGCCTCCTCGCCATTTGGCTCCTAGATGAACTAGCTCCGCGGGATAACGGGACAAAAAAGCAATCGATAGCTGTATGCCCAAGGAATCAAACAGTTCCCCGTTCTGACCCCGTCAAGTCAACCACTGACCTTCCAGATCAGGTCAGTCTTTATGTCTGGGAACTGTAAGTCGATTTTGCAGAGTCAAAAGCGGCACGTTTGCGGCCAAATAGGCCTGAAATCGTCTCCTTAACCAAGAATTGGTGTAGGAGCGTTCTAAAGTCAAAAAGGTCATTTTAGGTCGTTAACCTCGTTTGACCTTGAAAACGCCATCGACCCATGTAAAGTGACCTGTTCGCAATTGCCATTCTGAACCGATTTCATGCCCGCCATCTGTTGTTTATGCATACCTATTGCCCTAAAACAGTAAAGAAATGACATTTGGTGCAAAAATCGCTCTGCATGCCTTCAGTAATGCCGTCATAGCTCGATGATCTGAAACTACCTGGGGTCACTCTTTTTCCAGAACATGTGCTATGAAACTTTCGTCAGCTATGTCAAAGTTCACAGCGCTGTCGTGCACGGTATGGCCATGGTGCCGGAAGCACTTCTTGTATCCATCCCCTTGTCCGGCGAGGGCTACCTATCAAGCCAAAGTGGGGCATTTCGCGCCTGGTCCTTAGTGGTACATCGGCTTCGATAGCGTTTCCAGCCACTGTACCTATCGAAGAACTTGCCTCTGCACGTGCTTTTATGTGCTCTACAAACTGCTTACTGCATTCTTCGTACTGTTGCGCATGTGACATTTGATACCAAAGGTAAATGTTGGATTTATGGTCTTTGGGCAGGTCCCTGTCCGTTTTTCATTTCCTTTCATTTAATATAAGGCGTCGCAGCTTTTGCTTGCCGCCAGCAGCGGGCTGGCTTTCTCGATCCTCGACAACCTGCCCCAGGAAAACCAGAGACTTATCAACGGTGTTTTGACTGCCATTTCCAGGAACAATCCGGCGCGACCACAAAGAGCGAGCAGGGTTTTATGGAAGCGGAGGAGAATTCGTTTCCTTTCGGCGGCGGACCGGCTCTAAGCGACTTGGCCAGAAATCGAATGTCGCGTGTCCTCGAGGCAGCGACAAAACCTGGCGTGCGCGTCAATAAAATTTATTACGTTTCTGACGGCGCCAAGACCCGTCGCGTGACAGCTCGTCACGGGAAACTAAGTGACAATGGCGTTTCAGTCGAAGTGCCGCTGTAAAAGGAGCGCAGACGTGGTGTATAGAGGAGGCATGGGTGTTTCAGCGACGCCGCACTATGTTTCATGCCTCGCGAATAAAACGAAATAGATATGGCCCGTCACGCTCGTCAGAGTAGGTACTGATCATCAGCAGATCATGCTGTGCGACATTAAATGGCCATAAAATGACATAATACACGTTGAAGAAGTACGCGATATTTCCGCGTTAATCTGCGTCGAAGAGCAGCGCGTGCTAATCATATCAGCATGGTGACGCGTGTAAATCGATGAGATGATGACAGACTGATTAGCTATGGCCGGCAAATATGTCTACTGAGCCACTAACCATCATCGCAACGACGCCACTACCCGTCGCAGTTTCCTACAATTATCTCCGCACAGCACTGGACCAGAGGTTGCGTTGTTACCAAGAGCTTTAAGGGGAAAGGGGAAACAAGAGTTTGACGATTAAAGTGTTATTTTACTTTATGTATGTTTGTTAACCGTCCTAATGTTAAGAGGTGTAGCCAGACGCCCAATGAATTTCGTGAATCTTTTTGTTACAGGCACCATTAACGTTGTAGCCATGCAGCTTAGCATTTAATTGATATGGCCGTAGGCAGCATTCTTAGCAGAACTTTGAATTTTGCCGAGCCCATCTCACGTTTCCATAGCACTCTGGCAACTTCAGTCAAGCTTCGTCAGCATTGAAAATGATGCAAAGCTTTTACACTTGATGATTTTTGCAGTCTTCTGAAATCTGCTTTCAAGCTTTTAATGGAACTCCCGTGGCAACTGGCCATAGTTTGTACTCGAATAGCTAGTTCAGCAGTTATTGTGGCCAGAAATTGGAACTGTTGTGCCACTTGAGTCGAAGAGTGCACATGACCGCGGAAAAGTCTGGAACGTGGAAAGTGTGGCGCACGTGGAGTAAAAGTTCTGTTTAAACACGGCACATTTTCAGATATTTGGGTATTGAAAAGTGCAAGCCATTACGTCAGACAGTTTGGCGGAAAATGAGTAACTGATTGCTTCGCTACTCAACAAACATCTTTTTAAATAAAACGATGGGTCATTGGTATGCTAGGCGTTATATATATGAACTGCGGTTAAAGATAGGTGAGATTTGCCACGTAGACATGCACGTAAATAACAGCCTTTAACCCGTCCCCGACTGGGGGGGGTGGTTGACTGCCCCCCTGAGGTTTTTCTGAAATGCGAGAGAACAAATAAACATAGAGTCACGAAACTTTGTCTACCTTTTGCTTCATCAATTTTACATCTGGTGCCAAATTTTGACCTCAGATCAGGTCAGGTGCCTGACCTAGGTCAGATCAAACAGATCTATGTCCAAAAAAGTTTAGCGCCTTCTAACTTTTTCGCAAAACAAGATATCTCAATAATACTTTCAGGGATTAGTGAACGTGTCACATGCAACAAATCTGTTATCTCAGATTTTTCGGAATTTTCCGGGTCATTGACCTAAGGTCAAGCCCATTTTCCACACATGTCGTTTTCTTCGGAAATTGACGGAATATTTCATAACATTTTTAGTGTGGAGTCAAGCAGACATCTAGTTACCGTCGTTGAGCAAGGTATCAATGACTTCCAGCCATTGACCTGAGGTCAGGTTACGAATAACTGTAGTGAACCAAAATGTACCACCGTCAAAATCATCGATGAATTACTCAGAATGGGTAGAAAATGGTAGAACTAGCTTGCACAGACGTAAGTAATACCAGGAACCTCAAAAAGTTTAAAAAGTAGCATATTTTGGAAATAAACAGGCTCTCGCGAATAAAGCTCCGCCAATTTTATAGATTGGTAACTAATGAATTTTACCTAAAACAAACCTTATTCCCGGCAGGGGGGCGGAATCCGCCCTCCCCTCGGGTTTTTTGCTTGCCAATTCCAGGCTTTTTGATGCAGCTTCACGAAACTTGGTGACGTTTCAAAGCTATTTTTTCTAAGCGCCGTGACAAAATTTCAAAATTCTATTTTGCTCAGGGGCGGAGCCAGTCAACGTTTTTGGGAGGCACCTCAGACCATTTTTGGCCATGTTCAGGGTAAAAGGAAAATGCCTGCAAAAAGCAGAGTTTCTAAGATAAAACTTAAAACTTTATATGGAAGTATAGCTAAATAGTTGGGCAATGTGCAGATGTGATTTTGTTCATCTGAGGTCACTTTACAAGGTGCCCTCTACCTGTGTACTAAGTTTCAGGTTGATATCAGGTCGGGTCACGGAGCTATGACCTAAAATGTCAGTGGGCGTACCTCATGTCGCAGTAGACATAAAATGAAATTTTTGAAATAGAGGGAATCCAAATGATTAAAAACATTTACAGATAATATTCAATGCACACGACATCATTCCAGGTGACCCCAAGGTCACTGGAGGTCATTTAAGGTGAAAGGTCACAAGTTGATCTGAAGAACGTGTGACCATGACAGTTCCCCTTTTTCGTGTCCCTGGCACCGCCTATGCTAACATTATACAAACATTGTAATGCGGTTTGTACTTATTTAGCATAACATGACTAGCAGAAGCCAAAAAAGTGTTTTTGCCTCTTATGTTCATTCATTTGTTAGAAAACTAATCCTTCTATTTTTGAAACCCTGTAAACGCCTATGAATTTTCTCAAAATTTCAGATTTGTGTACCTATGGTAAAAGCCCTATTCATAATCTCTCGATTCATGCAAGTTTCATTGAAATCGGTCAATAAACAACGGAGTTATAAGAAGTCCAAAAGTACCCCCCATTTTGACATTTTTGCCCCCCTGTATCCACACCTTTCAGAATTTTGGAAGTTCTTTTTTGTAAAAATGTAGTTCACGTGACGGCAAATCGATTGCCGTTTGTTGCGACGAAATCGGAAGAGTAGTTCTCGAGATCTCAGGGGGGGCCGAATCAGCCCCCCTGCCGGGAATCGACCACACCGTCTAGCCTTCCAGGAATAGGGTTAAGCATGAAAAACCATCACAAGAACCTCTAAGATCATTAAGATATACATAGACCATCTTTTTTGCGAAAATAAAGGAACGCTAAAATTAGTTCCCGTCAATTGGTTAGTGCATATGGCAGCGGCGCACGGCTAGCAGCTGCCGCGAGAAATGCCGTGTCTTTAACTCAACGTTTCGGCGTATATATTGAACAAATCTGGGAAATTAGGCGTGTATCGGCATCCGCGGACCTTTACTTGTGTGCTGGTGTCTTTACCTATGCGTTTTTAGTCACAGCCCTTGTGATTCAGGCCATTTCTCGGTGTCATGCAGTCGGCTATGAGAAAACATATATATAGGGCGTAAATCGCTTACATATTATCTAAAACTAAAAATGAGACGAGTTTCGAGCTCTACTCGTCACAAGCTTTCCAACGGTTTGCTTATTTTTATCGTGCAACCAACTGTTCATGAGTCAGAGGGGGGCGGCCAACTGCCCCCCCCCAGTCGCCCATGTTCGAAACGGACCGACGGTCGTGCGCGGGTTAACCGAACAATGCCAGCTCGGTGAAAGAGACATTCTCAAATGAGTGGGGCCATCTGCACGGTTCTCTAAGAAGTAGAAGGCATGTCCGAGCGCGAAGCACGAGCACGTGGAGGGAGCAAAGCGGCGGAAAGGTGATGACTTCCGCTACAGTTATAAATGATGGTTAATAACAGGACTGTAATATTTGCTCAGCGCAACGGTAATCCGCAGGCGGGTGGCAGCAGCAGCGATGTTTCATTTCTGTTGCGTGGTTATCCGCAGTTTGATTCCGTCGGGCGCCATTCAATGGAAGTTTAATCCCAAACACACATCAGCTGTTTGACGTTTAATTTTGAAATGATCCCAAGGTTGGAGGCCAAAGTCCTTGTCTGAGCAACCCCCCCCCCGCCACATTTTGCCATCCTGCAAGGAGGCTGAATCATCGATGTCTAAATCGAAACGGATCATCCGGTCTCTTTGTCAGTTAGCAAAGGTTTCTGTTGAATACATTAATAATGCAGCTTCAAATCCTACGACAGTCCCAATCCTACGATAGCACAGCCCGGCAGAGCTCTGCCTTAGCTGTGACCAAAATGACAATGCATTGAACCACACACGAAGGCGGCTGTTTTGCCCGTATAGCAGACTCGACACTGTTCACTCGGCCAGCTTGGTCGTCTAGTCATTAACGACGCACCAAATCCACCGCCGCCCCGGGCACTGCACGACGTAATAGGCCGCCAAGCCCTAATGGTATTAAAACGGGCACGTGGCCTGACGCATGAAAGCACCTCCGTGGTCAGGATTTCTCGGCATCTCCACGCGAGATAATTGCCATCCGCGATCGGGCAAGAACAGTGCAGGGTTGAAATGTGATGCTTTGCGCGAGGTGGAAGCTATTTGACGGGAGTTTGGGTGGTACTGTGCCCCGTAACGCATGGGCTCACTGGGTTATGCGGGTAATTTGGCTCGTAATTCAGCACGCAGAAGCGTTAACGGGCATACCCGCATAGAAATCGCATCGTGAACCGTGCCCAAACGGCTCACAAAAAACTGCTCCAGCTTCCAAACGGTTCGCATAGCTTGCGTGGGTACCAGCTTAACTGCCTCGCCCTTTTGCACCCTTACGGTTTTTGGTTACTGGTTGCAGCTTTCGAAGGATGAAAGAGAACAACAAAAGACTGAGCAGTGAAATTTGCCGCAGCAAGTTCCACCGTAACGAACCCCTCTTGCAAAGAAATGACGAAGTCCAAAGACATGATAACTCGAGCGGCGTCTAACAGCACGCACCCACGAATCGCCTCCAGACCGCACCGTCTCACACACTACAACGACAATCACCATCACCCAGTGGAAAGGAATGCAAGTTCACACTACACCCATTGCAGCCTGATAAAACTTTCCTGTTCTTCAGATTTTAAGAAAACCCCGTACAACATGAACACACGCACAAATGTCAAGGGATATCGCATGCAATATTTTGAATAAGAATTGAGGGGCAAGGCACTGTTACTGCCAACAGTCGACTGTACAGAAAAATAATGAGTACATAAAACACGAAGATGGACGAGACGTTTAAATCGCACTGGCTTCAGCTTCTTGAGCGTCCTCAGTAACACTAATTATCTCTCAAATTCTAGCAGGGCACTCAGCCGAAATCTAGCATTACTGCATCAATCACCCGGTGTGCGTCGTCCATGTTGCCTTGTGACTACACCTGCCTCTGGAAAACGTTTCCGGGGCTTCCCCTGCCCCTACCCCTGTATTCGCCTTCATTTCCGGCCCTGTCTCCCCCGTTTCCACCCGTCTCCGTCCTATTTCCGCCCTTGTCTTCTCCCTGGTTTCCGCTCCTGTCTCCGCCCCTGTTTCCGCTCCTGTCTCCGCCCCTGTTTCTGCCCCTGTATCCGTCCCTGTTTCCGCCCCTGTCTCCGCCGTTTCCGCACCTGTCTTTGCCCCTGTCTCCGTCCCTGCATCCGTCCCTGTTTCCGCTCCTGTCTCCGCCCTGTTCCCGCCCCTGTCTCCCTCCGTCCCTGTCTCCGCAGCTGTCTCCGCCCCTGTCTCCGCCCCTGTTTCCACACATGTCTCCGCACCTGGCTCCCTCCGTCCCTGTTTCCACACCTGTCTCCGTCCCTGTCTCCGCACCTGGCTCCCTCCGTCCCAGTCTCCGCACCTGGCTCCCTCCCTCCCTGTCTCCGCACCTGGCTCCCTCCATCCCTGTCTCCGCACCTGGCTCCCTCCATCCCTGTCTCCGCACCTGGCTCCCTCCGTCCCAGTCTCCGCACCTGGCTCCCTCCGTCCCAGTCTCCGCACCTGGCTCCCTCCGTCCCTGACTCCGCACCTGGCTCCGCCGCTGCGGCAGGTCGCAGTGCGACAGGCAGTCGGCGCTTCCCGCCATATTGATGCTCGGCCGGCCCGGCGCGCCAAATGACTAATTCACCTGACGAAACAACCGTCCGGCGACGCATGCATAATGCACGGTTCACGCGTGGTGCACAGTCCGCCGTCACCGCGCGTGCGCGTGCTGCGGCGGTGAGGGCGGGCCCCGTGTCGCCTGGCAGGGGCGCAGTCAGGATTTTCTGAAGGGAGGAAGGGCAAGGAGCTCAGTGTGAGCTGAAATCATTTAAAATCGCCTGCCGGGAAAACGATGTGCAATGGTTTTCACAAAGATGCGGGACTGGAGGCGGCCCGGGCCCCCGCCGCCCCCCCCCCTTGGCTGCGCCTATGTTGTCTGGCTCCGGTTTGCCCGGTGCGCTGTGTTTGGGAGATAGCTTCCCTGGCGTCTGGCCCTGCTGCGCCTGGGGCCGTCTGTTGGAAGGCAGGCCCTCGGATGTCTGGTGCCGGTGCGTTCGTGACGAAGTGTTTGGTGCGCGGAGAGAGCAGTTGGTTGACTGGGTTCGGATCGTGATGGGGTTATTGCTTGTGGGTGCTTACTCTTTGGGGGAAGATGTCTGAGTTGAAGGTGGAGCGTCAGCGACAACCGTGGACCTGTGCATACAGACGTAATACTGTTAAGAAGAATTTGCTTCTGCGATTGTTGTGTATTCCACACCAACCGTGATCGGTAGCTCAGCGGATATAGTGCTGGTCTCCCCGTCCTGGCAAGATGGGTTCAAGTCGCCCCGGCGCTCGATATTTGGCCCGCGGGTTAGATGGCGACTGGCTAACGTAGGGTCACGCTGCCACACGGTCGTGTCGCACCCTTGGCGACACGTAAAACTTTCGCGACACCATCGGTCATTACCTGGGATTCCGCGATCGGGTGCAGGGGTCGGAGTCTACGCAACGAGCTCTGCTTAGCGCGGACTTCGATCCCCAATATCATCCCATCAAACCACCTGAATGGAATTTATAAAAAAATGCCGATGTGCAACGTTCCGATGTAACAACGCTGTTCTCTCGCAAAGTTGATTACCAAGAGCTGTAGAGAAACGTCTTTGTATGCATGGTGATATTTGAATCCATTCCCGGTGTTCAGTAGTAGGTATGCAAAGAAAGATGCCTCGTTTACGTTGACGAGCGACTTTAAGTAGTATGTCCATTGAACATTACTGTATTATTATATCGTATACTACATCATATAATATTATGCCATAGAAAATAAAAACACTGGTGATGGCCAGTGCGCCATTAATCTCCAATAATCAGTGAGTTAACAAATGCAATGACAAGCGCCATTTCAAACGACAGTCCTCCCGTTTAGGAATCACGTCGTGCTTTAAACGTCCATTGCCTTTGGTAAGTACCTGTTGGAATCCTCGAGATGACCCTGCTGCAATGGCCGCGTTCTGAGAACGTTCCGAGAATGAGCGGATGGCTCGAGCGTGAAGTGTCGTGGGGAGGGAGGCAGGGGGCGAGTGGCACCATCGGGGAACGTTCATTGAAAGGTCAAGCCCGCGCCTACCCACGCTCGTGAAGAATTCAGCGGAAGCCATGCAGAGCCGTGCCGCTGAATAATGCGCGGTGCCAGGACCGCGGAGAACAAAGTCGGCAGATGTTTGCGCTCAGTCTGAGCCTGACAAAAGAAGGAAAATTCCTTTCTGTTGAGAGTAGCGAAATTTCTTTCTGTTGTTATCCATGACAATGAAAGGCGACAGTCGTGTACAGGCGGAAGAGTATGTCCGCTGGCTGGCATCACTAAGGCTTGCTCATGAAGTGCTTTTCCACGGCAGTCTCATTTCAGACTCCAGGATCTATTCATGACTGTCCCACGCCAATGCCCAGAATGTGAACATTACCGTGTCTTCCTGTACTCCCGCAACTGCAAGAAGAAAGCTGAAAGGCAAAGCGTGATTGGCTACCTTTGACACAAGAGATGGCTGTTAACGACGACCTGTCAGTCATGAGCGGGGGCGCCGGCGAGAGCGCAGATCTAACAGGGCATCGCTCTTTCCAGGATAAACCGCGTCAACGCCTCCCGCGCCGGCGACCCGGCTAACCGGCTCCCTCGCGGCGGCAGGCGGTCCCGCGCCGCCGCCATGAGCTTCTTCAACAACTTCATCCAGAACGTGACCAACACGGTCAGCAACCTGAACCTGAGCCCGAAGCGGTTCCCCTTCGGCCGCACGGAGGGCCTGCAGCGGACCGAGAGCGCCGGCGCCGCGGCGGGCCGTGGCCGGACGGGTCCATCTGCGTCGGCGGGGGCGGCCGGGCCGTCGGTCGGCGCCGTGGGCCGCACGGCCAGCCTGCCGGCGCCGCCCTCCTCCGGCGCCGTGCGCTCGCCGCGCGCCAGCCAGCGGAAGAAGCGCGCCAAAATGGTGCTCTCCACCTCGCAGCAGAAGCGCGACATCCTCTACGAGAGCAGCAACTCAGGGTGCGTTCCGCCGGAGCGTTTGTTCCGCGTTTTTTCCACCCGCCTCTTATTGTCGGGTGGCCAGGAATGTTCCCATTCCAGTGCAGTATGACCCGAGGCGCCCTACGCTGACTTCCGGAACAGCTGCTTTGAAGCATAAAGGAGTCATGGATCTAGTTAGCTCATAAAGCTGTAAATGGTGCTGGTGTGAGCGTGGTATGTTTCCCCTGCTGGTTTTTCGCCACAGCACTTCGTTGAATCACACAAGAATGGTTACAACGTGCGAGCCGGTGCGCCTTTGTAGTGTCCGCTGTGGTCACCGATGGCGTCGTTGGCAGTGTTCGTGCTCCCGCTCCCTTTTATTGTTTTTCCGTTCCGCCTGTTCTCGGTCGGTCTGCTATGTCGCTGTACCTTCGGCAGGCGCTCTCAGCCTCTGACTGTTGGCCCAGCGCAGGCGCGACTCCAGCGGGAGCCCAGGGGCGCGTATCCAGCGGGGGTTCAGGGACGCGGATCCGGTGGGGCTCAGGGACGTGGACGCAGTAGGAGGATTAGGGACGCGTGACCCCGCTGCTGCGACGTTTTCTCCATCCAGTTGTCCGCTGATACCAGCGGGCGACTGCCCCCTGCCGTGGTGCAGGATCTGCTGGTGCCAGCGGGCGGCTGCCCTCTGCTGCCGTGCTGGGTCTGCTGGCGCCAGCGGGCGGCTGGCCTCTGCTGCCGTGCTGGGTCTGCTGGTGTCAACAGGCAGCTGCCCCTGCCGTGGTGCAGGATCCGCTGGTGCCAGCGGGCGGCTGTCCCTCTGCTGCCGTGTTGGGTCTGCTGGTGCCAACAGGCAGCTGCCCCCTCCCGTGGTGCAGGATCCGCCGGTGCCGGCGGGCCGCTACCCTCTGCCGTGGTGCAGGATCCGCCGGTGTCGGCGGGCGGCTGCCCTCACCAGACCGCCCTGTCTGACCCGGTCCTCCCCTGGAGCTGCGATCCGGCGCGGCCTCGCGGTCTCGCGGGAGCGACCTCCGACGGTCGCGCCGCCGGGTGTCCGGGACCTCGCCGAGCTGACACCGCTCTCTGATCACGCTCGGTCTCTGGTCCCCGCCCCCTGGAGCACGTCCACTTGAGAGGCCACCGGGCTCGTTCAAACGGCGCAGGAAATGCTTCCTGTCGCGTGAAACCTTCCTGTTTGCAAAATCGCCCGGAAATGTTGGCCACGCTTGCAAACTCGTCACGAAAGAGTACATACTGACCGTTTTCACAATAGGAAAATTCCACTACTAAAATTTCCGTTCTAGTAGTATTGGAAATTTTAGTAGTAAAGTGGAAATTTTGGTATAAATATTTGAAATGATATATTTTGTAAAGAGTTACGTAACAGAACACCAAATATGACATTCTCTTGCAGAAATAAAAATAATTCTTATTTCCAAATATGACCATTACTTATTTCGCCCACAAAACAACTGATTTCCAGATCTAGAACAAACCGTTGTCATTCAGATCTGGCATCACAACATCACAAAACGCGGCTGCTTTGACGTGTGCTTGTAGTCGTATATTTGTGTGTACCGTGGATTTGTTTGCTCTTTGATTAAGTTATTTCGGAATATACGTGGGTATAAAAATTTGATATTTGAAAACGCCCGAGTAGAAATGTCATTACAGACTCATTCATGATTTGTTCTTTGTTCAACTGTTGATGAATCACACAAGTATTCATTTTATTTAAATATTCGTGGACGTTTGGCCTGTTGGTCTGTTCTACATTATGGTTGACTTTCAGTAACTGTTTACTTATGCGTACACCAGTTTATTGCCACCGGCAATGTTGTCATTCTCATATGAACATTTTTAGTGGCTTGATTTCAACAAACTCCAATGTTTGATTGCATCCTCAAGTTCAGGAGGTTACATATCTTCTTAAGCTTACTTGTACAAAGACACGAAGACCATTTTCTGCTTGGCAGTTTAGGTAGCAGGGCTCAGCTCTTTGCAAAAATCCCATATTTATCTTGCACACTATTTTCACTTTGCTACCTACATCCAAGTATAACAGCAAAGGCATAACATTAACATGTCTTGCTCCCAGTCAGCTCTGGAGTAATTTCTAAAAGCAGGAATTGAATGCTATTGCTATTGATTGTACACCAGTACTTGTACCTGATTCATGCAACACGAAAGCATTGCACGATCAGAAGGTGCATGTCTTCCTTGCATAGTTGTGCTTTATATCCTGGTTGGTGTGCATTATTATTGTGTAATTATGCATGCAGCAGCACACAATTTTTCTGCTGAGTATAGGCACGCATCTTTTGGAAGGAAAAATATGGTATTTTCAGCACATGCTTTCTACAAGAAACACATTTTCAACACAGGACTACGAAATATATTACTAACATACCACAGGACATCCATCACATGCCAGGATATGGAAGCAAAATGAAATGTTACATTCATTATTTCCTACCACATTATTAATAACCTTTAGACTGCTCCATAACTCAGAATAAGCCATTTTACAACAGGCACTGAAAATTAGCCACAGACTGCATTTTGCTATTTGCTGTGATCTGTTAACATTTGCCACAAATGGGGCTATCCCAAAATGATTCTGCTTGTTGTAACAATGGCTATAGATTTTTATAACAATGGCCAAGATGCGGCAGACAGCCACCACAGGTTCACTATGCCACTGCACTACTGCACTATACTATGGAGCATAACATCTGCAGTAGCCAGCCTTGCTGTGATAGGACAGGCCTGAAGCAGCCTCTTAGCATCATGGCTGCTTGCTCTATGATCACTCATGCCTTCCTGAAATGCTTGTTGAGATGCCTTCGCTCCAGTATAAGCTGACTGCAGCAGCCCTTCAGCAGCCAGGACCACAGCAGGAGGCAGCATCTTAGACAATCAGCACAGGAGTGTCCCAGATGCCAACTCTGACACTTCCCTGAAATGCACAGGAACATTTAAACCCCTGACAACACATCAATATTAAAACCCTATCCACTATCACCACCCAATTTCAGTTGGAAAAACAAAACAACATATCATTCACTGGCAATGTACAACTATAGTGCAATGCAGTAACAACTGTAAGCACATCCTAAAGAAACGCAAAGCAGAGGTAACAGTCATAACATGTCAGTCTGTGAGTGTTAAGTACATAATTTGATCACACTTCCACAAAAGATGGCCACCTGGCGGCAGTGCAAGGAAAATACTGATAGCTGGCACTACCATCCATGCCAACCAGCACTTGCATTGGGTGTACCTGATGTTAATGAAGACCAGCTGCCTGCTCTTTGGTAGTGATATGAAGATACAAGTGCCAAAGATAGCACCCTAGATGGCTGGCATGCTGGTTGTCCCGCACATCCTCAAAACAGCAGCTGGAGCCTCAACAGATGAAGGCAGCGTGATGTACATGCTTGCTCACTTCTCCAGCATATCACTGTGGTCATACGTAAACAAAATTATCAGTCAAACTGACTGATCAGCCAAACAAAACAGTGCTAATAATTTTTCAACAGATCATTCTGGGGCATGTGAATGCAACTATCAACTTTACAACATTCTTCTTGCTAAAATATTGCTCCAGCAGCTGCATTCACTGGAAAATACCAATTCACAGCCTAAATTTCCCTTGTTTTTGATGTTGATGACTTTATTCTTGTGGCATTCCTCAAACACCTGTCACTGCCTGCAGTGATGGGTCTGGTAATGTGGTTCATAGCCAGGTCTGCCACAAGACCAAACAATGATCATGTCACCACCTGTTTGAAACAATCCATCACTCCATGTATGTTGCATTGATAAATCATAGCTACCAAAGCCACCACAAAACCATACAAGTCTATAGGCAGCAAAACGTATATCATGACATGCAGAAGTACATTTCACCAAAATTCTCACAAGAAAACAGAGTGTAAACTTTGCACTGTCATAATTGTTAATCACTTCCTTACTGGCGCCCCTGATTTACTTGACTTTGACGAAGTCCTTATTTCATACTAATGACGTTCATACCAATGTTCATAAAATATTTTATATTTAAGGATTATGGGCATATGACCTCTATTTCTTAACCAACTTCAAAGATAATTTTATGCTAGCAAAGACCACAGAAACGGAGGGGACTGGGTCTAGGCATGATGCGGGGAAATATTTAACAAGGGGTGAACGAGCACAGTCAGACGCACCAAGTCTTACCCCAATTGAGGTCTGGCTGCGGACGAACATGTCCTGAAATCACCTCCATCGTATCCGATCCGCGAAATCCAAAGGTAGCAACGGTGCGCAGTGTTTTGCGTTCAACACTAGCAGACGGACACGGCGCAGGTGAGACATTATTGACTAACGATCAGCTGTGATCGCAATAGCCAATCAGATACGTCCGCCCGTGGTCGCCCGCGACATTCAAGAGCGCCCGAGCCTCTGGAAATTTTAGTCGGAGAAACCTACCAAGAAAATTCCGATGCGACGGGTCGGAAATTTCCATTTTCTCTTCCGAAATTTCCACTTCAAAAAAGTGTCGATTTTGGTAGTTTTCAATGCGCTGAATCCAACGGTGGTACTCATATGTGGCAGCCCTCGCTACTTTTCTAGTTTCAAGCGTCTAAACATTGGAAATTTCGCGCATTTCCTCATTGTGAAAACGGTCACTGTCAACAGCTGTAGGTCCAATAATTTCCGTTGGATATCACGCTGTTGGCATTTTCCAAGATGGTGTCAATGCATTGGCTGTAAATATGGAAAAGTTAGTGGTACATGTGCTGCCCTTCTTATCCTGCTGGTGCCCGGCCCCTTTTGTCACAGTAACTTGCGCAGTAACCGTCCCGCGACCCTTTACACATGACCATTCCAGAAACAAAAAGTCGTGGTCGATCTGTTTTAAGGCCACCAAACACATCACGTCAAGTTTAGCTGTCGATATCGGTAACATCTGTTCACATGCAAAGCGAGATGTCTCATTGAAGTTAGGTAAACTCACATACATATTGTTCTTGTTTGGATATTCTTATTTTTACCTCCTGCATGTGCTAGAACATACAGGCATCACAGAAGGAGCCCCAAACAAGCTCTGTGACACTGTTTTGAATAAAGTCCTTGATGCAACAAAGCAAAGACGTTAGAGAACAAAAGCAAAGAAGTAAAAAAAAACAATTCCCATGGATGTGAAACAGCCATAGGCGGTGGAACGGAGTGCACGGGGGCACAGTGCCCTCCTCCCTCTTTACTGGAGAAATGTAACATTAACCCTACTGCGATGCATGGAAAGAAGTAATTTGAAAAGTAGCCGGTGCCCCCCGCCGGAACACGTTTCGCTCCTAATGCAAAGAGCGACGATGAAACTCGACTCATTTATCCCCGCCAGACAGGAGAGATCAAGTATAATGGTCTTCAGCTTAAAAAAAATGTCAAGAACGCCACACGCATTTAGAAGCCGCATTAAAAGTCCAACAGCGCCCCTGAATGTTTTCCGGCCGTTCAGACTTCGTTCGATGGCTGGCTTGGTGCAACGTTGCTTCCAAACGATTGTCGGCAGGGCCTAATATCGGTCCACATGCGGGGTGATTTGTCACAAACAAATGATGGTGATTTATGGTTGGCGTATAGCTCGTGTCTGGGACAACACGACTCACCATGATGGAAGCTTTGCCGAGTGAAGCCTTGTGCTGAAATGGATTACCTGACAGCTGGACGTTTGAAATGCATTATTGCAAATGCAACGACCAGACCCTTGCAAATGCCTGCAATGCTTATGCATCGCTACAAATAGGGTCTGCAGCTTGTGACAGCCGGACAGATAGACATAATCCATAAAAATAATTATTTCATGAGTACAAATAACAAATGTTTCTCGTGAAATACGATAAATCCATTCAAAAGTGATGAGAATTACTTTAGCACCATGCAGTAGAGATTGCGCAGGCATCTGCTGAATTATAGTTTCTTTGATGTTTGCAGTAATCAGTATTCTTTGCAAAGTGTACTTCATTTCAAATATAACAAGTTTCATAAGTTCACGGGCAAATAGTCATTTCCCGGAGTCGTTTTTTGTCAGTTCGTGAAGAACATGCAGATCACCAACGCAGTAAAAAAAAGTGGCAGAGCAACTGAAAATGTCTTCTCACAGGAAAAACAATTACGAGGAACACCTCGTAAGTCTTCCTTACGAGGAAGGCTTAAGAGGGAGACGATAAGATTACGAGGAAGACTAAAGAGGAAGACGATAAGAGTGAGTCTTCATCGCTTAGTAGAAATAATTAATTTGAGCGGCACGTCTCGGTCCGGCCGACGCGCTTTGTGGAGGCTCACCAATTCGCCACCACGGGGCACAGAATCGTTCAAGGCAGTTCAAATCTTCATAATGCATGCAGCTTTACTCTCGCTGCGTTAGATTACTAAATCTGCCGTTCACCGAACTATTTCGAGAATAGCCTTTTGCCATTTGACTTATTTGCCACTTTTATGAACCGGTCAGTAATGGCAGTGAGGAAGATCATGGACACTCTTACTGGTCTGATATAACATGTCAGCTTTTGTTCATCCGTCCGACGAATGTTTTTCAAAAATATTTTCTGTTAGGCTGAACAGCGATTTGTTCGGACCTGTGCCGACATCCCATTATTTTTTGCGAAGTCCCAAATTTTTACCCTTACCGTTTGTTCAACTGACGACCTAAAACTAATGACTTCTACTAGCTACATGTGCATGTCCACATGTGTGCGTAGAATATCACAATACAGTACAGCACAGTACAGTACAGATCAGAACAGTACAAAACATGTGGAATAAGTTTGTCCTCATTTTGCCATCGGTTGGTGAAAATGAACATCACTGATTTTTTTCACATTAAACGAGCATTGTACTTATCAGGCCGAATACGTTTTGCGATAATATGAATAATTAGGCTATTTTGGCTAAACCCACATCATTCGAAGATCTTCCGAAGATACCATGGCATTTCATGTCATTTCTCATTTCTTTAATCAAGTCGCCAGCAGGTCCATAAACAGGCTGACTAATGTCTGGCCAAAAACAATGCTCACCGTCAGTGTCTTGGAATGTGACCACGACCTTCAGCTTTTCAGTTTGTTGTGGACCACTGCGGTCAAAGAATCTTGGAATTTTGCCTACCTCGGTATTTCCATTATGAAAAGAGTTTCCATCGTTCGGCATATTTCATGACAATGCGGTGCCGGTTCCTCGTAAACTACTGGACTTTTAAAGCGGGAGGAGAGCGACCATTTTCAGCATGAACTCTCATGCGTCTGAAGCGTTTCTGAACGATTTGAACGGTGGTCGGCCTCAGCAATTTACGTGTTATTGGGCTTCTCACTGGCGCAAAACGCCGGCACGCCGCGACTGGCAAAAATAACCAAGCAAATTATGCACATGCTCCAAAGCAGATTGACCACATCTGCGAGAAACGTTTTCCTAGCGCGGATTTCTCAATCACACAGCACCGTGTTGTCTTAGCACCAGGGACTCACAGGCAGCAGTCTCAAATCAGGCGCCTGCGGTTTCGTGGAAGCAATATTGCGCCACTGCTTCTCGCCTCAGGACACGCGCGACCCATGCTGGGTTTATTCAGGCCGTCGGCGAGCGGGGCTCTGTTTTAAGTCTTGGCAAGAAGCTGTGCTGCATTAGGAGTCGTTAGGACGGCAATGCAAACCTCGGCGACGTACCAAGCGGCTGTTTCTGGCTGCAGCTGCTCAGAACAAGCGTGCCCTCACGTCTTCACTAGGGCGTCTCGCTCAGCTGCAGTCTTGTCGTGTTTAAAACAGTTCCTTGACATTCTCAATGCGTAATTGTTTGGCTGTGGGGCGCAGACGAGACGACTTGGTATTCCTTAATGAAGGGATAACCATAGAAAGGTCGTGCCTTTCTCTTGAGTGAAGCGGAATGAAGCAAACTCTCAAAGAAGCAGTAGTTGTGGTTACGATACCGGTGGCTGCCTGGTATTCGTGCAATAAACATAAAAAACAGCACTTTTTATTGCTCCCTAATTAACCAGGTGAAATCACGTAACATCGACAATTGGGATAGATTCAGACTTCAGCAGTATTGTCTGTCCAAACAAAGTTGTCGAGTGGCCCTTAAATGTGCGTAGGGTTTTTGAGCTTTCGCCAGCATGGAAGACATCAACATCGTGTTTTGGTTGCAAAAAATTAAATTTCTTTCAGCATTCTCCTTTTTATGGCCCTTCGCAGACAACCACTGAAACGGGCGTGTTGAGCGTGGGACGCCCGTCTGTTCCTACTTGCTTTCATCAGCCAACCAAGCCTGCCAGCTTCTGTAATTGGCCACACCTTTCTCAAAACCAAACCATGTGACACTTTTCCACCACCGGGAATCGCGCATTTTTCTACAATCCATTACCGGCCCGACCTCCTGCCAAATCATTACGCTGCGGCAGACCAGGATGTGGCGGGGCTACGGCATGCCCGGGGGTCCAAGAATTCCGATGTGGCCCCAGGGACACATCGGTCACCACCCGGGCCTGGGGCTACCGGGGAAGGGGCGGGGGGCTGATAGAGCGGTTCTTAATGACCTTCGACCTCCCACCTTCCGCCAGTGCTCCAACAACCAGTCCAGGAGGTGAGACAGATGACCTTCGCAATCGGAAAGGTCACCGTCGGGCCGCGAACGTGGAAAACTAGTCTCTCGTGATCGTGAGAACTTATGATTAGGATTCTAGTCTTCTGTTTCATGCTCGTGGCCTGCAATAGCGAGGAAGCAGTTATCGTTCTGAAATGTTCTACACCACACTGCCAAAATATTACGATGGCATCACTGCATTATCTGCTCTTGGATGCACAGAGGCAGAACGTTCTCCGTCACGAGCGTGAGGAATGTGCTCCAAGGACGTTTTTGTCGCATCCGCAAGCGACAGGGCACCACTGCTTTCTCATTTGCCTAAAGTCACAGGTCTACGTCTTTTGTATCATCCTGCCGTCCCACGAGCAGTAGCCACAGGGGAATGTTCACGGAAAGCAGCCAGGAAAAAACAATGTTAACAAAAGAAACACGCTCTTTGAAATGGAAACTACCTTGGCTTGTGTGCATATTCAATGCCGACTGGCTGTTCGTTCCCGGCATCTTTCGAGCTTCCGTAGGGAAAAATGTGTCAGGCGTAGGTTTCCGGCTCGGCCAGTGGAGACCGCGGGAGATCGACATCCGGTCCGAGATCTGAGCTCTTTCCGCGAACAGCGAGAGCGGATCATGCATTGTGCCAGCCCCGTGGATATGGATGGCTAGGTCTAAATGCTAAAATCGCGAACCGGTTTGCCCGTCGGGGCGCAGAGACGTTTGCAGACGGCTGGTCTGTCCAAGTTTAAGCTGCCTTCCGGGAGGAGAATGCTCTGCCATTCTAAGCCGATTTGTGCGCGCTTAGGCATCTGATAACAGGATTATAGCTTATTCAAGAGGACTGAGCATAAATATGTCTGGAGTGGAAAATATGTTGGTGATACGAGAAATCGAGGGGCATTCAAGCCTCCTCCAGATGTTAACCTAGCACCCATCCATAGTCGGACCACAGCCTCATTTAGCACTCAGTTAATGCAGGGTCATTGGGTGTCAATCTTTACCTCTGTATAAGTCTCCGCGTCGAAATCAATGTTTAACGGCCAATTCCGATTTTTGAAGAACTTATATACACGCCTCCGATAATCGGTACATATCGGGCTGATGCAAGGCTTGGCTCTGCCTGAACCATCCCGGTCGGCTTCGACACCATCATCTGGGCCTTTTCCAAGACCGTCAAATCGCTGCTGAGGGTTGTCGGCATGGTAATATAACAGTACAAGTTTGCATAGTTCTCGGTAAACTTTGTCAAAGAATAGTCGCCGATAGTTCACCGAACGGCGAAACGCACAAGTGCCGCCGCCGCTGGCCGCTTGGCCGCCGCTGGTTACGGGCGTTTCCGGTTTCTCGTAATGCTCATCAGACCTCATTGCTGCTGCTGCTCAGTTTGGGTAACCACCGGAGATTTCCCGATCAGAGACTAGCTAGTCCGCAGTCCGTCCCACTGGAGGCGTGTAGTGTGCATTTTGTCTGCCTATGGGGACGTCCAGCCTGTGGCGTGAAGCAGGCACGTAGCCAAGATTTTCCTCGGGGGGGGGGGGCAAATGTGAATTTTTGTCATATGCCACAGGCATATGACGAAACTTACAAGAAAAGGCAATGATTTTAGGCAATTTATCTTAGATTTAATGCACAGGAAAACATAATGTTTGATTTTGCAACATATATATATACATACATACATATATATATATATATATATATATATATATATATATATATATATATATATATATATATATTGATCACTATTACGTATTTGTGCGAAATCACCGTGTATCTAGTGTAGACCGCTTGGCCCGGGGGGGCATGGCCCCCATGGCCCCCCTTGGCCACGTCCCTGGCGTGAAGCTTCCCGAATGAGCTACTACAACCATTTCCCAAACCGTCATACGCTGACTCCAACTTTTTCACATGCTGTTTTTCTGTCATGGGTGTTGGCATAGGCGCGGGAGCCATGGGACCAGGGGGACTTCAGCCCACAACTTTTTTGAAACGTAATATTGACCATATGGGCCTTGACTGGAAAGTACTGGCCGAAAATGATCCCCCTCCCAACTGCAGAGGAGTTCCCGTGCCCCCGGGTGAAGGTATCGGCCGCAGCACAACGCGCGTAGTCCCAATCAGCCTTTTCGCGTGAATCCATTACGAATGCCATCGCGCCCAAACAAATCAACAGCCAGGCAGTCAAGAGGCCAGATACAAAGATTTCGACGCATTAAGCTATCGTCGGGAACACTTGGCTCCGGCTGGCGGTAGATGGTAACAAAGCGAGCGGCGTGTAAGTCCGCGGTAAGCCAAACTGCCAAAGCACTCGCACTTAGGAGATACCTTTCGACGTGTTGAAGATTATATCTCAAGTTTATCTCAGACAAAGAAGCTGCCATGTATAACCGAAAACTTGCTCCCAGCAATGGGGTTCCTTGCAAGCTGCTTCAACACAGCGCAATGTCCATATTCCACTCAAACCGATATCACTCAAATTGCCGTCATTCGTATCTTTTGTCTTCGCATGCCTCACCACGAAATGTCACAACCAAAAAGCGATGCGTATCCTTCGAGCTCCCCGTGCGGCCGCCGCCGTCCCGTCGAAAGCGCAGGTTTAGCCCGGCGGTGAGCTGAAGTGAGCGTCGCCCGCGGCGGTGTTCGTTACCGGCGGCTCGCCTACCGGATGCTCATTAGTCCCGCTGCTAACGAGTCCGGATGACATGCGACCCTCGCCGTATGAGGCCCGGAGGCCGAGCCTGTGACGAAGCCTGCTGTGCGGCGGCGGCGGCGGCGGCGGCGGTTCGGGGAGGGAGTGCTCGCCGCCCGGACCGGGCCGTAACAGCTGAGCAGACGCGTGACCTTGAGCGTCGACCGGACCTGCGGGGTGTGGCCTTGAACTTCTAACGCGCGAAGTGTTGTTATGTTGGGGGCCATACGCATATGGGTGGAGGGGACGTGTCCCCCAGTTTTCTAGGAAGTGGTGATTTATTCCCCGTAAGTTTTTTTGGTATGTATTATGCGTTCCTCGGTGGTATTTTTGGTATGTATTTCCCATTGGCGACACAATGTTTGAGCTTTCAAATCTAACAGAAGGGATTTCAACCGTAGTTTGTCATGCAGCGCCCGAAAAAGTGACTTTTACCCCCTGCCCTCCCCATTCTTGGCGGATTGCAGTCGGCTTGCCCCTCCCTATTTCTGAACCGCGGCTGCAACTATGCCGAAGCATATGACCTCTGGCGTCTGTCTTCTACTCGCGTCCTTTGCTTAATAACCTTTTGCCTGTGACCTATCCGCCGGTAAGATGGCATCTGACGCTACAATCCAGGCCTGTCACTTTCTGTTTGTGAGCTTGAAAGCTCTAGAATCTGATCCAGAGCTGTCGCCTTAACACGCTGACATATGCCACGCCGTATTGAGTTCTTCCAGGTTTTTCTTCACAGCCACCGTTTGCTTCGTTTATGTTTTCAATTTACAAATTATGTAAACAACGACTTAGGACAGGTCTGCACAGAAAGTGACTACTTATCATGTTACTATCCCTCGTTCAAGTTGATGCCAAATATACGGTGGTCTTTCACAAACCTTACAAGAAGTTGAACCACTTTTAAACTGGTCTTTGGTGTTCTGGGGCTCCCAAATCGATAATTTCTTATGCACGAAGACATCCGGAAATTTGTTGTTTAAGGCGTGGGTATGGAACTTACGGGGCAATCGGGGGCTCAGCACAGACATAGACAAGCCACGGTCTCCCTTCTAAAGTTTTTTTTTCTCTTTGTTACGGGCTCTGTCCGTTCTTTTGGCATCACTTCTGTTTTATCAGACATGGATGCCATCTCGTGTCCCTTTGAATTAGTATGATTTCTGATTTATAAATCCGAGGTTAAAAACGTCAAAATACGCAGTCCTTGAATGGAAGGTTCAGCTGGGTTTGCACGATTAATATCAATTTGTCCTGGAAAAAATCCCGAAACCATATCAGCTGCTTGCTCTTGCCTTGCGACATCTTTCACCTATGCCATTTTCCTCCTTTCGGCGTTTGTAACATGTGTGACCAGCAAAAGTGGTTCTGTTATGTACCGCTAAGTCCTATGTTTGCAAGGAATTCATAGCTGTCACAACCACTGCACTTCAGTGTGTCTGTGATGCCTCGCAGTTCGTAGCAAAAAATAAATAAATAAAAATAAAAAACCCGTAGCAAAAAGTCACGCAAAAGCAAGCTCGAACCACTGTGTTCGCAGTGGAAAAGTAATCAATGAAACACGAATGTGTTTTTTCTGGTTTTTTGTTTCGTTTAATTCTTTCTTTCGTTATTTTATTTCTGGACCAAATTATGATTCATTGATTAATTTAGGCAGGCAAATTTTTAAGAATGCAGCAGGTGCTGGCGTGCTGATGACTGCTGAGCGCGTTTATCTCATATGGCGTGAGTCAGGGGGCCTTGCACTTGGATTCGCCAGTCTGATTTTGCGTGCCGGCATTGTGATGAGATATTGCAGGCAAACAGAAAAAAACATGAGTTGAAAGCGAATGTAATGGAATATATTTATTACTGGCCGGGAAATGGGTAAGACATTTTAGAACTGTGGGCGGGAAAATTTATTTGAACGAGTGCGAGAGCCGAAGTTTTTCGGGTTGAATATCGGCACGCAGCAAACCATTGGAGAGAATTACAGGGAAAGCAACGGAATTACCGCGCATTTCCCAGCTGATGACGTCCACTAGAGAAGCTTTTCGAACGGGTTGTCTTAAAAGTAGCTTTGCTAGCTCTCAGAAACCTGTGACATCTTCTGGCCCTCTTCTATTGGTCTTGCTATAATGCCAGCAGCTGAGAACTCTGGGCACCTGTCAGAATATAACAGGCTTGCAACTTCCATTTCATGTCGAACAGCTAGCCGTAATGCTAGAAGAATCAGTCATAGCTGTGAAATTCCTCCCCCCCCCACTTCCTTCGTAGTAAGGCCTTCTGTTTTCTTGCACAGCAGCAACGTGATGACGGTTGCGGTTCGAGGGCCATTGGAACTGTCGCAGTGTCTCCAGAACTTGCGTAATCGCAAAGTTATTTCTGAGGCATTGTCGCAACTGTCCGCACTGCAACAGCCAACGGCTGTGCGGACAGCTCTGTGAATCGTTGTGTCAAAACAGATCAGGGTGCCCGCTAATCGAACATCCAGATTACGCATAACGCCTCCTTTGCGTCCACACGAAGCATCTGACGGTCTTTCAGCCCTGAACCCTATTCGTGGCAGGGGGGGGGGGGCTAAATCCGTCCCCCCTCGGGCTTTTTTGCTTGCCAGTTCCAGGGTTTTTGATGCAGCTTCACGAGACTTGGTGACTTTTCCTAGATATTTTTTCTACGTACTGTGACAAAATTTCGGAAATTCTTTTTTGCTCAGGGGCGGAGCCAGGCAATGTCTCTGAGAGGCACCTCAAGCCATTTTTGGCGTTGTTGAGGGTAAAAGGAAAATGGCTGCCAAAACTAGCGTTTTTAAGATAGAACTTGAAACTTAATATGGATGCATATAGCTTAACAGTTGGGCAACGTTCAAATGTAATTTTATTTGTCTGAGGTGAATTAACAAGGTCAGGTTAAGGTCAAAAGTCAAAATTTAATTTTACAGTAATGATTTCGGCGCTACTTCATGAAATGCCAAACCCAGAATGGATATGACGTAGAAGGACGTCCTCTACTTGTGTATCAAATTTCAGCTTGATATCGGGTCGGGTCATGGAGCTGTAACATAAAATGTCAGTGCACGTACTCTATGTTACAAAAGTCGTAAAATGAAATTTTTGGAATAGAGTAAATTCATATGATTGGAAACGTTTACAGATTATTTATATGCACACGAGATCATTCCAAGTGACCCCAAGACGGAGGTCATTTAAGGTCAAAGGTCACAAGTTGATCTGAAGAGCATGTGACCATGACAGTTCCCCATTTTCCATGGCCCTGGCACCTAGCATAATACAAACATTGCAATACGATTGGTACTTCTTCAGCATAACATGATCATCAGATGCCAAAAAAGTGCTTCTGCCTTTTTTGTTCATTCAGTTGTTGAAAAACTGATCCCTCTATTTTTGAAACTCCTGTGAATGTCTATGAATTTTCTAACAATTTTAAATGTGTGGTAAAAGTCCCGTCCATTATCTCTCGATTCATGTCAGGTTCATCAAAATCGGCCCATAAACAACAAAGTTATAAGAAGTCCAAAAATACTCTTAATTTTGATTTTCCCCTTTATCCACCCTTTTCAAAATTTTGAAGACTTCTTTTTATCAAAATGTAGTTTACGTCATAGAAAATCGATTGCCGTTTGTTGCGATAAAATCGGATGCGTAGTTCTCGAGACCTGGGGGGGGGCGAATCAGCCCCCCCCCCCTGCCGGGGATCGGCCATGCCGTCCAGCCTTCCGGGAATAGGGTTAAGAACTGACCGTTTGGTTCATCGCCGGAGGAAACAGATGCTGCTGCTGATCGTGTCATTTCGTGCTGCTGTGATAGTGACTGTGGCTGTTAATCGAAATTCCCATTCCGCAGCCAGTTTCCGGAGGGGTGTACGGAATAGAGCAAACGTTTTACATCGTCTCCTCAGCTGGTTGTTGACGTATTCATTTGCGTGCGCATGAGCATGTAGCAGATTTCATTTTCAGGATGAGTGTCGCCTACGCATCCTAAACCTGCGTGAGCGATGTTACAAAAAGACTTGGTCAAAATAATAAGATCTGGCTAGTCTTTCGCATACCTACTCGTTTAGGAAGGAATTTTTGCAAAGAATTTTCATTTCGCAACGGATATTGCAGACTTCACTGCAATATGAAAAACTTCCAAGGAGTGCCAGTTTTATTGTCGTCTTGTGTGAGCTGGAGGAAAACGGGAAAAGGAGCATCGTCATCCAAGTGCCGCGCATCGCACTGCGTGCCCCCCAACGTAGAGACACGGCGTGTCCCTGACGCATGAACACGAGTCATGGCCATGACAGCGGAAGGTCAAGAAATCACTTGATTCCGACCGAGTACGGAGTCTCTCGGTAATCCAGTCTTCGTTTTGTAGGGCTCGCCGAAGAAGACGTAGTAGTGTCTGCTCTAGTAGAAAGGCTGAGTTGTCCAATCAGCGAGCGCTTCAGCGCTAGGCTTTACTAACTTCACTTTTGCCAGTCAGGTGCCATCCCAGAAGGAAAGTCCACTCATGAAACTTCCCCGCAGGCTTGTGATTTACCGGGTTGTGAATAACGGGCCGGCTGCTGTCCGCAGTACCTGCGGGATATATCAAAGACCCTATTTAAATACGTCGGATATTTCAACAATTCGTCCTTCGACTGTCGGTTGGCGGATTCCGCTTTGGAGTTCAGGCCACTTGTTAATTTTAGTCATTTAAACAAGAGATCATTTAAGCAGCATGGAAAGCTCAGTTGAAAGGGAGAATCTGCGAAATGCCTTATGTCTTCTGAAGCCTGTGAAGGAATTTAAGGGCAAAAGTTCGTATCGCAAAAGCTCGTTGGACAAAAGTTCGTCGGACTTAAGTTCGTCGAACAAAAGTTCGTCGTGCTGAGGTTCAACGTGTAAACGTTCATCTAGGATAAAAGACCGTCGTGAAGAGGTTCTTCTGGGGCAAAAGTTCGTGAGGACAAAAGTTCGTCAACGGCAAAAGGTCGTCTTGCAGAAGTGCGTTTAGGGCAAAAGTTTGTCTAGGGCAAAAGTCAGTCTGGGACAGAAGTTCTCGCAGAAGTTTGTCTAGGACAAAAACTCGTATAAGGCAAAAGCTCGCATGCGGGAAAAGTTTGTCTGAGACAAAAGTCCGTTATGCCGAAGTTTGTCTGGAATAAGAGTTCGTCAAGGGCAAAAGTACGTCTCGGACAAGTTCGTCTCGCTTATGGAAAAGGTTCATGCTGCAAAAGATTCGTATGGGAAAGGTTGGTGGAGGAAAGGTTCGTAAGGGAAAATGTTCCTAAGGAAAAGGTTCGTAACCAAGGGTTCATAAATTTAAGGCTCGTATGGGACAAGGAGCAGACCTAAAATAGTAACCAAACCTAACCTAACCTAATTTAACCTTTGACCTGAGACGAACTTTTGTCCCACACGGACTTTTGTCCTAAACGAGTTTCTGCGAGACGAACTTTTCTCCTCGACGGACTCTTATCCCAGACGAAGTTATGTCATATACGAACTTTTGCTGGACGAACTTTTGTCCTATACGAACTTAAATGAGACGAACTTTCTTCCTGGGCGAACTTTGTCCATACGAACTTTTGCGAAACAAACTTTTGCTCGAGACGAACTTTTGTCCGACGAACTTCTGCCCGAAAACCTGTGATACCTATTACCGTGATCACCATGATCGTGATCTGTTAGGTTTCGGGCCAAACGCAGTGGTTGTTCAGGCACGTGGACCCGGAGTCTACGAGCAGGAATCTGCTCTCGGATCTATGCTCACCAGGCTGCTGTCTCCTCGGTGTGGGTCCCGTCATTGATTTCCGTTTTTTGTTGCTCAATCGACGCCTGTTGCCCTATCTGGCGGAATTCGTATATTTTACCATGACGTATGGAATGATGAAATACGTTCCATGCGTGGCTTAAGGCCGATTTGCAAATAATCAATCCGATAATCCTGCCTGTTAGGTTTTGTTGAAGTTCCTCCAGCGTGCCTCAATGACTGCAAGCATCTGCCGTAGCTAATGGAACACATAACTCCTTCGATCCCATGTCAAGAACATGACATGTGTCATGTGTGATATCGTTACAAGTTTGAATGCAACATCCAGCAGAAGCACAGGTCACGCACTGTTTAATCAGGGTTTAACCATCCCAGGCAGCCCTACGGAACTCTGCGCGTCACCGTCACGCGCCTGTCACGGTGGCCGCGCTAATTCCGCTAACGAAGCGGCAGGGCCTGCTACCGGAGCAGCTGAACCACTTGTTGGACGCCGGCCGGTCGAAGGGACCCCGTGGCTGCCGCCGAGGAGCCGCGCCGTTTTGATAGCGGCGTCGATGCCGACGATCGTGAGATCTTCATCGATTACGGCGTCCGGTCCCTACGGCCCGCTTCACGCAGCTTTGACGTGCGCCCTCCTACGCCGGAACGCTGCCGTCCAGGAAACGAAGTTACTTTTGACGCTGTCAGTCGTTCGGAGGTGATGTGATGAATTAAACGTGTTATCAGAACAATGGTCTGTCAGGGTGCGTTAGTGAAGCACGAGCTTTTTCACGTAATCGGAAGCGAATTCGCGGTGTTCATTTCCCGCGGCCTATCGACGTCTGCTACACGTTACTGCTGTCGAAACGATTTACGAATAGGCCGGGTAGAAAACACACGAAAAACACATACCGACGTAGCCTGGATACCCAGGCAACGCAACGTAGGGACATTCGTGTATTTTCGTCCTGCTTCACGAGCCCTAATTCTCTGCGTAAAATGATAGTCTTCTGCAATAGTATTTGCGTCCGAGGGCTACCGATGTATGAAACGAACATAAAATCATTCTGCTGTTATGCTGATGAACAAAGACTCTGTCTATGGGGAAGTTATTTTTTGGCTTATGATCATCCCGTAATCATAACTTCTAAGAACTTGAAAACATAGCTTTAAAAGGGTAGGAGGCATTTGACCAAGGCAATATGCCATACAAAGTATTTGGTATGGACCCTGGCCCACTACCGTTCTGCTTTCGAATGCAGAGCAGTTTTTCATTTTGCTCCGCGCCAGACGGCATTGAAAGATTGTTTTGGCGCCTATCAACTCCACACACTACGGCGGTATAGCAGTGGCGGCACGACGAAAAAGCAGTGCTGGTAACAAGCGTTCCTCTTTGAGGGTGCATTGTTTCGGGTAATCCATATTAATTTGAGTCCGGACTCATTTTTCTGTGCACTGGTTAGGCATTGGCTACTTTTTGAACATGCTTTGATAGTTTACACTCTGCGTGACCGCTGCTTCAATTATTTCTCTTCGCCATGGACCCAGTAATAATTATGTGATAAAAATCACGTCGGCGCTTTCCACACTCAGTATTTTACAACCCATACTTTGCATTTCTCAGACTCAAAATGTGTGCATAATCGTGCACGGATTTTGTGTGCATAATGTGCGCATAATCGTGTGCACATTAATCGTGCATAATCGTGCCAGCTCCAGCCGCGTGGCCCTGCCGTGTCGCGACTGGAAATGAACGGACTCGGAAAACGTTTGGCCCAGACGTCTAGCCAGCGTCAAGGTATAGCACACGTGCAAAGCATGACTCCGTTTGGCGAAACTGTGGTCTGCGAAACATCAGCCGGAATACCTGAAAAATTTCGGCAAGCAAGGGTGACAGTGACGAGGAGATTTCAGTCAAATGCATTTTTAGCCTCTCAGCCTGAAATCATGAAATGGATTCTCGACAAGCACCACGGCACCTTGAGTTGACCATAGGATGATACGAAATCATTAAATGAATTCTCGAGAAGCACCACTGGCGTCTTTTGGCATCTAACAACCACGCGCAATGTCACATATTCTTTTCGCTTGCCCCAAGCCGGACCGAGAGGTAAACAAGAAAAAGTATCACTGATGCCTCAGCGATCCGATATGACGACTGGGCTGGCCAAACGGTGGCGTGGTTGTGTCAATAACGTTATCTTTTCATCCAACAGCGGCGCTAGTTGTAAACGGGAAGCAAGGCAAACGCCGCCGACAAGAATCAATACTCCACCCGATAAAGCATTTGAAAAGATACAGTGCCGGCAAAAAAAGCAAAGCAGCAGAAACGAAACGAAACTTTATGCACGAATCCGTCGCAGACTGAAATCATATTCGTCATCCGTAATGTTGATGAGTAACACTTCTCTCTCTCAGAGGGCGAAGCGTGATAATTTATTGATTTTCATAAGCTGGATAATCACCGTGTCTGGGCTGCGTAGCGCGCGCTTGCCTGCTGAACATGCCTCTCTCTCTCTCACTCTCCCTCTTCCCTCTCCCCCCTCTCTCTCTCAGAAGGCAAAGCGTGATAATTTATTGATTCCCGCACGCTGGATAATCACCATGGCAACGTTGCGTCGCACGCGTTTGCCCTTGAAGGACGGCGGTGTCCGGATGCAGCTGCCGAGCGCAAAGAAAACCGGCAAACTCCGGATCTTCGTGACGCCGTCGACCATGCCGCGCGCCTCACCAAACGGCGCAGCGAAACGCAGTGCGCTTTCATAAAAGTCCTACATCCCCATGCCGTTCCTGGAAAACTTAGGGGGAAGCTGCCGGGCGAAACACTGCTGCCGCTCAACAGCGAAGGCCGATTTATCACGCGTCGACGAACAGCGACACAGGCCTGAGGGGATCTGCTCTCGTTTTTCCGTCGTCGCCGAGATCTGATCAGCGGCATGCGAGGAATTAAATTCAGGGCGATGCGGACGCTCGAGCGGCTGAGCGATGCGCCAATAATCGGCAGGTTGAAACGGCAGTAATGAAGACCGGCGGCATGCAACGTGGGACGTGCTTCGAGCGAACGGCGCGGACCTGACCGACCAGCTGGAAACCGATTCCCCTCCTCAGAGCGAGGCAGTGTTTTTCTTCTCACGTGTCTCCTGGGTGTAGCGTGACGTTTATGGGGCAAGCGGAAAGGGAGAGATGGGTTTAGACACTGGATTGAATACGTTGTGATGGGCTGGAAGGGCAGTGTGAAATGTCCTCCCTATGGCATGCTGTATAAAATTTCGTCGTTTCACTTTTGCCGTAGTTTTTTCCAATAAAGTTGTCCCAAAAACGATTAACTGGGCAACATTGGAAGTGGCGTCTATGGTAAACTGGCCTTGTTGCCGGATCCTGACCCAGTCACCGAGACTGTTCCAAATGGTGGAGTAATTTTTGCCCGTGGCCGAACCAGATGGCGGTGCAGGATCTTTGCCGTGTCGTGCAACGCCACGACACGGCCGACCCGTGGTCGGCTAGGTTTTTTAAAACGGGCCAAAGACGGGTGAGCGTGGTTGAAGCAAAGGTTTAAACCACTAGTCGTTCGAAAATAGGTAAACTTATCCTTTTGTCAGTTGTTTAGAATGGTCTAAGGACATGAAAGTTTCGTCTCACGACCTGCTCGAAGAGCTCAAAAATTACGTTTGGAAAGTTTACACAAAGTCACAGAACGAAGTCCTAAGGCATTTAAGGGCGGTAGGTTTGTTCATTTCCGCTGGGTAAGAAATTACAGGTCACAAGCAACAAGTCACATCAGCCAGTTTGGGAACAGTGAAAATAGAGGGTTCCTCTCATCACACATTTGTGCTTCTATACGACATCATCCAGCTTTAGCTATGTTTGATGAATTCTTGATGTTTCGAAACTATTCAAGATTGGTTTTAAACTTGTTCCGTAGCAACTGTCGTTTAAAGGCGGCGTGTGTCGGAAATTCTTTTTAGTTGTTGCAAAGCGCATCGTAAAAACTTTGCGAGAACGACAAAAACTTTCCTGTTGCAACGATGCTGGATGCAGTTTTCTGGTCCATGTTTGGCTTGAAAACTGCTAGTTTCAAAGCGCTGTTTACATCCACAGGTCGGGAATTCCTATGAAAAAGTATTTATTACACACAGTTTGAAAACTCAAATAAACTAAAGCAATATACAGCACTTTGACATAAAATCATGTCACACGTGAAAAGGAAGATAATTCTTTGACAAATCGCTCGCACCGAACGACCAGACCGCACATCGAAATGATCCTTAGACTAAAGCCGAAGGCGCTCGAAGCTGTTTCCAGACCGAGATACGAATCCGGTCGCCCTGCCGGCAGGTCCCCGCCACTGGAGGCGGTCCGCTCACGGCTCGTTGCACGGGTTCGGGCACTCGGAGGTGTCGTAATGGACGACGTCCAGCGGTTTGGGCGTGGCCAGCTCGAGCAGCCAGGGGCGGGTGCTCGGCGCCTGGCGGTCGCAGTGTGGCGTGCGCCACACCTCCTGGAACGGCCGGTTGAGCGTGGGCGACCAGCGCGGGTGCAGCGTCTGGAAGTACTCGGAGCGCACGCTGGCGAAGCCGGCCATGGCGTGCGGCAGCTGCGTGATCCGGCGGCCCTCCTGCAGGTCCAGGTCGACCAGCCGGCGGATCCGCTTCGGCGGACAGTCCTCCGGCAGCGCGCTGTAGAACTCGTTCGCCGTCATGGGGATCTCGAAGTAGTTCAGCTTCGGCTTGTTGCGCGTGATGTCCTTGTAGTGGACGCGGTGCTGCTGCGCGAGGTCGTAGAAGTTCTGCACCTCGCGCATCCGGTCCAGCGGCCTGCCGACGCCGGGCAGTCGCGGCTGCAGCGGCTTCCGCTTGGGGTGGTCCCACGGGTTGGGCCAGGCGTCCGGATCCTTGGAGGAGCGTAGGAGGGCGTCGCGCGCCTTGCTCATGTAGGCGCCCGTCTTGTTGCCGATCGTCATGGTGTAGCCGTGGAAGAGAGTAGTGGGACGGTGGCCCGTGTAGCCGGGGATGTGCCGCGTCGGAGGAAACTGAGGGTGGTGGACAGTCATCACGTCGCCCGGCGCACAACCGGATGTGGCCATCGTTGTAAGGAAAGGTTGACTGGGAACTGTGCTGGTTGGCAAAACTGGAGGAAAATTAGATGCTGCCGTTTTTTTTCGAAAGAAATAAACACAGTTATGCTTTGGAAGATTTTGACGAGCTACGACAACGTATAATTTTGTGACTGTTTTAGAAATCGTCTGAAAAGTTGAATGAATGGAATCCTAATCAAATCGGCTCCAAAACAAGATTTACATGCTTTTTTTAAAATCGGACCTCCGTTTTCAGGCATTTTTACAGTCCCTTCAGTAAAATAAATATGTGGCGTCGTATGACTTTATTCGATTCGGTTTTCGACATTCTACTTCAAAGAGCACCGTAATTATGACTAAAGAACGCAATTTTCCTAAATATGTCCTTATTCTCGACACCATAAACCACCACCAAAGACCCGGAGGGGTACAAAGTAGGAACGGCGTAAATATCATTTCGTTTGTGTTTTCGGGTGCGGCCTATGGTTAAATCGAAATTACAAGATGCCGCTTCTTTTGAAAATCTTAATCCACTCTGCAGTATTCTATGTCTAATTTCAGACGATGATGTGAAATGCACAAACATTTTTTGTCGTTACTTAGCTTGTTCCTTATATTCCCCGATGAAAATTTACAAAAGGTTCGAAATGACATCCTGGCATCAGAGGTTTTCTATTTGCCATGAACTCATACAGCGCGAAAAAAGTGGAACCGAATTCAAGCATTTTTTGTCCGTCTCGTTTCATCTCTCTCTCTCTCTCTCTCTCTCTCTCTCTCTCTCTCTCTCTCTCTCTCTTTCTCTTTCTTCCCGTACTATCTTCCATCTCCCTTTGCCCTCTCTTCTTCTCAGCACATCCACCTTTATCTGCGACGCCATATTGCGAACTCCCTTTTCCGAGAGTCGCTTCCAAATCCACCTGCCGGCCGATTGATTCTGGCTGCTGGCCGGCCGCCCCATCCGGGCCCGAAATTGCATGGCTTGGTCACACCGGCCGGTGCCATTTAGAATCGTGCCGCCCGGCTAAGCCAGCAAGATCAGGCTCCGAAACAAATGACGTCTGGCCAGAGTCCTGCCGGATCCAAAATCGACACCGCGCCTTTAAATAGCGCCGCAAGACGACCGTGATTGAAATAGTCGTGACGGCAGCCGGGGGCGTTTGCTAAATGTGCGCTTCGATCCTGAGGACGAAATCGTCTGTTTTGCTGGCGTGCTGCGGGGAGCGACTTTCACGCGTCGCCGGCGCTCTCTCGGCGCCGGACGGTTGTGGACACCCGACAGACAAGCTCACTCTCCGTCGAGGAACTGGTTGGACGCGTTGTCGGCTCAAGCGGAAAATTCCGCGAACCAATCCGACAAACCGACCCGGCCCTGGGTCGGCGATCGACCGAGCCCTCGGCCCAACTGGCGCGCCGAGCCCGCAAACGGCGTCCGCCCCGGAGCGCCGTCGTCTCGCCGACGTCCGCTGTGGTCGGCGACGGTCTTGGCCGCCGGCGTCGGACGCGGGGGACACCGGCGGCTCGGGCCCGGTGTAGCGCGGGTCAGACCCCAGAGAGTGTGACGCCGGTTTGATATTCGCAGCGCCAACCCTCTTAGGGCAGCGCGAGTCCAAACGCCTGGGAGCACCTCCAGGTCCGACTCCCTAAAGGCACCGTGGGTCCAGACGTCTGAAGGTACTACAGAATCAGATGCCTGCTGGCTGCAGCGAGACCGCGCTGGGAACCGACACGCCTCCACTGCCCCAGGCTATTCCTCCTACTGATGCTCCTCCTATTCCTTCCCCTGCTTCCCCTATCCTTGCTCCTCCTATCCTCCTCCTGCTTCCTCCTACTCCTACTTTTGCGAGCGGGTCTTCTCGAACGACGCGCGGTACAGGCTTCACCACGTGACGCCGCACGATGTTACGGAGTCCGGGATTCGTGCCAGCCGTGGCTCAGTGAGAGCGCTGCGGACGGTAGCCGGAGGGTGAGGCTGAGACACTCGGAGTGCGTCAGGGTGACACGCCGTTTAAGTTCGCGTCTTTTCCAGCTGGAGTCGTAACGGTCATTGCTCTTCCGGAAGTGCTGTGCGCAGGGCGTGAGACCGACATTCAACTTGGGGATACGTCGACAAGCACGCTTTCCGGGGATCAAGTGCCTACTCTTGTGTGACCGGTTCTGGCTGGCGTAGCGGCAGTCGAACAGCCGCGAGTTGCCACACCACATTTGCTGGAAGATTTCAAGTTTCAAACTAGATGAGGATGTCGTGTGATTCGAGTACCCGGCCGAAATGGTGTGGAAGATGCGGCGGCGCTATCGCAACCCCTGTCAGCATGTAATAGCTTGCTGACGTCTGAAGTATTGTTTGGCTGAGAATTTTCCGCCTGTCATCATGGGTCTGCGACGATTTTGGTGCATACTTTACTGCGAATGAAGAGTGTGTGATGCGGAAGTTGAAAGCTTTACGAACTTGCTGATATGCTGTTCACTGTTGCCGCACTTTTGCAGCACAGACTACCTGTAGCGCTATCGGCCTTATTTTCAATTTCTTGTACAGCATACCGTATCAAACACGTCATCAGCACACATTGGCCCGTTCGGCAAGTCCATTCAGTCGTTATTGAATCACAGCTGCGATTGTTCTGTCAGACGAAATAACTGTAAGCAAAACCGAAAAGAAACAGGCGATACGCAAGCCCCAACATTCATCCTGTCCTTTCATTGGTTCCAATCACGTCCAACTGCGCAGAGGCCTCATGGGCACGAAGGCTCAGGGGACACCGAGCCCCAGACCAGTCGCAGAGCGTCGCCATTGCGCCACCGGTTCACCCGGTCTTACAGGACGCCGCCGGCAGCCGTAATCAATCCGCTGATCGAAAGTTTACGCGTCTGTCATGTACAGCATGCATGACACACGCCGGCAATTTCCAGAGCGTGCCGCTGTATTGATCAGCGGGTAGAGCCGCCGTGACAAACTGGCCGCAGAATGGAGCGAGCACACCCTGACAACTTCATGTGAGTCATAGACTTCTTGCACTTCCTTAAGGCCTTGCGAAAATTCAACGATGAAAATTGCAGCGTGAGGATTATGAACTAGGTTATGCTACTGATGTGTCATGACATTTTTAGGTATATCAATTTGAGGATAACGATGATTGATTTTTTTCATAATATTGCGATGTTTTTCAGGGAGTCAAGGAAGAACAATCGTCTCGTGCATGAAAATTTGATTTGTAAAATATGCGAGGGTTAGGAGCGAAATAAAAAGGAAGGAACGAAAGAGTGCATGATTTGACAGGGGCCAAAAAAAGAGCGAGGTGTGAATAGAAGGAAGAGGATTCGAAAGCGTGTTGTGTAAGAGAGCCGGAGAACGAGGGCGAGAGGGAGAGAGAGTGAGGGAGTAGGAGAGAGAGCGAGTGCGGGAGGGAGGGCAGGGGAGGCGGGAGAAGACGGAGGGTATCAGCAGCTCGCGCGGTGAGCAATGGACACGATAAGCGGGACGAACGCGATCGGGGAGGCGGCGCCGGCTCTGCGGCCGAAAGACAATGACGCAGCTGCTTCCACCCGTCGCGGGAATGGGCGGTACCTCTCTCGCCCCTCCCTCCTTCCCTCATCCCTCCACCCTGATCGCCCCGGCCGCGCGGCGCCCGTGAGGTGACCGCAGGCTACGTTATCAGGCTGTCGCCGGGGTCGAACGGGGACTCCTGCAGAGGTCTGCGCCCTCTGCAGACCTCTGCAGAGGGCGTCCCCTGCAGAGGCAGCGGCCGGCAGATGCCTGGTTCTTCCGGGCGCTGGCAGCGGCAGGTGCAGGGACAACGGACTGGTGCGGAGTAGAATAGAACTCTGCTGCCCATGAAGCATGGATGTTGTCATTAATGTTCGGATTTTGCTGTCATTTCGCTTTATGAGTGGGGCTTCGAGTGGTATTTGACCTTGATGCGTCATTAATGAGCATTCGCTTTATATTGTCCTTGGCATTGTGTAACATAATGTACAGCGACAACTACATTTTGTAGAGTCTGGCCTTTTTGAAGCTGATTGCTGCGTAATTCTTACAACCATGCAGTCCTAATAACAGATCATGTCATGCCCGAAGATTAAGCTAACATACAGTTTACTAAATTTTAATCTATTCCCCCTGATCGCCGCATGTATTCGTTTTAGCGCAAAATGGAGGATTTAGTACGAAAGCTAAACGGACACAGCAACCCAACCCAGCTGGTAAAATGTGTTTTACTATAATCGAAGGTTAGTCATTGCAGCTCCTTCGCATTAAGACCATCGCTGCGTAGTTTACGCCGCGTGGGAAATTTCAAACGGGAGTTTCCCAATTTTGTACTTATAGTTGCAACTTTATCACCGTTTTGCCCTGCAGCCCCGCATGCTGCAAAGCAATGAAATATCAGGCCAACCGATGCGCCTGACACTTCTCTGCCGCGATTTTGGGGGATTTTTGGGATTTTGGGGGATTTTTGGGTATAAACATCACTGAAAGCCCGAACTGCATAGCTCGGACTATACTTCCAGCGCTGTTCACTCTCCAACCGTTTGCTGAATCCACCGGTTCAAGGCCGGACGCGAATGTCTGCGGACTTCGCTCATGACTTCGCTTCAGGTGCCGGTCGTCGGCCCCGTCGACTCGTCGGAGAGGCGGGGCGACCCGCTCCCCGGGGGCAGGGGCCATTACCTCATTAGGGGTCCGCTCAGGTGGTCCGGGCTGTGTTGGCGACCGTACAGCGGCCGTATCGACTGCCTGACCGCCCTATCGCCGTCCTGTCCGTCTGGGAAGAGAGAGGAGGAGAGAGGGAGAGAGGGAGAGAGGAAGAGCGAGAAAGGAAAAGAGAGAGGGAGAGGAACATGGAGAGACGGAAAGAGAGTGGGAGAGGAAGAGGAAGAGGGAGGGAGAGTGGGAGAGGGAGGGAGGGGAAAAGAGAAAAGGAGAGAGGAGGAGGAGAGAGGGGGAGGGAGAGAGGGGGACACGTTGCTGCCGGCTAATGGGTTCCGTGCATGCGGAGAGGCAGAGATGGGTGCGGCTGCACGAAAGCAGGCCTCTCTGCGGGTTGTCTCGTGCGTAGCTGTCGTCTGTTCTGTGCAGCTAGGTATAAACCACATCCAGGTGTGGACCACTAGGTGTGGAGAGGCTCCATTTTGTGAGGACCACTAGAATATTTCATTTAAAACGAGAGCGATTCGGAATGCATGAACGTCACCGACGAAGTATTTTCGGAACTACGGGTAGCGCCATCAACCTTTGCGTCTAGAAATAAAGAGAGTTTCAGCAGTTTAGGCATAATGATAGGAATTCCTGTGACTCTAGTGATTTATGAGACGATGGGTTGGTGGGGCGTTTGGCCAATGCGGACACTGACAGCATATTTATTTTTCTTCGTATTGGTCTCACAATGGCACATCATAAAAGTTCTCTGAAAATAAAACGCCAACTTTTCGCATTAATTGGATTAAACGCAACATTCATTCACTTTGTTTGCACTGGTGGTGTACTAAGTTAATGCAGTCTGGTACCGTGATTCGCGTCATATAAGACAAGTTTAGGATTTATCTGTGTATGTATGACGCATAATGGTAACGACTGCTCCAACCTGTGTGCATCATTCTTGTAGCGATGGGGACCCAGCATTTTGGTCATTTTTAGCCGTTGAGAACGACGTTACTTTTCTAGTGGTATCCTACCGTCGTTCTTAGCTGGACTGGTCAGAGCGCTGCACTCTTCCTCCAGGCAAGACGAATTCGAATAGCTTCAGTTTTCGGTATTTCGCCCGCGAGCCAGCTGTCGATTGGTCATGAGGGTCATGCCGAAGGCCATACGACCGTGTGGCACCCTTGGCGGGACCGTAAACTTCTACCACAAAATCGGCGGTTACCTGGGCTCGCGTTGTCAAGTATAAGGGTTCGGAACCTGTGCAACAAACTGTGTTGGGAGCCTGCACCGACTTCGATCTGAGCACCACTCCAGCAAACCACACGAACAGAATTTGTAAAAAGTTTGTAGCACGGATCAGATCAAATTGGATCATTTCTTATTAACAATCTCCGGACAATATTCTGCAATAAACCCCCCAGTGCTTGCACCTGTGATGGCACGGGCATAATTTTTATGATAGTTCTGGCACTTGTAATGGCACCTGTAATCCAGGCCTAGATTCAGGATTTAGTTGCGGGAGCGTGTGGTTACGACATACCCGATCACTGCTTAGCTGCCCGTTTATTACGTTAAACACCGGCGGCTGTGGGCAGTCCGCGTGCTGCCGCTGGAACTGCAAATGCATCCGCTGCGATCTCACCTTCATCACATGCCACCGTTTCCGGATACGTGACTGAACTCTAGGCCGAGACGCTTCGGGTTCCCAAAACTGCCCTCGGCCAGTTCATATGGTCGGGGGTATCCTCTGTCACGGAACTTTAAGTGACCCTTGACCTTTCGGGAGGGCAAAGTTTGAAACTGCGCCAGCCGCGTCCGATGGCCGGCGATAAAGCTCAATCTGTCGACGGATTTCCACGATAAACGACACGTCAGAAGTGGCCCGCAATTGACCCCAATCGACCGGCCCAAAAACGCCAGAAAATCGTTACGGTGTACGTGGGAACGGCACGCTGAAACGCGCCGTTGCGGCTGTGATGTCAACGAGAGAAAGGCTGTGTTTAAAACACTTGGCGCTGACTATGCGCTTTGCGCCATTCATAGAAAGGCACTATAATGCATAATCAAGGGTGTGTCAGGATTTTGCCAAGGCAAACCCAGCCCCTGCGAGACTGAAAACTCTTCGGATTTTGGCCATGCTATTTCTAAATTTCCGGAATTTCGCTATTTATTTTCTTTTTTCGTACACAAAAATCGTTAAAGTTTCTATCCGAAGAGGGGCATGGCTCGTTTCACCACCTTTACAGTTAAATTACTTAACATCTAATTTTCAGCATTCCATGATGCGAAAGAACTGTAGATGGTGATAATGGATCGGCTATGTTATAGGAAAATAAAAACGTGGTGAATTCTGGTTCGCCACAGAAAAAATGCAAGACACCTCTCATTTTGGATTAATGGAGGACGTTTTCTTTCGCCTCACGGAATGCTGAAAACTAGATATTAAGCGGTTTAATTGTAAAGGTTCCATGTGAGTGTTCTGCAGAACTGATGTGGTGATGTTTCCGGTGTCTGTTTACTATCTTTCATGCTATTCTTGCCTTGTGCTACTGGTAAGTACAGAACTATTTCGCGTTACTCTTTTCTATTCATGATGACCATGCTTGCTGGTGACAACGGGGTAAACAGCCAAAAGCGTGCAGTAGTGCATAACCTCAACACATAATAATCGATAAAGCATCACTCTGTTTGCTCCAGACTGCGCAATTTTGAATTATTATTTATTTGCAAAAAAGGCATTAACTGCATCACATCATTGCTACTAAAAGTCTGCAGTCCACAAAGGACAACACAGCACCGAACGAAATAAGACCCCGTCCTCGCCCACAGCGATGCCGATTTGTATTCTTTTGGAGAGGCCATGGCCCCCAGCGGGGCTCTTGACCTCTCCAAAGTTGATTTCACTCACCAATATTTCCTCCCGGTTGTAAGCAATAGTTTTTACACAAAAATAGCAATGGACGGTCACAAAGATAAGAGATGAGGAGAAAGCATGATATAAAGCATAAAATGAGTTAAACCATATAGAAAAGAAAACATGACAGATTTTTTAGATAAACGGGCTCACTGTTATGGAGTGTCACTTTCTATAGGCGTGATAATGCTAGGGGCCTAAGAACATTGTTTCAAATCTTACCAAGGTTCCTCTGGACCTTGGCAATGTTTTTGTTCGAAAACAAATCCTAAATCATAACTGGGTGTAAAAAGGCAGTTGGAATGAAAGATGAAAGCAAGTCAGGGATTTTATACTTCAGAATGAAAGTTCAGTTATGTACAAGTCGTGTATATATATATATATATATATATATATATATATATATATATATATATATATACACGACTTGTACATAACTGTACTACACTTGTACTTGTACATACACTATATATATATACATACATATATATACACATATATACATACATGTACATACACTTGTACTTGTACATGTATATATATACACGACTTATACGGATATATATATATATATATCCGTCTATCCATCTACCTGTCTATCTATGTACATGTCATGTATATCTATACTTATCCATATAATATGCGTATATATATATATATATATATGAGGATATTCAGATTTTTTGTAAATGATAAAAAAAACTGAAAATCTCGTTGTTAAAATTTTAAATAGAAAGAAGTAAATAAATTAATCGCAACAACATAATAACTAATATATATATATATATATATATATATATATATATATATGTAATAAAAATAATAAATAAAAAAGTTGAGAGAAATCATCTACGTTAAACGACATCACTGCTTTCTCATCCTTTGTTCTGCGGCCGCCAGTCTGCCGTTCAGCAGTCGTGCTCTGGCGCCGGACGTCCGCTGCATGCTGGCCGGGAGACGCCACTCGGGGGAGGGGGGGCGAGTCGAGTCCCGGGCCCGCCCGGCCGGCGCCCGTTCCGACGTGCGTGTTTCTCGGAGTACGCTGTCTGGCAGAGATCCGGCCGTCCGCGCCGACGGAGAGCCGCTGAAGGGTTTGGGACTAAGCGGCGCTCGGGCGCAGCTTCCGGAGGTCGCGACCAGGCGTGTGCAGCACTCGGGCCAGTCCGTGCGGCGGCCCGACCGACCTTGGATTACCTCGAAGATTTTCGTGGAAAGAAACTGCCAAAAATCGCTCTGGCCCTGCGAACTTTGGGAAACACTTATTCACCGATAAATGTAACAGTGGGAAGCAGCTCGCTCTTTTCGGTTGCGATTTAAAATAATTGTTGGTTTGGAATGAGGCTCTGGCACGCCAGTTTATGCCGATAATCTTCCCTCCCATTAAGCCGGCCGTGGGCCTTTAACGGCCACCAGCCGGCTCATATAACAGTTCGGCTCATGAGGCCGAACCCGCCGTCGTTTCGCCGCGACGGCAACAAGTGTTTTACCAGCGGGCCGGCGCGCGGGGTTTCCGTGTCAGCCACTGTACGGATCGGCCGCGGTCGGCCGCGGGCGCGGCCGGTCTTCTGTGCCCCGAGGGAGCGGTGAAAGAGCTGTGTTTTTACGTCCGCGGCCGCCGCCCATTTGCGTCACGCGTCACGCCCGTTACGGCCCAACTTGGCTCGTAACTGCCGCCGATTTCCGCCGCCCCGCCGCCCCAGCTTGCGTGGTCGCACGGCGTGGATGTGAAGCCATACGGTGGCGAAATATTGATCTGTGTACGGTTTTTGTGCAAAAAGCGCTATGCTGGCGGTGCGCGCAAGCAACAAGCTTCCCGAGCTGCCCCCGGGAAACACGATCTCCTCAGGGTACGTGGACTGCGTCGACGAAATCTAAAACGCAATTGGTCGTAACGGAAATATATGCATGCAAATGAATGTTGACAACATTCTTTCGTTTTTAATGCTTTGTGGCTTGGCTTTCAGTCCTTGCATATATTTACGTTTGTTTTTGTTGTTTTAAATATTGACAGAGTCAAGCCAGTGTGAGAGAACTGAACGATAATAGTCTCATTTTCATCAGCGGTTTTTTTCACTTTTAACAGTTTTAGTAGACGACTTCCTGGAAGACGAAGTTACTACAATATTTTCAGCGTTCTATCCTCGACCAACACAGTCCCTGCATCATTTCAGTACCACGCTTCATCCCCGAAGAAACCGATTCTTGCTTATAATCGGAAGTCCCTCCTCTGAACGGGCACCAGCTCTTGAAAATCCAATTTCGCCGATCGCGGCGCGATCACAAATGGAACGGGACGTCTCGTGCGACCATGCAGTTCCTCTGAAATCGAGACATCTCGCATGAGGACTGCATAGCGTGTCACCAGATCCGGCCATCATCCCCGCGGCCTGGCGCAGCCGGCTGCGACGCCAGTTTGGGATCTCGGGCGGACCGCGTTCCCAGGTACAGGGATCAATAGCCTTTCGATGACCTTGATGAGTCACCCCGCTCTCTGACCGCTCAGGTGTGGGTGGAGGCCCGCCTCAGCCGGCCCGCATCAGGCCGCATCAGGCCGTGTCGGACCGTGTCAGGCTGTGTCAGGCTGTGTCAGATCAGGCAGACGTCTGCCGGCACCCTGACACTGTGTGGCATAGCTGTCAGGCCGTCTTGCTTTGGTCTTAAACTTTTTCGGCGCAATTTGCGTGCGTGAAATAATTGCACAGTTCGACGGGAAATTAGGGAGAAAATGTCTTCCCTCTGGCGTGTTTACAGCACGCTGATCACCGCGCACGCGAGCGTCACGTGTGACAGTGTAGAAAAAGTGTTGGCAGAGCAACAGTCCTTGCGCAGAATTCCCAGGCCTGCAGGAATTTTCTTCGCTAAGGCACCGATGCAGTTCCACTGGCCGGAACGGAAGAGTTCCATCGAATGGGGGGCGCCGGAAGCCAAGATCAAAAGTCCGACGTTTTTCCCTCGGCTTAGCTTCTTCACCACTCTCGTCTCACAAAGGCACCGTGTTAGCTTCCCAGATTCTTTGAAAGTTTCTTGTTCTGCTGAGAAAGTCATATCGAACATATTTATTCAAGCATCGCGATGTTCGGTTGTGTTCGATGTTTGACGTGCATTCCCTGGGGCGTAGGAGCATCCAGAAAAAGTGGGGCCAAGGACAGTTTTCCCATGGGGTTAATGTGAAATTTCCCCCAAAAGTGGGGGAATGTTCCCCCACCTTGTTCCTGCGCCCATGTGCATTCCCGTTGTTTTCAACGGGCATCGATATACCAAAAGCGCTGGTATGTACCTGGACTGGTACTCTTGCTCGCCATCTGGGCCAGCAGCAATGTTAGGAAGGAACGATTTCTTGCTCTGTCACTTACGAGAAGGACAACGAGAAGTTCGTGTCATTCCGCGCCACTAGCAGATCGTGGATTGAGAGATGCTGTTCCGTGCCACAAGGAAATCATGCGGCGCAGTCTATCCCCGCACATGAGAACTAGCGCCATCTATGTGCCGTGAGTGTAAAAAGCCTGGATAATGACGTCATTCGCGATGTTGCCGGTTCGCCCTGGGCAGTACAGCGTAATTCAGCTCATTGTCACTGTAGCCAGGCACGTAGCGAGGGGAGCCAAATGCCAAATTTTGCCATTGGCCACTTGCATATGACGAAATTTACTAGAAAAAGCAGCAATTTTATGTAATTTACCCCATGTTTAATGCACAGGAAAACATACCTGTAATGTTTGCTTATGCAGCATACATATGATCACTATTATGTATTTCTGCGAAATCGGTACGCATCTAGTGCAGACCGCTTGGCTCGGGGGGGCATGGCTCCCATTCCCCCCTGGCCAGGTCCCTAACTATCGCATCGAGGATACAGGATTGCCATTTGGATGGCTGAGATTTTTTAAACTTGCGTAGAACACAGCTCTGACGGGTTCTTAAATACAGACATCACGTCATATTTTCCCGAAAACGCTGTAGCCAGATACGTCCTGTTCCCAGGATAAGTTAAGGCTATAGCAAACTCTGCTGCGAGCATATGCCTGTTTTAACATGTTTGGCCGATTTTCAAAACTGACTTTAAACAACGTGCTAGATAAATAACTATTTTCAGAGATGCCATAAACTTGCGCTTCGTGTCATTTCGCTCACGAGCTATCCGTGAGAACCCTAATAGGGGAACATTCCAACCCGCCACGCTACTCGAACATGGCCCACTACTCGAACTGCCGTAAACCCCCTTCCGCCAAAAAAAAAAAAAACACACTCATAAAGTCCCTCCATGACCCTCCAATTCGGGGGCGCTAGAACTCCTCCACGGTTGGGAGGAGGGTCAAAGAAGCATCTTAGGTCAATTCTTTCCAGTCAGCGCGCATAGGGTCAGTGTTAAATTTCAACAAATTTGGGGGGGGTGGTAAGTAGCGCCCCTCCCGGATTCCCGCGCCCTTGTCCAATTCGTATTTAGCGTAGGAGGCAAAATTCCAGCAGAAGCTGGGTGTGTTCCCCCTCGGCCTCCCCCCAAACAATACTGAGAACGGAAGCGCTCCCGTAACACCACACGTCCCCGAGCTCCATCGAAAACCCCGCCCCACCACCGTGGCTGCCACGTCCGCCGAGCTGACCCGGCGCTCGGCCCGCAGGATCCAGGAGACGGACGGCTCGTTCTTCGAGGCGTTCGCGTCGCTGCCGTGGCGCCAGGAGAGTCGGCGCATGCAGAGTCTGAAGGAGGAGGAGCGGCAGCGGGACCTGCCGCCGCCCAGCGAGGTCTCGGCCGGCATTGAGCCGCGCCGACTGGTCATCACCCAGCAGGAGGTCAGAGGGCGGGGCTGTGAGGTCATCACCCAGCAGGAGGTTAGAGGGCGGGGCTGTGAGGTCACCACCCAGCAGGAGGTCAGAGGGTGTGGCTGCGAGGTCACCATCCAGCAGGAGGTCAAAGGGAGGAGCTGTAAGGTCATCACCCAGCAGGAGGTCAGAGGGCGGGGCTGTGAGGTCGTCACCCAGCAGGAGGTCAGAGGGCGGGCTGTGAGGTTATCCCCAGCAGGAGGTCAGAGGGCGGGGCTGTGAGGTCATTACCCAGCAGGAGGTCAGAGGGTGTGGCTGCGATGTCACCATCCAGTAGGAGGTCAAAGGGCGGGGCTGTGAGGTCATCACCCAGCAGGAGGTCAGAGGGCGGGGCTGTGAGGTCTACAGCAAGCAGAAAGTCAGAGGGCGGGGCTGTGAGGTCAGAGGGCGGTGGCAGAGGTCAGACGACGGTGATGAGAGGTCAGGGCGCGGGTCTGCGATGCTAGAGGACAATGACTGGAGGTCAGTGGCCAGTGGTTGGAGGCCAGAGAACGCCTACTGGAAGCACGAGAGCAGGGTGAGATGTCGTAAGGCAGAACAAGGAGGCTAGGGGTTGAAATTGAATGAAGGGATGGATGATTTAAGGGATGAAGGGAGAAGCAAAATGGCAGGCGAAAGGACCTAAGTCACGGGAAATGGTTAGGGGTTTGGTTCTGGGACTGACATGTTAGAACGGTGCGTGGTTTGCTAAATGGCCGTAGCGTTAATGGCGTCGATAGGTGAGTAAATGGGAGTAAAATGTAGGAAATAAATATGGGATGGTGCGTAGGTTATCACAAACGGAGAATCTTAGTATGAACAAAATTGCGTTATTCAAATGAGTAAAATAATTTGTGCGCTATTTACTTACTACCAAGACCTTTCACGACACAAGACGGGCCTTCTGCGCTCCAATGCAGAGGTTTCATTGATTCGATAACTATTGTGAGTAACGATGGCATTAACAATTCACCGTCCTAGTATGCGCGGAAATTGGCTAAAGTTTAATTGCTATGTGCCTAATGTGGCTGAAAGCAATCGGAAGGCAATTATGCCCGGCCATTTTAATGCACATGCAAACTTCTAACCCGCAGTTAATCCAGGATGATATGTTTGGGTCATAGCACTGATGGGGGAACTGACTGGAATTCATTTCCCTCATTTTTCCATTCTCGTTCTTTCAGAAACGGATATATTGGCTGTTTCTAGATTATTGGCTGTTTTCTGGACACACTTGTGCCATCCGTAGGGTTACGCCCAAAACTAAAGCTTGCGCTTCGCATGTTCCAAATGTGTGTTCCGCGTGTTCCGATGCCGGTTCACTGTTGCGCATTTTACACAACCGTTTCAGACAAAATCGCGTGTTATCACGGAAGAGGTTCTCTTGGCTGCTCTGGAAGACCGCGCAGTGCGGCTACGAAAACTGCACGTGTATGCTTGCGGCAGTCATCGTGAACTATATCCTTCGCGATCACTGCGGGCAGGAGGGAAACCTTCATGAGTGCTGTTCACACAGATCGCAAAGCACGCTCCGCATAGCTTTGTTTATCTGAAAGTCAGGCGTGTCAAAAAAGTCATAGATTTAGTTCTTGTGGCCGGTTCCGGTCTACCGACCAGCCTCAGCGACAAGACGCATTTAGTACCAATGCATATAAATTAGCTTGCTAACAGCGTAACTTTGCAAAACTTGTTTCACAATGGCGTCTCTGCCTTGAAAGCTAAACTGGTCCAAAATGCGAATTCATTCGGTGGGAATGTCGTTATCAGTTCCTGAACGTTACTATAGGATAGCGATGCCTCTTTTTCCGCCGAGTACTACATGTCACATTGAAGGTCTCTGTGGTAAGACTAGTAAAGTGTATACAAACCGTGAATGTGTAGTTGACTCATTGATTAATGGTTAGGACACACATTCAGTATCGAAAATTGACAGGAATTTTAAACTATTGCGTAAACTGTTTTTTGAAAAATGACCCGAATTTTTGACCAGAGCATCTCCAGACTGTTTCAGTTCTACTCGTCCGATATCCCACAGCTTTTGTCATTCAGCCAAACCCGCTTCATATTTATGCGGCCACCATGGAGCCATTCCCGCTTCTCCAAATCCGTTTAGTGCATAAATTCGCGGAGAGTCTCTGGAACGTTGCTGGTCTGGGTCACTGGCAGCAGACGAAAGAGGCGCTAAATTCAAGTTAGATCCTTCCAAAGTGAGAGGTTTTGTAGAAGATGTGTCGAATACGAAGCCACCTGGCAGCGTGTCTGCCAGGGAGAGAACCTCAAGAGACTCCGGCTCGTAAAATATTTGCCATCCCCGAGGCTCAAAATGGTTTCAAAGAATAAATTCCCGATCACTGTAGGTATCGTTTTTATGCAACGTTTGGGGTTAAGGGCGCGACGACTTCTAAAATATTTAGCGCTACGATTCTTCGTCGTCACTCTACGTTTCTAACGCATTAATCACGCGCAGCGTTACCAAAAATTAATATGCGTTCAGTCGTTAAGATACAAGGTGCTATGCTGCTAAAATGTTCAAGTCGCAGAGACTAACGTACCCACGTATCTCATGCAGCATCACAATACGTTTGAAACAACTGCTTGCAATTTACGTCCATTGCGAATCAGCAAACCTGATTACTCCGCGCACAGAACCACTTGCAAGGAAAATCGGGTATGTCGGTGAGGAAGAGGCCGAAAATTTGAGAACAAAGATCAGCCTACTCCACTAGATCCAAGAATGTCCTGCGGCGCTCGCACAGCGAAACTGCGTGCATCTTCCCCTGCCACCAACCTTAAGCTGCCGTCATCAACCCAGACCCCACCCTGAGACACCATTTGCGGTGCCCAGCACCACACCAACGCGCCGCAGCGCCTCACCCCGTCGCGCCGCCGTCCGCAGAGGGAGAACCTGTACGTGGAGGTGCTGTACACGGTGAAGCACAAGGTGGGCGCCACCACGTCGCAGCACTCGGCGCTGGTCGACGAGCTGAACGGGTACGCCCAGGAGGCGTTCCACTTCTCCCGGGACGAGCACCAGCGGATGATGGCCATCGCCAGGGACGAGAAGGTGAGTCAGCCGGGAGGAGCCGCTTCCTCGTGATGGGCACAGTGCCCGCTGAAGACGGTGGAAGGTTCGCCGAGGTTGGACTTCTGTGGTTCGACCTTCCGCTGAATGATGAATCCCGAGACATACGCCTGGAAACAATTTGGTCGTGTCGTCTTTTAGTTTTCAGCATCATTTTATGGTGCTGGATGGCAGATATTGCGTTAAATATTTACGTGGTCTCACTCCATCATTTTCAGTCCCGTGTCAAAGCCAAGTAATCTCTGGTAAAAATAACCATTTGTAGTTTACTTCAGATCATGTCTAACTTTTCCTAGCCCAAAATAATTAATCCTGGGCACTAAGATAACTCCATAAACAATATTCATACGCAGCCACCTGCATACGAAAACACAAAACTAGCCGGCGTACTTCTGTCCTCTTCCCTCCTTTCACTCCGCAATTAGTGGGCCGCATGCCGGAATGAACCAATCCCCCGGCCCGACCGGCACGCGTCGCCCGCCGCTGGTGCATGTGCCGCGCTCGCACATCAATTTCACTATCATGAACGGCTCCGGCGGCGGCGTTATGGGCCAGACACCCGCCAAACGGCCGGCGCGCCATTGCCGTCCGGCGGCCGGCTCCCGCCAGGAACGAGCGCGCCGCCGAGTGGCGCGCCGGCCGTTTCGCGCCAAAATGAAGGCCGGTAATGGCGCCGGTCGAGCGGGCGGCGGCGGTGGCCCCTACCGCCGGCGAGGTCGGAGCAGAGCCCAGCTGCCGTGGGCGCACCCAGGAGAGGAGGCTGGGTGCCGTCCCTCCGGAAGAGATGAGGAATTTGCGTTTTTCCCCGCATTAAGAGGGAAAATTCGGGCCACATGGTCAAGGCTCGTCTCTAACCCTCCCCGCAGTTAACGTCCTGAGTACGCCTCTGCAGAGTGTGTTCGGAGGTGAACTCTTGTTTGCAGGTGGTGGCTGCGGTGGTCAAGAAAAGCTGAGTGCTGCATTAGCCGGATGACAAAGCAGGCGGCTTGGCTTTCTGATGGCTCTTCCGCAAAGTTGCTAAGCTGGAAGCTTTGTACAGCGGCGGTTGGGATGCGGGCGAAAAGCTGATGCCATCGTTGCTGTTTTATTCCGGGGGGAGGGGGGGAAGGGACACCCGGACCTAACCTGAGGCAGTGGGCGAGGTATGGGTTTTGTACGGGTTTTCACCACTGTGGATCCTGAAAGCAGATAAAGGCATATGTGCAATTACCATCTGCGGGATTATTGAAGCTGTATTGAAAATGACAGGAAAGCTCTGGCCCAAAGCATTTGCCATTTGTCTGATGGCTATATTGTTACCGTCCCGGATCAGACCGTGACCCCTGTCTTCAGGAGGGTTCGCGATGGTTAAGAAAAAGCTGCCTGGCGCATTAGCCGATTGGGAAACCTGAATCCATACGCTACTTTGACGTCCAGCGGCCGTCAGTTGCGGCACAAGCCTTCGCCTGCTTGCCACGCTTGGCGAGAATTAGCCGCAGAACGCCTTCTTCGACCTTCCACAGCGGCAACGAAGCTTTTCAAAGCAGCGCCGAAAAGTTGGCTGAGCCTCCACGGAGAGCCAGCTGGTGGTTTTCCTCTCCGCCTGGCTTCGACCGCCGCTGGGCCCGCTCACAGAGCCGGCTGGTCGTCGTCGCTCCCCGGCTCCGGCCGCGGGCGGTCGGGCGGCGGCCGGCGGCGTTGTTGTTGTCGCGGGCGCTCCCGCGGGACGCGCGGAGCGCGCCGCCCGGCGCGCGGGAATCGAACCTGGCCCGCAGCCGCTCCTGATTGCCGCCGGTCACGGCTGGCGGCCGGCTGGGGTTCGCCGCCGCCGGCTGTGTCTGGGGCGTCTGGGGCGCGTGTTGTGCGTGGCTATATTGCGATCGTCGGCGGCGGCAAAGGGGCGGCGCGCGGAGCCGTGCGGTCAGCGGGAGCGGGTAACTGTGATGGCACGGAGAGAGGAAGAGGGACAGGTGGTCAGGACGTTTTAGAGGTAGAGCAGAGTCGATTGTGGAGACGTGGCAGTGATAGGTGTCTTTTGAGTTGGTCAGGGGAGATGTTGAGAGAGAGAGAAAGAGAGAGAGAGAGAGAGAGAGAGAGAGAGAGAGAGAGAGAGAGAGAGAGAGAGAGAGAGAGAGAGAGAGAGAGAGAGAGAGAGAGAGAGAGGGAGAATGAGAGAGGGGAAGGGGTGGAGGAAAGGACAAGAGAAGAGAAAGATGGAAGAGAGCGACAGTGAGAACTGTAGAAGGAGGAGAGAGGGAGGAGAAAGAGAGAGGAAATGAAGCAGACAGTAGCTTCATTGTAAAATGGTTTCTCAGGTCTCGTATCCCGCGAAGAGAAGATTTACATGCCTAATTTATCTGCGTGAGCTACGTGGTTAACCTACACCGAGATGGCACTGTAAGTCGCATGATGAAAAATTATGACAGGACGCAGTTGATTATTTTCATCTTGAAGCATGTCACGGCTGCAAGGAATTCAGTACTTAAAAAGTGTGTCGTGCATCGTAAGGCCAAACGCTCAAATCTGGCATCGCATCCAAGAAAGATCGACTCAAAAGCAAACCCAGACAAACTCTGATAAAGTAACTTGCGATGTCATACCAGAGGTTATCGCCGTGAAGCGACATCAACGTTATATGTGCCAGCGTTTCAAACATTCCGTTCATCTGCGTGTCTTACGACACGCTAGCATCCAAAGTTCCGAAGAAAATGCACGGATCACGAGAATTCACCACTGGAAGGCAATCATCATCACAACTACAGGACCACAGGCACATAGGCAGGATTTCCTCAGATGGGGGGTGGCAATGGCAAACTTTGTCTTATACCTCTGACTTACGGCAAAAGGTATAGCAAAAAGGGACAATTTTACGCAATGAATCCCATCTTTAACACACAGGAATAGCATATAATGTCTCCTTTTATAGCATATATATGATCACTGTTCCGTATTTCTCCAAAATCGCTAAATATCTACTGCAGACCGCTTGGCTCGGGAGGGGCGTCGTGCCCATGCCCCCCCCCCCTCCTTGGCTACGTGCCTGCAGGACCATATCCTTGGTGCAGAGTCTGATATGCGACCAACGTCCGGCGAATGCATGAGGAAGATCGAAGCCATTTGGTCTTGAAATTGGACCTACTTGGTCCCGTTATATCGGACCCGGGATCTCGACCAGTCGTGGAGACGCCGATCTTTCGCGGAATTTTCCGCGACGACTAGAAACAGAAATATGCTGTGATCAAAGGTGAGTCCTGGTTCAAAATTTGACTGCCGGATATTCTGAATACCGTTCCTATTTATGCTGATTGACCCTTTACGAGCATCACGCTTTGGAAGATGGTTGTTCATACAGATCATTATGATGGCGATATTTTGATTATGCTGGCAGCAGCCATCATAGAAAATTGTATTTTAACATTTTGAAAGTCAGAAGCGGTTGGAAGGGCCTCTAAAATCAGCAGATCCAGGCAAAAGCAAAATAAAGGCTGTCACCCATCTCTCTTCAAAGAAATGCAAATCATATATATTTAAATGGCGCTGAGAGATATCATCAGGACTCCTAAACCTTTGGTATTTTTCTCTCATAGTGATCGCTCTGTGGGACTCCGAAAATCAACCATCAAAGAAAAAGCTAAGTGGCTGGGCTAGATTAGCGATTACTGTTGGGAATTCCGCAGTAAAAAGCCCAGGCACGCGTCGCAATTCCCTGTCTTGCCGGAAATGGAGGGAAAATTTCCCGATTTGTGGTAGGGCTTGATGGACTCACATGTATACACGATGTATGTGCTGACTGCAAACCAGGATAATGATTTCATTGTCCAATGGTAGGGACTTTCGATGTCACCTCTAAAATTTGACAGGCCACAGTGAAAGGATGACTTCTATTAGGGCCCGATGATTACTGAAATAGCTCTCCGTTTTGAGAGCCCAATGACCCACCTCTGACCTTGCTGAACCAGGTGAAAAATGGTGGCCTGAAGGTCTGGAATCGGTACGGCAATAAAAAAGCAGTATGGATATTTTTGGCGCTATATTAAATAGCAGTTTGAGTCAATGGTTACCATGTTAAGCAATCACGCAAAGTTAAGGGACAAAAATCCAGGAACAGTTTTAAACTGCCGTGCTTCTCATTCCCATTTCCTCAGCCTGCGGCTAGCGAGCCGCTGTCGTGTTTGCTGTTGAAACTCGGACCCACCATCGGTAAAGCAGATGTTCACCACGTTTCCACCTCTCCACCTCTCCGGCCTCCGACGGCGGCGGCAGCCGGGGTCAGCAGCCGCCTGATCGAGCCCGTTCCGCCGAACCGCCAGAAACGCGGCACAGCCTATCTGGCAAAGGCGCAGGAGACCATTATCTGGCTCTTTTGATGCTATTAACATACCCGTTGTCCTGAGTATTTCCGTAATGTATGCCTCTCTGTTGGAATGGAGCGTTTAAGGGTAGGTCAACCATCGGATTGCTCTGCGTACCAAAGCCCGAAATACAATCAATACAAAAGAAGATATTTCTTATGTCTTTTCAGTCATGCATCAATATTTGATATTTAACTTCATAGCTTAACCCTCGCTGGATGGGAGAGATTTTCACTCGCACCAATGACGGGGTGATGGTAGGCAGCCCTCGTCATTTGTCCCCAAATTGAGCTAGCGCGACGGATCGAAAAGCATTCGATTGCTGTGTGCCCAAGAAATCCAATGATACCCCTTACAATCCCGTCACGTCAACAAATCACCCTGTAGGCTAGGTCATACTTGATGATTGGGAGCTATAAATCGTTTTTTCGGAGTTAAAGCGATACATCTGGATTCAAATTGGCCTAAAATCGTCCCGCTTTCATATTCAGTGCCACAGACTAGTAAAGAAAAGTTCTAAGGTTATAAAAGGTCACCTCGGGCCATTGACCTTGTTTGACTTCGAAAAGGCCATTGACGCACCTAAAGTGACCTGTTCGCTTGTAAGCCACTATTGTGAACCGGTTTCATGCCCATCATCTACCGTTCATGCATACTTATAGCTCTAAAACAGCAAAAAGCCGACATTTGGCGCCAAAATTCCTGTGCAAGCCTTCAATAATGACGTCATAGCCCGGTGACCCAAGATAACCTCGGGCCATTTTTTTTCAAAACATGTGCGATGGATGTATTAACCCGCACATTAAATTAGTAATATGTAAGCCAATTTACGCCCTATATATGTTTTCTCATAGCCGACTACATGACACCGAGAAATGGCCTGAATCTCAAGAGCTGTGACTAATAACGCATAAATAAAGGCGCCAGCGCACAAGTAAAGGTCCGCAAATGCCGATACACATCCTATTTCTCAGATTTGTTAAATATATACGCCGAAACGTTGAGTTAGAGACACGGCAATTCTCGCGCCTGCTGTCGACGTGCGCCGCAGCCGTATGCAGTAATAAATTGACGGAAACTAATTTTAGCGTTCCTTTATTTTCTCGAAAAAAGCCTATTCATGTAAATTTTATTGATCATGATTGATTTATTGATCATTGATTTTTTTATCATTTTTTATTGATTTAAGCATGGAAAACCATCACAAGAACCAGTAAGGTTCTTGTGATGGTTTTCCATGCTTAAATTTTGGAAAAATTCATTAGTTATCAATCTACACAATTGGCGGAGCTTTGTTCGCGAGAGCCTGTTTATTTGCAAAATATGCTGCTTTTTCAAACTTTTTGAGGTTCCTGGTATTACTTACGACGGTGCAAGCTAGTTCTGCCATTTTCTACCCATTCTGAGTAATCCATCGCCGATTTTGACGGTGGTACATTTTGGCTGACTACAGTTATTCGTGACCTGACCTCAGGTCAATGGCTGGAAGTCATTGATACTTTTCCCAGTGACGGTAACTAGATGTCTGCTTCATTCTACACTAAAAAAATGTTATAAAATATTCCGTCAGTTTCCGAAAAAACGACGACATGTGTTAAAAATAGGCTTGACCTTAGGTCAATGACCCGGAAAATTCCGAAAAATCCGAGATAGCAGATTTGTTGCATCTATCACAATCACTAATCTCTGAAAGTATTATTGAGATATCTTGTTTTACGAAAAAGTTACAGGGCGCTAAATTTTTTTTGGAAATTGGTGTGTTTGACCTGACCTAGGTCAGGCACCTGACCTGGCCTGAGGTGAAAATTTTGACACGAGATGTAAAATTGATGGAGCAAAAGGTACACAAGGTTTCGTGACTCTGTGTTTGTTTATTTCTCGCAATCCCAGAAAAACCCCAGGGCGGGGGGGGGGGCTGTCAACAGCCCCCCAGTCGGGGGCGGGTCAATATTTAATATTTTGTACGTATGTACGCAAAATACGTCGTCATCATATGTACATTCGAAACAAAGACAAGGCAAAGGCTGGGATTAAAGATCAAAGAGCGATCAGCTGCCGGGAGAAATCGCTTTCAGCTTCTTCCAAAATTACCACGGTCAAAAGAAAATTATCCAGAACAGCTAATTTACACGGACAAGAAGCAACAGATGAACTTGATTCTTGACCTAAATGTTGTCCAGCTCGTGGTATTCGAGTGTCATCAGGATACCTCGACTGTAGATATCCCGCCTTCGCGCACCGCGTGCTTAAAACATTCGCGATAAAATAGATGGAAATTTGATGCTCTGGCCGGATACCAGTCGCATCATAGTCATGAATAAATAAAAAAATCCGTGTGATGCGTGTGTTTGCCAATATGATTGGTTAGGGCTCCGCATTTGGAACTTCTGTGTGATGAAAATTTGGCTCTTTGACGTCCAGCGCCGTGTGGCTTTTTCTCCTCACTCACCTGTCATGGAGTTTTCGGTATAGTGCCGGGATCCATATCAGCTGCGACAAGTTTTCCAAAATGGAAGGCCTTACATTTTAAAGCTTTTTGAACCTGTGAATTTGAAAATCATGAATTTCATTAAGTACCTGTACCCCGTAAAACACTTTCGGCGCTACATGTATGCTCCTGCGAGTAATTTTCCGTATACCTTAGAGGGCATTTAAGCCGCGAGCCCTATTATTTAAGTGCTGTCAGTTTTACTGCGGGCCCATTTACCACAGAAATGGTACTACGTCACCATTTTGGCTCATTGGCGTGATAAATTGCTGTTTTTCTTCCAGCCGCCCATCGTGATTCTCAACCTGGTGGTCGTGGAGGCGAATGGATTGGAGGCGAAAGACGCCGACGGTAGGTCCTTCAGTGGGGCGGCCCTGCTCGGCGTGTTAATGTTCCGTTAATGTTGTCGTAGTCAGAAGCTGCACTGTGCTAGATGTTGTAGGGAAACTTCCGATGTAGTGTGCAGCCGTAGGCTGAATGGTCGTTGTTGTGCTGTTGAACCCTGACTTTTGGCTTTTCGGAGAGGGGGAAGATTTTCTGAAAGTCTTTTCGAAGGATACTGTTCCGATTCTTGTTTTTCACGGGAAATGTCCATTATATTCGTCAAAACATTGCGGTCTTTTCTAGAAACTCACCTTTTTGCGTACCTTTTCCTCGTTTTTCAGATGCCTTTTTATGTAAACCTTTTCGGTGCATGAAATAAGTCGTGCACTCATCGAACATGCTCTGGTCTTCTGTTGTTATCATTTCCTTTGTTTCCTGTAGCGAAAAAAGTGGATGTTCGAAGAGACAAGAATGCTTTTGCTAAGTGATTCTGAATACATTGTTGTCCATAATCAATGGCTATTTCTAATACGTGTTCTCATTTCATTTCTCTGGCGAAAAAGTTTGTGTTAATTCCAAAACAAAGGGTGGGGATACCAAATTTTCCATCATTTACTGAATCCGGCTAATTCCTTTGTATACCATCATACGAATAACTGCTTGTGTGTTGTGTAGCCTTACGTTAGTGTGTTGCTTGGGTTACTGCAACTATTGACACGCAGACGGCAGGTATTAAATCCAACCAAACTAAGCATCGTTGCACAAAGTTGGGCTTGTAACCGTACCTGATAGTCGGATTATGTATAAACTGCTATGCCATGAGCAGTCTCGGTACCTGCTTTGCATTTGCTGCATCTCAGATGCCGCATCTTCTGAACCGTTAGTGGGTGACTCGCGAACCTTTGCCGTTGTTCCTCAGGCCTTAGTGATCCGTACTGTATGATGGGCATAGTGCCCGGTTGGCATGAGTTCTCCGAGGTGCCCGATTCTCATTACTTCGCCGAGGACCCCGCCCTGCCTCTGCCCGGCACAGCCGGTAACAGTCTGCTCGCATCCGTGGCATTTCTTCGCCTGTGTGCTGCATGGCTCCCGGACATGTGTGAATTTTCCGTGTGTCTTGACGCATTTTTCGCGATGTTTGACTGCGATGTAATTTGGCCTTGTCGGCGTCTCGACGCTGTGTCTTCGATGACGTTACACCTTTGGACGAGGCAAGATTCCAGTGGGGCCACATCCATCACTGCCATGGAGCCTGCCGAAGTTCGCTCTCCGTCACAGCAGACTCGCTGTGACGGAGTCAAACAAGCTGTGTGCGATGTCAAACAGGCTAGCACTGCCACACATGTGCGACTCCATTTGCGTCCAGTCGTTGCCTCTCTCCTCCCCTCCACCTCTTCCCCGCGAGAAAATGTCGGAGACGATTCCGGTTCTTGTGCAACGAATGGGCAGTAAATGTTTTCTTCGACCCTCTCCTGCATGAAACAGAGGTTTCTGCGTAATTTTGATTCCTCATCTACGTGTCCTGCTCTGCCGACATTTAACGGCGGAGTCAGTCAAGTGAGATGACGATTGCGATTCACGCAACTCGCAGACACATCAGATGGCACTTGCGCCAGCTGTCTCTCCGGCGAAAATTTGCCACTGTCACCAGATGCTCCACGGAAAAGCAACAGCTGGATGGCGTCACTTAACCTGAAAGACTCTCAGGAAATGAGGCATGTCGTTTTCCCCGGTTTCTTACCGTTAAAGTCGTATGCTGGTTCTTTAGCGCCTTTACTTAAACGCCACTTATGCAGGAAAAACTATGTCAAATAAATTCGGATGCGTTATTTGCTCCGGGAGACAATCTGAACATCTCCCTCGAGATGTGCAAGCATGACCCATGATGATGCAGCTTGACACCACATAGGCAGATGAAGAACGTTCTTGTGCATCTGCGCCTGACACATTTTTTACCACGATTTGTTTTTAAGTAAAATCATTGTTCGGCAGAAATAAATTGCGTGCCGTATCTCTTTATAACGTTTCGTCGAACTGGAAGGAGTAACTTCATCAGGGATGAAGAGAATCAGTTCGAAGGCAAAGAACTTTGTAAATAACTTTTATATAAATTGATGCCCGGGCGACCGAAGAACTGAAGAAGGAAACGCCGAGAATAGAGTTCATGCTAAGCCAAGGTTTTGCCGAATGCCGATCCGTAGCTGAGTGTTCCCCAAAATGGAGTAAGCGCCCGACACCGAACCAAATGGTGTCTGAGACTATTTATCATGCCGTGCAACTCCACGCCCCGGCCGACTCGTGACCGATGGGCCCTTTTGGTCTCGAGCCACAGGCGCCACTTCTGGGACCCGAAGTCAGCATATGCCACACACCGGACTTTGCATGTCTTCCTCATTCACCGGGGCGCGGCAGCGGCAGGGGTTAATTGTTTCACACCAAGATCATGGTCTAGTCACTGGCTTCCATTTCCGCTCTCCAGCCTCCACCAGCTTGCACGTATCGAACCAGTCTTGCACAGACTAGATACCGTAAAATACTGGCGCCGATAGGTATTTAAAACTAGTCCATAAGTTGCAGAAATGTTAAAATTGTCATGGAAGGAAGAGAAAACGGCATCTATAATTCCCTGCGCTTCATTCCGTTAAAACCCCGCGCGTGTGGCGTTACAGAAAGAGCTGTGGGATCGAACAGAACTTTCCGTCGTAAAATCAATAAATCGCGCCGAGCCAAATCCTTGTGACCTTTGCGCAGTAAGAAGGCCAATGAGAACAGACGTGCGCCTGTGCCGCTGGCTTCAGGTGGCAGCCAATCGCGTGCTTCGATTGGAGCCGCCCTGAGGCAATGCATCTCGGAACCGGCCTGAGGGATGAAGCCCTGAGGCACTGGGAAAGGTCAGGGGTCACGTTCGTCCACCGCCCGGGGGTCTGGCACTTGGCTGGGTAATGGAATCGTGCTCCTGAGACATCTCACGCCTGCGGCTTGTCGCGTTTTATTGAGAGGCGAAGTCACACGGCGTCGCAGGCACGTGGGCGTGTCGCGCACTGCAAGCCACTAGGCCTCGTTCTTGTGCTGCGGGCGGAAGTGTTCGCAAAGTGGCACAGGTCAGCTAGCAAATCCTGAAAAAGAGACCAAACAGTGGTGGCCTTTGGCGTTCAGCTTCCCCGTGCTGTGCCGGACAAGGTCAAAAGACATGCCATTTGCTGAGTACTGCAAGGTGCTACAGGCAGTGTAGTGCGCACTAACACACTGTTAAGTTTTGCAAGAACATAAACACCAAAGAGCTATTACTGCCCATCCACGGCGCCGTGTGCTCGACCTCTCAAGGCAGTACGCCCGCGTAACCGGAGCCTAAGACTAACCGCTAATGGGAGTATCGTGTGGACAGGCTTTCCGTTTTCCACGGACAGTTTAGTTAAACGATGCACGCTGTTCTCCGTGCAAGAAGACAGCGTTTCCGGCAGCTGAATGCGCACTGGACGTCTGGCTGTGGCTGGTGGCAGTTTGCATTGCATTGTGTGGTATTGCAAGGCACCGGGAGTTCTCCTCTTTTAAAAGAAAACATGTGGCTGTTACATTCCCAGGCCAGCAAATTATAAAAGTCGGATGAGGTACTAGGTGACGCAGTCTCACGCGCTCTCACGCAATCGGTCGATAAAAAAGAAACAGCAAGGGAAACACAAACAGAATCGTAGGAATAAAAATCAAGCAATGGCGAGTACCAGTCACGGGATAATCAGTGAAAGCCGTTCTCTTCCATTAAGCGACACTTCAGTCTGAAAGCGTCCAGGTGAAAGGTTAATCACACCATGAGGTAAATAGTTGAGGCCTGCCACAGCACAGTGAGCAAAGCACCGTTTGCGGGACTCTGATCTCGAGTGCCCTCCAGTTCCTCCGCAGACAGCCAGCCCATGTTCTCCAGTGAATCAGATAAGTGATCAAAGTTCTGTCGTTCAAAAATGTCGTCGAGAAATTCATGATTTCTCGAAGTCGTCGCGGAACCGAAGCGGCCACTGATGGAAATTAAGAGGGTCTAGATTACCATGACCGTGGCGTTTCTTGCAATTTATTTTTTGCTTACGTCGATTATCCTTCATCGTGTCACATGGAGCGAAACGTTTCCGCACGCTGGGATGGTTGAACATTAAGGTGGTCCCAATGTAATGGACGAGTTACGATGAAAACGTTTCCAAATTGTTTTTCATTAACTAATGCGTCTTTAGGAGGGAATCATGTGTTCAAAATACGGCCTTGATCCAGTACTTTAATCACTTCACACGTCACACCACATGAACATCACTGATTTATACAATGTAGGACTTAAAACCATTGGCTGAACTATATTTTGATGAAGTTTCCGCAGGATTTTGTGCATTCCGAATCCATTAAATTCAAATAAGGCTGATCAAACCATCCCCAGCAAAAACTTCTTTCTTCATTGACCTGTGAATCCTGGGAGATTCGGTCATGGTGAGGCCAAAACCTAAAACAGCTCCGAGCATATATTTTGAGCTCCAGCTTTTTAAACCATGAACACGATATGCAGAAAATATATAACGTTGTATTCCCATGGACACCTGGATCGAAAGGCACTCACATGACCCGTCTCAGGTCAGGGGTCATTGACTCTGTCGGCAGCAGTGTGGTTTAAGTGGGAAGATACTGCAGCCCCCCCCCCTTTTGTGGCCTCTGGGTACTGGCGACGGTGCCCTTCGACGACTTGCAGCCAGTACTGATTTGCCTTTCATCCGTAGTCAGTGCCTCGTTGTACGCTTGGATAAGGGCCACACCTCGCTCGGCGAAGTCGTTCACCACTGCGATCCCGCGCAGGACTTCCCTGGCGTCCTTGAATCCAGGTGCTGTTTCCCAATCAGCGGTATCAGCGGCAAAAAAGTCCACGTTGATCCCGTAGGTCTTCAGTGTACCCACCGACTTTGCCGTGATGAAGTCCATGATGATCTTCCTGACGAAGAACCTCCTTTACCGCGAGATCCATCTGCGCTCGCTGGGGCTGACTCCCAATCACTGTTTCTGGAATGCTACGACCATCTTCCTCTTCATTTCACACGGCACGTTCTTGTCGAAGAACGTGGACAAGAACAGCACGTTCTTTTCGATGAACGACAGCCCAGCCCTTTTTTCGTAAGGTAGCGGGGTGATTGGCGAACTTCTTGGAGGCCACCTTCATGATTTCAGCATGCGTAGCTGATCAAGCTCTGCAGGAAGGCCAGGTCGTGCATGGGAGCTTTCAACGTCGATGGAGCGCAGAGCCACGTACAGAAGAACGACGTACACAACAACGATGAAAGAGACAAAGCGCTTGAATGGCCCAGATCGCTGAGAGTCACGGAGAAGTGGTCGCGTAGCAAGATCTTGATCCGGTAGATCCCATCCATCTGGCACGAGGGAGAGCACCTAGTTAGAGAAACTTGACTGCCGCGGAAACTCCCCGTCAAATCAGCTCCCCCTCCACGAGCTCACGATAATCATCACGTGGCTGGATTTCGGCCAGCTTATCGCGACAGAAGGCGACAATGCGATCCCTGAAGAGAAGAAGCGTCTCGGCCACTGCTGGCACCAGCTCGTCACGCATCACGGGCTTAAACTTGCTCCGATCAATGTGCCTCCATCTCCTCCTGAAGCGCTTGAACAAGAAGATCCCCGGTCCCGAATACGGACTGAAGCACTACGAGAAAACCGCCTCTACTACCAGTTCGAAGATTTGATGTGACAAGCGAAGTGAAGGAGCTGTCGCCCAAGCTTCTGTTGAAGAAGCTGTGCAAGTTCCCAGCACTTGTCCAGTATTGCTGGACGTGGTGGTGGAGCTCATTCCGACGACCTTATTCGAGACCTCCCAGTCTTCAAGACAATACCTGACAGCGTCGGCTGTCGCTACTCTAGCTCTGCTTGCGAGCTTCGGAACGTCCAGGAGCTTGGTGACACATCCTGGACCAGTTACAGTGACAGGGAGTCGATTCACCTTCTCATTTTCATCGCTGGGAAACTGTTGCCGTCCTGGTAGCGTGGAGGAAGAATGCCAGATTTCCTTTGCAATGGCTTTTCTCTGTTATCTACGCGGCTGCCTGATCGGGCTTCTGTTGATCTCCGGCTCTCCAGAGGAGCCGTGACCGAGGGCCGAGGACGTCGCCGATAGGAAGAGAGCCGCACCGCAGGACGATCACTGAGCTCATTCCGACCGAAGACTGCCACCAGATCAGGAGTGACGATGTTCCTGGCTCTCCTGCAGAGGCGCTTCGAAGGAGAAGGCATGGCGAAGGGCTGCAGGTCACCCTCGTCCATCCATCGTGTGCCGTCGAGAGACGAGGATCCAACTGGGCAGTTACCTCCTGCTCGGCTCGCTCTTCAATCTGACAGCGGGTTCTTTCTGTGACCTGCTGTCCTCGTTGAAGAGACCGTTCTTCTTTCCCAAAAAGAAACTTAGTGACTCCCATCATGAAGCCTCGGCGGCCTGGCTCCCGTTGGATCTGAAGGAAGTCTTTGTCCTCGTGCATTTTGGTGGCCTTCATGCCGCCGATATGGGCAGTTTCAAAGAGATCTTTGAGTCTGCTCCTAAATGTTTTCTCCTTCTCCATTTGCAAACTGGACCTCCTGCATTTGCCTCTGAGGACAGCTCGGTACCGGCTAAGCTTCCTCTGTTATCACGTTCCGCCCCGGTGCAGTGGGAATGCTGGCTTTGCTCCACACCCTCACCCCTTTGCAGACGGTCTGTTTTTCCGACCTCCCGCTTGGTAAACTTATACGCACGGCGAGGCTGAAGATATAACTGCAGCATTTCCCCCTTCGTAGGCAGCTTATTTCCTGGCGCTGATTCGACTGGAGCGCGGGTCAACCAAATCTCGATTTTTTCTCGTGCTTCCCAACGTAGTGATGCATACTTTCGCTGTGAAAGGTGCTTTCTGCATTGACGCAGGTCACTGTGGGCGTTCCTAAAAAGTCCCACCGTCTAAGAACGCTCGGGAGATAATCGGGCCGGCATTTCAAGCGCGCACGCGCTGCTCGCAGCAGCCAGCTGATAAGCGCACAGCGGCGACGATTGCACGCCCCCACCTTCGTGCGCCCTTTGGATTGTCGCGTAGGAGCCGACCGGTCTCATGCGCTACCGGCGGCGGCGGCTGACGCGACACGTTCAGAACCTGATCGAGATGGGCGGGGATGGGGGAAGGAAACGAGCCCGGACGCCAAATGCCATTCTTAACAATAATTTACGTTGATGCTGCAAAAAGGAAGCAAAATTTAACATAATATTCCCTTTCCAAACAAGCACGACACTTGCGCTCTGCAGATGTAAACACTTGGGCCGCAGTCGTCACTCAGGGGCCATGTGACAGTTGATCAAAAGTAGTGGAATTTTGCTGAAATATTTTTTTCAATGCGTCTAGAATAAATATAACGAAAACACTTCTGAAAAACCCTGAAAAGCATCTGAGGACCTCTATTGAACATTCCACATACACTGCTTTGACGTTGATCTTAAAGTTTGATATTTGCCTTCCACACGATTTTCTGTCAATAGCGAAATACGATTTCTTGAACTACAGTCGACTTACAGGCTCTTAACACCAAAGCCGTTTCATCTATAATATTTCCTGCGATTCTAAAAGTCAGTGATAAAACCATAGAAGTAGGCGGTGTGGACTTTTCTACGAAGCCCATCGACCTTAATTTCAAGCTTTTACCTGTGTGTTACTGGGGACACTGTTGCTCCATCTGGCGGTTTTCGCACTGCAGCTCTTCAGACTGCAAAAGTCAACGGTCTGAAATTCGCAGCGCCCTAAAAACCTGCAAAAACCTGCATCAGGTTGATGCAACCTGCATCAACCTGACGGCCAGCTGCGCCATTTGCATCCAACGACCGACTTTGAACGCTCGGAGACAACATTTCACTATCGATCGGCTTACGTCTGACATTCCTCACCGCCTGCGGCAGTCCTTACCGGTATTAGCCGGTTTGCGGCGGTTCCTGCAGTGCCGCCAGGAGCCGCGTTTCCCTCTGCCCGCTCTCTGCCAGCGCGTGATCCTTCGCTGCCTCGGCCCAACTCTGAAAACACTCCCGGCACGGCGCTGTTTGCATTTAATCATAGCGGCTCAGGGGGGGGGGGTAATGGGGGGGAAGCGTGCCAGATCCTGTTCCGCCATCCCAGATAGCAGGATCTGTTGATGACAAATCGGAACAAAGATGGGTGCAGAACGCTGGTTCTCGCCTGCTTGGGGAGGTTTACGGACTTTCAAAAACTCATTGGCTTTCGCGCTCTTTTACCTCAAAGACTGTTTTAAAAGAAACTTCGCTTGGTGAAGGTTGGTTAGATTTTCTTAAAATCTCAGAAATGTGTCAACTTTTGCCCGATTTTTGTCATCTTGAAGGGATCATGGCCCCATTGTCCCCCCCCCCCCCCCCCACGGATCCACCAGTGAATCGGAACACGCTGTGAGTACAGCAACGCAAAAAAACAATATTTACGCTGGAGGAATGCGCTGAAATGATATGTAAAAACGATTTTAATATGTCGAACGAGACAATGTTCCCCAACGCGGTTCGCGGGCGATGAAGCGCTGCCTGAACATGCATACCGGAATCGCATTCTGTTCAGGGATCGGAATATCTGAGCGTCTCCCGTGGTGACGTCGTCCCTAAGCGTCGTTCTATCACCGTGAGCATCCTCCGCGGCGTCGCCCGCCGCCCGGCTGAGCCGCGATGGAAGGCGCCACTAAATTAGCTGCCCTGCCTGGACGCAGGCCGCCGAGATCCCGGGAGGGCCGGGCGGGTCGGACGGCGTTTTTATTCAGCTCACGGCTGCCGCTGCGTGGCACGGGATGAAACTGTCCTCGCCGTCCGGCGGCGCCAGCTGCGCCTGGGGATATGGGCGGGGGAGGGGTAGATTTGTGCCGCATCGCAGTCGAAAAGAGCCGGGGCATTGCAGGTGGGCTTTCGGCGATTGGGAAACGGGTGGAATTCGTGGAATTCTCCTGGGAGCCGGAGCAAAGCGAACGGAAATAGAGAGGAAACCAACGAGGATTCCGACGCAATTCAAAGGAGGGTATCCAGACAGGAAGGTGTTTAAAAATAAAGAGGGAGATATTTATAAAAGATGCGTAGAACTGAAGAGGCGCAAACGAGAAAGGTGTGACAGCGAACATTTTCTCGTTTACCGTAATACTGAAAAATATTTTTGTCTTAATTGCTAGGTTTTATGGCATGATTTCATGATATGGTATGGTGCTGTATGGTATCAAGTTAAAGCGTAGTGCAATTTTTACCATGTCGGCTTCTGAAAAGATGTCAGAAGCTTTGTTATCACCAGCCCCTTGAATTATCCCACGAACATGAATTAAACGCAACCAAACGTCGGCAACCAACGCCTAATGATATGAATCGCATGACTCTTTTACACGTTTATCAGGTCGACGAATGCTAATGCTTATAACAGTCAGCTTATATATTCAGTCCCACAGAATCTGTTGACAACATCTCCCGAAGAACAAAGGCTTCAAGCACTTTTGCAGCCGCTCCTGCCGCTTCCATTGTGCCACTGGTCTTGCATGCCTTTCTGGCATGCATTCGGCACAGTATGTTCCCGTTCGTGAAAGTTCCGTGAAGGTCTGCTGCCTCGTCCAGTGCATATGGCCTGACATTGTTTACGATGCTGTAACACGATCGGGCACCACTTTATCGCGGAGGCATTCCATTGTGGAATGGCAGCTCCCTCGAGCAAGAATGCACCATAACTTGAACGTAACCAGCGCGTAGATTTTGTCCTTTCGGACGCAAATGTTCACGGGGGTATGCTGAAAGACTGCATGCCGTGGAACAAGTGCATGCCAGCCTGTGGGCCGCTCGCGCGATTCAGGCCACGTTTGGCGCAAGCTCCGCCCGCTGGCAAAACGCCAGCGCCGGCGAATCGATACAAGTCGAAAGCTGGCGACCTTGCCGTCATTTTGACACTTGAAGGCTGCAACTTACACGTACTCCTCGCGGCAGGCGTGCATGAGTTGTCATAAGATTCGTGACGAGACCGCTCCCGTCAGCCAGCGCCCAGAAATCGTCGACACCTGATTTTCCGGGCGTGACCTTGACCTCCTCCGCGGCGTGACCTTTGCCGCAGGTTTCAGCGACCCCTACTGCATGCTGGGCATCATTCCGGGCAGCGCCGGTCCCCTCGGCGCGACGGAGAGGGGCACTCCGCCTGGGTCGCCCAGGAGCGGCCGCTCCAGCGTGCCGGAGGAGGACGGCGAGGAGCGCCAGCTGAACACGCACACCGACAAACTGCGCAAACATCACAGGTGAGCACACCGACAGACTGCGCAAACACCACAGATGAGCGCACCGACAACCTGCGCAAACGTCACATGTAAGCGCACTGACGAACTACGGAAACACCACAGGTGAGCACGCCAAGAAACTGCGCAAACGCCACAGGTGAGAGCACCGGTAAATTGCTCAAACATTACAGGCGAGTACATCCACAAATTGCGCGAACACCGCAGATGAGAGCACCGACAAACTGCACAAACCTCGCAGATGAGCGCGTAGACAAAGTGCGCTAACACCACAGGAGAGCGCATCAATAACAGCACAAACACCATAAATGAGCACACCGACAAACTGCGCAAACATCCCAGCTGAGCACACCGACAGACTGCGCAAATATCTCAGTTCGACGCACCGACAAACTGCGCAAACATCACAAGTGAGCGCACCGGCAAACTGCGCAAACACCACATGTGAGTGCGCAGACAAAGTATGCAAACATCACAGGTGAGCACACCAATAAACTGTGCAATCATCACAGGCGAACGCACCGGTAAACTTCGCGAATATCACAGGTGAGCACACTGGCACGCTGCGCAAACATCACAGGCGAGCACACAGAGAAGCTGCGCAAACACCACAGGTGAGTGGACCGACAAACTGCGCAAATATCGCAGCTGAATGCACCGAAGAACTGTGCAAACATTACAGGTGGGCGCTGCGACAAAATGTGCAAACATCACATGTGAGTGAACCGACAAACTGCGCAAACATCACATGTGAGTGAACCGGTAAACTGCGCAAACGTCACAGGTGAGTGCACTGACAAACTGGGCAAATGCTGCAGATGAGCCCGCCGACAAACCGCGCAAACATCACATGTGAGCGCACCGACAAACTGCGCAAATACCGCAGGTAAACGCACCGACAAACCACGCAACTCCACGAACACAGCAGGTCAGCACACCCACACCGCCCAAGCATCACAAGTTAGCGAACCGGTAAACTACGCACAATGCAGGTTATTTGGTGACTCCTACCGAACATTTCAGCTTATTTCAGCTCTCACAACGAAAAACCCGACCAACACCGCGACGCAGCAGAGGTATTCGACACACACCCTCACTCTGTCTAAACAGCACAGGACGGAACACCTGCACAGGCACCGTAAGTCACCGACAAATACCGCTCCAAAGTATAGCTGGCCACGGATGCACAGCCTGTCCTTACGCGAGACAGACGTAATCGATGTCACGACGTCAGCCTGTTTTTTCATGAAACAATGGAGCAAAGGTCACTTTGAGCACAGCGGCAAAGTTCCCTGGCACTGCGTCTTTGACTGGGCGTTGCTTCTAAAGACGCGTCATCAGCCGTCCAAGGGAGCCGGAAACATTAGGTCAATGCATCAAAACACTCTGAAGCTGGCCTGAAACGAATCTTTGGGAATCATTCTGAAGTCCACAAGGGCTAATAATGATAACGTTACATTTTGCACATGTCATCGGACTATGGCTACCGCTATATCTGTTTTCTAAAATAGAATTATAAGGCTGGATGCCAAAGAGGAACCATTGCCCGTGCACTCATGGGGCGCATTGGCTTTGGTGTGCGGCGCGTGGTCAGCGCGTTTGCTTACGATAAGCCAGCTGATAACTGGTGCCCGTTCCAAGAGTGTCGGCAGTACTCGCCGTGCGAGCACATCTGACAGCTCCCAAACACGTGCCACTTTGGCAGCTCGCATGGCGACTAACTCACGCGCAGTCAGTGGCCACTGCGCCCTAGCTCACCGAACGAACACCTTTGACGCAATCTGCGTGACAAACACCGTAAGGATGAGCAAAACTCACTGTGCTGTTCGCTTCTGAGCGTTTAAAACCCGTTTATGGGCAGAAGTTTAATACCGCACTGACATCTGTCTCAGCTATAGCAGTTCAGCATTTTGAGTGTCCTAGTTGTCATCGACAGAATGAATACATGCACTGTAGCCAGCGCACGTATTCATCATCCATGCGTTTGTCAACACGGCGAAACTTCACCACCAGATACCTCTAGGTAGCCTCTGAGAACGCTCTGCCATTTCGTCGCCCCTGCTGCCCTAACGACCCTCCCCGGTACCTCTCCCTTCGCCTCCCCAGAGCCCGAGACCCTCAGGGTCGGTCACGTCCTCCGGTCTGGCCGGTCACGCCGGCAGCAGTGCTCTGGTGGAGGACGCGCCGGCATTTGGCCGGCCTTAGCGTCTTGTGGTGGACCGCCTCGCCCCGGGCGGTCAAGAAGGTCACGCGGCCGACCCCGTGCTCTGTATGCCGGCCGCTCCCGACCCAACGCTCGGCCGGTCATCGGAGGGTCGCTGTTGTTTTGTTGCTCTGGACCGGCGGCTTCGCACGCGGCAGCCGCCGCCACAGCGGGACCTCTTGCGGCGTCAAAAAGAGTAGAGAACTTCTGAATGAAAGCTGGTGGTCGAAGCTCACGTTTCTGTTCATGGCACTCGATTACTCGGATCTAGCTTATGGAGTGCTAATGTGTTTTGTATAACATAGCGCACCGACATTTTTGCTTACCCATGTTTATTCGTCGAAAATATCGTCAAAATCGCTCGTCAAAAATATCACGGTAAGTTCGCACACGCGTGGTTCCCTCGCAAATCAGATAACCAGGACAGGAGATAAATGAAAGCTCCCGAGTCGCCGACTCATTCGCCATCAGCGGCTGTCCAGCTGTTTAATGCGGAGATAGCGCCAGCCCTCCGGCGATCTCTAGTTTCTCGATGAGAGGCTGTCTGCCGCTCCGCTATCCTGGCGCGCTATCGCTAAATTATTCATGGACCTGACTGTCCTGGCTCCAACTTGTTAAATGGAACTGACCGACCGCCAGCCACTGGAACTAATGGGCGGTCGTGAAAATCAAGGGCTGTTCCGGGATTTCGCTCTTTTTTCGCTGAAAAGCATGTTTCCCGCAGTATACTTTGTCTAAAATAAATCAGTCCGACCTATTTAAGGTTCTTTTTCTCAGAAGGTGAGGCACCGTTCCAACAATTCCCATTTCAGGGATGACGCCTGATAATGGCAGATTAGACCCGGAAGCGTGGGCTATAGTCTTCACAGCACGCTTTAGGCTTTTTGTTTAAAGAGTCGCAAATTTGTTTTCCACATTTGTCTCCCTGTTTTCACGTCCGCCAAGATAAAGCCAGCGTTCGTCGTGACCTTTTTCCAAACCGTCACGGCCCGATAATGCCAGGCGCGTGAGCCCACACCATCTCCCCCACGATCCGGTAGCGACAGGTGCGTTAACTCACACCACCCTTCCCCTGTCCTCCGCCACCACGACCCAGCAATGCCGGGAGCCCGAGCTCACATCACCCCCGTCCGCCGGCAGCTTCCGCCTGAGCTTCAAGCGGCGGCCGGAGTCGCGGCCGGCCGCCGCGTCGTCGCCGTCGTCGACGTCGACGGGGGGCGGGCCGCGCGACGGCCATCGCGACAGCCTGAGCAACGCCGTGCCGGCCAAGTTCATCCGCGCCACCACGGTCAAGCCCAACACGCTCGACCCGCACTGGGAGGAGAAGTTCCGGCTGTGAGTGGTCGCTGCCGCCGGCCTGTTCTTGTCTCGGCGCTGGCTGGGTGTTGCGCAATCTTCCAGTTACGGAGTGGCATGCTTTGTCTCCCTCCATTGTCGGCCATCGAAAACCATGGACAGATTTCAGGCCGCCGAACGGCACTGAAAAGCCGTTCGCTCTGAGGTCCTCCTCGTTTAAGTGCACCACTTGTTGACCTAAAGGTCACTGGTGGCATCACAGGTCAGGTCAAAGTTCTGAAGTGTGGACTATACAGTACTGGTTGCTTTAAAAGCATGTAATGCAAGAATGCTCTGAATTGGCAAAACATGGCTGTGCCCTCGTGGTATATCTAACCTTATCGACATTCATCTAAATACATCAGCCCTGTACTGTAGCTAGTCAAAACTCCCCAAAGATCTTTACATCAACATCTTTTGACCCCTCAGACCTTCGGCAAGTTACATCATGGACTTTTGGAGGAGGGTCGATGTTTTTTATTTGAACCGAATGGTTTTCTGGGATGTTTTGAAATCAGAGTCTGCGCCAAGCACTGCTTATGGCTCGGACCCTGATCCCTTCACCCGATGGCACAATCCCGGGTTAACGACATGATTTGGGGGCGAAAATTTAACGTGTCGATATGAACGACAAGATCTCGTGGTTGCCAGGGTTTCTCTCTCTATAGGCTCCTAGTTACCTGCAGAAGAAATAGTGAGCGTCAAGGCGACTCTAAACCATCTTGCCGGGATGCGGAGCGGTGATGATGATGAGGTTGTTTCGATTCGATGTTGCTGAGGAGCAACGCATGTTTCGCTTGTGACGCGGGCTTGCATCTCCTCACAGTGATATACCTGCATAAAAAAGGAAAACGAAAACCTCTGATGTAGCACAGAGCTGCAGTTGTTGCCCGAGGTAATTCTGCAAACCTGTTGTGCTAAAAATCGCGACATTACTAGCCTCATAAACGAAGACTGACGTAAACCAGGTTATTTGAAAACGATATTAGGGAGTTTTGCAGGGTTGCCATGGTGACTTGCGAGACACAATTTTCTTGTTCGCAGTATGTGTCATTGGTCCAGCCCTCAAGGAAGTCACGGAGGTGTGCAGAAAACAACTTCGGAAAATATTTCCTTGAGAAGCCCATTCATTTACTTGAATTTGGCGAAGAAAGTCCGTAAAATTGTTTTGCTGAAAGGACTTATGCAGGACGTGGGGTGAATGGAAAGTTTCCCATTTGCAAGAAAGAGCTTATCAGAATTGTGCCACTTGACGTTCATATTTATTGAAATTAGAAGTTAAGTTGTGAAATGAAGAAGAAAAATGCGAGAAATGGTGAAAACTCTGGCAATGCACGCATCTCCTATGACGCCCCGATGTGAATGTTTTGATGTCAAGTGTAATTTGCGAAGTTCCGCTCTTAAGGCCGGTTCACACCGGGAACGGGAACGAGCGGAGCGTGGACGGAGTGGGAGCGGAGCGTGGACGGAGTGGGAGCGGAGCGTATAAACTCTGTTTTTGGCACGTTCCGCTTGCTTTGTGACGACCGCGGCGTGTACCGGGAACCGAAACCACAACGGAGACCCGTGCCGTTTCGCGAAAACGCGTTGACGTTGAAAGGTGGGCTATTTTATCTTTTTGAACGGAACGTGAACGGAGGGTGAGCATTTCGCCCTCGCGCCGTTTTTGCAGCAAATGGTACGCACGCAAGGTGTTAACTGTGAACACGATGCAGGTTATTTCACTGTTTAGATTGTGATACTTTGGTTAGATTCCAGGATTCTAAACCTTCCTTGGCCTTCTTTATAGCATTGACCTTTCATGTGCGTTTGTAAAGAGGTGTAACGAGATGTCATTTTGTATTCTTTTGTGAGGGTTCTGCCCCCAGCGTCGATTTGGCTCCCCCAAGTTGGTTCGGGTCCCCGTATTTTCTGTCAGTTTAAAAGGGAAAAGGACAGTGAGGGAAAGAATGGCCGCAGTAGATAAGAGATAAGCAGAACATATAGAAAAAAGCAGAATGTGGTATATATATCTTTTTATCATTAGATGTATGTATGCCTTCATATTTAGGAATGCATATTTTTTATTTGATAAGGAATAACATGGAACTTGCAAATTTTCATTGGTCAAAACAAAGTGTGCTAAATCCATTTGGAGACCCACATTCGGCGGAAAATTAGGTTTTGGGCCCTTGGTTTGCCTCCTCCCAATCATTTATACAAATTGATGCCCTTAACCCTATTCCCGGCAGGGGGGCTGAATCCGCCCCCCCCCCTCTGGTTTTGCTTACCAATTCCAGGCTTTTTAACGCAGCTTCACGAAACTTGTCCACGTTTCCTAGCTATTCTTTCTTCGTACCGCGACAAAATTCCATAACTATTCTATTTTATGCTATTTTGCTCAGGGGTGGAGCCATGCAACGTTTTTGGGAGGCACCTCAGGCCATTTTTGGAATTGTTGAGGGTAAAAGGAAAATGGCTGCCAAAAACAGAGTTTTTAAGATAGAACTTAAAACTTTATACGGATGTATAGCTAAATAGTTGGGCAATGTGCAGATGTAATTTTGTTCACTTGAGGTCACTTTACAAGGTCAGACCAAGGTCAAAAGTCAAAATTTGGTTTTATTGCTATAATTCCGGCGCTGTTTTCTCAAATGCTAAACCCGAGATACGTATGACGTAGAGAGGTGTCCTCTACTTGAGTATCAAGTTGCAGTTTGATCTCACGTGGAGTCACGGAGCTATGACCTAAAATGTCAATGCGCATACCCTATATCGCAATAGTCAGAAAATGAAATTTTTGAAATAGAGTGAATTCAAATGATTGAAAACGTTGACAGATAATATTAAATGCACACAAGATCATTCCAAGTGACTGCAAGATCACTGGCTGTCATTTAAGGTCAAAGGTCGCAAGTTGATCTGAAGAACGTGTGACCATAACAGTTCCCCTTTTTCTTGTCCCTGGCACCGACTATGCTAACATTATACAAACATTGTAATGCGATTTGTACTTCTTTAGCATAACATGACTAGCAGTGGCCAAAAAAGTGTTTTTGCCTTTTTTGTTCATTCAGTTGTTGGGAAATTAATCCTCCTTTTTTTCAAACCCTGTGGACGTCCATGAATTTTCTCAAAATTTCAGATATGTGTACCAGTGGTAAAATCCCTATCTATAATCTCTCGATTCATGCCAGTTTCATCAAAATCGGTCGATAAACAACGGAGTTATAAGACGTCCAAAAATACCCCTGCTTTTTGCATTTTTGCCCCGCCCCTGGATCCACACCTTTCAAAATTTTGAAAATTTCTTTTTGATGAAAATGTAGTTTACGCCATGGGAAATCGATTGCCGTTTGTTGCGATGAAATCGGATGTGTAGTTCTCGAGATCTCAGGGGGCCCGAATCACCCCCCCTTGCCGGGAATCGACCATGCCGTCTAACCCTCCGGGAATAGGTTTAACCCTATTCCCGGCAGGGGGGGGGGGCGGAATCCGCCCCCCCCCCTCGGGTTTTTTGCTTGCCAATTCCAGGCTTTTTAACGCAGCTTCACGAAACTTGTTGACTTTTCCTAGCTATTCCTTCTACGCGCCGTGACAAAATTTCGAAATTCTATTTTGCTCAGAGGCGGAGTCAGGCAACGTTTTTGGGAGGCACCTCAGGTCATTTTTAGCCATGTTGAGGGTAAAAGGAAAATGTCTGCCAAAAACAGAGTTTTAAACTTCATATGAATATATAGCAAAATAGTTGGGCAATGTGCATATGTAATTTCGTTTATCTGAGGTCACTTTACAAGGTCAGGTCAAGGTCAAAAGTCAAAATTTGTTTTTTCGCAATAATTTTGAAATGCCAAACCCGGAATATATATGACGTAGAAAGGTGTCCTCTACTTGTGTACCAAGTTTCAGCTTGATATCAGGTCGGGTCACGGAGCTATGACCTAAAATGTCAGTGCGCGTACCCTATATCGCAAAAGCCAAAAAATGAATTTTTTGGAATAGAGTGAATTCAACCGATTAAAAACGTTTACAGATAATACTGAATGCACACGACATCATTCCAGGTGGCCCCAAGGTCACTGGAGGTCATTTAAGGTCAAAGGCTACAAGTTGATCTGAAGAACGTGTGACCATGACAGTTCCCCCTTTTTTATGTCCTTGGCACCGCCTATGCTAACATTATACAAATATTGTAATGCGATTTGTACTTCTTTCGCATAACATGACTAGCAGAAGCTAAAAAATTGTTTTGGCCTCTTTTGTTCATTCCGTTATTAGAAAACTAACCCCCCTATTTTTGAAACCCTGTGAACGCCCATGAATTTTCTCAAAATTTCAAATTTGCATACCCATGGTAAAAGCCCTATTCATAATCTCTCGATTTATGCCAGTTTCATCGAAAGCGGTCCATAAACAACGGAGTTATAAGAAGTCAAAAAGTACCCCCCATTTTGACATTTTTGCCCCCCTGTATCCACAAATTTCAAAATTTTGAAAATTTCTTTTTATAAAAATGTAATTCACGTCACGGCAAATCGATTGCCGTTTGTTGCGATGAAATCGGATAAGTAGTTCTCGAGATCTCAGGGGGGGCCGAATCCGCCCCCCCTGCCGGGAATCGGCCATACCGTCTAGCCCTCCGGGAATAGGGTTAAGGTGCAAGCTGTAACTATCAAACAGTCTAAAGCGTTGTCCAGTTCTCTTATAGACATTGATCTTATTGGTATACAGTGAGCTGAAGCATCCATGCTTATTTGAGATGATTTGTGGTCCTGAGTGTGCATTTTACATTTAGGATTTATCTGCACCAGGCTGATTTTATGAAAGTGGCATGACTTGCAGGCTGAGTTGTCATTAAGCCCTGTCATGTGCATGATGCTAAAAATTAGGTGTTGTTGTCTAGGTCTGAAAAGATGCCAAACATATCTTTGGTTCTACCCAAAATTTTGTCAACATTGAGCATACCAAAGTACTGCATGGCCTTTGTGCAGGAGTTCACTAGCCCTTTGTGGCAAATGTGACAAAATGTTTTGTTGTGTTATTTCATTGTATGTTCCTGAAGATCAAGTCTAGTCTAGAAAGTCTAGAAGTCTAGAAAGCAAAATAAACCAGAGTTTGTGTTTGTTTGCATAAGTTTGTTGCAGTATGGCCTCCAAGTGCGCTGATAACAGAAGCATGTCCTCATCACGCGTGTCTTCAGCTCGTAAAAATACTTCCAAAAAATACTTCAAGATACCGGTCACAACACTCTCAACCACCCATGCAATCTCCAATCCTCACAGCAAGCAAAATGATGCACGGATACGTGCTGTCGTGCGTCGTAATTGCAAAAATAACGAATGTTCCGCTCCGCTGTAACCGGAATTTACGCTGACGCCAAATCGGTGTTACACCCATGGTAGGATTTATCTTTCTCCGTTCCGCTGCGTTTACGATCCGCTCGCACTCTCCGCTCACGGTGTGAACCGGCCTTTAGAAGAGAGGCGAAATGGCAAATGACGTCGTCTAGCTTGTTTTCGAGGCATCAGCAAAGTCCTAATGCAATGCGTATCTTGGTTTTAATTTCCGGTATTTGCGAGACGGTAGAGATATTTAATGGCCTTGATCTAATATGTGCTGTTTAGGGGCAGCAACGATCTTGATCGTGTAAATATCTGTTAATACCACAGGACATAGTTTTGGTTGTGTAACGTCGATTTTAAAGCCGTATGAGCTTTTTTTTCTTTACCCGATAGACATTAATTGAATCACCGAATGACGATACGCAGATCTTGACAATGGACTTCTGGCGAGAGTTAGGCTGAGACAGGAATAACTAAAAAGTATTAATCATTTGAATGGAAGCGCACGCCAAATTTCGTGGCGAGACATCTGGCGGCAGTCGCACGAACCGCAGCCAGTCGGCAGCCTTCGGTAGCCTGGCAGCCTGCAGGACGTGTTTCTGTCAGGGAAAGCGAGTGACACGTATGAAAAGACCAGCTGGCGCTGACCTGACCAGGAACCTGTGTTTTAATGTGTAATAAATCCGGGATTTACATTCAGTTTTATGCATGAAAGCATACAAGAAAATATCAATGAATGACATCTGGAATCAGTGTCCCAAAAACTTCTAGTAACTTTTTTTTAGCAAATCTAATTGTCACGAAATTGCAATTATTGGCAGGAATTGCCGGTAATGAATGATTTCATGACTGTTCTGGGACCTATTGTTTAATTTATGGATGCTTGCAGTGCACTGTTTTGTGTTTATGAACTATGGGGACGTTTGATCGCATAAAACCAGTATCACAAAGGTCTCTCAGCCTAACTTAGTGTGCTGAGACCACGGCGTTGTTTGTAACGTGTCTCCAGCATTTGTCTAGAAAGCAATGAGCTCGCAAACAGCCTTCCTCGCCAGCGCTGATGCAAATATACAGCATGAGTGCATACGGCGTCATGACGAAGGAAACCGTGTTTCAGGGACATCGACGATTTATCTTCAGACATGCTACACTTGGACATATGGTAAGCTCGCAAATGTCTTCATGCTCCTCTGGGCGCCACTCCTCAGCCAAATACTATGGCTTGAAATTGATATCGCAAAGCCACAGACCTGGACGTTTCTCGGTATTAAGTTTCTAAATTTCTCAGTACTTTGATATATGCTACCTGTGCATGCTCATGGAGATGACTATCAAAATAGAAAATTGTTTCGAACTGCAATTACAAACGTATGCCTTTTGACATTTTGTGCTCGTTAGCTGCATTTTGGTGATGACATGAACTCTGTTCTTATTGCTACCGTCCTAGTTTGTTATTCCTTGCCCGGCGGGGGTCGTTTCAAGACTCCGTGCGGTTTCTTCCGAAATAAATTTTTAGCGGCGAAAGATGGAACGCTTGTTTTTGCTGTAGCCAAATTTCAAACATTTGTACACATTGGGTAAAATTTTCAAAATTCTTTGCAGTAGGCCGTGACCTGTCACCTTTTCGTCAAGGCCATGTCATTCGCCACGCCACTGGTGTTTTTAACCAAATCGAAGAATACATTTCGTTTGTCGGAAATTGGTTACTGCATTGTTGTGTTGCGTGCTTTTTATAAACGCTGGTGTCAATGACCTAATTTTAGTATATGGGAAGGGGCGAGTCGCCAGAGATCAGGCTAGGTCAATCGTGCATATCAAACATTGATGTCAAACGCCATTGTAGTTTTCTATGCGGGATAAATGATATCTACACTTGTAAGAATGCTACGTTACGATCCAACACGTCAGCATTATTTTGACGAACACTGTTTTAAGCAATTTGAAGCCAGTTTGTAGGTCAAGGTCACGCTGCGCCAGGGAAATTCGAAAATTCGAAAATATGAAATTTGATTGTATCCCTTTGGGTGGCCTAAAAAACTATCCCAGCCACAAAAGTAATATGTCAGGTTAGAACGTGTGCCCGCCAACCTGCACACCAAATTCGGCGTCTCCAGATGGAGTGGTTTTCGAGAAGGAGCGATTTCCTATCAACGGCTTGAGCGTCCCTGGCAGTGACCCTCGGAACTAAGGTGGCCGCGACTCCAAACAGTCGACCTCCTCCTATCCCGAGGGGAACCGGTGCACCAAAGTTTGCTTGCGTGTCTCCTGTGACCCGAAAAAAGCGTAATGGGACTGTCATGCCTCCCATTGCAAATTTCAGCTATTATGATATTTTAGCGACCTGAGAGGTCACCCATTGACCTAGACCCAAAACCTCATACATTTCCCGATGTCTGAAACAACGACCAATACGTTGGTGTTTACATAGTTCATTTATTGCCAAAAATTTGGAAACCATATGGCTAAAAAAACTTTGATATCCTTTGACACGGCCGCTTTGAGGCTATTACCGTGGTCTGGGAGGACACCTTTTGACCTGAAACCAAAAAATTGGATATTGTTGAGTCACTTGCGTGACGAGCAACACGCTGGTTTTTGCCGCGTTGCTCTACCTCTCTTAGTTCAAAGGTTAGTACGGGGGACTCGTCTTAAGATCCCACTTGGCGAGCGTGTAAAAATGGCCCCGCCAGGCGATTTGATCCATCCATCCATCCATTCTCGGTGATCAATATGTCTGAAGACACCCGGCGTTCATCTCAAGCTGTTCAGGTTCGAGGCAGAGTGGTCTGTTTAATGGAGTGGCATTGACAACTGCATACACTGTTCAATCCGACCTTTATTGCGTTTTCGAACAGTGTAATAACTCGGTTTGTATATGTACATTTACCAATTTGTACCTGTGCAAGCCCGGGAAACCCATGGACAACTTTACAACATGGGCTATGCAAGGAGTGTTACTCGTGTGAGATGGCCATTAAAGAGACTCTTTAATTCGTCCATGGAAAGCGATCACGTGACTTGATAGGGTCGTACGCGTTAAATGAACCGCATTTTTACGTCAATACGTACTGGAGGGATATGCTTGCGAAAAAAATCTTGGAAGAAACTTGGGTTTATTCAGTGTGAGACCTGTGTAAAGATGTGTATATGATATATATGTAGGAATAAAGATGTGATATATATGTATGTGTAGATGTATGTGTATGTGTATCTTCAGTGGAAATGACGAAAACATAGTATTTAGGGCGGGCTGTTCTTCTCTGCTGTACAACGAGCCAAGAATATCTAAATCTAAAGCTTTGCTTGCTCCTTCAATGATAACGAAAGAGTCACGAAGTGAGAAACAGTCTCTCATTGGTGAAGGATCTGGATGAGAGAGGGGGAGATTTCTGCGGTCAGGCCCACCTAAATGCTGCTGAATCGTTCCTGCTTCCCTATTTCGGATTCATTCCTCAGCAAACGCAAGCTCATCGATGTCTTCAAAGTGCTCACCACCACCTACCCTTACCTGAACCCTCAAATTATTTTGGTCGATGTCTTCACCACAGGGTCATTGCGTAAATTCAAGGAACGAATGCCTGAATGCTACCAGTCCTCATAAGTTTATAGTTTCTGTTGTGCCTGGTGTGGGGCCTCTTACGTTGGGTCTGCTCTTCGTAGTCCCCACTTTAGGATCCGGCAGCGTTTAGGCAGATCTGAACGCACAAGTCGCCCCTCCGCCCAGATCCTTCACCAATTAGAGATCATTCCGCACTTTATAATGCTTCGTAGAAGGTACTGATAACTTCACTTTCACTGGCACACCAAGTAAAGCTTTAGATTTACGTACTCTTGGATCGCTATACATGAACCCTCGCCGAACGGAAGGGATTTTGATTCGCACTGATGACGAGCAGGGCCGGGGACGCCAGTCGTCCCCTCGCCTTTCGGCCCCTAATTGTGTAAGCGCCTCGGGAGGAATAGCTGTGTGCGTAAGGAATCCAACGGTACCCGGGTCGACCCCGTCAGGTCAACCAGTGGCCTCTTAGGCCGGGTCAGACTTTGTGTGCTTGGGAACTACAACTGGATTTGCCGGAGCAAAAACGACATAGTTGGGGCTAAATAGGCGTAAAATCATGTTCAGTGCCAAAAATTTACATAGGAACATTCCGATGCCAAAAGAGTTATCTAGGCCATTGACCTCGTTTGACCTTGGAAAGGTCAGTGACATATCTAATGTGACCTGCTCCCATGCGGACTGCTGTTCTTGGCCGATATAGTGCCGTTTCCTGCTGTTTAGGCATACCTATGGCCCCAAAAATAGCAAAAAACCGACATTTGGCGCAAAAATTCCCCTGTAAACCTCGAGAAGTGACGTCATAGTCCGGCGATCTGAGACCACTTGGGGGCACTCTTTTTTCAAAACATGTGTAATGAATGTATCATCAGCTGGGCCAAATTTCACGGCGCTGTCGTGCGCCATTTTGTCGTGGTCCTGGAAATGCCGTTTGGGAGGTGGTATCCACCTCCTCTCGTTCAGCCAGGGTTAAAAAGGGCAGCCTACCCTAAATGATATATATATATATATATATATATATATATATATATATATATATATATATATATGTATATATGTATATATAGATATAGATGTAGATATATACATATATATACATAGATATATGCACGTATATATATATATATATATATATATATATACGTGTTGAAACCCAAGTTTCTCCTGGCATAACAAACTTTATTTCATAATGATTCCGAAGGCCCAGGAGCCTGTAAAGACCATTTTTGACTTTATTAAGTCCTGGGGGAAGGCAAGTGACAGGCGCTGCATCACTCCCGAACCGGCGCTCTGTGGCGTGACCTGTCACCGCATGAATCCCGGACCGCACCCAATTTTCACGAGACGCCACGCCGAAAATCGAGTTTGGTCCGCTCCAACGTGACGTCCGTGCCCAATTAAACTCCCAGGCGACACGGGAGCGGTCGCTGCCCTTTGCCTGCTGGCGAGCCGTGACTTCGTGGACATGTCTGTTCTGACCCGGAAAGGTGAACTGAAATAGCTGCTGATGAAGCGGTGTCAGGCGATCTGACCTGGTGCAACCCGACCTGCCTTGACCCGCTCTGAGCCCGAGACCTCGTGACCTGCGTGGTCCTCGTTGAACGACCTGACCTGGTGGAACCCGACCTGCCTTGATCTGCTCTGAGCCTGAGACCTCGTGACCTGCGTTGTCCTGGTTGACTGACCTGACCAGATCCCACCTATTCTGAACCTGGGATAACCTTGTCCTACCTGCCTCGCCCTGGTACGGCCTGACCCGACCTGACCTTTCTCCAGGGACCACGACGACGAGACCTCGGTGCTCGACGCCGTCAGCAAGCTGAACGAGGTGAAGGGCGTGCGTGGCATGGCGCGCTTCTTCAAGCAGGTGGCGCAGTCGGCCCGCTCTGGCTCCGGCGGCCAGGACGACTTCCTCGGCTGCGTCAACATCAGCCTGCAGGTGCGCCGCACACCGGGCCGGGCCGCGCCGAACGGCGGTCAAAACGGCGCCGTGTCGGCCGCGCCTGTATGCGACAGCCTGGGCGGCACCGCACACTGGACCGGACCACGCCGAACTCCGGCTAAAACGAAGCCGTGTTGACTGTGCTCGTTCACGACAGCACAGTTGTAGAAACGATTTTGAAGTGGGCGAGGACTGGGCCATTTTGAGACTTTTCTGCCCGCAACACGAAAGGGTTCGTGTTAAAACTGGACAACGCTGGTAGGACTCAGCTGCAACTGCCCTTTTTTGTTATCAGCGCATTGCAGGATCTAAAACAAACGGCAAATTCGGTGTGCGACGCCTGCGTGGTTGCGTGGACCAGGGGTGTCAATCTGTATTTTTTTGAGAGAGCCCTGGCCCCTCCGATGTTGATTTGTGCACCTCCAATGTTGGTTTGGGCCCCCAATTTTTTGTGCTGGTTTTAAAGAGAAGTGGGCAATAATAAGGAAAAGAATAGCCGCAATAGACCAGATACAGGCAGAACAAAATAGAATAAAACATAACATGATGTATCTATCTATCTTCCATATATATATTTTTTATTTGATTCACAGTAGCAAAAAACCCATAAATTTCTGTTGATCAAAGTAAAGTGGGCTAAATCCGTTGAGAAACTCACATTTGGTTACGTTGGCGGGTGGGGTTAGACTCGGTGCACTACTCATTTACAGAAATTGACACCCTTGGTGTGGATGCTTGCGCTGCCGCTGACTACGGCGAAAGCCAGCAGACAGTTGGGTCGAATGGGATGTATGGGAAGGCACTGCAGCATATTTTGCGTCACTTGAAGTTCCGTCTAGGGTTTTTTGATCGTAGAGACTCGCCTTTTCTGGACGTGGTATTACACGCCGAAGCAGTATCACAGCACACAACGTGATGTTTTATGTAAGAGCGTGAACAAGACTTTAGCAATGCAGCAATATCCTTTTAAAACGTACTAACCCTTAGCAATTGCCATTGCAAACTGGTAACAGGATAACCGGTGCGATGTTACTCGGTTTTATCAGCAGCCATTGTGTACGATAACAAACTGCAGGTGTGCATTCTCCAACTGTCCATTCAGCATATGTGAACACTACTGTCGCATGAAAGCAGTACATCAAGGTTACCATTCATTAAAACGGCGGTGATCACGGCGCCTTTGATCAAAATCGCTATCAACTCAGGTGCCACACGACTCCGCCTGTGTCGGCAATGACCCGTCAAGTACCCATTTGGTACTCGAGTTTGTCCGTTTCGTGATAATATATCAGCCTGAATGCGGTAGACCCCATAAATATGAGAAATATGACGCCGTTTTCCATGAACTTATGAGTCATTGTTGTTCGGTGACGAAAGGCCATTGCGTCGTCAACCGTACGCTCCACTCTACGAAACACATAAATCTGGAATTTGGCGTCATGTAAATGTTGGCAAAGTACTGCAACAAGCCTTAATTATTGCTCTATAAAAACATGGTTTTCCTGAAGACAGAAAGCCCCGGTTTTTACATACAAGGAAATGAAAATAAGACTAGCAAATCTGTAGTCCTGATGCTTAATGTGCACCCTTGCTTTAGGCTAGCGCTCCATGACATGGAATATTGGCTACCTTCCATGAAGTTATGAAGACATGGTCCTAGTTCCGAATTAATGGAAACTTTCTAAAACGTTCTGTTTAGTATTATTCGGCATACAGTATAATGTTATTTGGCAAATATGTCGTATATATTTATAATATGATGTAATGTGCTGTGTGAATAATGATTATGCTGTCGCACTGTCTTTAAGTTGTTGATGATAGCTGAGAAATGTTGTTGCTGCACTGGATATTTTTGATACTAATGTACTGATTTTTATCGTTACAAGAATGTGCGATACACGCGAGAGACCTTCTTCCCAGGATATCCCGTCCACGGGCCTGGACCAGTGGTTCACGCTGGAGGGTCGCACGTCCAAGTCGGCCGTGCAGGGACGGATTCACCTCAAGATGTGGCTCTCAACTCGCGAGGACCGGTAAACGCCGAACCGGCCGCCTCGCGCGCACGGCTGGCAGCCGGCGTGCACGCCGCGGTGGACGGCGCCGTTTGGACGGATCCTTGCTTTGATGAACTCGAGTATTCCTTTTGAACGTGCCGGTTATGTGTCCACCAGTTCGAAGAATCTAGGCTGAGCGTGTAGAGCGTATGTAGAGTCTATCTTCATGGCCTGTGTAAAGGATTTCGTCTAAGGAGTTAATGATATGCTGGGATAGAGAATTTCCGCCATTTTCAGGGGCCTTTCTGAGGAAGACACCTGGTCTGAAGTTGTTCAGCAGCAGAAAATGTTTGAAGTGTTCATCAAGCACGAGCTCTCGATGTTCCGGGTAAGATACAGTAGCAAAACTACACTGATATGGTTAGCTTCCCCAGATATTGGCGGATTATTTACATTCAGCAGCGTAGCCAGAGTTTTCGTACGGCGGGGTCAAGGCTAAAACAGAAATGTTCGTTACTTCTGTTACCACTGCAAATATCAAACCTGGAGCCGTCGACAATAAAAACGTGTTACTTTTCATTTTTTTTTCGCCTTTTAAAAAAATCATTTACGACAACCAATCTTTGGAAACCTCTTACCACAGGAGGGGGAGGGCAGTTGTTCTTACCAAGGGGAGGGGCAGCTCATCCCCCTGACCCCCTTTGACTACACTACGGTTTACATTCGAAGGTAATTATTCTTCTCGTGGGCCGAAAGCTGTACATGATTTCCATGGCGCAGTACAACCGTTTGTCATCCCAGGCCCAAACACAAGGCAGATCAGCTGTCATAAAATATTCGGGCAGAATCCGAGTAGGAGAAAATCGTTTTCATTGCACATGACTTTGAACATAATCTTTCACAACCTTTCCTTTAAAATGGAACCGAAGCGTTGCAAGCGTTTGCGTCGTCCGTTAACCGTGTTCCGTGTCCCTGTCCGCTACGTACAGTTCCGTGCTGGGGGCGGGGCAGACTCTGCCCCCTGCGATCTCGATAACTATAGGCCCAATTTCCTAGCGGAAAACGGCGTTCAATAGCCTGTAGCAGGATTTGCATTTTGGAAAAAAGAAACGTTGTAAACTTTGAAAAGGGGAATAAAGGGGAGTGAAAATGGGGGCATAAATAGGGTTTCACTTATACGAGCGTCCTGACCACATTTTATGACCGATTTCGTTTTAATTCATGTCATTCTACCAACAACTGATTGGAAGGGGTATACGTTTTGGGAAATCTTAATTTATTCTACAACATATCTTGAGTCTGGCGAGCTCATTTGTGTTCGGAAAATATTCCTATATGCGTCACATGCTATATCATATACATATGACAGATGTCCATAAGCGAATCCAATTACCAGGAGAAGCGGGATGACACTCTGTATGATAAATTGAGTCATAGTTTTTTTTTAGGAATACGACAAAATAAGATACCCTTTTTAAATTGCCTAAGAGCCGCTACTGATCTATGTTTTCACCGGAATATATGGTATCTGATCGTAATATACATGGAACTAGCACAACCAATCACACAGATCCAGATGTCTGATAGGCCCACTGATGTGTGCCCTAAAGGCGACGCCTGCGGACGCTCCTGACGGCATATATACGCGAATTACATTCGTAAATCGGGTTAAATTTGTCTATATCACGCGATGGTTTTATTTTATTCATACAATAACTTAGGAATAAGAAAATTTGAATACCCTCTTCACATGCCCCCGGATCCGGCATAGGCCAAAATTTTTCTTGATACTTGAAATTGTGCAGATTATAGACATTCCGATCAGTTGAGCTGTCCGCGACATTATAAAAGACATCAAAATAGTACATGGCGTGTAACAGCAAAATATTACTCCACAAAGCGCGATGTTCACCAAACATGCCTCCATGAACGGAGTCCTGGAATTGTCTCTGTAGGAGGTAAATTCTTGAAATTTTATCACAGCATGTAACAAACGCATTTAGGAAAAGTCACGAAAAATTTCGTGAAACAACTTCCGAAACCCCGGGAATGGCGAGCAAAGAACTGACGGGGAACAGAATCAGCCCCCCCCCCGGCTACCCAACACGGAACAGGGTTAAATGCATTTATATTGCCATAATGCGGTATAACCTTGCGCTTCTCACTTCATCGACCTCTAAACCCCCGTAGTTCGGTGCCATCATGGGCTCTGAGTTCAGTAACCGTGGTGTGATGCTCTCCTCGCCTCCCAGCGGAACGTGCCCTCTGAAATAGTTTATCACCTTCCGACAAATTTCCGGGATGGCCTGACACTCTGCTCTGATCTTATCGGCGTCCTACCTCTCGTGACATTTCGGTGGCATTTACACCACTCTGGCGACATCCCTGCGATCAAAGCCATCCCATAACATCGTCAGGTCTTCCTTTTGTTAGAAGTCGGCGTCGGGAGGCAATAAACTGTTTCCTCCCGTGTCGCCTGTGGAGCTGAGCAACATTGGGACACTCAGTCTTCCAGGAAGCACGTTTTTGTCGGCGTTTGTCGTTACCAGACTTTCCCGTGATGTACGGCAAGGATGTTTTCTGACACCTATACTCGGAAGACTGCGCTGCCGCCTTGACCTAGCCGTGACGTCCACCGGAAGCCGCTTGCCATGGCAACGTGTCGTGCCAACTGCCGCCAGGGTTCGTCGCACAAGTGGAGTGGCGAGCTGCCGACCGCCGCGACCACCATCCTGCACCAGCACGCGGTGCAGGGCGACCTCACCGAGCTGCAGCAGGCGGTGAGTCGGACGCGACGGAGCTCTGCTGAGCCTTGCAAACAGCGTGAGGGAGATATAGCTGTCGTCGGTACGGTGTCAGAGTCTGAGCATGCCGTGGCCGCAGCATCACGGGATGGTATAGCAGCCTTTGGGTGCGGTATACGGGCTTGTAGTCTCGGATTTGGCGTTAAGAAGTTCAACGGGCCATTTGCACGGCACCATATCATCTGGCTAGCCGTGCCCACCGTGTCACGGAATTGCAGCAGCGCGTGACCACGGAATCATGGAGGTACTGCCAGTCGAGTTTCAGTGACCAGCATTGGTACCAGGTCTGCGCCAGCAATCACGGAAACGATGCTGATCGGTGAGCGAGATTTTCCGCGGAAACGTGAGCCTGCTCTTGCGGAACAGGGAAGGAAAACACAGGGGTGGGATTTACACCAACTCGGGCTGCTTGTTTGTAAGAGTTGGGAGATTGGTTCGCGCGGTTCGTTGGCCGGCCTCTTTTACCAGCCGTCTGAAACGCGCTGGCTGCAACGCAGTAGCGCAGGGTTCAGGAGGCGTCGACATTTGGGTCGTTAAGATGCAGCGTGCAACAGCTGAAAAACGGTGAACATGAACGTAACAAACGATGCACATGGCCGGTAGGTAATTACACAGCCAACGGTCACTTCTTACCTGTTGAAACGGTAGCGCGGACGGCACGGTCTTCATTGAGCAAGAAAGCTAAATGCGTTGTGAAATAGATAAAACTCATCGCGTCGTTCTGACCTGGTCGTGGTATAGTTGCGGGCTCCTTGATATAACGACGCCGCGATTATCTGAGAGCGACGACAAAGCAAGAGACCGTCCCGAGCCGGTCCAAAGGCAGCGGTTCGATGCCGCAGGTCTGCCGGTGGCTCGCCTATGCTGAGCAGCACCAGGAAAGCGCCCTAGACTACCGCCTGCTGCTGAAGATTCTGAAGCAGCTTAACGACAAGTTCACGGACGACGCTCTCACCTACGAAGAGGTGAGGACTCTCTCCCCCTCTGTCCCCCTCTCTCTCCCTCACCCTCTCTCGTTCTCTTCTCTCTTTCACTCCTCTCCCTCGCTGTCGCTGTCCGCCCCTATATCTGCCTGTCTTCCTCCTTTCCTCTCTATCTCACCCTCTCTCTCTTTCCTCTGGCTCTCTTTCTCTATTTCTCTCTCTCCCTCTCTCTCACCTACCTCCTACTCTCTCCATTTTTCTCTAACTCTGCGCCTCGTTCACAGCATTCTGTGACATCTCATAGCAATGCGACGCTATTGACCGCCGGTGCCAGTCCCAATGGCATCAAACCACATATTCCTGGTGCTGATTAGATAAGGCCGGGCATGGCAGCTTTCCTGAGACCGCGGATCCCGTCTCTGTGCGTTTATTGCCGAGGCCCGTCGGAAAGACAGACACCTGAAAGCTTCACTATTACATACACGCCGCGCTCTGGCAGCCCGGAGATGCCGTTGCTTGGGGCTAGTCTTTGGCGTCGGGAATTGCGAACGGAGGCGACGGCGACGTGTGGTGGCAGCGCGGAATAGTGATCGGCCGGCTGTTGTCGTAGAAGATGAGCAGCCTATGAGCACGGCCGCGGGTTCCGAGAAGGAAATAGCGAGACTGTCCCCGGACATGCTGCGGCAAGGTTTTCGCCGAGAATGTTGTACCGCCTCTGGGCGGACTGCCGGCGTGCAAGTGGATCTGCGACTAGCCGAATGCTGTCGTGCTGTCCGCCTGCTCCTGAGATTAGACGGCTGCGACAGGACGATAGGCAATCAAAATTGTTGTCTTGTACACAAGGTAATGGCTGGGTTGCTTACGCATCATAGGACGGACGCGCTACGGATACGTGCGTGAAAACGAGATGCAGGCTTTGATCCCGAATGCTGTGTCCATGATGTGATCTCAGCTGTGGTAATGTGGTCAATGGACTAGATTTGACGAACAGGCGTGGATACTCATGGTGCCGGTAAAAGCTGTCTTGCAACAGTTCGGTGGTGCGCCGGTAAGGGAAGAAACGGGCGCATTTCTTTCGAGCTAACCTGCTGCTGCTCGTGTTTGTTGTGAATCGCCGCATGCTATGTCATTACTCTTCTCCGCAGCTGCCGCAATTAGAGGCCTGCTGGCTCCCGTTGTAGGTCGCGAACGTCAGACAGCTGACGGGCAGAAATTAGTGGAAAAGTTTTGACAAACAACGTCGCGGGATGCAAAACTGCGGGGTTTAGCCGCGGCACCTCAAGTTGCATGGGCTTGCGTAATTAATATTTACCAGCCCCAGACCTTCGGAACTCGGAGAGGTAAATAGAAAATGGGATGCGGATAGTCGTGTGGGCGAATACTGCAAGGTGCGTCACACCTACGATTGCGTTGGTGTAATGTTTACGGCGTGATCAGACGCAATATTTTTCTTTCCTTTTCAGCAAGAGTCTCTAGCCGAATCGTTCAAGAGTTTCCTGGCGCACAGCTTTTCCATCCTGAAAAAGCAAAAGAAGCTGTTTCCGCCAGGAAACAGGGAGGCGCACCGGAAACTGGACAACCTCCTCAAGTGAGCTACCATATTTTCCATCTGCGGCCAACTGACACCCGACTCACGTGATTCGCACCTCGCTCGTCAGCCGTATGCCGTTAAGTTGTGACGCTGTGACGCTGCTGCGTGACGTGACGGTCCGTGGCCTGGAACGAGGTGTGAACCGTAAGGTTACGGCGGACGTCGGACGCAGGCAGTCGATTTTTTTCGTGTGGCTCCGTCGAAAGGTCTATACGAGCGAACAGGATGGTTTTCCCTTTCTGTCTGTTAAACGTCTTTGTCGTCACCACATTCTATATCGTTTATCGATTTTAATCGTCGCCGCATTGAAACTGGAAATCATATATTTTGGGCACGTTTAAGTCGTGGTAAAACATGTTGCTTCCGTATCCATAGAAAATGTCATGTGGGCGTTTTTCTTGAGGAGCATAAAGAACTGTTACGAACGAAGTTGAAGGCCAAGTCGGTTCTGCTTCCACTAACTGAAAATCATATTGAGCGGCCCAGCCATGGCGAGTTTGGTGGCTAGTAACTTTGCAACCACTAAGCATCGAATCGTAAAATTTTCACATTGCGATAGCTAATTCGTCAAATGTTATGTATTTACATTTTCATCACGTTAGTGTGCTAGCTCTTTCTGCCACAAAACCATTCCGAGAGTATTGTTTTCGTTCTTCGGCCTATTTTTCTTCGGGCCTTTTTCAACCGCTCAGCAATGGCGGCGTTCAATGTCACGGACATGTTGTTTGTTTAAACCTGAAATTCTGAGGACGCAGAATACTGCGAAACTCGACAGTTTGTAGTGCGAAATGCATGAACAAAAATAATCATGCAGCAGCAGCGAAGCAAGACTCGCTCGTCGACTTTATGCTTATGACTTTATGACTAAAGATTTATGCTAAGACTTTACGCCGCTATAAATTGTCCTACCGGTTGTAATGGTATGGCTTGCCTTTCGCTCAAGGCAATGCAACATTAAGTGTTTACTGAGAACGCAGAATCCCCCCCCTCCCGGGGGGGCCGGCACGTTCTGCTGCATAGTGCACTCCGTATTTCTTTCGCGTATCTCCAAGGAACAGACAGTCGTCCATTCCGACAGCTCTCGCTGCTTCAATTTCGCCGCACTTTGCTTTGTTCCCATATGCCAGACACGGCACTAAGTGGTTCGAACTTTTACCCAAAGTAATCGCGAAGAAACAGCTTCACAGGATATCTGGGACTTTGTAAACTTTGTAAACACCCAGTTTTTGAGCACGATTTAAATCACATGTATCTGAACTTTTGTTTCAGAGCTCATGTTGCTGGTATCCAACTTGGAACGGATAATTATCATCTCTTTTAGGCCCTCTTATTTGTGTGCATGAAGTGGCGCTACGCTTCTCGATCAGCGAAAAGCAGCGATATCACTCGTGCTGTGCTCCACCTCCATTTAGCAGAAATGTTGGCCGTTGCCGAAAGTTATCGCACTTCAGTGAAGATGATGAGGATGCCGTCCCTGACATTCATCGATCGTGTTGTTGCCTCATTAGTCTCGAGTATCCAGACAATTCAAAAGTGGATTTGGGAGTCACTTTGAGAGATTACAGGCGCGTGTTGTGAAATAAGATACGGGGTTTAATCATCTTCATCATAGGGCGTGGCACGAAAGCCTAATGTGGAAGCACCTCCTCCAGAACCCCATTATCAGTGTCATTCTCAGGGAAGAGCTAAGAATGAGCAACGCGATAGGCTTGTTTTTTTCGCGTGATGCTGCTCGGTTTCCTCCGACTTTTCTGTCCAGACACACTGACAAAGCCAATTTTGCCGTCTCTGGCCTAGAATGGTGTCGAAAACTGGGCCGTTGCGACTGAAAAAGCCGGTTACAGTGCCCGCGTCCGCCACCCCCGCACCCAAATGATCGACGCCAGCTTGCTGCGCATGCTGAGGCAGTGATTCCCGCGGACTCTGGTTCCGAAATGGGCGTGGCCATTCGTGCTTAAATTATTTCAGACGGGCGTCCATCGGAAGCTCAAAATATCCTTCCGGCGCCGTGGAATTTCCGTTCCCCACGGCAAGCTGAACCGATGTGTTTTGTTCTCGACTCTGAGCGTATCTTCAGTTCCTGAGCAGCCGTCGGTAATCAAGTGGGTGGGCCATGAGGGACGCTCCAAAAATGACGAGATGCTGTGGCAGTTTGAGACCCGTTTGATTTAATGTTTGTCCTCCCGGCGGGATGGCGATTTCGTCCCGTGTTTCTGGGTCGTTTTCGGATATTAATGCCAACTTTACTTCAAAGAATAGTTGGAAACTGTGCGTCCAGTTGGGTTATAATACCACACAGTGCCATACGAAGCGATTAATATAACGTCTCGACATGACATTGTAGTTATTTTTCATGGACCTGTAACGAGGTTACATTTTATTTCACTTGGCTTGCCTTCAAAATCGGGGAAACACTTGCTTTCAGCATCCTTCTGACCAGGAAAACATGGGCTTTTCCAAAGGTCAGCCCGAATCCCAGTCCCTTAATGTTATCTCATCACAGATCCTTGAAGCTTGCAGCTTGTGTATGCGTTGTTTATTATGCTTGATATGTAGGTCGATGTTTTTTTGCGAAGTGGGAATCATTTACCCCTTCGCTTAGATTCCTCTTTGACAACAGTATCACCTTACACCAATATCGCCTTGCAATTGACCAATATCACTATGTGGCGACGTCAGACGGAATACTTTTTCCGACATCATTGCCCGACGCTCAGGGGAGAACGATGATGCTTTATTTTTGCATGCTGCTGTACTTTTATAAGTAAAAGTCAAGAAAATATGTGCTGTTCGTAAGCGAATTCTATTGTTTTTTATCAGAAATAAAAGACACTGTGGCAAGACGAAGTGACGGTAAACCACTGCTCGCAGTGCTATTCAAGGAATTGTTACTAAGCGGCCCGGTCGTGTCTCCTCATATTCAATCACGCTCACATCTGTGTGCGTGTGGGCACCAGGGTAACCTGGCCAGCCGGAACAAAACAACGACTTCCGACAGCCTCCGCGCGCGAAGCGCCATCCGCGGGCGTTCGCCCCAACGCCGACATGTCGCCCCCCGGCCGACAGGTTCCTGTCGGCCATGTCGGGCATGGAGATCTTCCGGCGCGTGCTGCCGTTCCAGCGCGAGATCCGCAGCGAGATCAGCCAGACGGTGAAGAAGGGCTGCGCCGAGTGGTGAGTTCTGCTGCAGCGCCACAGCAGTGGCTGCTCGGCGGCGAGCCCGACGTCCTGTTTTCGGACCCGGTCCGCGTTCTCACAAAACCCCCGTCTTCCCGGCACAAACCATTCGAGCTGGCCACTCAGACTGCTCCCTTTCATCCCATAAAACTCTAGACTTCAAGAACTGGTCGAAGAAGCTCTAGCCAATTAACGAACTAATCAGCAGCACGGAATCGGCCTCTACTGATGGGCAGCCTTTAGGAAGAAGGTTTTTGTTTCTTTTGGACAGCTGGGAAGGAGAGAGAGAGAGTTGAGGCAAACATTGTACGGAAGAATTAAATAATGACAAATTTATATCTGTGAACAGACTGTCCATCGCAGCTAGCGCCGTTTTCTGTTTCAGTGTGGTGCGAAGTCCTACCGTAATAGTCCTGCCAAGCCGTGCATGACGTTCATACATACCAGTCTAATGAATGCAGACAACAAAAATATTGCCAGGAGCCTTGCGTTGCTGGTTTTTGATCGGAATTCGTTGTCGTTGTGTCTCTCTGATCCCCATGAAAACCCGCCATGATCTTCACCAACTGCGGAGCAATATCCGCTCGAACGGCACGAGGCTTCCGTTCCATTTTTAGGAGGGCTATCTCGGGTAGGTGCCCCAGCGCCCAGCTATTCCCAAAGCGCAGGATGGCATAGTGTTCTCGGAAACAGGAGTCAAATGGCAAATGAGAAACGAGCGAGGGTTACGTTTTGATGGAGCAGCTGCAGGCCAGCGCGATGATAATCGTACCATCTGTGCAGGAGATCGAACCTTGATGGTGTCCTGTTTCGGATACCGATCGGTGCGGCAGTAATTTGAGAGATCGGTGCTCGGCTGTTTGCTGCCCTCGCACGATCGTTTCCCTGATTGAGTTTGATAGTGGTTCTGAAATCACAGTCGCCAGGAACCGCAAGTTTGGCACATGCTGAGGATGGGCCTGATGGCAATGACCCACGTCATTTAGTAACGAGCCTTGACAACTGTCATCTGCGTATGTTTTGTTCTATACACTGCCACCATATTTCTCACCGTTCACCACTCTGTGTGAATTAACTAATGGACGAACTTTGAGCCTCGTTCGTTTGAAAAGCTTACTTCTAAAATGATCTCGTGAGCATAATTCCCCAAAGTTCATGAGATCGTTTTCAGGAGAAAGCAACTGTGGCTAGGGATCGCAGATACATGTCAAAGTTCGTCTCAAACTATTTTCCACTCCACGCATTTCAGTAATATCGAATTCCACAACAGTACCCGCAGCGTGACTTCGTGGCTGTAAACTTTCAAACTTCGGGGCAATCAGTTGCAACGTTGGATAAATCTAAGTAGCGCATGAAACTTGTTCAGTGTTGGTGCTCTCAGTCGTAGCAACCCCTACGCAGCCTGCCAAAACTGAGTCCAAAATACGTTCGTAAAAATTTCGCCTTTGCGGATGGCACATGTCCAAACATTTGGTGTCAGTTAAAGGCACTGTATGCTATTTCATTTACTCTGAAATACCCAGCTCTTCAAACGCTGCTAAAATATGGGTGTTTGTCGCCGCATCCGTGTGACTGCCATTGTTTCCATCTCCTCAGTAGACATTTGATGCCTGGCATCGCAACGTGGCCGTCCTCAAGACGGAAAGCTCAACGGCCTACCAGACTCGTCCAAATAGCATCCAGCGGCGATTTTCCCCTCCACCGCGTCGCCGAAATCGTGTCCGAAGTGGTCCGTCGCGGACCGACGTTTCACGGCTGACCTTTGTGCCCCCGGGGCGCGACCTCTGACCTTCGGCTGGCGCCGTCGCAGGTACAGCCGGCTGCGGACGCAGCTGCAGCTCGACCCGACCGGGGAGGACTCGGCCGTGCTGCAGGCGCTTATCAAGCTGGTCAACGAGGTCAGCTGCCATTGCTTCCACGGCTACAACCACCACAACCAGCTCTTCATGCAGTGAGTGGGCGCCGGCTGCGGGCCGCTGGGCAGCGTCGCCGGAGGCAAACCAACTGGTCCAACTCGCGGTCTAGCTTCGCGTTTCGGAGAGAGAGAGAGAGAGAGGGGGAGAGAGATGGCTCTTTCCGTTCTGGATGCTGAGCGTGCAACTAACATCACGGCCTTTGCTCGGGGGAGGAAACGCTCACGGGAAGAATAACCACAACGCCGGTGCGCGACGACGTGAGGGGCCGTTCTGAAGCCCAGCCGGCGCTGCGGGGGTGGGAGTTTGTTCTCACCTCCGGTCCTAATGAGGGGTGCGCCTTCTAGGTCCGTGGGCGTGCCGTATTTCGCCACGATCTACAAACAGCTGGAGAAACTGGTACGTGCCGGCGGCTCTCGTCGTCGAATTCGTAGTCCCATGACCCTGCTGTTATCACCTGTTGATCGGTGTGTTGTTTCCTTCCCCGCCGTCATCAGCGTTTCTGTCCCCACTGACGTCCTTGATGTTCGTTTTTCGCTCCACGAAGGCGCCCGAACAGCACTGTGTACAGTGAACCTGAGGGTTCATCGGCGATTTCTTTGCGAGTTTACCCATGCATGAATGCAGGCACTTCTCAGTCATTTCAAACACTGACTAAATAAAAAATGCGCTTCATCGTATGGATAATGATGCATGTCTCAGACCAGCGTTCCGTTAGCGTATATTGTCGAAACCTGTTACCCATGCAGGCACGTAGCCGAGGGGCCATGCTGACCTTGCCACCTTCCCCCTAAGCCCAGCGGTTTGCACTAGATATTTAGCGATTTCGCAGGGATACGGAATAGTGATAACATAATGATCCAAAAGCAAACATCATATGCTTTTCCTGTACGTTAAATATCACGTCAACTACGTAAAATTGCTGTTTTTTCTTATAAATTTTATCACATGCCACTCGCATGTGACAGAATTTGACATCCTCCTCCAGGGAAGTCCTGACTGCTTGCCTGTATCCATGTCGATGTTCTTTGTTTTTTGCATAAAAGCATCGATATACGTCTTCGAGTATGGCCTGATCTAAGCCTATACAAACCCGATCTAGATATGAACTGATCGTTCGAATTCAATTAGTCATTCAGTTCGACTTAACCAGAACTGTGTTGTTCTCTGTTAGGCGGGGTTGCATATTACTCGTGATCTTTTACTTACGTCTCCTGACTGATACAACTGGGCTGGATTTTCGGTATCCCGCAAAATGTTTGTCACCAAAATAATTTCATTTGTGCAAACCAATGGACGAAATCTGCCGCGTTTTCAGTGCCTTGCGCAAATACTAGTTTTGACAATTCCAACACAAAATACACTTTTCCTGGTCTTTGTTCGGGTATATGTCTTTGTTGTGCAGTCGCAAGGTGGTTGTTAGCTATTCACATGCGGAATTATTTCCGTTTCCTCAATAATTGTTCGTCTTAGAAATTTACATTTTTTTTAATTCAACTGCATTTTCTCTTTGGAGTAGTCCATATTCTTCATAATATGGCGCAGAGTATCAGTGCATGACAATTGGTTCCAAATCCCACCACACCAGCCCGGCGGCCGGCAGACACGCAGCGAACAGTCTCTTACGTTCGACGGCGACGACGCCGACGCGGCCGTCTTCAGGCCTTCGACTAGGCCGCCGAACGTCGGCCAGACGGCCGTGATCAATGCGTCCGGTCGGAGCGCAACAGGACCGATTGTTAGGAAGATGGCAGGCAATTTAGCGGTCTTCGACGGCACCTGTCTCCCCGAAACGCTTGTTAGAGTCGCGGAGACGCCGATTTTATGAAGCCGTCTGCCGTCGTAAGCTCGCGGCAGAACAGCTTTGTAAGCTGTCCGCAGCAATGGGGGCTTTTTGCGTCAGCTCCGGAGATGTCTGGACTTCCCACTCTCCTGTTTGGCGTCGGGTAGATGGCATCGGCGAGATCATTTGCAGCTGTATGCTACTGCATACCCGAAGCGAGCAGCTGTATACTGGCCGGAAGCCAATCCAGTTAGCAGTCTGTGATGGATGTATACGTTTCGTTTGCGTCCCACCAGATTATATTTTGACATGGTAGCTGCGAATTAAGCGAACGTGAAACTTAATGTCGCGACGGACTTATTTTACGGTACTGTGTGCCTGACAGAAGTGTCTCATCACTGCAAGACATCCGCAGCGGCTCATTCTCCAGTCCGTGTGTGACGAATCTAATCATTCAATCCACCCGCAATCATCAGTCATCGAAGTCAGCCATAAGATGTTGATTTGAAGCGAAAATCCTCGTGGAGCCTAAAATCATGCTCGGCGTGAGCTGGATGGAAAAAATGCCCGTTCAGCTCCGCTGCCTGTTCCGTTCCCTTCTCCCAGTCATTGGTGCTGTTTCCAGCCTTGGGGTAGTTTTCGGTCCTGACGTCCTCCCTCGTAGGGCCTTTTGGGGGCAGCCAACGCCTGCCGGCAAGAAAAAATGTTTCAGATGATTGGCACATAGCAAACAGCCTTTAGGTCAATGATAGAAAAATTAGCTGCCACAGAAGAACGGGAAACTATTTTGCTTCGTCGTTCGCGCTGGCTGTATAAAACGAATGGTCTCTTTGCACTAGAAATCATGGCTGGAGATTCCCCAAAATTACAGGGAGCGGAGGTTTGGAGTAGGATTTGAAACCGTTTCTTCCCAGATATTGTTATTAATCTAACGTCATAGTCTCTTAAAAGTGAGTGGTATAGACTTCTCCAAACCCTAACCCCATGGATTTCCAGCCATGCTGGAAATGTGGCTGGCGCAAAGCCCGCGCATGGCGTGGCGTGTGATTTGGTTATTAGTTCACTGGCCTTGCCTCATACACTGATAACTCTGTAGACAAGCTGTGTTTAAACAGATAACTAAAATCCCATTCAAACATCCCGCACTGGCATTTAATACCGTATGTCTATGGTTGTTGTTTCCCCAATCTGATGATGTTTGTTCGCACTGGGTCAATGTGGCCTTCACTGTCTTGACCTCACTGGAAACGTCGTCTGTGAACGTCTCCCGGTCATTGAGGGTCACGCGCTGTCATATGTTCTAGGTGTCGGAGGACGTTTCCAAATCACTTGTAGATTTAGAGGTCGGTGATGGCATGCTAATCTCTAAGCACTGCGAGTGTGTGTTCGCATTAGCTTCGCATTTATTGCTGCATGGATTTGAAGGTGAAGTGGGAATGCATCGGAATCTTGCATGCTGTGACGGGAGGAGGATGTGAATTTAGTAGCGAACCATCGAACTTGAGCCTGCATGGTTCCAGCGTTGCATTAAATGGCGTTTGATTTTGGCTTCGGTGATACAGCAAGGCTAATTGAAAATTCTCCTTTACCCGTGCACGCATGAAAGCTCATGTCTTCTTGATGCTTTAAAAGTTCTGTCATTCACAAGAGATACATGGTCAGCCTTCGATTTCAATACTTTACTCTTCGCCTTAATTCCAATTATGTCCTCTTGAATTTGGTTTAGTGACCTAGACTGATTAAGGTTCCAAAATAGAATAACAACGCGGCAAAACTGAATTTGATGATGATGGAAATCAGCAAAACGTAGTACCAGTTTACATCGTCTTGCCACAGAGGTTGATACATATGCCGGAAATTACCCGATGGAAAGCCAGGTAATGAGGTCAAATGAGGGAATGTCCTGATTGGCCTTTTGCATGTCTTGCCTGTCTCAGTCAAGGGAAGCTGGAAAGTGGTCATTTGGTTCGGGGACGTGCAATCGTGAATCGCTGGAACCAGATTTGTCCCCTTGCTCGCTAGCTTTTGTCTTTCGGAAGTTGTGTCAGAAGACCAGGAGAATGTTGCAACTTATGTTAACTAAGCGGTAAGTAGAGGGTTAGTGATGTTGTGATGTGCTGAACAAAATGCCGACCAGACCATCGGTGGACCGAAAAGAGGCAATGCTCTCTTGATAGATCAGCCCTAATTTCTCCATACTCTTTCACAGCATGGTCTCGAGGTATAGACTTATAGCACGAGGTAGGCAGAGGTCCTCTACGCTCGGTTTGTTCGCTGAAAAGACAGCACGCTTCAAAGAAGACTGCGACGAGTTCGTGTTAGTCACGCAAGGGTCGCAGAAGCATGAACCATTACTCGCCGAGGTAGTGCCGACACATAGACTGATAGCATGGCAACGTGAGCCGTGACAAAAAGGTGAAACGGTTGGGGGATGATGGAATTGTTTTTCTTTCTCCGATCATTTGGTTCTCTTTCTTTGGTCGTTAAGTTTCAGCTTAGAGGGCTTAAAACGTATCTTCATTACATATTTTGAAATCAGAGGAAACCACCGCGGTTAAAGAATCGCGGTTTGTAAACCCACGGTTTCAAGTTTTCACCGTGCGTCTTGACATATCTGTTCAGCGATCAGCTTGATGTTTTTCATTATCAAAGTCAACTTCTTACCGCGGCCCTCAAAGGATGCCTGCATATTCCACAAACCGACGTTGTTCGCTGACAGCGCTGCATGATCTGCATGAGGGGTGTATTGCTCCTCCGTCCCTCCAAAGGGACGGAGTTTTTTTCTCCAAAGTTTTTCTCCAACTCCAAAGTTTTCGCCTGACCGCTCCCCGTCGGGAAATGAAGAATCACGCGGTCCGTGCGGATGGGCTACAGACTCTGTCCTTGTGTGGTCGTGTCGATGCCTTTGGGCTGATGAGCGTGTGCATTTTTGCCCTGTTGAAAGAGGTACGCCTGTGAGCTGTAGCCCTTAAGACCAAGCCGCCTGCAAAATCCAGAGGCCTCTCCTCGACCAGACCCAGTGCTGGCATCAGAAGGAGCAGTGCTTTAAACCCCCTGGTGTGCCTTTCCGAGCACGGGGCGGAACCCCGATGTCGTGTGGCCGGCATCAACCGTCTGGCGCAACGCCGGCCTGTTTGTCTTTCGGTGGCACCTGGCGCGTTGTTTCGAACCTCGTCTTGTTTGTTCGCGGGAGAGCTCTGTTGAGGGACAGGATTAATCAGCGCCGAGACTGCACCCTTTATCCGCTCGAGGCGGAATGGGCAGCAGGTGGACGCTGTGCATTATGTGTACGTGCCAACAACAGCGCTTTCAATGTTGGCGGGCAGATGTCACGTTAGCAGGTGTCTCGCCGGAACCATTGTCTTGTTACATAACCAAATCCACCGGCGGGCCGACGTCCCGATGGACAGATGCCTTGATGTGATGTCTTGAGCTCGCCGGTAGTTCTATGAATCGTTGTCCCGGTGGGCCGATGTCTTGGTGAGCCTTGTCTCGGTGAGTCGACCTCTCTGTGAGCCGATATGTCGGCGAGTCGGTGTCTCCGTGGGCCGACCTCTCGGCGAGTCAATGTCTCTGTGAGCTAAAGCCTTGGCGAGTGAGTGGCAAGTGCATCTGCGACCTATTGTTCCGGTGACCCGTCATATCAGTGACCTGAGGTCTCGGCGAGCCGTTATCCCAGTGAGTCGCCGTCTCAGCGAGTCACTGTCTCAGTGAGCTGACGTCTCTGCCGATGCCTCGGTGAGCAGCCTCTCCCGCGCTCCCCAGGTGTCTGCCGACATCAGCGAGACGGTGGGCCGACTCTGCAGCGAGCTGCAGAGCTCGGACATTCAGCTGAACACCACACCCGACGCCATGTCGCTCACCATGGGCACGGCCACCTTTGAGCTCTACATGGCCACCAAGGACCTCTACAAGTGAGCCCAACGCGCGCACGCCACAGCGCACCGCGCGCGCACGTGTGCGGATCACGCGCAGGCAGTCTTCCCGCACAGGTGTCCTACCAGTGGCAGGCATTGAGAAAGCGACGGCAAAATACTCACAGGTGCAGATATGCAAAGCGTGACAGATTTTTTTGCAGCTCAGGTACGGCACGGTAGAGCACTTCTCGCTAACCTATTGTTCTGTTCTAATCTGGTCATATCACCGATTTAGTTTCTCAGAACCACTATTAAATTAAGCAGCAATTTACTTTTTTAGAGATATTGCTCTTCCGGTCACACTTAGTTCACTGTTTGGGCTTCGCTCCTATTCATGAAATATTGGCGTCAACCAGCATCCTCCTACATCAGCCGTCGCCGAATTCATGGAAATTTTGCATAATGCAGGAGGTACAAAAACTCGTTTCCTTTCCATGAAATTATATTTGTTCCTTGTCTCTCATCTCACCGAGTGCGAGTCGAATTCGGGCTTGATGAGGGCTACTTATATAGACTTTCTACTTCGGAACTTTGATCCATCCATTTTGTCTCCGTCTACAACATTAGACAAACACTCCAGCTAAAGACAAACATTTACCCAACATAGATTTGTTCGAGGAAATTTGCACCAGCGAGCTACCTTTACGTTAGCTCCGCTCCAATGTGTGCCACCAGCGGACCATGTCATATGTTTGCCAGTGGCAGTATAAACAAGAAAACAGAAATCCCATCCCGATATCGGCATTATTAACGCGGCATATGTAATGAAGAGATTAGGCTGAAAAACACTGCCACGTGTCACATTAATTTGCATAAACTTGGCTTGCTGTTGGCATATTCCCCTCGGAAAGTTAAGGGATTTCCGTTTTACCACCATTTTTAGAAGTCAACGGGGATCCTTCAGTTATAACCATGAGAGTTTCGCAGGTCAACGGCGTCTTGTAAATGCTTCTGTGTAAGCGTTTCGGCCCATGCATTCCGAAAACGTGCATGCAGCCGAAGGACGCAGTTATAGGAGTTGCAGGTAAAGGATGCTACATGCAGCTATACATGTCGTGGAACACCCATGTCAGGCAATCATTAGTATGCCGTTTCATCGTAACAGGTATATCGGTTTGAATGGAAGTGCTCCCTGGGATCGCATAAACTGGAAAACCAAGCACCGTTTCCCTTCGACGGGGTCCGTTTTAACCAACGCCCATCCAGGCTGAACTGGTCCAGACACCTCAGCGAGGCAAAACACACTCGACTTTTTTACCGCCATAAATCATTCGGGATGAATGCAAAATAGATGCACCGCATTCCATAATTCATCGGGTGGTACTTCACGTCGATTGATGACGTGTAGAGCTCTCCTCAACATCGCGAAAGGGTTGCGCCGCCTCGGCAGGCTGCATTTTATCAATAACAATGCCGGCGGCCTCCGATGAATTGTAAATCCGCCGCTGCTACATCCACGGGGCACGCGATAGCGAGCGGTGTAAGTACCTGCGTCACAGAAGCGCGCCGCCCTCGCGCGCAACGCTCCGCGGTCTGCGCCCTGCATAATTGGCGAAGGTCAAGGTTATCGAGATCACAGAGCCAGCTGTCGGTCGAAGGGTGACGTCACGCCTCGCGCGTCGGCCAATCAAACGCGGTGATTGGATGAGCCGGTGTCAGGATCTGCTGTTGAAGTCTGAGGCGGAAGCAACAGCTGACGACGCGCCGGCTGGTGGCGGGTCCGTGGGTGTGATGCCCGTGTTCTCATACGTCGTTGTTTTTGCTGTCGATTGCAAAGTACCTGCGGATTGCGGAGTTAATAAGCGTGGCGTTATTTTAGTGCAGGAGATTTATTTCAGCGTCTGTTAAAACTGCCTTTGCTGGCGGAATCGGGTAGAAAATACGTATTTTATTTGGAGCGGATTATTTACCCGGCTGCAGGGACGGAAGCTATGGCAGATGAATGCCTAGACGGAATGGGTTTTGTCGTATCAAAAAGACTCCGCTCTCCCGGCGGTGCTTAACAATCAATACGCTATCGAGTAACTATCATTAAGAGATGACGGTTTCATCACGACATTTTATGTTGCGAGAATTTCCGGGCAGACCTTTCTGGGGACCGGGAAGGAAACTGAACAGCAGAGACAGTCGGGACTCAGACCACCAAACGCCAGATACAGACCGAGCTCAGACCACCAAACGGCATATACAGACCGAGCTCAGACCATCATACGGCAGACACAGACCGAGTTCAGACCACAAACGACACATACAGACCGGGCTCAGACCACCAAACGGCAGAGCTCAGACCACCAAAGGGCGGAGACAGTTGTAGTTCATACCATCAAACGCTTGTTATCATTGCACTCAGTGAATGGAGTGCGCATTGTCTATGCCGTTGGAAGGGTTAGAGTACTTTTCAGAATCTTCTGGCGGCCCAAAAACTATGGAACCCCGCCCAAACGTGGCCTTTTTATAAATTCGGCCGGAGTGACGTGATATGGTGATGTTAGAAATCGGAGCTCGTGCCAAACAAAGATTATTGCATAGAACCCGCCCCTGCACCTCATCAAACAATTCCAGGTAACGGCTGGTTTTATGGCGAAAGCTTGAAGTGCCGCCGAGGGTGTGACACGAACGTGTGGCAGTCGGCGTTACCATATGTTGGCCAATCGCCAGCTGACCCGCGGGCCGAATATCGAGCGCCGAGGCGACTCGAACCCGTATCGCCAGGTCGGAGAGACGAGCACGCTGCCAACTGAGCTACCGGGCGGTTTTTGCTAACCTAAAAAAAAAACGTTAACGGTACCGTTAACGGTTTTTGATTCAGACGCTTTGGAGATCGCTTTTCCATAGACCTCGCTTGATTTGTTATGTTCAGATACGTCTGAGAATGGAACTACCAATGTGGGCGTGTCGCATCTGATCATAAAAACATGATTTTCGCCGTTTATATTGCTTTCCATTCCACCAAAAACGTGAACGCCTGTAAAGAGATCTAGTTTCGTCTCCTGGTTTTGACCGACGCACGTTAGGTCACTAAAAGCACTCGTAGTTTCGCAGTCGTTGGAAGTTTTTACTCGATGGCATTTCGTTTACTTCTGCATTTTCAGCGACAAGGCACAAATTCGGTTCACGAGAAGCACAGGCTCCTAGCGCAAAGAAGAAATCTTTGATGGCAATAATTTTCTGACCTTTTCCCGTATCTGGGGAGTTCCTTCGACGAGAATAATTCCTCGAGAATTGTTGAAACCATCGTCACAAAGGTTACGCAGCAGGACACTTACATCCCATCAAAACTTTTTGGAGGCCTTGGATCAGAACCCGAGGGACGACCCCACTTAACAGCCTGAAAAACGTCACCAACGTTTGGGGAGTTCCTGAGGCTTTTCGAAAGCTGTTTATACCGTCGTCACAAAGAGTTCGTAAGAGGAGCCTTACATCCAATCAAAATTTCGCAAAAGTCTCGTGTCAGAACTCGAGGGATGACGCAACTTCCCGGGCGGAAAACGCCACCAACGATGTCCAGCATCCAGTCGACAAACATGGGGCGAGTATTTCCTAAGACGTTAAGATAAGCGTCCCCCGGCGCCGCCGCGGACGCACTGTGGGCTTCCCAGGCGAGTGACCGCGTCGGGAGAGGCGTGACCGCACGCGACAGTACGGCGCGTCGGCGCTGTACTGTGGCCGGCGTACGGCGCCGGCAGGGCTCCCCGACCTTCCTCTCCGGGGCGGGTGGGGTGTGCGACCCGTTCCGGCTCTTTGAGCGACCCCGCTGTGCTGTCTTCTCGGGAACTCAGGCCGGTGGGTCGCAGGGTGTGCGGGCTATGCTGGCTGGTGGCCGTCTTTGCCGGCGAGTGATTAATCAGTTAGACTACCTGCGGTTGATTTTGAGCGTCCCGTCAGTTGCCAATAGCGGTTGCAGATATGACAATGGTCGGCAGGTGTGCACTGGCGGCAGAGCGTCCGGATTTCGAAGGGGCCAGGAGTCAAAGGCTATTTTGAAAACTGCAGCACTGAAGTCCTGAGTAGTGTTGCGCGGGCTTTTGTTGTGCGCGTCTCACGCGCGTGTTCACGCGTTTTGTGTGCTTTATCGCAGTGTGCGCCGGCGAGTAAGTGGGTTCTTCTAAACGTTGTAATACCAGGTCTGTGGAAGGACTTGCAAGAAACGGAATTAGATCCTATGCAGACTCTCCAATAATTTTCGAGAATCTCCAGCTGCGATTACACCCGACGCTGGCGTCTTCTACCGACCTTGCGTGCACGCGCCACCATATTCAACCCTCACACAATCCCGCTCATCTCGGCCTAAGAGAGCCTCTTTCCTTGAAACGGGAAACCCGTCCTTCTGCATGCTAATCGAGGTTACGACGTCGACCAAAGTCCCAGCCCGCTGCGGCCACTGCTGGAGGAAATCACGTGTTCCCCTCCCTCCCGGCCCCCGCCCCCCGGTGGCGACGGCCGCCGGTCGGCCGGCACGGGCCAGTTTCGCGCCGCGCTGGAAAGTGTAAACAGGGCGCTGCGACTGTTGTCCGTTATCGTGGAAAGCGGCGGTCGGGAACGCGTGCCGGTTGTAATCTGCGGTGCCGTGCAGCAATGCGCGCGCCGCACGTTGGAACGACGGATTCATCGCGTCGCCGTGCGGGGTGATCAACAGGTGCGGGCAGAGGAGGCCTCCGTGTTGACGGCGAGATTTGGGCGGGTGTTCGGTGTTGCGTGGGGTTCCGTTTTCGTGTGCTCACGCGTCGCAGTGTGTCCCAGCGTCAGCGTGCTTGGATTCTGCGGTTTCTGCTCTTTGGCTCTTTGTCCGGTGAGTCGGTCAGTTCTTGAAGATCCCCTTTGTGGTCGAACACACTGCCGCATGTCCGCGGTTACAATAAAAAACAAGAAAAGGCGCAGACTGCTGATCATGGGAACGTGCTAGACTAACACTTAATATCCCTGCCCGATGTTCGGTGTAAAGTTACGTCCACGCCGAACTACCCAGACTTTCTAATCAAGCCGCGCGATGGGGTCTGAATCGATGGAATTCGCGAAACATTACTTGTAATCAAATTTGCGCCACGTTGCCCCAATTGGGGAAGCCGCGAATCGAGTTACGCTGATTCGCCGGCTACTGAATGGTGTTTCTCGCCGAAGTGAGGGAAAGTCCATTTCTGGAGCGGCTAATGAACGCTGCCCCTGCCAACTCTTGCCGCGCGGGAATTCGCAGTGCCTTCTGGGAACGGAACGGACCAAAAATGAAATATGACGTCAGGTGTGTGTGAGGAATGTAGTGGGATAAGATGATGATGTTAGAACGTCCTGCACGATTTCCCTAACGATTACGTTTGGTCGCGGAGCGGGGCTGCTGGTCGCGAGCTTTCCGTGTAGGCATCGAAAGGGCAAGAAGGGTCGTTGCCCTGAGAACTCGACCGACTTTTTCTTACTGTGGAACGTTTAGCGCGCCGTCAACGGGCAACATGCATGACTGCAGACGGACGAAAACAGTGGTGATGTAAATGCGAAACGAGGCGAATCGACCAAAACAGGCGGACCAGTTAAGCGAAAATCACAAAGTCAGGACTAGGCGGAGTTGTTACTTCTCATCAATACTCGAACGATTTTTGCTTTGCCCTACCAACTTCAGTTGCCGTCCTTGACCCGGCAGCGCCTTGGGGATGACAAATGGGACATCCCCATCGGTTTTTCATGAATAACTTCTGAACTGTTAAGGTCAGCTCAACCAAACTTTCCATATTTGTGCATCAATCGATGTTGCATATTTTGACATTAAAGCTATTTCCATGCTAGGTCAGGTCATGGAGATATGAAGTTATAAGTGAACCCTTGCATGCATGTTTTCGCCTCTTCGGGCGGCGGCTAGAACATGCTTCGTTTATTCTGTAATATTCGCGAATATAACGCATGATTTATTTGGATTTACATAGGACACGGTCCCCAAAAGGACATACAATCGTGACACGCAACATTAGAGGTCATGCTAGGTCGCTTGAATGATGACAGTTGGACTGATTTACATTATAGGTGACAGAAGCAGTTGACTTTAAAGCCGCTAACCTTTCTCATCGTTCAAGACAGGCGAGCAAATCTATATGCGCCTCTTAGCAGGGGTAACCTTATGCAAGACGAGATCATGTCAGGTCACGTCATCGGTCGATGTGAAAACGAAAGGAAATACAACACTGTCTGTGGAAGATCGTTCAGAAGCAAAAGAGAGCAATTATTGTTCCCTGTCAGAAAGTGAAAAAGGCTACCTGTCCTGACCCGACTTGACGTTGACCCGATAAAAAGCAGACAGAGCAGATTTAATTACCACGAGATGTCATTTCATTTCTGTATTTGACACAGTTAACAATCCCAGCGAGTAACTATTGCTTCTGGTCAGGAAGATTGGTGCAACGTTATCTGATTTGGCGTAGAATGACCTCGACTGGATGGAAAGCACGTAATGCGAAACTGATCATCAGAAGGTTTCACTTCTGTCCGTTTTGTCACTTGAACCAGAACGGCTGCAAGTATCGATCTTTTGCATGTGATATATGGCCATTATTTCACCTGACCATGCGTGACCTTGACCAAGCATCTTTTTTAACATTTTGGCGTGCTTCTGAAGCAGAAGGTCGTGACCTTTCGTTTGATACCCATCTGAAGACCCTACGACCAGTGGTGCCAATGACGTACGAACCGGTGTCAGTTTTTCCGACGTCGTGTTATGCGTTTTGCGCGACCTGCGACGTCACCAGTCACCTGACCAGGGCTCGTATAGTATTTTCTGAATCACAAGACTCAAGGCCATCGACTGGTGATAGACCAGTTCAGATCGGACAGTTATATTCTGAGATACCAGGGGGAGATACCCTTTCGGACACCCTCCCAGGCGGCCGCGGGTAACAAAACACGCCAGGCGATGCCGGTTTAACCTGTGGCTGCAACCCGTGTTGACCCCACGCAGTCGGAAACGTTGACAAGCAACCGCACAGCCGCGTCTCCTGGCGTTCGACAGGCAGCCGGACCGGGCCGGGTGACGCCGCTGAGCTGGCTGCCGTCCGTCGCAAGTCTGCCCCGTCAGCTGACAGCTCAGCAGCGCCCTGGCCCGGGTACCTGTTGTTTGTCAGGCCTGCCACTGGCGGCTGACGCAATTAGTGGCGGCCTGAGGGACGTGCCTGCTTTGTCCATCCAATTTCCGCGCCGAGAAGGGTGAGGTTCGCGCATTTCTGTTTTATATTTCGTTTCATTTCGCTTGTTTTATTGCTTTTCGAGCGGACGAACTGAAAGTTCCGGAACACATGGTAAAGTTTGCATTGAGTTATGTCTCTGATGAGGGTCTCGGTACTTCGCCGCCCGTCTGTGGCGTGCTGGCCGGGGATTTGATTCAGTCTCGAACAGTGCCCGAACCAGCTGTTCCGCTGTCGCCGGCGACGCAGCGAAACCGTGTCTTTGTTTCGATGGTGCACTGATCAACTACCGATATCTTCAAGCCTCGTCCACGTAACGGCGCTGTTGTAGTGTTTTCTTCTCGCCTCTAGCTGTCTCCAGGCAATCTCAGCATTTCCATGAATGCCGTGAGAAGGGAACACAAAGCGCACGCCAAGAACGAACTCAGCTGAGAGCTGGTTTTCGCTCGTTCCTGGTACACGATTTGCGGCGTTCAACACTGTGGACGCCCAGTTCTGCGTCGTCCTCACCTCGCCGTCAGCAGTGTGGCGTCCCCGTGCCGGGCCGCAGTACTGACATTGATTTCGGCCACATGACACGTTCCAGATGGCTCAGCGCGTGCCGCGTGGGCTGTGGGGCCTGACAGGCCCTGTCTAGACTCCGTTTAGGCTAGGTCAGTCGAACCGGTCGGGGGGAGGGCGTATCTCGTTATTCGCCGAGTCCAAACGGACGCGATAACTCCGTCACCATGGAGACGGAGGCCATGAAAGATGGTCCAGTCAAGACTCTTGTTTATTCGAGACACTGAAGCTTGGCGTCAAGTAAACGCGCCCTATCAGACTCTTGATCAAATATGTGATATATGAGTCAGTTGTCTAATGAACAATATCAGTCATCGAACGCTTGAAACATGTCTCTAAATTAGTTTGCTTTAAAAGGAATCGAAATCCAAAATGTGCGGCTCATCGGACCCTAAAGTCAACATTTTGACAGCGAAATACGCAAAGCTAGCAGTCTAGCATACAGCCATAAATCCAGCTGAGCCATGGGACGGCGCAATATTAACAGTGGCCCCGGAGCTCATTTAAACCGCGCCTGGTGGCACGAATGGCCGACGTGAATATGTCACGAATATATCACGAATATATCACGCCAGGCTGGGGGCGGACGTAGAATAAATCCCGCTCGAAACCTCAGCTGAGGAGGACGTGATAGGTCGTGTGTCCGCGTCCGCGCATGGGCTGCATTTTCTGCCATCGGAATCCCGAAGCTTTTTTTCGACGGCGCCTCGGATGTCAGGAGGCTGCTTGTGCGGACAGACTGGAGGCTGAGCAGTTATGTCCATCGGAATGACTAAGGCCCTTACAAGCAGGCAGGGCCGTTATCTTGTACCGGCCGGTGGGTTCGGCAGCATGGCTGCAGACGAGTGCTCAGTTTATAAAACAGTCCAGCGAATGGCCAACATACTGCCCTTGCAGTACGTTGGCATGAATTTTCATCAGATAACGCCAAGCACTCAAGCAAGATACCGCGAAACAAATGACGCCGTTGGCGACAAATCAAAATCAGGTCGAAGCTAGTATGGAAAGTGAGCTATTGAATTTTCATCTTACCTTGTCTGATGTCTGCCATTAGGGGCGCAGCCAGGATTTTCTTAAAGGAGGAGCTTTGTGTCAATTGAAATCATACGAAAGCCACCTGCTGGGAAGATGTGCAATGGTTTTCACAAGGAAACGCGGGCCTATGGGTGGGGGGCGGGGGCTGGGCCCCCCTTTGGCTGCGCCGGTGTCTTCCATAAATGCCATGAAATGTCGTCACACACTTAGCTCAACACATGCTCGAACTGGAAACCATCTTGCGTTCTAGTCTGTATGTCATCTTCACGTATATCGCCCATTTTTCCGTAGCATATTCGAAATTCATTACACTAATTAAGGTCGTGGAAAGGCATACCAGAACAATGGGCTGGCATACCAGAACAAGGCAACGTCAAGGAGCCAGCCCGGCCAATCAGAAATACTGCGCGGCACGGCGCAGTGGTGCGTGTAACCCATGTGGAAGGATGCGCCGATAAAACCCTGCCAGACCGGTGTAGGAATGTCGGCGGCTTCTGGACGTCGGGCCCTGCGCCGCCGGACGGCCTTGGGTTCGACCGACTTGGGTTTAAATTCCGCGCTCAGGCCGGAATTTAAACAGGGTTCGGCCACTGGTCAGCTGCATAATCCGCCGCTGCCCGGCCTCGCCTCCTGGGGGGACCGTGGAAGATAAATAAATAAATAAACAAGAAATGCAGCGCGTGCGAAATAGTCATACAGATAAAACTAGACAAAGTCAGGTACGTCAAGGTATAAGAGATAGTTCGTCAAGTTTCCGTGCAAGCTTTCTACTCCGAGAGGCGGTGATGGCCGGCGTGCTGCGATCTTAACGGTGTGAATACCAGCCAGCGAGAAAACTGACCAACCAGTGGTGAGAGAGTAACTGGTTTGCTACCTGACTTGTGACTCGATCCCGCTGGAGTGCATGTTATCCCCGTTTTGTATCGAACCCTTCGCTAACCAGGACATGTCACTGCGTCATCTCGCAGTGGCCGCGTGCCGCCAGAGCGAAGCGGTGCCGACACGCAGTTGTCCTTCCCGACTAAGAGTCACACGCGAAACGACGATGACGCATTCCGCCGAGTTCCAAGCAAACGTCTGTTTGCTGTCCGTCTGCCATCCACCCGCGTGCTGTTCCAGTAAAGCTGCCTCGGGCGCTGCGACCACCGACGACCTGCTGCCTTGCCCGCAGGCTGGGCGAGCACCTGCCGTCGGCCGACCGGCGGGCCCTGGCCATCAATCACTTCCAGGAGTGGTTCTCCCCTGCCGTGGCCAGGTGAGGCGACCGCGTCGTCCGCTGGCGGCGCTGGCTTTTCCCCGTTCGGTCTGTGTCGCTATCGTCCAACCGAAGAACGCTGATTATGGCGCGCCTGCAAGGATTTCATCTTCGCAGGGTTGCGGGGTTTTTGTAGGGTTCGGTACGCTTGCGCTGTGAGGTATAATGCGACGGCGAAGTGGGAAAATTGTAATCATTTGATCCTGGTGCATTATGTGGAATATGGATTCTTTCCCATTTTGATCACGAGCAACATGTCCGAATGTCTCGTGGTTTTTACCTAACGTAATAGATGCATTGCCGAAAGCGGTTTTTGAGCACCGAAGTATCTTGTTGCTATGGCTTCCTGCAATCACAGCAATACCTAGCACTGCTATTTCATGATTTGTTATGGGTGATGGCTAAGATCGTCTGAGGAACGTTTTTACTCGGCGTTTCCAATTCGCCGCGTTTTACTGAAGGCCGCATGCGCTATCGACACAACCGTAACAGATTCACTGGTTCCTGTACACTTTTCACACTCGCTCAGCTATCCTGAATTCTGGAGGGAGCGGACTTTAATTGAAATAGTACCGAGCGGGACTGACAACAGTGGTGTTGTCCTACTGCGACGCGTTTGCAACTTTTCAACAGCACGCTTTGATCTCGGCTGCTCGAGGTTTTAATCATACAAGGTTATGAAGCCGTCTAATATTAGCCTGTCCCATCAGCGTTTCAAAGCTGGCCGGGCTAGCCAAATGGCCGCGCACATTTACCTGATGAAACTGTAATCGACAATGTGGTGGGCCTCAGTTTAAGGAGCTTTCTTCACAGTGGCACTGCACACTGTCAGTTCGTAAACGTCCTCATTTGAGACCAACTCAGCAGAAGCTCCGAGGAGAAATCCGATTAGTCAGCAACAGCCAGTTTGAATTACGCATCGTTACAAGTACAGATACGCGAAAGTATCGCGAAACACGTACAGTCTGAGAGCCTGGCGTTCGGTCAGATATTGTTCTTAATTTTCCCCCTGAAGGAACTGGCGGTAGCAAATCTTAACCAGTGAGGTAAATGAGGGTTTGATTGTTGTTTGGCCACTACCAGAACCATGTTTTGGTCGATCAGCCTTATTTTGAGACGGACGCGCTTTCTGACCGGGAGTTTGGAAGCAGAACATTAAATTTGCGTTAAGTAGTTTAAACTGCTCGACGGACAGTGATTTTGTAAATTCAGTACTCAGGGCATTCATGGAAATGATTTGTTCCTTGCTTCTGAGCACTGCTATTTTACGTTTGTGCACAGACGGTACAGTTCTTAAACGTTACACGTTCCGAAACAGTACGGCGGCACGCTTTTCATGTTATACCATACCTCCCGTACAAGACTGACGTTTCTTTTTTTCGCCTGGCTTTTCTGCCACATCTCCGCCGTCACAGGCACCTCACCTGGACCGACCCCGTCACGATACCTCCCTCCCGGGCCCCAGAACCGGTGTTCCCCCGCCCCCGCCGGACGCGGCATTTGCAGACGGCGGCGGCGCGGCAGGACGTCGTCGAGCCCGACGCGGCGTCAGCTCTCGGGACTAATGGATCCGGCAGCGGCGGGTCCGCGAGTCCTCTCCGCTGGGGTCGCGTCCGGCTGATGATGGGATTGAGGCGTCACGGTGGACAGGCCGGCGCTCGTCCGTCTGCATCCAGACGTCGCCGAACGGTGACCGTCTGGCGTCCGCGCTGGAGAGGTTCACGGGAGGGTCCAGAGGCTCCCAGGGGGATACAGTGATTAGCCGGCGGATCCAGTGATTGAAAAGTGGGTCCAGTGGTTGACATGCGGGTCCAGTGGCCAACGATGGATCCGGCGGTTTGCATGTAGGTCTGGAGATTCATGTGAGGATCCAGACGCTTACGGGCGGATCCAGTGGTCAACAGGCAGGTCCAGAGGTCCACAGGCGGATCCAGAGGCTCACAGGTGGATTCATTGGTCGACAGGCTGATCCAGTGTCCAGTTAGGTTGACCGCCTGCCAGCGACACCGGCGGCCGTTAGTCGCTGCTTCTGTGAACCTGACCCAGGGTCACCCAAACAAACCGGCTTGTTTGTTCTTGCTTGCCATGAGACTTCACTTGATGTGCTGTATGAAAAACTATCCGAAGGAGGAATTTTCAACTAGCCGCTGACGCTCTTTTGTGATTCCTCCACGGGAGATGAGCTTCTTCGCTGGGCTCTAGTCTGCCACTCCCCGTAACGTACATATTTATACAGGCATGTATACTTATATACATACATACATATATACATCTACATACATACATACGTACATGCATACATGCATACATACATACACGCATGCATACATACATACGTGCATACATGCACACATACATACATACATACATACATGCATACACATACGTACACGTACATATTTATGCATATAACACATATCAGTATTCACTACTCAGTAGTCAGCACTGAGGCCGACGCGCGGTGCCCCAGGTGGCTGGACATCGCCCGGTTTAAGATCCTGTGGCGCGTCAGCAAGGCTGTGGAGCTGGACCGGCTCTCCGAGAGGGAAGAGTACGTCCGGCACAGCTCGGCGGCGCTAGACGTCGCCTCCTGCTTCGATCAGGTCAGCCGGCGTCCGCAGGTCGCTGACAGGGCGGGTCAGGTCAGGGCGGGCCAGGCAGCGGTGGTTGTAAGGTCAGGGCAGAGCGGGGTCAGGCCGCGATGGTTTTCAGGTCAGGGTAGGGTGGGGTCAGGTCACGTTGGTTGCCAGGTTAGGGCAGGGCGGGGTTAGAACATGGTGGTGGTCAAGTTACATAACAGTAGGATAGATCAGGGCAGGGTGTGGTCACAGTCATTGGTCAAGTCAGCAAAGATCAAAATCGAGCCAATTTGGGTCAGATCAGGTCGGACCAGGTCACGGTTGGGATCAGGCCAGGTCACAGTCAAACGAGGTCACGGCCAGACCAGGTCAGGCGAAACCATTTAGACTACGGTGAACATGGTCAACGGTCAGATCCGGTCGTGACTAGGTCAAGTGAGCCGGGTCGGGTCACAGGTCAGTCCACATTGGCTAAGATTAAGGTGAGGTCACGCTTATGCTTAGGTCAAGGTGAAGGTAACATTATGGTAAAATCGCAGCGACGCCTCAGCTACTTCGCCATACCGCATTTATGGTTGTCTCTCCAAAACTGCTGCCATGACTTAAGGTCAAACCCCCCCTTTTCCGAGGTGCTGGTGTTGGAACGCTCAGTGCTTCCATAAATAGAAAGAAATCAGTCATAGAGCAACACGTAGCTATTGGAGATCTGGAGGAACACCCACCGGAAACCTCAGAGCACGAAGAAACCAGAGCACGAACACCCACCGGAAACCTCAGGAAGGCCACTGAACCAAGGGACAAATTTACCAGCTGAGAGCAACTGAACAGGCGTATGCCTGAACGCAAACAATAGACAAATGAACAAAGACTTTGCGATAAAAAGCTCAGACGGGTGCGGGGTATCTCTGACGCAACAAGGTCACGCTCTGACGTAACGAGCCAAACAGTGAGCGAAGATCGAGGCGCGTGCAGATTGGCATACGGAGCACTTGATGCAGGGAAAGACCGCAGAAAAATCTAGCACTGCAGACGAGTAGTTCGCTTCGTGAAGCGTGGGGGTGTTTAAACCGGTTTGAAACCTACGTGAAGCAGGTAATTCGTTTCAGGTTCGAGAGTTTTGGAATCAGTTGGAGTGGCCTTCTCACCTGGACGCCCACAGTCTGCGGGAAAAACTGCTGGAGGTGAGCGCGCACGGCCCTGTGTGGAACATGCAATGCTACGTCCTCAGAGTCGGATGTGCGTATGAATACTTCAAACATGCCCGGTACTTTTCAGCTAAAATATATAATACGCATCGCTTAAGTAGGTAGAAAGTAATCAAATAACGCTGGCCGATTCACGAAACCTTTTTTCTCGCATGAGTTGGAAAGACGGACATTGTTTTATGTGTTCATACGCCGTAGTACAGGGGCGTCAATTTCTGTAAATGATGGATGGGCCGAGCCGTGGGCCCGACAACCTGATCTCCCCCCAAATGAGAGTTTCTCTGTGGATTTAGCCCACTTTATTTTGATCAATAGAAATATTCGAGTTTTGTTATTATTTTTGAAATAAAAAAATTGTATATCCTATGTATATAGGTATATCCTGGAAGGTAGAAAAATAGACAGATGCATCACATGATTCCTTATTCTATACTTTCTGCCTGTCTTTTACCTACTGCGGCCGTTTCTTTCGTTATTTGTGCCCAGTGCCCTTTAAAACTGTCAGAAAATATTGGAGGGATCCAGACCAACATTGAAGGGGCACATACCAACACTGGGTGGGTCAGGGCCCCCTCGAAAGAACACAAATCGATACCCCTGCCGTAGTAGAAAATAACGACTAATTTGCGAGGTACTGGAGACTCCTTACCCCTCTTCCTCGCTCGTTTTTCAAAAGCCATTTTGATACATAACGGGTCTTTTCATTTTACAGCCTCCATTACATTCATCTAAATGTCAGTGTCGCGCGTGCCTTGCGCCTGGCCTGTGTTGCCATGGTAACATCCTCCGGGTCACAAACTCAGGGAAACACCATCGCTGCTCGCGTTCTGTAATCTCTGCCTCGCAGCGTGCGTCAGTCAGCTGTTCCGCCCGCGCCGCGAGAGTAAAAACTCCGGCCTTGCTCGTGCGTCGGCACGCGGCTATCAGTGCGTCGCTGGTGCGGGCTGGATTCAGGTCGAACAAAACGCCGGAAACACGGCCGCGACAAAAGGTCGGCCGGGCCGCCGCGCGGGTCTTTTGTGAGCGGCGGTAGCGGCCGCGGACAGGGTCTGTCGGTCTCGTCGATGCTCACGAAATGGTGGTGGAATACCGAGGCTTGTCGACCAGCGATCCGTCCTTCGAACGGCGTGTTCATTGTTCCGACGTCTGTTCGGCGTTCAGCTGGTCTGCTCGGCGTTTCCCCGTTTGTGAATCGTTTCCCGGGTCAGCGGTGTGGTTCCGAAGTGAAGGTCGGCAGGCGTCATGTACGACTGCAGTTGTGGATCGGCGTGCGATGTCCAGCGTCTGATAGCTGTGCCTGGCAAGCCATGTTATGTCTGAGTTCGAGTGTGTGGCTGTTGGCGTGAGATCTGGGAGTCACTGAATGGCACAGAACCCATATTCTGTGCTGAACGCCAGATCCGTGCGACAGCGGGCATTGTGACACGTGGTATGATGTATATTTTGAAGCGTTAAGCCTCTGAGCCCCTGTGGGGTTCGCAGCGTCGGGCCGTTGAACAAACCGTAGAACTGAACGCTGAATACTCGTGCAACATTCAAATATTACGCCCGTGCGTGAAGTAATTGTTAGCCTTTTTAGCTAATTAACATAGCCAGTATGCTCCTTGGAACTGTTCGTCACTGTTGGGAGATTGGAGCCGCGTTACGTTTACTTCCATCCCGTCAGGACATTGTGACCGGGGCCAGATATTACGCGGAGCTGATCGACCAGCGGGGGTCCAGCCAGATAACCCAGCTCCTCCAGGGCAACACCATCTCTCCAGAGGTCAGTACAGGGCAGCACCATCGCTCCAGAGGTCAGTACAGGGCAGCAGCGTTTCTCCAGAGGTCAGTACAGTGCAGCACCATCTCCTCAGAGGTCAGTAGAGGGCAGCAGCATCTCCCCAGAGGCCAGTGCAGAGCAGCGTTATCTTTCCAATGGTCAGTGCAGGGCAGCACTATCTCTCCAGAGGTCAGTGCAGGGCAGAACCATTCCTCCAGAGGTCAGTACATTGTAACATTATCTCTCCAGAGGTCAGCACAGGGGAGGACCATCTCTCCACAGGTCAGTAGAAGGCAGCAACATCTCTCTAGGGTCGGTACATGGGAACACCATGTGTCCAAAGGTCAATGCAGGGCAGTGCTATGTATCCGGAGGTCAGGAAAGCCACAAAAAGAACAATGGTTCTTGAGTTTTCGGTTCGAGCTATCGATTGCTTCATAAGGTTGCATGAGATGAATGCCTTGTTATGGAATATGCTCTTTCCAAAGTTCCTTGCAACATTTGCTTTATCTTGACGTGCTTGTTCAGTGAACAGTTGCTCTGTTTTTTTTCCAATCCTTACATCCCCGTACAAAATCCTCGGCACTTTCTGGAAACGCTTCGGCTAAATGTGAAGACAGGGAAGATTATCGCAGGACTTCAGCGCAACCTTGTGACATTCTGCATTCTTTCTGACATCTGTCCTTTTTTACTGGGAAGATTCCGTTAATTAGTTAGACTAACATCATTTATGTTACATTCCATCACTTATGGGCTGCAGTGCATCTGCTGGACTGATAATACCAAATGTTCTCTGCGCAGGGAGCAGGTTTATTGTGCGTCAAAGTATTCCTGCTTGGTTACAGCTACAGAAATACGGCAACTCATTCCGACTTGACGTCATGAAAGATGTGCCCTTGCGTGACGCAATTAAGTGCCGTGTCCATCCTGCTCCATTGCCCCACATTGAGACGGTCACGCTGTGGCCGGTGTAATTTTCGTTTCTCACTGTAATTTCAAGGCCCCGCCGTTTTTGGGGAAATGCCGTCACCACGTGCGCTAAACCAGCCGGAGACTCCAGCGTCCGTCACTGCACTGTCATTCCGAGACGTGACAGGTTCTCTGACCGTTCTCCGGCAGCTGTGCGCCCACCTGAACAACATGGAGCACGTGCGTCGTCCGGTGCAGGAGATGATGGACCAGTTTCAGAAGGACGAGGCGCCGAGTAACGGAGCATCGCAGCTGCAGAGACAGGTGAGGCCACCGCGGTCCACCAGAAACAGGGGTGAGCGTTCTGCACCAGGAGCAGGAGAACCCCCACTTTCTGTCAGAAATATGGAAGCCCACAGCTCTCCGCCAGGGAGGCGGAGTTCATCGCTCTTCAGCAGAAACAAGGCAGTCCACCGCTGTCCGCCGAAAACAGAGCAGTCTATCGTTGTCCAGCAGAAACAGGGCAGTCCACCGCTGTCTACCAAAAAAAAAAAAAAAAAACAGTGCAATCCAGCGGTCTCCTCCAGAAACGGGAGAGTCTGCGTTCCCTACCAGAAACGGGGGAGTCCACGGCTGCCCGATAGACGGCAGATTATGAAAGGTGGTTCGTAGCCCTTTGGTGCGCCTTACAGCGCTCAGGATTTCTAGTCGTCCCATCCTCTTGGCACGCGCTCGAACGATCTCCCACCCTGCCTGCCACACAGAAGTCTTTCTGGTGTAGTGACGATGCCCTTCTACCACATTCCGCGCATTCTGGCCAGTTATCCTTTCTGAAAGCAGCGAAGAGGGGAAGCATCCCTGCCGTACAGTTCTATTTCACGTCCAGCTGTTCACGATAAACGCCATCAAGACTTTTTCGGCACTTCCCAGCCTGCCGAAATTCTGTTGTTGGTCACTCACCATGCCACGGTCACCGTTCTTGAAGATTTTGGGGGTCACCATCCGCAGGACTTTACTCGGAGAGGCGCGCTGAGCTCGATGTAGCAAAATCGCAATTCTGTCAATATTCGTGTCATTCGAGGTGTACGAAATCTGCCACCGTCCCATTCCTAGTCCCGTGAAGTTGTCTTCCAAACACACCTCTACGTCACGTCGTCCCCTTTCTCGATTAGCACTTATTCTTGGGCAGTGCGAAAGCTCCGATCCTGGACTTTACATCATACCCTGTATCTCATAAAAACGAGTGCTGGGAGTAACTTGGGTGAGCCACATGCCACTGGATACTCTAGAGCAATGAGTGACAGCCTTCCGGAGCGGTCAAAATCTCTGGATATTGTGGTAGCGCAGGGGTTTGAAAGGTAGATCCGTGTGATTTCTTTTCATCGTACGTTTGCTTAGACCCAATAGAATGCTATGTTTGGTTACCATATGTATTGTTATGCTTGGTTACCCTCTGTATTTCACCGTATGCAACGTTATATATGTGATTTAAATGCATAAATGTGTGTTTAGTTTGCGCCAATCATTACATTAGGATGGTATTGTTGAAAATGCATGAGGAACTATGTTATCCGTTTGTCATATCCCATATCTTGGCACAATGCTCCGTGCAGCGGAATATCTTGCCGGGTGTGGCAGTTCCAAAGGTGTTCCATGAACGGTCTTATCCATGCAATGCCGGCTGCTGAATGCCTTCTGCTCCTAGATGCTAATTTGTTGCTACAACACGTAATGCCTGCTGAATTTGTTGCTAATTATGTTCTCTGGGGCGCAGAATGCCTCAAAAACGTTAGCACCGCTATGTTCTTTTCTCGTGCACAAGCTGATTTTCATCGTTACATTTTCAAATTGTCGTTTTGCGGTCGTTATCCGCGATCATAAAAAATGAGGAAATAAATTGGTTCTAGATTATTTTCCTTGAGTTAAGATGTGCTCTTGCGATCTTACCAGCTCTTTTTTCCGTTTGCATAATGTTCTGTTCAGCCACGTAAGAACATCTTAATCATATTTCAGTCGTACGAATGCACGTTTAATTGTGATCTGTCATAGCTGTGAGAGAGAGGGAGAGAGAGAGATCATGTCGGAAGAAAATGGCGAGGTGAGAATTTCGTGAATCCTTGTATTGGTTATTGAACGAGTAGAATTTTGGTAGATGGGCAAGTGGAAATGAAAAGCTCGAATCAGAATGAACTGAATTGAATTGAACTGAACTGAACTGAACTGAACTGAGCTGAACTGAAACAGCTCGAACTCAGGAAGAAAAACGAATGGCAGTTACACAGGGTCAAAATCTTAGAAACTCTCATTTTCGTGCCAATAAAATTTGCCACATTTAACCCAAGTTACGTTCGTCTACAGCAAGGTGCAAGCGAATCTGCACTGGCGCCGATGTTTGACTCAGTTGTTGTCATCCATGTGTTAACTACTTCGCTTCTCCGGGACCTCGACTGACTCACACGTTCGAGCACTACATCTACGACGTTCAAGCACTGCGACGAAGGCGACGCGACTGTGACGATCGATCCTGGATATAGCACAGACTGACTGGCGTCCGACGAGACACGTGACTTGTTCAAGGCCGGTGCCGGCACCACACATTCGGGACAGCGGGGAAAATAACGTATTCGACTCACTTCTTTCCATGCATCGCCATTGGGATAATGCTAAATTTCCCTCGGCTAGGGGGAGGGGGCGGGTGGTTATCCCCGCTGCTCCCTGTGACGCCGCCGCTGCTCAAGACTGGACTCCTGAACCTGGAGGATGCGTGTCCTCACTCACAAACAAACGCACGAAATGGATGCTGTAGCGTGCGCTGGGCGGTGTTTGGTCCCAGGCCACGCGACGTCGGTCCGACGCTTCAAAACCCAGCGGCTTGTGAAACGGAACACCTGGACCACTCACTGCATCGCCGGAAACTTTGCGGGAAGTTGCGCCGCCCGGGGCCCATTGCTCTCAGTGGTCTGTGTTCTGTCCTTTTGCCGAAACTTTGCTGTTAAAAATCCGGCCCACTTGTCGCAGGGCGAATGTGGGTTGTTCTTGGTCTGTTTCTCTGTCGAGCGGAAAAATATTAAAGTTTGCGACGAAGGCCGCGGCGCTGGTCCTGTAATCCTCAGTTCATTCTCTACAAAATGTTTCGGGTCTGAATTTTGGCAAATTGTGCGGCCTGACCTCAGGTCAAACTTACTGAGATGCTGTTTTGGCCGTTCTGCCTGAAATTGTCCCGTACAGGAAACCTTCAGGATAAGGGAAAGCATACAAATCGGTCTGGTAGGCTTTTTGAATGATGGCCATACCATCTGTGTGAGGCCAGTGGCCTGGGGTCCAGGCCAGTTGGTTACAAAATCGAATGTGGCATGAAATGTACTACATATGAAATGTATTACGACATAATGGGTATGGAAATGTATTTGCCATCCACTTCTGGTGAGGCATGATAGGTGTACATCTCAGTTTATGCTCGTGAGAGGCTTTGAAATGACGTAATGTTTTGTGACTTGACATGGCCTGATATGATTTTAAAGGTCACCTGTCACTTTGGATATCGTAAAATGCCATAAATGTTTAAAGGCAACGTGTAAAGTGGGTTTCACACGCTTACTTTTATCTGTTTCTGAGATACAAGCGGTTATTTATTTGATCTAAGCTGAGCTTGCATGGACTGTACTGACCTCCAGAGCTTTTTTTGTTTTTGTGACTTCAGGCTGCTATTATGGTCTTAGGTGTGTTTCAGTATTTCGTTTTGTTCCGTGAAACCGTTATTTTTCGAACGAGATTAGTACATTTTGCCTGCCATTATCTTTGACCTGATCCGACCTGACCTGACCTGACTGTAACTGTCCTTGTCTTACGTGTCCTTCCATGGGGTATAAGCATGATTTTAGCAATCAAATGACGTTTTTTTCAACATTCGTACCTTTACCCAATCAGAAGAGACGAATTTCGTGAGATCTGACGTTAGCTGACCTGATATTACCTTAGCTGACCTACGTTTTTTCTAATAATTTTTTTCGTATGGCCAAACGCTTATACAACGGATTCCAAACCGTGAATTTGAATTAACTTTACTTGCGTGCCAGTTCCGATGCAAATCATTGCTGTATTCCAATTGGCTGTTGACCTGGTCTGACGTGATCTGAGAAGTAGCAAATTTCTTTTGAACAATGAAAAATTATTTGTGGTCTTTTTTGCACTGTTCATTACTCAAGATCAGTTTAAAGAACCGTCCAGTTTGCTGTTGTTGCCACAGATTTTGGACTTGATAACATGATCTTGTTTGACCTCTTGACCCTAAGCTACAAGCTCAGAGTAAAAAATATGCATTCATTTTTATTAAATTTGACGAGCTTTCGGTTGGTGTCACTGTTTCTTCACAGCTCTCTTAGATCTCGAGTTCATGGGCGGGGGTCTCGAGGACCTCCCTCTGGTAAGCGAATGGCAAGCCGTACGCCCTTGAGTGCTCGGGTTAAACAGAACGACTCCTGTACTGTAGGGGCAGCGCATTTTCCTCGACATATGTAAAACAGAAATGCTGATCTTGGTTGTTGTGGCATGTGTGCGACCCCAGTTCAGAATCATATCCAGCAATATAAAATCCAAGCGAGCTACTGGCGCTGTTCAGGTCAAAGTCAGGCCAGGTTCTTTCTGAGGAAGGTGCAATACAAGTATCGATTAGCAAGAAACGAAACCTGTACGGGGACTCGATTATCCCAGCAGCCGTGGAATCTCCACGAATCCATTTCACGACATCGCCTTCCCGAGGAGAATGTCGCGATTAAGCAGCTGTCCTTATACACAAGACGGGAAAGTTCGGTTGGAGCAGTTCGAACTGTGAATGCCTCATGGGCGACGAGTAGAAAGACAAATGTCCTTGTTTGTCGTCTTCTGCATGAGTCCGCTGTTGGATGCTCGGTTACCAAGTCACAGACTTCCGTACTTCCGCATGACCAAGTAGTTTTTCCTCAGTAACAGATAACGATGTTCGTCAGTCGCCGATTAGTGTTTCCCTTTTTTGCGACGGGCGCTCATGATTATGCCGTCGCCACTTGGCCCACAGCACGTGAACCATGACGTTTTCTGCGGCCACGCTCCGTCACCTACCGTTTTTTTTTTTGTTTCAGATGAGCGAGGGCGTTTCGGGCAGTGTCGTGACCATGGCGTCGGCACTCAACTCTGAGCTGGAGGAAAGAGTGCTGGACGTCTGCAGCCAGCTGGCCGAGAAGGTGAGGGCGACACCGTCACGAGTGACGTCACAGGCGGATGTGGAGAGCCTGCAGTGATGCCCAGAGGATAGAGACTGTGGAAATCGAGGCGCTGTTATGGCGGTGTTCATGACGCGTGGCAGCATCTGGATCCCAGTATGGCCATGTGTAAGTGATTGCTGTTTTGCGAATTTTTTTTTTTTTGTATGTGTGTGTGTGTGTGTGTGTGTGTGTGTAAGTGATTGCCTTTTTACGAATACGACAGCGCTTGACCTCTGTTCCCAGCCATTGCCCGCTCCGTGAGCGTCGTGTTCGCGGTCTACGCTATCTGACATGTCTGATCTGTCGGATGTCTCCGACATGTCTGCTTTGTCTGCACCGTCTGCGCTGCTGTACCGCCTATACTGTATGAGTCATCTGTTCTGTCTGCGCTGCTGTGTTGTCTGCTATATCTGCGTTGTCTGTTATTTCTGCTGTTTGTGCTGTCTGCGATGTCTGTACTGTCTGCTGATACCGTTCGCCCGGTTGTCTGCAGATGCGGCCGGACCTGAAGCGTCACATTTTCCACCTGGCGTGGTCTCCGGACAACCTGCCGACTGAGGAGGCCATCTGTCCCCTCATGGACTACCTGGACCAGAGCCTGGTGAGCTGGCGGGCCCCGGCGCGCCGGGCGTCGGTCGGAGCCGAAGGTCGCGGTTTCGAATCTGGGGACTGCCGGTCCCAAGAGATGGGGTTACGTTAAAGTCTGAGTACCGAGAGTGGACGGGGTGGAGGTCATGGAGTTTTCAGACAATGCTGTCGGTTTATCCGGTGTTGCTCAGAAGATACAATGAATGGCATTGATCAGCATGGTCTCCGATTCGTAATATCACCCCATCAAACATCAAACCACTCGAGTCAGATTTATGGAAATAGATTCGTTTGGTCGCTGCTTTGCGTGCGTACTTTTGGTATTCACCAACAAGGTAAAATATAACTTAGATTCCCCTTTTTATGCATTTCTGTTATGGACCCACCAGAAAAATTAACCCAACCTTGAGTCTCCGTCGGATCCAAACGGAGCTTCCACCGGATTCGGTCCGGATCCGGCCTGATCCGATCCTAGCAGACTGGGCTCAGTCCGATCGAGTCCGGATCCGATCCGAACCGATCGGTTCCGGATCCGATTCCGCAGCGCGCCGCGGCACGGTCGGTGTGCTCGGAGCCAGCGAGACGGGACAGAAAGGACGCGTCCCTGGCGGTGCCAGGTCTCGGGTGCTGCGCGAGCTGGAGCCGCTGCGCGCGCCGGCGCTGCGGCGTTCGGTGCCGGCCGCGCAGCTCGGTTTCGCTCAAACAGCCTCCGAACCGCCGACCGCCGGTTTACTGTTACTGTTGCTGTTTACTGTTGCCGTTACTGTTACTGTTTACAGACTGCTGAGGCGGTCGATTCCGGTCGTGCATGTAGTCAGTGAGTCACGCGGGGTGAGACGCAAGGCAGGCGTGAGAAGAAAGGGGTATTCTTGAGAGAAAAGTTTGCAACGACCGTGTCCGGAGTCTTTCAGTCAACTGCCCTCCCCCCCCCTCCGCTGCCCATATCGCCTTAAGCTGCCTCACTGAATCCAAAAACGTGCCATCAGCTCTGCAATGGAATTTGATCACTGGGTCTCAACAATTCGCCGACGCGGGTTTCGTGGCGTTTCTTTCTTTTTTTTAGTGTAGCAGCGACAGAATAATGCTCCGCGGCGAATACAGGTGGGCTTAGACGCATGTTGGTTAATCCTCCACTGGTCCTTAATTGCCCTTCCCTATTTCACCCGTACGCCCGTCTCTGGTAACGGAACTCCATCATCCGCGTTCCCTCCCCCATGTCTTTTTCCCAAATCTAAAGGCGTGCCTTGTCAACATCCGCTGCGTAGACCTGCATCTGAGACCTTTTCTCCGTGTGCCAGAACTGATATCTCGCATAATTTAATTCAGCATCAGTCGGTCTTTGCATCTTGTCAACTGACCCATCGTCATGCCAGCAGCTGCCGCGATCCCCTCCCCCTGGGCTGCCGGTGAGCCCGAAACCCTGAGGGTTACTCGTCCGTGACACATTTTCTGCGCTGCTGTTGCCGCTGTAGCTCAGAAAATGACTTGTGGGCGCGGCAGCTGGCGGCAGCAGCCCAGTCCTTGTCCCAGAACTCCTGGCTACCGATCACTTCGGTCCGAGCCTTCTTCGACCTGCCGGCCTGTTTCCCGGTCTCACAGTCGTCCGCGGTTCATTCGCCCAGGTGCGGACAGCGCGCTGACGCTCCATCTGACGCTTCGCGAGAAAAGGTTTTCTTTTCAGATTGCGGAAGCTGTGATGAACACGGTGGCTGGCCTCCTACCCGGGAATCGTTAACGGGAGATTTCTGCGGCCACTCTGCGCCAATTTCATCGAGCCATTCCCTGTGAAAACGAGGCCACAAGCCCAGCCTCATTGCCTTCGGGGTTTTCGTGTGTATTTGAACAACGTCGTCTGTACCGGTAATCGGTCAGTGTCCGGCCCTTAGCGAGAATACCCGGTTTTGCGCGCCGCGCCCGGCGGCGGCGGCGGCGGCGGCTGGCCCCTTTGAACCGAGTGGGCGCACACGACGAGTCTAATGGGGTCGTTTATGGGCCCCTGCCCTCGTCCATGTCCATTCTGAGACGGCGAGGTGTCAGCCGCCTCTTCTCCCGGGCTCAACGCGGCAGCCTGTCCGGTCCCCGTGCCCCTTCTGATGGCGTCATTAGGCGCCCCGTGCCTCCAGCGGCCCGGGACGGCGCGGCCCTGAGCTGTCTGGGTCTGATGCCGTGTCTAAAATCGGGCGGACGTTTACCGTGCCGCGTCTCGGCGACAGCAGGCAGCTACCTTGGCATTGGCGCTCCAGCACCCGTTCGACCGCCGATTTAACTGAAGGTCGGGCTAGACGTGTTCTCAACACGCGCGTCCTGTATCGTGCGGACCGAGACAGACAGTCAGCTGGTCCCTCCCTGCCGGCCGTGGCAGGGGCGGCGGCAGGTCGCGCCGGCGCGTTGTCCACTCGCCGCGGCTCGGCGGGCGGCGCACACTGTCCTCGCTCTTGACCGGCCACGAGTGCGGACGTTTTCATCATGCGCCAGGCTTGACTCTAACGCTTCCTTTTTATTAACTCTGATGGCCGTTACATTCGGGACGAAATCGTCATCGTTAGAAATGCGGAAATGGCGACAGGGCCGCGGATCCCGCCCGAAGCCACTCGCTTCGTCTCCTTGTACCTGCTCACTTGAAGCTGGGGCCTCCGCCGCGCCGTCCAGAGTGTCGTCTGTCTGCTTGCAGGCCCGACATATCCACCCGCCTCCCGGGCCCAGTTCAGAATCCCGAGTCTTCGCATTTCTGCCCGCTCCGTCTCCTGCTGGTTTCCACCATTTTCTTTTCGGCTCTTCCATCTCCTTTGTTGCTCCTCATTCGCCGGTCTTCTCCACATCGGGATCCGCCCCGCCTCTCGCCGCAGCCTCCTTTTGGAGCGTCCCCAGTTCTTCGGCAGCCGGTTTGAGCTGAGTTTGCCGCCGAGCTGCGACAACAAGCAGGACCGTCAGGGCCGGCGCGGCCGGAAAACGGAGGCATTGGCGCCTAGGCAGTGTTTCATCTTCTGCAGTTGTCGGCGTCGGTCTTCAACGTCTCCCGACCGGCGATGGTCCTGTCTGGTTGTTCTCGGACGGCGTTGGTGTTGGCACATGTTGCTGTGCCCCGCGGCTGGACCATCCGTGTGCCGGAGCTGGTGGAGATGCTAAGGAACTGGGCTGGTTTGTGGAAAGTCACGATCTTGAAGGAAAAGAACTGAAACAAACACAACGTTGTCTTTTTCACTCAATATTTATGAAAAGCGGGCCAGCCGAAAATACAGCCTCGTTATAACGCCATCCGATCTCAATGCTGTCGATCCTCATGGGTCGGACCCAGTCCGATCCCAGGTCAAATCCAACAGGTCCACATCCAGTGTATCCAGATTCGATCTGACCCAGCGGGTTGGTGCGCGCTGACGCTCGGCCATCGCTCGCCAGGTGAACCTGCACGCCGACCTGATGAAGAAGAACTTTGACCGGGCGCTGCTGCAGATCTGGCTGGTGACCATCTCCGAGCTGAAGGAGCAGGCCGACACGCTGGCCGACGTGAGGCTCCTGCTGCAGATGGTCCCAGGCCCGCCCTGGCTGGACCGGGGAAGCCTGTTTTGAGGGGGCTCTTGATTTACGGCTGCCGCGTGCTAAAGAGGTCTATTGTTTTCGCTTCTCATACGAGTCCGCCCGGGTGCGGCTGACGTTCTACCATGTTTGTTTGCTGTACTGAAAGCCTGGAAGTTTACTTGGATCGTTTTCACTCAAGATACGAGTGTCACCAGGCAAGCTGACACCCAACAGTAGTGCATGGTGCTGTTCGTGATGTGGGTAATGCGTCGTGGTAGGAACGAGTTCCGGTCGTGATTTTTACTGCGGCTGGCGCTTGCTTTTTTACAATCATTACATCTAAACAATGATCATGCATCAGTACTAATGCCATACAATTTAACTGCATTCTCATTTTGGGAGCTGAAGATTGAGTTCTTCATGAGCAGCAAGACTGGTGGTTCAGTACCGTTTGGTTCTGCGCCAGGACAAAACGCCGGCCTTCTACTCTCGCCTGTGCGACTCGCTGGAGATTCTGCGGACGTTCTTCCACGCCGAGGGCCAGGGCGTGCCGCTGGACGTGCTTAAGTGCGACCTCTTCGACGCCACAAGTCGCAGCTTAAAGGTGAGATCGGGTCGGCCGGCTGCAAATCGAAAGCTATGAGCTCCCACCGGCGGCAGGTGAATGGTGGGACTGGAATAGCAGCAGAATATTCGGAACGACGGCAGGCCTCCTGTCGTGGATCTGGAGTCAGGTGGTGTTGGCCGCGAGCGGCTGGTAAGCAAAGTTTCGTCGCCTTCCGCCCTTTCGACCGTGTGAGGTTCAGATGATAAATCATGGCAGGTGCTAATTTGTAGACACATTTTGATGCTGGCCTTTTGTAACTAACTCGCGGCGCTTTCACACAGTCTTTCCCTTCGCGCATAACGTGTCATGCTTGCAGTGATGAAGTGATTATTTTCAGCGACAGGCTATTTTCGTGCTCTGCGAGTATGACTGAGTGTGCGAGGTACCGTCGCTGTCTTCTTCCAGCTGAACAGCCTGTCGACGGAGCAGCTGATGGACATGTTCCACAAGGAGCGGCTGCAGGAGCAGGAGGCGCAGGAGACGCAGGAGTTCGGCACGCTCTCCGTCCGCGTCTACTTCCACCACGACTCCCTGTCGGTGGAGATCCTGAACGCCAAGAACGTCATCCCGCTGGACCCTAACGGTGAGACGGGCCGGCTTGTCGCGTACCGGCCAATGGCGGGTCTGTGAGTGGCCCCAGCTCGGTGGCTTCATTCTCCGCGCATATGCGGTTTGCCGCGTTTTTGCGGAGAAGGCCGTCAGCAGGATACACGTGGCACATTGGCACATGATTAACTGAGTTCCTAGGCGCTTATTGGAGCGTAGCTTTTTATTTAAGCATGATTTTAAGGTTGTTATCGTGCAGGCCCTGGATATTTTGGTGATTATCGCGCGCCGGCAACTGCGAGAGAAGGCGAAATGTGATGATTTTGGAACGACGTCGTGACTTGTTTATTCATGTGGTGGGCCCCACACGTCATTGCTATGAAACACGCTGATAATCGCTTTCAGCCTTCTCCAAGCATGCTTTGTAATGAACAGTTCAGAAAGGCTTAAGTCCAGCTAAGTTGTCTCGTTCCAGGGAAACCGTCGCTCCCCGATTCTGGAGTAATCTATCTGCTCCTACCCCATCCCCGATTCAATTCCGACCCGATCTACCGATCCGATCAGGTCCGGTTCCCGATTCCAAGACCCATTGACTTATTCCAGGGCTAATGAACTGGTCTTCGCCTTATACCTGACATCTCCCGTTCCAGGGCCGAGCGACCTCTTCCGTTCCAGAGCTGAGCGATCTCTCCCGTCCCAGGGCTAACCGACCTCATCCGTTCCAGGGCTGAGCGACCCGTTCGTCATCATCGAGCTGCTGCCGCGCCGCCTGTTCGCCTCCTGCGTGGAGCAGCAGACGGTCGTGCACAAGAGGACGCTGAACCCGGTCTTCGACGAGTGCTTCGAATAGTAAGGCACCGGCGGCATCGGCACAGGAGGAACCCGAGCATCGTACGAGCGCTGAGTATACGAACGCGTATTCATACGTGAGTCGTATAAAAGCGCGATCATGCATCAAGTCTCGTATATGGCCACTTTTCCCACTTCACGGCACGAGTGCGAAATGTTCGGCAGATGACGGATTATGATCCCAGTGGTTTCAGATGTAACTGCAGTAGCGGTAGACTGGCGAGTACCAGGGAGATAAAGTGCCACCGGGAAATGAAAAGATTCCCTCGGCTGAGCGGTCGTGGCCGGTTCGTTACAGCTCGGTGACACTGGAGCAGTGTCGGACTGACGGCGCCATGATCCTCTTCACGGTGATGGACCACGACGTCCTCACCTTCAACGACTTCGCCGGAGAGGCCTACCTGTCCCTCAACCAGGTGAGATTTGTCGGCGGGTTCTCTGAATCGGGGCGTGTCTGAATGCTGCGAGTTGTGTGATGTCTGAGCGTGGTCTGAACCGTGTGAGAGGCGTCTGCGGGTTGTCTGAACCAGGCGAGGAACGTCTGCTGGCTCTCAGAACCAAACAGGCGGATTCCGTTTTCCCCTTCGGAACACGCGTTGTCGTATACAACGACGTACGCGTTTGTCATGGCTCTGTCTGCCCCACGCCGGCTGCGGCTGGGAGCTGTCGGCTAGGCCTGAATCTCACTCCTGTGGTGCGAAGGCGAATGCTAGACGCGCAGCGGTTAGCCTAGTTATCAACCACTCCCGTAAGTCCGCGGTATAAACTTGCATGCCTTGGTACACCGGGCCGAGAAAATCCATTGTGCCATCTGCGGACTGACTTTGAGTATGCTTTTAGTAATGTCTGAGATATCGTTCTGACGCGTGCGAGGTTTGTCTCTGATTAATGTGTTTAATTTCCGTGCAGATTCCTGGCGTGGACCGGGGAAGCGCCAACTCGGATAACTTTCATGGCCTGAAGGAGATCGAGCTGAACCTCATGCATCAGCGGGACAAAGGTGGGTCGATGGGACGGGCAAGAAGTCCAAGGACTCGTGGAAAGTAGTGGTCGGTGGCAAATAACTACGGAAAAAGAGGGAAAGTAAAGGACGAGGGGAGAGATAGAGGGAGAGAAAGAGCGATAGAAAGACAGACAGAAGGGGAATGAATCAAGAGAGAGAGAGAGAGGCAGGCTCGGTTGGCTGCTTTCCGATTGGCACTGAGTTCCTATATTTAACACATATACAATGTTCTAATTAGGGCACATACAATGTTATATTTGGCACATATACAATGTTCCGTTACTGTGTACCATGTTTCTTTCGAGTGCTGACTCCTCTCTCGTAACTGCTCTCACTGCAACACTGAAGGCCAGTCTACACGACCGGTTTTGTCTGCCGCGGCGGCAGGGCAGCCGCGCCTTGCAACAGCTGACGGAGGTTGTCACGTGTTGGCTTACGTCATACACGCGTCATACTTTGTCATAGCTATGGCCGTCCCTGCTCGAGTACGGTAATTCAGAATCCCTAATCCAACTGCGGTCAGTTGGAATCTTGCGTTTCGCCACGTGCAGTGGGCTTGATCCTGGTTCAGCTGTGCTGCGACGGGCTGTCTAGTCCAGGCGTTCGCTGATTTACGTGAGTGCCAAAAATGCATAGCAAGGCGTCATCAGTCACCACTCGCCAGCTGTGAGATTGACTCTGCCGTACTAGCGGGGAACCACGCGTAGCCGCACGTTTGTGCCGCTCGTGTAAATTGGTCTTCATTCTCGTGACTCACGACTCGAGTCGGCGTCGCTCACGACCGAGTGGCGTCGCAGACCGGCACCAGAGCCCTCTCTGACCTGCTCCAGAGCACCCGATCCTGAAGACGCTGGTGACCCGCCACTGGGACAAGGCCGCGCAGGACTTCATGAAGAAGTGCCGCGAGCGCGTCTCTACCTACTGAGGCTCTCGTCGACGTCCGGCGCCGAGCAAGTCACGTGATAGGGGTCACAAAGGTCGCGGCGCGACGCCGCAAAAGCGGCGAAACCGGGCGGTTTTTGGTTGTCGTTTTCGTTGTGTGGCGTTATTGTAAGACGGCGTCTGTGGATGCTGAGGCATGTCGGTGTTACTTATTCAGTCATATCCCTGCCGGCCATCGTGCATAAGCCCGTTCAGGTGTCGGCTTTTCGTCGTGATATTTTATTTTTTGTGTCTGGCCAGTTACTTCGTGGCGCTTTAGCCAAATATCGTGAATAATAGATACAGCTGTATTTTCAGAACTAGTCATGAGATCTCATACCGTGAGTGGTTCACTTCAAATCAAAACATTTGTTGGTGTTAACCACGTAAAGCTTGGGATCAATTATTCCTTGACGCCACTGTCACCTAACGTGGAATTTTATTGGAGACTTGCACACAGAGACGTAAAACCATTGCCTTGTGGCCCTCCTGCCTACTTCTACCTTTTTCTCCTCACCTGCTATCATGGGGCTATGACATGAATAACCTTGTGCATTTGAGATGTAACTCGATATACTTATGACTGCTACCGATATCTTTTTAACTATTTCTCACGCTCTTTGTAACATCTTTAAGCCACCACATTCCAGTTAGCCTAGTCTTCGTCGTGTGGGGACGAAATCCTTGTTCCTCTGTCAGGTGATTCGCCTGTCCCGTGACCAAAATGTGCGAACAGAAGTGCAATCAGGTCGTAGTTCGGTGCTGGCGGCAAGTAACATTGGCCCCTTGCCGCCGCTGCTGCTGCCGCGCCCATCCCTGTCGCGATTCGCCATTCCCGTGCAAATTCCTGAGCGGATCCCCTGATCCCGCAGGCCGTCTGATCCCTGCAGTCGTGTTCACCGTGATCTCGAACCCGTAATCCTGATTAGCCTGATCCCGTGATCCCGTGACCTGCGTTACCCGTAATTGCCATGTCGAGGGAATCGTCGATGACGACTCCTGCCATCTGCGAGATCCCGTGATCCCGTACGCGCGTGATCCCGCGATCCCAATTCCTGGCCACGTCGGCCGCAGCCGAAGCGGACAGCCAGTCCCGAGTCTAGTCCGCCATGCTAGTCGGCTGCCCCCCCCCCCCGGTCATGTGACCGTCAGGACCCGGCGACCGGCTGACGGCCGACTGCCCGCCTTACACGGACCGGCCGCCGCGCAGACGCCCTGTCCGCCGGACACGCTGTCCGCGCCGTGTCCGCGCCCGTGTCCGCTCCGCACGCGCCTGTACCTCGCGCCTCTGCCGCACCCGCCGGGCGTCGCAGCGCTGTGTTTCTGTCCGACGCGGCCTTTTGTACCTTCCGACGCGCCGGTCCGACCTGGCCGGAGGCTCGCGGCCGGGCCGTGTCGCGAAGGTGACCGCCGCCGGTCCCTGGGACGGTCCGCGCGCGGGGTGGACGCCGGTTTCAGGGCGGACGGCGTGGGTGTGGGGCTGTCGCCTGTACTGTGTGGACTGTCCGCGCCGAGCGGGCCCTATCCGATTGGAGCCTTTCTTGCCTGCACTGTTCGCGTGGAATACACTACCTTATCGAGAGGCGGGTGTTTGGTGCAGACTTCGGACTTCAGACTTCAGGCGTGTGTTGAAGCCGTCCGCAATAGGCTGGCGGCTATTACGGCCTCACGTCAAAAGAAACAACAGGCCAGTTTTTCTCCCCCCCCCCCCCCCCCCCCCCCCCCACCATCCCCCCCCTCCCTCTCTTTTTAACAATTTAAAACAAAAAAAAAACACACGCACAAAAGACGCGACAAAGCAACATATTGGTGGGCGGCGTATCACCCCTGATCTCTGCTTAGGTAGCATCTCAGGTGGCCACCAAACAGGGAGATGAGGAGCCACGGCAGATCGGGTGGCAACGAGTTGAGCTGCGGCGCCGCACGGCTGCAGAAACGTCTCCGACCCATCTCCGTGCGAGATCTCGGTACATAGATTGCCCTCCTGCCTGGTGTGTCGGTCGCGATGCTCCGCAACACATGAAAACTCGGTGGCCAGTGTTTTAGGCTTGCCCAGGTCGTGCGACAGGCACATTAGTATGGGACCAACTTCTCCGCGCTGAGTCTCAGTTTCCCAGTCTTCGTAGCAAATGCTTGCTCACCACGGCTGGCTGTGGTGAGCAAGTGCGCGTACTCCGTGGCAGAGCCAGAAACGTGACTCCCGAATTTCTCCTGGTCATCATTGAGTGGATGGGCACGACAGATTCCCTTCTAGCTACGGCTACTTTTTACATGCTTGCGTCGATCGCACACGCTGTGCTTAACGCAAGTGGCGGCGCAGTTATCTACACGTCCATATTACGCACACGAGAAGCTCGGAGCCTCGTTCATAAACTGACCTACGAGGCACACCACGTTACCTTGACTGACATTCTGCCAAATGACGTTCATAAAATAACCTGCGACGTCACCCAAGTTACCTCGACAGGTACACCAACTTACCATGAAGTTACTTTGGTGTGTGCCGAGGTAGGTCTGGTAAGTCTGCCGGCCTCCATCAGTTTGTAAAGAATCGACGCGGCCCAATATACGTGCATCGTGCTTCTAGCACAGGTTTCGACTTGCCTCGACATCGCAATAACCGACGAAGTTGAAATGACGTTCGAAAAGTAGCCCACTCACATTGCCCCAGGGCTGATATCTCGGTAACTCACGAGAGGCTCGCGAACGAAGCTCAGCTGTACGACGCGAGGAGAGCGCTCGCCCGTGTGACGTCACTCCCGGGCCAGCGAAACCGGCGGCCGCTGAGCCGCGAACGAGGACCACGTCGAACCACACGGTCACATCGGCCAGCCGCGGACGCTTCACCCCGCGAACAGCGCTGTTACAAACACGCCGCGTACACCCCAGACAAACAGCCCTCTCACGCAGCAGGAGGTAGCGACCTCCGACGGCGTACGTCACGGATTCCACGGAAATGAAGCGGGCGGCTGGATGTGACGAACCGGGGAAGAACTCGACTCGGATATTCATGTATTTCCAACGGTCCCGCGCCCTGAGACTCGGCCATCAGCAATAGCACGTAACGGCAGGATGCGTATACAGGGTCAGCAAACGGGGTGTCAACGGTGCTCTAACAGAGACAAAACTGCAGCAACGGCAGCACCCGCACGAGTTCATCCCGCGCAGAAACGGAGGCCTATGAAAACGATCGACTGAATGAGTGTAACAATACTCAAAACACCCTCGGCAAAACAGACGTCTCACGCACCGTGCCATCATACCTCGAGCAGTGCGCAGTGCACCCATCCAAATAAATACATCATAAACAGCAGATTAAACGATCAGCAGCAGCACGTCACAACGGCATGGGGAATGAACAAACCGACGTATAAAAAACATCTGCGTCTGTCTCTCCCGGTTGCACAGCCCGCCGCCGACTACACATCAGTCGTTCTCACGCACGAACGGCGAGGCACTTTGTCTTGACACCGGTGGGCGGAGTCAGTTCACGGGGGGGGGGGCAGAGGGGAGGGAGCTCACCCTCTCCCCGTCCGCCACCCGCCGCCTCCACAGCCGAACCGCCGCCAGGACCGTCCGCAAACTCTCGCCCGACTTCCCGCCGACAGAACCGCGACCGTCCGCCGCCGGCCCCCGCGGCCGTCAAGCCTCCCGAGCCCCGTCCGGCGCCGAGGAGGAGCGTACCGCCCGCCGTCTCCCGAGCCCCGTCCGGGGCCGAGGACCGTACCGCCCGCCGCCTCCCGAGCCGGCCGGCAGCCTAGGCGGCCGTGTCGAAGAAGCTGTCGATCATGGCGGACACCTGCGCCGGCGTGTACTTGACGTACTTCTCCCTGTTCTTGGTGAAGGTGACGCTGCCGTACCTGGAGGCGGGGGAGGTCAGTCGCGGCCGCCGGCCGATGGAGACGGCCTCACGGGGAGGCCACAGTGGACACGAGCAGGACGGGAAGTGACATCTGCTTTAAAGGCGAACACAAAATCGCGCTCGTAATGCGCTTTGCATGACTCGGCGGGCGTGACCGTTCTGCAGACGCGTCAAAACAGAATACGCTTTCAACAGACGGCGAAAGGCGCTCTTCGGACGCAGCGGGGTCGAGGGAAACCACTTCAAAGCTTTCCGTCCGAGCCACACTTAAAATTCGTCTCGAATGCACAGGGACGCTATTTCGGAGTATTCGGAGGCCAGAGAGTTCTGCGATTACAACAGAGTGGCGAGGAACTCAGTTAGAGGTAGACTAATTCCGACACGACTGGCAGTAATCTGGACTTCGTTGAAACAGCGCCGCGATTACATTCAGGCCTCCACGGGAGGAGACAGCATGTCGTAGTGTTGGGTAACAGGCAGCACAGACAAACAAGGCCACCACGTCGGCAGCTTGATCTTCTACACCGCAGCCAACGTTGCCATTGCCGCAGCCCTACTGAGAACGCCCGTTACTATTCCCATCTTGTGTAACGGCATCCACCGGGGGCGCTACCAATTAGAGTGGGAACACGGGAAGAGGAGGGCTGGATCTCCTCGTTATCTGTCCAGCCCCCAGAAATTCCTGCGCGGAAGCTCGCGACGCGTTGATCGTCACATCTTAGCCCTCCACAATCCCTTTGCCCGCTCCCCTACCACTCTGAAAATCTCTCGGTGAAATCTCCACGACGTCCCTGTCGCCAACGACCTCAACGCAAACATCTTCAACAAGCTCACCTTTCTACCGGCCCTCTCCCTTCAGGGAGACGGTCTCCATACCTCCCTTAGCCCGCCCGCCCCATCCGTCACGCCCAGGACGTTGCGCGGCGCGACCGGTCGTCTCACCTGTCGTAGAAGCTGGCGTACTTGGGCAGGACGAACTCCTTGTTGTCCCGCTTCAGCGACTCCCTCAGCTGGACGTCCGGCAGCGAGTACTCGCGCTGCACGCGGCACAGCTCCTCCATCTCGCGGTTGAACGCCTGGCGAGGGCCGGTCGGTCACGGGTCGGCGATCTCGACTGGCAGGGCCATCTGACGTCGCGACGCTTCGCGCCGGCGATCGCAGGAAGGAGAAGGAGAAGGCTCGTCATCGGCCAGATTCGAACCGGCGACCATTCGGGTCGCCGTGAGCCAGGCCATCACAGCGCCTCGCCATACTCTAAGCGTCCATCGGAGCCGTATGACAATGCTCCTGTGCAAACGCTAAGGAGCCGTGAGGCGAAGCCCGACATTCAAGAGCTGTTGGGAGTCGGTTAGAGGCAGCGGAGAAAGGTGGGAAGGCAGTGATCGGCGTCAACGGGCAAGTATCCGCTTATGAAAGGAAAACGAATCTGGCACTGCATGTTCAGCCCACGATGCAAAACCCATGACGAGGATGCCCACGGAACTGTATGTCCCGCACCAGACAGCTGAGTCGTCTGCCGCGCGGCGCCGGGGACCGTTCACAAGCGGCGTCCGCCACTCACGGTGAACTTCTCCTTGATCATCTGTTTCTCCTTGTCGGAGAGCTTGTCGATGTCCAGCCGAAACGACGGGATGTCCTCGGCGAAGGTCATCGCCTGCAGGACGCGGCTCCAGCTGCGGGTCAAAGGTCACGGTCACGGGACAAGAAACAGGACACGCGCGTGAAATGCCTTCCCTGATGACCCGCCTGTCTGTTTGACTTTCTTCACTTCTTCACCTCTAGGAGTACAGCCTCTTCTACTCCAAGATCGGTGAGTTGTAGCTGGCCTACACCTCACCTCTGGAAATGCAGCCTCTTCTGCTCTATGATGAGTGTATTGTAGCTGGCCTTTACCTCAACTCTGATAATATAGCCTCTTCTGCTCCATGTTGAGCGTGTTGTAGCTGGCCTATACCTCACCTCTGGGAGTACAGCCTCTTCTGCTCCATGATGAGTGTATTGTAGCTGGCCTTTACGTCACCTCTGAGAATACAGCCTCTTCTGCTCCATGTTGAGCGTGTTGTAGCTGGCCTATACCTCACCTCTGGGAGTACAGCCTATTCTGCTCCATGTTGAGCGTGTTGTAGGTGGCCTATACCTCATCTCTAGGAGTACAGCCTATTCTGCTCCATGTTGAGCGTGTTGCAGCTGGCCTATACCTCACCTCTGGGAGTACAGCCTCTTCTGCTCCAAGATGAGCGTGTTGTAGCTGACCTATATCTCACCTCTGGGAGTACAGCCTCTTCTGCTCCATGATGAGCGTGTTGTAGCTGGCCTCAGCGCCCGGCTCCGAGAGTGACACCAGGTCCAGCAGGCCGGACTGCTGCGTACACCGCAAGATGTAGTGGTAGTTGTTCAGCCGGAACACAGCCCGCAGGTACGGGTCACTGCGGACAGAGGTCACCTGGTGACAAAGTTGGAAAAGGTGCTGCTTTTGGTGCTGACGAACGCCAGAAAATATGTGCTTCAAATACGTTTTATACTCCCAAAGTTTGATACTGTGCTTCCAGCAAAAAGCTAAACTACAACTATCCTGACAAAGTTCTGTTTTTGCAATCACGTGACTGTCTCCATACGAAGAAGGTATGACGCCACGACTGACCTACACTAAAAACGCCGACTTAAACCAGTATCACTCTACAAAATTCCGCACTTCAAAACATAATTATACCCTGAAAACATAATAGTATTATTAATAACTTTATAACTTTAATTATATGATTAAAACATAATTGTACCAATAACAAAAACCAAGTTTCCAACCCTGCCTGATGACCTCAGGTCACGCGACGAACGTGCCCTGAGGTATGCCCGACGACCATACCCCTGCCGTACTCATTTGTCATCTTCGGCCATGAAAAACGTCAGCTGTGTTGGTGGTGATCGGGTGTCGACATGGCAACTCGGTTGGTTGGTTGGTTGGTCGGCTGGTTACTTGGATTTTACGCCGGTAAAGGTCATACGCTGCCCACCAGGGCAACTGAAGACAGGGTCCGATGACCACAATGACTAGTGTCCGTTACTAGGTTCGAGTGGAATAAGCTGTCCGGGTGGTCAGCAGTCAGTTGGCCAACAATGTTGTCTTCCAGAGAGACGTCTTATGGGACGCATCGCGAGCGATGCCCAAAGCGTTCTCAGATTTGGATCCTGCAGTACGGACCGCCACACTCCGAATGCAAGTGCAGCAGGCGTAAGAGCTCAGCTCTCGTCTGGTGAAAGCTTCATTACCAGGGGTCCAGCGCTCGAGACGTTATCAGCCTCCAGAAAGCGTTATATTTCGGCCAGGCCGGGCCAGGCCGCTCCGTCTGAGTTGTTTTTTGCTGGTTGAACTAAGACTCTTGATTCATTTACTTGACCGGCGGCATCTCACAAAAACGGGAAACTGCCGTATGCGTTCGACATAGATATCGTTACCACGTAAAACGATGCTTCCGGGTCGATGATGATTCCTTTCGCTCCTGCACACCAAGCAGCTCCACCAAGCGATCGGCCCAGGCAGAACGACCAGCCAAGTCCGCACAATTTACCGCCCGGAGACCGGGCGCAGAGAGAGTCCCGGAGGAGAAAAGAGAGAAAAGAGAGGAGACGGAGACGCCGCCGGCCGCTGACCTGTACTGCTCAGAGGTGGCGACCAGAGACTGGCCCAGTGCCGACAGCACCTTCTTGATATAGACGCCCAGCAGCGCCTTGTTCTTGTCGACGCGCGAGGTGGTGACGATGTCGTAGTTGGCGTGCTGGCACAGCATCCAGCCCACGGTGTCTGTGTACTCCACCTGCAGCCAGCGAGCTAGATGAGACCAACTTAACCACATTCCCTAGGGGTGTTGTCAAAGGTTATACAAAAGATAATGCCATTCAGCATTTGCGGGCAAAAAATGGCAACTTGCATGCACTTCTTGTAATATCCCTGACACCAAACCTGGCTGAGTTAATTTGGTCATAATAAACGGTATGGTTGTTTACAGCGCTTCGAACGGCATGATTACCAATCCAGCAAGTGCCGCACTGTTTCATCGCCGGCATAACAGACAACTCTGCGACCCATCTTGTCCTAACAACACGCCCAAAAACAAACCCCCGGGCCTAGGGCTGTCAAAACGGACGCCGCCCGGCCACGCCAACAATGACGCCGCCCGGCTGGTCGCGGGACACGGGGCGGACTGACCAGCTGGTCGCAGAACATGATGACGTTGGAGGTGCGCTGGTGGACGGTGCCGTCGCGCGGCAGCTGCCGGTCCGGGTCGTTCACCACCCAGTCCATGAAGTCGTCCAGCGACTTGACGCACTGCAACGGCAGCACGGCCCCGTCACTGTCATCCGTCGGCTGTCCGCCTCCTCGTGAAGGTCAGTCCGGTCCCGGCACGGACCGGGCTGACCTTTTCGGTCGTTTCTATGACAACCGACCACGGCAGGAAATTCAGCTCAGCTGCCACGCCTCTGGCGTACCACAAGAATCAATGTCGCACCACACCTGTGTCTAAAATCCGCGCGGCGTGAGCAGGCTACACGAACCACGGCTCAGACACAATATGGTCCTGCCGGCTGACGGAAAACAAACTCCGCCCATACTCGGACACAGTTCCGCCCATACTACGGCACGAAAGCCCTACCGTTTGACGGAGAACTGCCCTTCAGTGCACAACTCTACCCGCGCGCCACGAAAGCTCTACCGTCTGATGAAAGACTACTTCTCGGCATATACGCGCTCCACATACGCGTACTACTTCTCCATCCACGCGCCACAAAAGCTCTACCGTCCGTCGGAGGACCCTCCCTCCGCGCACAGCTGTACGCGCCGCGGCGGCACCCACCGTCTGGTGGAGGACGTCGATGATGCCGGATATCCGGTTCCTGACGGACGGGTCGCAGCCCTGCAGGGACCGCTCAAACTCGCCCCGCATGGCCATCAGGTGCGACACGAGCGGGTACAGGTTCAGCACGGGCGCGAAGTCCTGGCGCGCGATGCTGCGCCGAGCCTTCCCAGCCATCGCCTGCCGCCAGAGGCATCACACAATGAGACGGGTCAAGGTCACACGAGGTCAGAGCCGAGGGGCCAAGGTCATAGGGTCAAAGCCATGAGATCAGATGGGATCCGCGCCACACAGTGAGACGTGGCCAGAACCATGGGATCGAATGGGGTCAAGGAGTGGGACGGGGCCAAGGTCACAGGGTCGGGCGGGGTCCGTTGTCACGGTAGAATCGCGGAGTGTATTGTGTCACGAGGATGACATCATAAAGGCGCTTAAATACATCTGCACGAACCTTATCCGTGATCAACAGAGCTTCCATGACAAACAGTGACCACAGAGCCATTAATGTTGTATTTGGAAGATTAACGTCTTTCCTGAAGGAAAACTGCGTTTCATGGAGGTTCTCAAAATTAAATCGCGACAATGTCCCAATTCTCCACCAACAGATGCTGACACGTATATCAGGCCTTGCACGTGATTCACGGTCGCTGACCATACGCCGATGACATCATATCATTCGCATTTCTCCACCATGACCTCGTAGCCAATCTCTGTCCTCGATCCTACGACCATTATCTTCACATCTCGTCCCCATGGCCAGCAGCCTATCCTCTCTTGGCCTCCATTTAATACACTCCCCGTCCTCGACCTCCAAACACTGACCTCTCCGTCCTTGACCACGAGGTCGAGCGCGTCCTGGATGATGTTCTGGAACACCTTCTTCACCTGGTGCTGCGGCACCAGCGGCGTCAGCTGCGTCAGCTCGTAGCCGAAGAGGCGCAGCAGGGCGGACGTGGTCGTCAAGTACGCGTCCACCTCGTGCTCGTCAATCAGGTCCTCCAGATGGTCTGCGGCCGGAGGCGATCACGTGACGGTCAAACGCGCGCCCCACCGCGTTGGCACATGCCCACGGTAATCAGTTCGGTACTTTGATGCCAGCTGGCAATGAGTTGGCTCGTAATTATGTTGAGGTTTTAGTGACACCTGAAGGCGACCACGCTTCTCCTGTGCGACCTGACGCCAGATCTGCTGAGACAGGATACTAATTCTGTTCGGAGCTGATGCTGACCCCGCTGTTTCCTGGCCTTCCCTAACATAGGCTGATACTGCCACTGCCGGCTGACCTCATCTGACCTCACAACGCCCCAGCCGTGGCGTGACACTCCTATAACTTGTTCCTGACACACCCGTGACCTGACTCCGACCGCGCCGTGACCCGACACTGACCCTGACGCCACCAGCGACACTGTCGTGACCTGACGGCGCCGTGACCGGCCACTGACCCTGCTGGCCGCGCACGGAGCCCGTGCCCAGCTGCCGGCCGGCCTGCGCCAGCGACTTGTGCGCGCGCTGCAGGATCCGGTTGGCCTTCTTTTCCAGCCGGTTGGCGAAGCGGCGGGAGGCGCCGGACCGGCCGCCGCCCGACGGCGTCAGGTCAATCCGCGACCGCGACATCTGCCGCCAGAGGTCAGGCGGAGGTCAGACAAAGGTCAGAGAGAGGTTCGACGGCGACCAGGCAGGGGTCAGACAGGTCATACAGAAACCAGACAGAGACCAGGCAGAGGTCAGACAGGGTTGAGACAGACGTCAAACAGAGACCAGGCGGAGGTCAGCAAAGATCAGAGGTCCGACAGAAATCAGACAGGTCAGACAGAGATCAAGTGCAGAGCAGGCAGAAGCCAAACACAGATCACGCACGTCATACGGACGTCAGACTGAGGGGTCAAACAGAAGGATTTAACCTATGGACACCGGTAGCGACGGTGAAGAGGTCAGAGAACGGCAAGACGCGGCAGAACAAAGACCAGGGGCAGAGAAAGACCGGATTATTCGGCATCGTGACGCATGCACACATAAGTCTGGCCGGTCAACGAGGTCGGAGGTGATTGACAGAGGGGAACACGCCCAACTAATGTCATCACGGCAGTGAATGAGGGTCCGAGGCGTCTGAGACGTCAAGAAGGTCAGAGGTCAAATTTGGGGTTCGGCTCACATGAAGACTGAAACATCTGTAAATGGCCGTCCATGACGCCTGAGACAAAATCTAATCCCGGCCACAGCAGACGGTGGCAGCCAGAAGTAAATGAGGGGGACCAAGGCCACACTCAAGGACGTGGGGGAGCATCATAAACTATCACAGGGTGAAGGCAGCAGAAAAGAAAACAAGAAGACGACCAAAGCCACCTTGCCAGACGTCAAACTGAGAAGTTTACAAGCAAATTCCGTACTCAGTTAGACTCCTGATAACGTAATATAAAAAAGACTGCTGCGTTTCGCTACCGTTCTTTGCAAAGAAATCCGATTATAACTCCGGTCAGGGCTGCGGCAGCCCGACAGGTCAGCGGGGTCAGGGCCGCGACAGCCAGACAGGTCAGTAGGGTCAGGGCCCAGGGCCGCGACAGCCCGACAGGTCAGTAGGGTCAGGGCCGCGACAGCCCGACAGGTCAGCGGGGTCAGGACTGCGGCAGCCCGACAGGTCAGTAGGGTCAGGGCCCAGGGCCGCGACAGCCCGACAGGTCAGTAGGGTCAGGGCCGCGACAGCCAGACAGGTCAGCGGGGTCAGGACTGCGGCAGCCCGACAGGTCAGCGGGGTCAGGACCGCGACAGCCAGACAGGTCAGTGGGGTCAGGACCACGGCAGGTCGACAGGTCAGCGGGGTCAGGACTGCGGCAGCCCGACAGGTCAGCGGGGTCAGGACCGCGACAGCCCGACAGGTCAGCGGGGTCAGGACCGCGGCAGCCCGACAGGTCAGAGGGGTCAGGACTGCGGCAGGTCGACAGGTCAGCGGGGTCAGGACCGCGACAGCCCGACAGGTCAGCGGGGTCAGGACTGCGGCAGCCCGACAGGCCAGCGGGGTCAGGACCGCGACAGCCAGACAGGTCAGTGGGGTCAGGACCACGGCAGGCCGACAGGTCAGCGGGGTCCGGACCGCGGCAGGTCGACAGGTCAGTGGGGTCAGGATCGCGGCAGGCCGACAGGTCAGCGAGGTCCGGTACCTGGCCGAGGCCGGCCGGCGACTGGGTGTCGCTGGACTTGGCGCTGGCGTTGCTGCGCGACTTGTGGTGTTTCTGCAGAGCCTGGATCGTCCTGCCGCGCACACCACACGCGCACGTCAACCGGCGGACCCACATCAACACATCCGGGCCATGAGCTTTCGAATTCTGCCTCATTTAAGGCTGCGAGTTTCTATTTCAAGGCTGATGTTGCTTCACTACAACCATCAAGCCATTCATCTTCATGATGAAGGGCTTCAGTCTAGTGCGTCTTTAATCGTTCAGTTATATGTTTACATTCGAGAAACATACATTCATTCATTCATCTACTCACACTCACAATGGCCAAAAACCTCTCAACTCATCTGCGTATTTCCTGCTCGCTTCGCCAGCGCTCAATGTCCCAACACGCTGCGCCTGTTCCACAGTGCGCAACTTCCGAAATTTCCAAGAGCCGCCAGCAGCGCGACTTCTAAACACGACCAACCCGCCCGGCAGGCCTTCCCAAATGACGTCTCCGGTGTATGACGTCGCCCACCTGACCAGTATGCCGGCGCGCAGGCGGGCGTACGACGTCATGTAGGCGTCGCTGTTGTGGTTGGAGAGCCAGTTGGCGATCAGCCGCACGTCCACCATCACGTTCTCGGGGATGTCGAACGTGTAGCTCTCAGACTGCGGCCCTGAAGGCGGTTGGAAATGGCGGACGTCAATAGTCGGAGAAAGCTCCCAAAGCAATGTATGACAAAGACCCAGTCCGAAGTACTCAACATCGAGCGTGGAAGAGCCATGTCAATATTACTGCCACCGCATTGTTATCATGTTATACTCACTTTCATATACAATGTTTTACTGTATTGCATTTAAAATACCATATCTCATATTATGCACTCACGAATAAACATATCTCAGCATCTGCTTAGAATACACCATTCAATCGTTGGAATCGGACAGAGCTATCTCCTCCCGTCCTCACATGGTTCATTTTCGGCGCCGATTACCGAAACCAGCTAAACGGCACGCACGAGACAGACCGACTGTCGTGGTTAAAAACCATCCTGCTAAACAAGACGATCCCGTCGCCTGCCTAGCGCGGCAGGGAACTTGACAAGACCGTGATCCTCGTCAACCACGACCTTCACAACCCACCAAGGTTAGAAAAGGCGGCATTTTTTAAGTTGAAGAACACCAGAAAACATGTGCTCCAATGACATTTCATACTCAAAGACCATGATTTTGTGCCTTCATCAAAAACCTTCACTAGAACCATCTTGACAAAGTTCTAACTCTGCAAGCAAATGACTCTGTCACCATTCCGTATGAATGGCATGATGACACCACTGACTTGCACCACGAACACCAACTTAAAGCAGCATTACGGTTTGCAAAATTTTGCACTCTGAAACAAAAATTTCACTCCCGACACCACGACCAAAAACCAAATTTCCAACCCCGCCACCAGTCAGGTCGAACAGACTGCGACCTCTTTACCCACCACGACCCGGCGTGGTCCCGGCCACAGCGGCCCGGGCCGCGTCACCCGCCCACCTTGGCCCTCGTCCCGGTCCAGCAGATCCAGCACGGCCACCGGCGCTAGGTGCTTGCTGTACTTGGACACCAGGTCGGTGAATTCCTTGTTGAGCATCTCCATGCCTGCGGCGAGGCGCGGTTTGAGAACCACTGTTGCCGGAGGCAATCCGGATCGGATATGCATTTGAGCAGCATTAGGAGAGTGAATTCGACAACATACAAACGACAGACTTTAAATGGTTTTGGAAATTAGTTACCAACCGGAGCAGTAATGATTAATACTACTAGCACCAACTTATATACATTATATTTAAGTCTACAATTCACTTCATCTAAATATCATATCAATATTTGACATTTATGATACAAAGGTAACAAGCATCTTAGCACTCTGGAAAACTATGACAAATACACGTCCAGAAACCATTTTTGTGGCTGCAACGATCTTCAGCGTTATGGTCCTTAGATTCTCTGATTAACATTCATTGATTAGCATTAGATTCCAGACTCTATCCTCTATCCTAACACTCATGAAATAACTACTATAATTCTAGCCAGATAAATAATCAGATCCAACACGTCACGAACTGGGAATACTGCGCTAGCAATCCAAACGGACGGCACGTCACCACGACCTCAGAACGCTGGTGAGACCCCACCCCACCCCCAACCGCGCCGCCTCCTCCGCCGCCGACCCCGCCGACCGAGCCCGCCCACCGACCAGTGGTGAAGAGCAGCATCACGTTCTCCAGCTCGACCGACTGCGAGTTGTTAGACTGGAAGAAGGTCAGCGCGTCCTGCAGCCGCGCCATCGCCATCAGGTAGGTCTCCGTGTTGGTGGCGCCCGGCCCTGCCGACGACGGACAGGCGTGCTGTGGCGACATCTGCCGAGTTTTCCGCGCACTCGCGGTTGCCCAGGCTCCCGCAGTCGAGGTCGGCGCTCGCAAAAGTTGGTCAATTGCTTGAGAAGGACCGAAAGACTGGGCTGACGCCTGATGTTCGAAAATTCTGCACAAATTTAGGAAAAAGCCCGCACGCACACGTTATTTTCATTCATAACAAAACACGGCTGGTCAAAAGAGCCAGTACAGTAACCTACCAACCCTGCTTACCATTTCTGATGATTGGATCCACCTCTTTGCTGACGTTATAGTACGAGATCACGTGGTCAAACCGACTCAGGGTTTTCTCAATGTCTGCAATAAATGCACAGTGACAACATACAAGTTGGATTCAATCCACAAAGCCAGGTAAGTACAACAAGACGAGGAAACATTGAGAAACGGGAAAACAACGGGCTCCAAGTTAAGGAATGCCGAATGTGACGCGAGTGGCTGGTGTTAAATGCTATCAAAACAGCTTGACACCAGGGATACCACGGCTGCTGTCCTGTAGTGCCAAATACTGTATAACTAATGTTGGTTAATTCCTCCAGCGTGCCACGTCAGTGCCGTCAGTGGTCAGCCAGTCAGCAGGGCGCAACACAGCAGAGGAGGGCAGGACAGAAGAGGGCGGGCGTGGCACAGCACAGCACAGAGGCTCAGTGCAGCACGGGGCAGGACGGAACAGCGCGAGGCGAGACGGGACCGGCCTCTGTCGTGGAGCTCAGGAGAGGAGGGCGCGGAATGGGGACGACATAACGCGCAAAAAAGCAGTGGCGCAAATCCCAGCCCCACCCTGAACAACAGACCAGTCTGGACAGCAGTCGCGGCAGTCCAGGCTGGTGATCACAAGCAGTGGCTTGACTTCGGATCGTCTGCGTTGTTTTGGGCGAAGCGGGACACCTCGCAATCTGTTGGATTAGCTGGGAGATGACTCTCGTTTTATACAGATGGGACAGTTGTTCCGGTTTCCATGGGACACTGGTCTGTCCGCAGTGTATGCACAGAACAATCACCTGTGTTATCTTTCCGTATGCTCTTGTAGCTAAGATTCTCACCCCGGCACGACTCTGTTATGCAACTCGTTCGAACATGCTATTCGTCGTGACTCTTGTTGATGGAGCCACTTAAACAAGCTACGAGCGCGATATGAACACAAAGTTTGTGCACCCCTGGACCCCAACAGTCAATCAGTGACGGTCCGGGCCGCCGGCCGGCAGCCGGAGGTGGCCTCCGGCAGCGGCGGCGGGCCGGCGGCGCTCACTCTGTTTGCGCCGCTGCAGATTGCCCGTCTCGTGGTAGACGGGCAGCACCGTCTGCTCCAGGCTGGCCAGCCGGCGCTCGAACGAGTCCAGGATGCTGGTCATGCCCTGCGTCAGCTGGTCGCTGGCCTTCAGCACCTCGCGCACCTTCTCCATCCTCTCCAGCTCCTGCCGACCGGGCGACGGTCAGTCGCGGGCGAGCGCAGTAGGCTCGGGGACGGCGGGCAAAGCGAGGCCGTAAAAAAACGAAGGAAACGTCTTACCCAGTGGTGACAATAATACATCCCTCGGTCACAGATGCAAAGATCACCACCAAAAACATGTTCAGTATGTCTGTAACTGTGAGTAGTTCCATACAGTAATCCATGTGCACTACAAACACCATCAATTTCCTGAATATTGTTACATGGCAGGTGTAAAAAATGGTGTCACTACAGCCTGCTGTTCTTCATGCAACAGTCAAAAATATTTCTTGCTCCTGGAAAACTTGTTTTGCCACACTGACACTACATGGTGCAGTTACCATCAGATGACTGACACTATTAAATGCTGAGCATATCAGCATATCATAAGTTTCAGTCTACCCTTAGCATGGCAGATCCTAGCCCACATATGGCATGCTGCAGAGCAAATTCTCACCCCAACCCATGTACCAATAATAAGGCATAAACTGCACACTGAGGACATCATTCAGCAGAACTTAAAGTCCTAATGAAAAGTCAGTACATAAATCTAATTCCATGCAGCATTCCAGTTGCTTGCAGGCTGCAGGTGCAATGGACACACCCACACATACTGTGCATAAAGTTACCTTATGCAGATAATGAAACATCTGAATGCTATCTCTGACTTCAATAGATATTGAAAGTGTGGTCAGAATACCTGCTTTACTAAAGTTGCATTGCCAATTTAATAATGACAATGCAACAAATTAATAATGCATACAAATAGTGCATACAAGTATGCACTTTTTATGCATTAATAAATCAGCTTTGCTCCAAATGATATCAAAACTCTATGCTTACAAGCTAGAATGGAATGAGTTAAAAGTTTCACCCTCAGATATGTGATGCAAATCCATTAGTATACATCTTAACCAGTCTGTAAAAAGCCTAAAATGACTAAAAAATAAAAGGTTGATGTGCAAATTAAGCATTTCAAATCCACAAAGACCAAAACTGCTGGATACCACTGGCACTGGTTAAAAAAAAAGAAAAATGGAAACAATCAGGGCAACAGAATACAGGTTAAATGATACTGTGAGTCCTTTGCTGTGGTGGTTCAAAAGAAAATACACAGCTGATCACTGGAGCACAAAAATTGCAAAATATCCAGATAAGGGAACAAATGATGAGGCAAACATCAATTATAATATTCACTTTGGTCATATTTGGGAGATATGCAATATTTTTTGCAACTTTCAGAACACTACAATTCCTGCACACCAGCCTTTAAACTGAAAAATGCATTACGGAAAAATGCGCTGTTTTAATACTGCAAGTTAAGATATCTTCAATGAAAAATAAGACTTCAGATTCAAAACAAGCAATGGCCAATTAAAAAACTGAATGGAATCATCATCCCCTGTTGAAACAAAACTATTTCACAAACCCACCTTTTGTAGCTTTGCTGCATGCACATTGGCCAAAACAGTTGTTTCTGTTGCTTCCATTATGTTGCTGCATATGAGACTAAGCTCTGAAATGAGTCTGAAACAAAAAAGGACCTTGAGCAAAAATTAGCAATCTACCAAAGTGAAACACTTTTTTGCATATTTTGATACATTTCAACATTTCTTTGATGCAGTCAATGCATGAAGATAAATGTACAAAATACCATGGCCTGTTCCATTGCTCTTTGGAGGAGTTTGGAGGAATGCAGGACTGATGAGCTTACAGGAGGTTTGATCATGTTGGTCAAGGGAACAGCTCAATTGAAACTGATGCTGTTCTGAACTAAGCAGTCAGCACTGCCAATGGGTGAAATGCAATAGACATCACCTTCGGTGACATCTAACATCCCCAAACTTAAACCTGCTTTTGATTTGGAGGAGTCTGGAGGAGTTTGGAGGAGGTTGAGTCACAAACGAAACAGACTCTGAGGAGCTTTGAGGAGGTTAGAATAAGTTGGAGGAGGTTTAGGAACAAGCCCCATATGAGTCACTAATGGAAAGATTAACAGCTTAGAGCTTAGAGCCACACAAACAGCGGCCTCCAGAAACTGCACATTTCACTTTTTTACACCAATTTATTTCAGTGTCCTTTTACGCACAACATTCAAAAGAAATGTCACAAACACTTGAATTCCAGTCGCCTCGCCCACCTCTCTCACTCTCTCCATGTAAATCTTAAGGCCCTCTATAGGAGGTATGGTCACCAAGCGATTTGTTTACACCCTGCGCAAGCCGCTGTGTGACGTCACTGGGAGTGACTCCGTCGGCGCCCGCCATGGACATTGAACAAGCAGTCCAGATCTCGGCCGTCGGACGCTTGTGCTTCATCTTCACCCCGATTTGAACAAACATAATATCATGCGGTATGCCATGTTTTCATGAAAATGAAATAATAATCGGTAAGAAAGGTGCATGTATTATATGACTGCCGTGTCGGTGCTCAGTTGGTTCAGCGACTGTTACCGCTGGCCACCATGGCCAGGTGGATTCAAATCGTGTCAACCCTCACTTTTCTCCTGGAGGCCACTTAACCCTCCAAGCGACCCATAGGAGATGCTGAGTACCGCGCGATCGTGTGAGTCACACCCGCACGTTAAATTTTCGCCTCCGCATTATGCAATTAGGTTGGCATAACGCGATCCGGTGCATGACAGTCTTTACAAGCACTGCTCAGCACGGGCTCTGACTTAAATGCACCCCAGAGAACCATTTGCACCATTTTTTTTACTTTAACAATGACAGTACATAGGCGTGAAGTACGGTGACATATTTCAACACTTCTCAATACGGCCATGACGTGTCTCCGAGTGCGGCGGCAGGAAGGGACACTTTTCCGAGCAACGCGGCAGACCAGGACACCCCTCAAAGCTGGGCTCTCTCTTAAGACTGTATTCGGTTCCTCCCGACAAGCGCACGTCAGGTGGGATGGTGCAACCACCTCACAAAGCTAGATACTGGTCAACCGGTCTGCCGCGAAGGCCCGCCGGGTCAGCGGGCCGCAGGCGCCGACGTTCGAGCCCAGCGCAGTCATGGCTACAAAACACCTCACCGTAAGACGTGGAGGAGACCAACACACACTTCCAATCATACACACCACCGCAAACAGAACAAAGCAACAGCCAATAACAATGCAGTCACCCCCAAGAAACCGATCATCACTGCTTGGCCTGACTACTACTCTGCTGCCGTACCTTTCACACGTAACGATACACTGGCTCAGACCAATTAACCGAGAGTTTCTGCGGCCGCTGGCGTCCTCGCAGCCCGAGCCCAGTCCGCAGCCCGCCTCGCGGGCAGCACTGCCGGAGTTCTAACGCCCATGAGGTCGCTGCCACACGCAACGCCGTTGACGCGAAGGCCGCCGCAGTCGCCATATCCAACGTCGTCAGGGCCATCGTCGCGGCTGTCATTGCCCTTAATGCCGCCGTCGCCGCCGTGGCGGCCGCCGGAGTCAAGGCAGCTGCCGTCGCCGTTGTCTCAATCTCTGCCACCACCTTGCAAGACCGTCACGAACGGTCGCGGAGGCCGGATACACCGGCTGTTGCGCCAGTATATGCGCTCTCTGGGCATATGTGCCAGGTAATTTCGTCGCCAGCCAATGCCCATGACGGTCCCCGACCGTTCCCACAAACCCACCTTGAGGTCCTGCATGAGGACGTGCTGTCCGGTACGGAGAGGCCGGAGCGGGCGGGCGCACATGTAGTTACAAATATAGTTACAAGCGTCCGAGACGACATACATGTAGTTACATGTACAAAACTACACGTTATTACTACGTGTTGTCGTATTTACAAATTTCAGTGGCATTTTTCGCATGATAATGACACGCATCAATTAACTGCCCATTTATTTATGATACCTCTAATACAGGCTGCAACCAGCTTCAAACTTTTTGCATTAGATCTGTCTGGCATGTCAATGGCAGCTGAACAGTCCAGATGTCATTACATACAATCCAACTGAGCAAAGTGACATGAAAACAAGACAGGTGACATGGAAGAAGGGAACCTCAGGAGTCACACTGCACCTTCCATGTTTTGCTGTTTTTCGTAAATTAAGCATATCTAACAAAACGTATCATCTTCCATATATGATAAATTAACTAGATAGTCGCATTCAACACTCAACGGTTGTCAGTGGCCGCTTGATTGTTTACGTTCGAATCCCAGCGACTCTTTCCCAGTGATGTCACTCCGGGAACGTTGCTAGCAAAAAAAGCTGTCCTATGGCCGATAGCACTGGTGACACCCCCCTGGTAAATCTTTACTAAATGTACCACCACAGCCAGAACTCAAGGTTTCCAGAAAGACTCTACGGAGCTATCGCTAATGCTCGTGACGTCACAAAGTCCAAGTTGAAGTCCCGTGGGTCCGCGAAATAATTTTTCTCCTCATTGTAGTCACACCATTGTTGGGTAACTGAGAGAAAGATCGTATGACGAAAGATCGCAGGCCAAGGATCGTAAAGCAAAAGATTGTGTGAGATAAATACCAAACGACAAATGTTGCGCCTAAGGCGCAACCCCGTGCCGGAGGCGCGGTGTAGGCCGATAAGAGAATACGATCGGACTTGGCTCCCTCCATCAAAGAGGTTAGGTCGCGCGGAGCGCGGTATTGGGTTATATCTAAATAAGGCCTATTTAGATTTAACCTAATTAGGTTATAACCTCATGACTTCATTAGTATTATACCTTATTACCTAATGGACCTTATAATCATTTGGTCGTATACTTGTAGAATATACATGGCCACGGTACGGGTGTATTGGCTGGCGTCGTGCGGTGGAGGGGCGCGGGACGGCGTGCGCGTGGGCGAGGGCGCGGCCACCGGGAGCGGGTGCTCGCGCCTGCGCGGCCGGCTCCCGCGCGTGCGTGCGCTGGGGTGGACGTGTGTCGGTGGCGCTAGCCCGAGGGTCGGGGCACTCCGTACCGTGGCTTCTCCCGGGTAGAGCCAAAGAGGGTTCGGCCGATTACGTGATTTCCTTGTGTCAGTGCTTGTGATCGTCCATGTGTGCCGATGTGTTGGAAATTTCTTTCGACATGTTGCACTTTACGTGTTTGTGCGTTTATACTGCGATCCACTTTTACGTTACACGATTTATGTAACAAGCATCGTAGAGCTGATTTTAATAAATAACCGCAAGAGTGAAAGATCTTTCCCTCCTTCGTGCGGGGTGTCGGGACTGCTTTACGGTGAACGCGTATCCATGTCTAAACCGGGTATCGTGTGGCAGGCGGAGCAAAAGTTGCACGTCCAAATCCCTTTTGGTGGCCCGACTGATCACCGAGTCGCTGGTAGGGTAAGAAGGCGCCTAAGGCGTAATTGACATAATAATCACGACGCCAATCAATACATCCCGCACCGTGGCCATCTACATTCTACATACTTAGACCTAATTATTCAGATACCTTTAAATACGGCCTAGTTAGATATAAACTAATACTGCATTTAGTGGGACGAAAATTCTTTCCTGGACAGAGCCAAGTCCGATTGCACTCCTTTTACCGGCCTGCGACCTCTAGTGTCCCATACCGCGCCTCCAGCGCGGAGTTTCGCCTTCGGCGCAACAACTGTCCTTTGATATCTATTTCATACGATCTTTTGCCTTACGAATTTTGGCTTACGATTTTTTGTCATACGACGGAACGGTGAACAGGACTTATTTAGATATAGCCTAACACCGCAATTCGTGCGCAGTGGCGCAGCCAAGGGGGCAAAAGGGTCATGACCCCCTAAGAGGACTCCCCAGCGGCCGAGTGGGCCTCCCTGGGACCGAAAGGCTAGGTGTTTGGATGGTGTTAAGTTGTCGCTCTCCAAATTCGCGATTTAGGAGAGCGACGCCCGTGGCTGCCGCTGCAAACGGAGGGCAACAGCACAGGAGAGTCGCCTTAGATTCAGTGCTGGGGCTCGCGGATAGTCAGGTGAAGCTACATGCCCGTCTCGTCCGTGGTGCAGGCCATCAAGCTGCCGCGCCTGGCGCAGTACCTGCTCTTGGGTTGTGAAATCGTAGGGGGCTATTGGTTGAAGGCGGTCAACCGGAAACCACGATAGATCGCCCGAGTTCAGGACTATGCTGAGCTGCTCCTGGCACTGCCGCTGCGCGCTGATTTGGACCTTTAAAAAGTGAACGAAGTGAATTCCGGAAGCCTATGTATGAGAATGTTAGCCGCGCGACATTATGTGTGTTTTAATTTGAACTGTGTGTAACCCGAACTCTTTTGCCACCCCACCAGGGAAAGGGGATTTAAGCCGGCCGCCCAAGTAGGGGTATTTATGTATGTAAAGTTGATCCGGCCGCGGTGCCATGAGCGACCGTACGACCGGGAGCGCTGGAACGCCGCCGCTACCGCCGCTAGGAGGAGTGAAAGCCGCGACCAGTGTGGCCACCACGGGGCGGCGGCGGTGTCCCGGCAGTGCGGTCGCCAGGCGGTGTCCGCGGTAGAATCCTGGCCATCGAGGCACTCTGCACCGTGGCTTCTTTGGGCTAGGTCATGTGGGTATTGGGCCAAAGAGGGTCTCGAGGTTTTGGGGTTGGGGTTTCCCCTGCGGAAATGTAAGCACTGTGATTGTGAGTGTGTTAGAATCGCACGTTTCGCTTTGTATGTTAACGTTGGTTGTACAATTCTGCACCTGTTACTTGTCGGAATTCGTGAATATATGGGATCCAAGAGATCAGTTATCTTTTCTCCTTCGTGCGGGGTGCCGAGGCTGTCCTGCGGTGAACGGACATTCATTCCTTACCCCGGCTGCTAGTAACTACCGTGTGGCAGGCGGTTAAAGAGTAAATGTTGCTACACCCGGAGGTGGCGTCTGTTGATTAAGACCCTTCGCCTTGTAACGCGCCTGGCCAGCGTGTCACAAGGGGTCCGTAGATACCTGAGGCACACCTGTCACACATGGGTTAAAATGACATTACGTCCTTAATCCATTCCGCGATAACCCAGGAACGACACAAGATAGCGTGCCAAAATTTTGCAGTTTTTAGCAAACTAATAGGTACGTACAAGGGCTTTCCTCTTACTTCGTTAAGCAAGGCTCATAAACGATGAGCTACACTGTTTCCAAGAATTAAGGTTTCAAAACAGTTTGACCCTTACGATCTTTGTCTGTTTTTTGGCTTTAGATCGCGGATGATCATAAATGACGGTAACGTCCTCCTTGCTGGACGCTACTGTGCATGACAGTGTTCGTTTCTAAATGCTCTTGAATTTATTTAGCATTTTCCTTTCATGATCTGATCTGGTGACGGTCTCTTCGCCCGCCACAAAAAGTGGAAAATATGGAGAATAGACATTTTGCCTCATTTTCATTTTGCCTCATTGCCTATAAGCAAAACGCACACAGGACGCTGTGCGATGTGCTGTCCAATATCTTTTGAGAGGATACCCGTTTTGAGTCACCGTCTCTGGGAGGCCAGAACCGCCAAGGCAGCCTTCTGAAACCGGAAGTAATTTGATAACGAAACGTGCCGAGTTTTTAACCACGGGCATCCTAGAGTTTGAGGGGCGCGTGAGCTGTTTATTTTATTTGGCTGGGATCTAGTTTGTGACTGCAGCCGGCATCAATTCTTTTTCGCAGTCCACATTAGGATACGCAGGATTTTACCAAATTGCCTATTGCAGACTTACTACAACAAAATACGGTGATTTTTTGGGTCGGTATAGGGCACAAAAGAACGTGCTTCACGCTGAAGCGATTTTCATTCCAAAAAGTCAAAAGCTTCTGCGCGATATTGAAGCGGAATCGATATGGAGTTCCAGAATAAGTGCATCGTCTGCTTTCAGGCGGCGTGGCGCCCGAACCGTGTGTCGAAACCTTTGGGCCGCCGGTGCGAACTAAAGACGGTACACGGAGCTACACCGTGGTGCTTTTCGTAGTTGCTGCGATCTCTGAATCGCCAGCACTACACCCAGTCCCCAAAAACGTCCAGAAACAGCTTTTCCGCGTTGCCGTCACTTGAGCGTGGCACGTTCCGAGCGTACTGAAACGTGCCATGTGCCACGCAATTGTCTGTTCAATTGCCATTCGAAGTTGACGTGTTTCGAGTCGATCCGACCCGTGGTTGTCGAGAAAACTCGCCGGAACCGAAACGATGTTTGGCGCTGTTTGTGTTTCCCGTTTTACGTGTTATCCCCATGAATCTAAAAATTTAAAAAGCTAAAAATCGCCCTCGAAGCGCGCGGCACGTGCCAACGACGCGTCGCAGCGCGACAAAAATGAGCGGGTTTTCTGGTGGAGCGGGAGACATTTCGAACGTTACACGGCACGTGCCAATTCGTCAATCCGTTTGGGCTCTGGACCAGAGCAAATATTTGACGACAGACATAGACAGAAACATCCTACTCAAATAGTATAAAGACTAGGGCTCGCCGCTTGCTTCGTCAAGCAAGGTTCACCAACGACCATTTTCCAAGAGTTTTGGTTTCAAAGCAGTCTGACCTTTGGGATCCTTGGCTGGATTTTGGCTTTGGAGTGCGGATGATCACGCTCCTGTGCGTGACGGGTGCCATTTCTAAATACCCTCGGTTTTATTTTGCATTTTATTTTCATGACCTGATTTTGGTGACGGTCGCTACGTCTGACTCAAAAGGTGAAAAACATGGAGAACAGCTATCTTTCTCCTCGCCCATGACCAGTCTTCTGCAACGCACACAGAACGCCAAGCGATGCGCTGTCCAGTTCCTTTTAAGAGGAAGCCCATTTCCAGCCACTGTTTCTGGGAGGCTAAGACAGCCTCCTGAAACCGAGACTACTTTGACAACGAAACGTACCGTTTTAACCTGCGTACGACCGTCGGTCGGTTACGATCATGTCCGACTGGAGGGGGGGGGGCAGTTGGCCGTCCCCTCTAACTCACGAACGGTTGGTCGCACGATAAAAATACACACCGTTGGAAAGCTTGTGACGAGTAGGGCTCGAATCTTGTCCCATTTTTAGTTTTATATAATATGTAAGCAATTTATGTCCTATGCATGTTTTCTCATAGCCGACTGCAGGAGACCGAGAAATGGTCTGGATCTCTAGGGCTGTGACTAATAACGCATAAGTAAAGGCACTAACGCACAAGTAAAGGACCGCGGATGCTAGTACACGTCTAATTTCCCGGATTTGTTCAATATATACGCCGAAACGTTGAGTTAAAGACACGGCAATTTTCACGCCGGCTGTCGGCGTGCGCCTCAGCCGTACGCAGTAAGAAATCGACTGGAACTAATTTTAACGTTCCTTTGTTTTTTTGCGAAAAAGCCTATCCATGTAAATTTTGTTGATCTTAGTGGTTCTTGTCATGGTTTTTCATGCTTAAATTTGGAAAAATTCATTAGTTGTCAATCTACAGAATTGGTGGAGCTTTATTCGCGAGAACCTGTTTTTCTCCAAAGATGCCATTTTTACAAACTTTTTGAGGTTCCTGGTATTACTTACGTATCTGCAAGCCCGTTCTGTCATTTTCTACCCATTCTGAGCAATTCATTGCTGATTTTGACGGTGGTACATCTTGGCTCACTACAGCTATTCGTGACCTGACCTCAGGTCAATGGCTGGAAGTAATTGATACTTTGCCCAATGACGGTAACTATATGTCTACTTTACTCCACACTAAAAATGTTGCGAAATATTCCGTCAATTTCCGAAAAAACGACATGTCTTAAAAATGGGCTTGACCTTAGGTCAATGACCCGGAAAATTCCGAAGAATCTGAGATGGCGGATTTGTTGCATCTATCAAAATCATTAATGCCTGAAAGTATTATTGTGATGTCTTGTTTTGCAAAAAAGAAGCAGGGCGCCAAACTTTTTTGACATAGGTCTGTTTGACCTGAGCTAGGCTAAGCACCTGACCTGACCTGAGGTCAAAACTTTGACACAAGGTGTAAAAATGATGAAGGAAAAGGCACACAAAGTTTCGTGACTCTGTGTTTGTTCGTTCTCTCGCAATCCCCCAAAAAAACCTCGGGGGGCTGTCAACTGCCCCCCCATTCTGGGGCGGGTTAACTACGTGGATCCCAGGGTTTGAGGAGCGCGTGCGCTATTCATTTTATTTGGCTATAACATGAGCCTGTAGCTGCAGCCCAATACACCTTTACTTCCAAGACACTTTACCTTTACTTTATTTTCGGCTGCAGCCGGCATGAATTCTTTTTCGCGATGAATCCGCCTTAAGACAAGCGGGACATTACCAAATGATCTGCTACAGACACACTGCAATAAAATACGATGATTTTTTCGGGTTGATACGGGGCAAAAAAAACGGCTATGCGCTGATGTAATTTTCATTGCAAGAAGTCAACCTCTATGCGATAATGAAGCGGTATCGATAAAGGGCTCGACAGCCACTGCGTTGTCTGCTTCCAGGCGGCGTGGCGCCCAAACCGTGGGTCGAAACCTTTGGGCATCCGGTATGAACGAAAGACGGTACCCGTGATGCTTTTTTGGAGTCGCTGCGGTCTCTGGATCGCCACCACCGCACCCCATCCTGAAGAACGTCCAGAAACAGTTTTTCCACATTGCCGTCACTGGCGCATGGCGCATGCCGCGCGCATTGAAACGTGCTGTGTGTCACACGACTGCCCGTTCAATTGTCATTCCAGGTTGACGCGTTTCGAACCGGTCCGGCCCGTGGTTGACGAGAAAACTCGCCCGAACCGAAACGATGTTTGGCGCTGTTTGTGTTTCCCATTTGATGTGGCTATAGGCTATAGGCTAAAAAGCGCCCTTGAAGCGCGCGGCATGCGCCAACGGCGGGGCGCAGCGGGACGAAAATTGACGGAATTCTGGCAGAGCGCGAGAATTTTCGAACGCTGCACGGCGCGTCCAATCCGCCAATCCGTTTGGGCCCTAGACCGGAGCAAAGATTTGACGACAGAGAGAAAGACGGAAAGAACAGAAAGACAGACACACGTCGCTCAAATAGGATAAAGACTAGGGCTTGCCACTAACTTCGTTAAGCAAGGTCCATGAACGATGAGTTGCCCGGTTTCCAAGAGTTTAGGTTTCAAAGCAGTCTGACCTTTGGGATCTTTGGTTGGTTTTTGACTTTGGAGCGCGGATCATAAATGACGGTAACGTGCTTCTTGCTGGACGTTCCTGTGCACAGGGACGTGGGGGGGGGGGGAGCGGTATGGGGTGCCTTGGCCCTCCTGGGCCAAGCGGTCCTCACTAGATATCTGGCAATTTTGCACGAATACGGAATAGTAAACATATATATGTTACAAAAACAAACATTTTATGTTTTCCTGTGCGTTAAACATGAGGTCAGTTGCACAAAATTGCTACTTTTTGCTACAAATGTCTTCATGTGTCACTGGCATATGACAAAGTCTGACATTTGGCCGCCCTCTGAGGAAAATCCTGATTGCACGCCTCCCTGTACATGACGTGCCCCGTTTCTTAGTGCCTTTGATTTTATTTTGCATTTCGCTTTCACGGTGTGATCTTGGTAACGGTCTCTACGTCGGACACAAAAGGTGAAAAACATGGAGAACAGCCATTTTCCTCCTTGCCTAAGAACGTTCTTCTTAAATGCACACAGGACGCTGTGCGATACTTTGTCCAATTTCTTTTGAGAGGATACCCATTTCGAGTTACTGTTTCTGGGAAGCCAAGAAAGCCGTCTGAAACCAACACTACCTTGGCAACGAAAGGTGCTGAGTTTTTTATCTCGCGGATCTTAGGTTTTGAACCACGTGTGCTGTACTGATGTTATTTGGCTGGGACTTGAGCCAGTGGCTGCTGCCGGCATGAATTCCTTTTCGCGATAAGTCCGTGTTGGAACATGTAGGACTTTACCAAATAATCCATTAAAGACATACTACAACAAAATACGATGATTTTTGAGATTGATATGTAGCACAAAAGAACGGGCTACACCCTGATTCGATTTCCATTCCAAAAAGTCAAAAACTTCTAAGCGATTTTGAAATGGAATAGAAAAGAATGAGTCCATCGTATGCTTCTGGCGGCGTGACACCAGAAACGTGGGTCAAAACCTTCGGGCTGTCGGCACAAACGAAAGACGGTACGCGGAGTTACACCGTGATGCCTTTTGCTAGTCGCTGCGATCTCTGGATCGCCAGTACCACACCCAATTCTGAAAGACGTTCAGGAACAGATTTTTTACATTGCCGTTGTTCGCGCGTGGCACGTGTCGCGCGCAATGAAACGTGCTGTGTGCCACGCGATTGCCCGTTCAACTGCCATTCGAAGTTCACGCGTTTCGAGTCGGTCCGACCTGTGGTTGCCGGGAAAACTCGTCGGAACCGAAGCCATGTTTGACTCCTTTTGCGTTTCGTGTTTAACGTCCTCTTCCTATGGGCTAAAAACCACCCCTGAAGCGCGCGACGCGCTCCAACGACGGGTTGTAGCGTGACGAAAATTGGTTGATTTTAGTCACGAAAGAAACGAGGCTCTACACCTCTCACCTCATTCCTCCGCCTATGATGCTGTGGCTTCTTTTAGTAAGATTTCTGCCACACTAGGGTAGTTTGAAGCATATCATGTGCCAGTTTACTTCATGCGGTCAGTGTTGGTCTGCCATCACATCCCTGAAAACACTCTTGATTTTTCGTCACTAATGTGTATATGTCACACGTGAGTATATTCTAGCGACGTAACTCTCGACCAACTCTCGACCTGTTGTGCTTGTTGGCGACGTCTACGGACCAACGTCTACCGCCGAATCCAATCGCAGGCTGCGCCGCTTCCGGCCGTCTTTGAGACCGACCACCCCGACCTCAGGTTCACACTCGACATTCCCAAGGATCCAGAAAGCTTCGCGCGCATCACCGCGCCGAAGAAGGCACGGTCGCCGGCGGACGGCGGCCGCGGACGCCGCGCCGGGACGGCGGCGGCAGCGGCGCGCCGCCGACGGTGGCGCCGCACCGTCCGGCGGCCGGTCAGCGTCAGCTGCCTTCCTGACGGCGGCCCGGCCCGGCGCCCGGCCACGGTCCGCTCCGGCCGCTGCCGGTCCGGCGCCGCGGCAGCCCCGCCCGGCGGCCGCCGAGTTCGCTCAGCGGCGGCTGAAGACAAGTCGAAACCCGCCGTCAGCTTCCAGTCCGGCCCAAGGGCGTCGACAGAGCTCCGCCAAGGAGGGGGAGAGGACAGATCGAACTCCCTTGGAATCCGAAATCCGAAAGCTCCTCGGATTTCGGCCGCCTTATTTTCTAGTTCCGGAGATGTTTACGTATTTTTATTTTCTATGCATAAGGAAGCGTTAAGTCTTCAGCCACAAGGGGAAGCATGACCCCTTTGGTCCACTCGGTTGCGTCCCCGGTCCGCCCAGACCGCTTTGGTCGCGAGCGCTGTCCGTGGCCACCGCCACCCGGCCGCTCCTAGCGCCATCTCTGGCGAAGTGGAGTACGAAGTGCTCAAGAGTCCGGCCGAGCAACAACGCATGTTCCATGGCGGCTACGCCCGCCTTTCCACGGACTCATCGCTGTCTGGATCTCTTACCTTGAAGCTTCGGTTCACGATAGCACCGAAGACCCTATCGCAATGGCGCAATTTGGGACGTTAGCTGTTGACGGTCACGAATCGCGAACCATGAATGGAATCGATTCTGTGCGGGTAAAAATGGTTTCTGAATCAGAATCGAATTGATTCTCTGTTTTTCAGCGTGATTAAGAACCAGGATCACCTTGGGCTGTGAATCAGAACCGAATCCATTCACAATTTCACGAATCGCTTACAAATCTGGCAGCGTGCATGCTAATACCAGCCCCGCACCGCGGCGTTGGACCGTTGCCTAGCGACGAGGCATAGCGACATTGATCACGTCAATGAAGAAAGCAGTAAACGCAGCAGCGGCGGAAGGCGGGCCCGACTGGTTTGTGATTTCTGGCCTGGTGACATTCACTGTGTGTTGTTGTGTGTATGGTGACAGAGAGGGCTATTTGTCGCTTTTCCTCTCCCCTTTTCTCCTGCTTTCTTTCTCTCTCTCTCTGTCTTGTTTTCTTTCCTCCTCTATCTTTCTCTCTGTATGATTCTCTGCCATTTACTCAGTGACACAGATCGAGTCATTCCATCACCATCCAGCAGTCAGCATCTGTATTTATCTAGCTGTCGGCTGTTATTGTATATGCATTATACAGGGTGTCGCCTAACTAGGCATTACAAGAAGCTTCCAACGCAGCTCAAAAATGCGCAATCTGCTCAAAACATTTATTATACAATGGCCGAGTAGTGTGAGCAGTTTTCTGACAAGCTAAGCATTGGCTTTTATTTAAAACAAGAATTTTCATATCTGGGCTTCTTCTTCTTGGGTTTGAACCCTTTCTCACGGCGTACGGGCGGCAGAAATTCGACATAGACCAGTCACACTCATCGGCCGCGAAAACAAAGAAAAGCTGGAGTGAAACATCGACGTCCATTTCTTTACGTCTGCGCTGAGTCTTGTGGCATTTCCGTTCGGAAGATATAATGTTTTGTGTATCGGGAAAAATGTTGAAAACCATGGGTGTCGATCTGTATTCTTTTGCGAGGGCTCTGCACCCCATGATGATTTCGGCCTTCCAATATTGATTTGGACCCCCCAATAGTTTCCGCCGGTTTTAAAGGGAAATAGGCAATAATAACGAAAAGAACGATGGGTAAATAACACTGACAAATAACAAATGACAAGGAGATAACAGATAACCAGAAAGTAAAGAATGGAACATAAAATGATCTATCTATATGTCTTTCTATCTTGTATCAATGTACATATCTAGATATATGGGGATGTATGCGATTTTTATTTGGTAAATGGTAACAAAAACAATCTCATAAATTTGCCTTCATCAAAGTAAAATAGGCTAAATCCGTTGAGAAACCCACATTTGGGAGGAGGTTAGGTTGCCGGGCCCTCGGCTCACCATCCCTCCCCCAACCATTTATAGAAACTGACGCCCCTGTGAAGAACATTGATTCAATGGAATGCTATGGATTGGCTCCTTCGCCAAAACTAGAGCTGGTCCAAACAAACAGGTGCGCGAAAACTCTTCCATGGTTGGGGACTAAGAAGCGTTTTAGGTGAATTCTTTCCATTCAACGCCCATAGGGTCATTGTGAAATTTAAAAAATGGGGGCCGCGGCCCCTGCCGCCCCCCTCCCCCTCCGCTTCCCGCGCCCTTGCAAACGAATGTCACTTATCACGCCTTTAGCCAGATCTGATCACAGACGTGGGGAATTGTTTCGACCATTCCATGAACTGTTCAGTTCTCTACAAGACCACGCGCCGACCGACGCGCGCAAATCGCCCCATATCATGGTGCGATGTTGTACATAATTTCGGTAAAATTTAACGCACACAAATATTTTTGACATTATGATGTGTGAAACTGATCAACTGACAGACAATATAAGTCTCATCGTGTGCGATTCTGACGCAATTGGGGAATTGTCTTTAAAGGAAGACACGGGTTAAAAGAAACGCCTCGCCCTGATCGGCTTCTCAGAAATCCAGTCGGGTGGTCCGAAAATGTCTACGGCCACCGTCTCGGCTCCCATTTTCCTGAGAAAAGCCGACAAGCATCGGGAAATGTAATTGGCCAAACCTGTGAGCTGACGTCACCCGCTGATGACGCGATGCCTCTCTTAATTCTCCTAACGTCCAGTGGTCTGTATCCGCTCCTGTCACCTCAGAACAGGTGATGACATGACAGATATTAGTAGGACCAGGGACGTAACCAAGGGGGGCCATGGGGATATGGCCCCCTGAGCCAAGCGGTCTATACTAGATTTACAGCGTTTTCGCTCAAATACGCAATAGTGCTCATATATATGTTGCAAAAACAAACATTATATGTATTCCTGTGGGTTAACCCGCGCACGACCGTCGGTCGGTTTCGAACATGCGCGATTGGGGGGGGGGGGCAGTTGACCGTCCTCTCTTACTCACGAACGGTTAGTCGCACGATAAAAATAAGCTTACTATTGGAAAGCTTGTGACGAGTAGAGCTCGAAACTGGTCTCATTTTTAGTTTTAGATAACATGTAAGCAATTTACGCCCTCTATATGTTTTCTCATAGCCGACTGCATGAGACCGAGAAGTGGCCTGAATCTCAAGTGCTGTGACTAATAACGCATAGGTAAAGGCACCAGCGCACAAGTAAAGGTCCGCGGATGCCGATACACATCTACTTTCCCAGATTTGTTCAATATATACGCCGAAACGTTGAGTTAAAGACACGGCAATTCTCACTCCATCTGTCGGCGTGCGCCGCAGCGGTATGCAGTAACAAATTGGCGGGAACTAATTTTAGCGTTCCTTTATTTTTGCAAAAAGACAAACTGTGAATTTTATTGATCTTTGTGGTTCTTGTGATGGTTTTTATGTTTAAGTTTTGGAAAATTCATTAGTTACCAATGTACACGATTGGCGGAGCTTTATTCCTGAGAACCTGTTTATTTCCAAAGTATGTCATTTTTCAAACTTTTTGAGGTTCCTGGTATTACTTACGTCTGTGCAAGTTACTTCGGCCATTTTCTCCCCATTCTGAGTAATTCATCGCTGATTTTGACGGTGGTACATTCTAGCTCACTACCGTTATTCGTGACCTGACCTCAGATCAGGCTGGAAGCCATTGATACTTTGCCCAATGACGGTAACTAGATGTCTGCTTCACTCCACACCAAAAATGCTCTGAAATATTCCGTCAATTTCCGAAAAAACAACGACATGTGTTAAAAATGGGCTTGACCTTAGGTCAATGACCCGGGAAATTTCGAAAAATCTGAGATAGCAGATTTGTTGCGTCTATCACGATCACTAATCCCTGCAAGTATCATTGAGATATCTTGTTTTGCGAAAAAGTTAGAGGGCGCTTAACTTTTTTGGACATAGGTCTGTTTGACTTGACGTAGGTCAGGCACCTGAGCTGACCTGAGTTCAAAATTTTGACACGAGATGTAGAATTGATCAAGCAAAAGGTACATAACGTTTTGTGGCTCTGTATTTGTTCGTTCTCTCGCAATCCCAGAAAAACCTCAGGGGGCGGTCAACCGCCCCCCGCCCAGTCGGGGACGGGTTAAAAAGGGGGTCAATTACGTAAAATTTCTGTTTGTTCCTAAAACTTCGTCATATGTCAGTGGTATATGACAAAACTGAACAGTTGTCCCCCCTCTGAAATAAATCCTGGCTACGTGCCTGACTAGGACACACGGAGGAAATTCGGGGAATCAGTCTTTAAACTCCGTAACTGCAGTGTGGAACGGCAGACATTTCAGAAATAAGTTTGTAAGTTACGAACTAAAACATGTCTGCCAAACATGTGCTGTAGTTGGAACATCTCTTTGACGAAAGATGCTGTGTTTTAAAAACCATTGTGGCCCGTGACCTTTATTGACCTTAAAATGGCCTTGGATACGGCACCGAAAGCGGTACACTAACAACGAAAACTAACTGAGCCTCTCTCCAGTGAAATTCAAGCCATCAGCAACACGGCCGGCTCACTACACTACATCATAAATCGGATACAGTAGCTCGTGTCCCTTGGCTTACGCAACAATTTATTCCTTTGGATACCGGGGCACGCAGGCATCAAAGGGAACGAGCGAGCAGACCAGACTGCAAAACAAGCATTCAACTTGACCACTCGCTTCGTCATGAAATTTTACTTGGACGACTGCAGGGCAGTCCTCCAACGCCACATCTGCAAGGGCAGCAAGGGCTTGGACAAAAAACCACAATAAGCTCACACCTGGCGCCTGGGACACACGAAATCGAAAATGCCGGCGTCAAGACGTCGTCCTCACCAGAACGGGATGAGCAAAACTCACACAAACGATTATTGAGGGTGACTTTTACCGAACACCACAGTGCAACAGCTGCATAACACTATTTAGCATTAGCCACCTCCTGCTGGAATGTAAGGACTTTGACCCACAAAGACGAGCCATCAGGGCCTTCTGCCGACAAGACAGGATCCAGTCCACTCTGAGCACCCCCTGGGAAACCAATACCCAGACTTCTTGAAACTGCTATTCAGGTATCTGAATGACACGCGCTTAACAGGAGAACGGCAGCACAGCACCAGCACTGCAACAAGTCCCCTCTACCACACATCCTCTCCCGCAACACCTGACGTGATGAGGTGGACGCTCAGCCGGCGTGAGTGGCGGTGTCGGCGATCCCCTCCTAGCCCGCACGATAACGACTGTCAGCGCTCTTCGTAAGCATCAGGTCGCATCCGGGCAACTTGGCTAAAAACTAACGTGAATCTGAACGCAAAATTTCCAAGGAAATCTCAAGTGACGACGCTTGCAGTGGTCGAGGCGGTGATCCTCTTCACACTCCCTGCGCGTCTTGCCTACGCTTTACGGTGGCCTCCACGCTTGCCGGTTCTCCACGCGGCTTCTAAATTTAGTCTGCACACACGCAAACCCAAATTCAGCTTATCAGCTGTGTTCACTACTCTTTCCCACAGCGACGTTAAACGGAACACTTGCCCTTTCCCGAAACTCATCACACACACTAGAGTAACGACGCACAGTGGCCAGTAGGTCGTGACATGCATTAAAACCCATTATAAGCAAGCAAGTAACTCTAAGGTTGTAACATGAACTTTACCTTTGACGCTGAGGTCTAACTCTAAGGCCGACTCTAAGTAATTAGTAAGTAATTAGTAAGTAATCTAATTCGTAATGTCAGTGAAAACATCACTGACATAGCTCTAACGGAAACGAATGGTCTTGTCCCGCCCTCGTGCCCACCTACGGTACGCCGTGCAGGGCCACGAACGTGCTGTCGTACTCGGACCACGAGTACAGCCATCTGCGGTCGTAGCGGGCCAGTCGGACCCGGTGCTTGCCGCTGCCGCCGACGCCGACGTAATGGACGCCGGTGCTGAAGGGCTGCTGGCATGGTGCCCGTCATCAGAGGACTGGACGAGTGGTTCAGGGCGAAGCCCGTGATGACGCCGCTGTCGTACACGACGCGGTACTGGTTGTACTCGGTCTCGCTGATGAGTCCTGGAGTATTAGTAGCTGGATACAGATAGTTCTGCGGACCGTTGTAATTCTCTTCGAGGATAGCCGATTGGACTCCGCCCCAGCCTGCGAAAATGACGCGCACCCGCTTGGTATACGCATACTTCTCTTTAACGACCAGGCAGCACGACTGCTGGCCTCGGCAGTCCATGGTGACGGTGACATGGTGACTGGCGGGCACCTTCAGCCAGATGATGTCGTTGTGGGCCAGGCTGAACTCAGGATCCTCAGAGGGCGGCTTCAGCAGCCACGGATCCGTGACTCCCTGCTCAAAGCGGAAGTAGCCGAGCTGACCGTCGAACGAGCGCAGAGACACGTGCGTCATGGCCTGGCCAGAGTAGCCGGCGGCCGTCGCGGTGACCTCGTGGCCGGCCGTGCGCAGCGCCAGGTTTCCGCCACACCAGGAGATGTTGTATCTCACCCAGCCGGCGCTGCTGACGATGCCCGCCGTGTGGGCGGCCACGAGCGGACCGCCGCTGGAACCGCCTGCCGGTACGTACTTGAACCACGTCTCGTTGTTGCCCTTCAGGCCGAGGGAGAAGTAGAACCGGTCCGTTTCGAAGTCGTCGCTGGCGTGGACGCCGACGGACAGCGCCGCGCCCGCCACGTCCGTCCTTCCCTCGAACGTGAGCTCGCAGCGCGTCGAGGCGAGCCGCTTGAAGTTGTACATGCCGATCTCTGCGGAGCTGCCGGCGGTGACGAGCTGGCGCCACTTGGGAAGCGCCCTGCCCGGCGCCGCCTCCCAGAAGCCGTCCGCCAGCTGGCAGGTGTTGTCTGTGGCGCAGTAGTAGGCGGCGCCGGGCTCCAGGTGGCCGGCCGTGTGACAGTGTTCGTCCGCGACGCACCGCCCGCCCACGGCACGCGCGGCGCAGGTGATCGAGCAGTAGCCCTCCTCAGCGCAGACCGTCTCGTCCCAGAACGCGGAGACGGCCTCCTCGGCGGCGTATGATCGCAGCGCCACGTCGCTGTACGCCGCGTCAGGGCTCGCCTCCAGGCGGATAGAGGACACACCTGGGCAGACTTGAGACTCGAATAGGTAGCAGTTGGTCTGCCCGGCGGCCAGAGGCTCGAAGTTGAAGGCCACGCACTGCGCGTTTCCGGCGCACAGGAGCAGACAGTACAGCTCTGTTTTGGCGGAGAGCCCTTCCAGCGGAGTCTGGCCGGTCATCTTGAGGTTGCGTCGCCGCGTGCCGTGGCCGTAAACGGACCGTGTGCCCGTCAGATGCGGAAGCATCATCGTCATCATGAGCAGCAGCAGCCGCAGTGACGGTTTCGGCTCCCCGTTAGCCAAGAGGCGCATGGCTCGACTCCCGGTCGGCGGCGGACGGCGCGGAGAAGGCGCTGAGGGACTGGCTTGGTCTGCTGGACTGCAAGAGGGCGGCGGGCGACTGGACAGTGTTGCCGAGTCGCCACGGAACCTGTTGATGGCGACGGTTTCCGCTGGCCGTGGTCATGGCGACCCATACACTCATTCACGGCGGCGCTGACGCAGCATTCCTGCCGTGACCTGGCGCAATGGCTGCAGTTCGTGACGCACTTGGCAGAGGCCGTGGTCATTTGTTCAGTCGGTACGGCACCGGCTGCTCCGTCCAAGATGGGCTCGAATTGCCAGGGCGCTGGATGTCTGGACCACGGGTCCGCCAGCAGCTGGCTCACACAGGGTTATGCCGCGTACCGTGCGGCTGCAACTTCCACGTGGCGGTGCGTTAACCTTTCACTGCAAAATCATCCGTTGCCTGCATTGCACCGTCGGGCGTAGGGCTCAGGGCTCGTGCAACAAGACCTGCTCGGCACAGAGCCTGACCCTGAACAGCTCCCAGGCATACCAAGAAGACACCTTGTTGGGCGGATGATGAATGCGGAACTGTGTGTTCCCTCAAATCTGTGGCCTTGTTTTACACCGTTGTTTCGAGCGTTATTTCCGTCGATGCATTTCGCGACGCAGACAGTCAGCTGTGAATCGATTTCAGCGTTTTGTACCCAAAGAATGGGAAAACAAGCCGGAATAGATGTATTTACGAGATGACAATTGTGAATGAAAGTACAGACGTTCAGGAACTGCGCTATCTTCTGATGAAGTTGGTTGAATCACAAAAATAGCTTGCGGTAAAAAATTTAGCGTCATTTTCATGACAGTCACGTGAACCAATCTGTTGCAATACGGACTGCTGATGCAACATGTTTACAGCAATGAATACCGTAAAATGTCCCCAATAAAACCGTAGAAGATCAAGAGAAGGGTGAAAGGATTTTGAGCAGTTCGTTCCCTAAAAGAAACGTCGGTCCGTTCGCTGACAGACTTGAAGAGAATGAGGTGATACCAGCACCCCAGATTTCTCTCGTCCGTCCCTCTCTATTTTCAGCATCCTTTCTTTTAAGTGCATATTTTGTCGTAGCACCGACTGCAGTCATCCTGTTGGACTAGCTGGATTGCTTTTCATAAGCACACCGCCGGATTTGCAGCCGACCATTTCCTGACGTTGGAGTCATGGAGCATTTGGTGACTGGACTTGCAGAAGTCGGGTAATGCCCGCTGAATGGAACCCTCCGCTGGATTTGCTGACGGTCCTCACGAAATGTCGTCGTCCACGGTGACAGCAAACAAATGCTACGTGCAAACGCAGACACACTGGCAGCACGCCACGCGCAGCGTCACCAGCACTAGTGAAGCTTTACGTCCATTTCTGGGCGCCCAGGCACTCTGAGTCAGACCTTGATCACCCACAATCTCCTGAAGTCATTTTTATCAAAGAACAGTTACATTCGCTTGCGCTCAATGTCTTGAAAGTCACAAAGGAGCGGAAGAAACCCCAAATTAACAAAACTCCAAAAATGCGGCAACCGAATTACGGCAACCGATCAACAGAATACACAACGCAAAACCATACAAACTCAGACAAGAGCGCTGTTGTCTGTGTCACGCAACCAGTCCCGGCTCGTTGATTCCAGCCACAGCATGCCATCGATTGCAAGAAAACAAATGACACGATCCAGTGAAAAGAGTTGGCGTGAGGAATACGCGCCTAACGTACGGCAGTTAACGCCAAGACCTGGGCGACAGTGGGGCGAGGTGCTTTTTCACGAGCGGTCGAGCTCACTGGCTCCCAGGCACCCGCCCGGACGGTACACGTTGGGCGAGGTTCGTGCTTTGCTTTAGGAACATTTTAAACGAAAGACAATTTTAATTAACATCTTAGCATTTTAAATTCAATCATCAGACAATAAATTTTGACATTTTGAGTTCAAATTTAAACATTAACATTTCAGCATTTTACACGGAAGGCAGGAATCTTTAAGGGCTAATTTCGGAACCATCCATCAATCTATTTCGGCTCCTGTGTTTGAAAACACTTCGATTTTGATTGCCACTTCTTCTGCTGGGTGTGGCTATTCTTGGGCAGCAAGACGCTGTATCTTGCACTGGTGCAAAAGGCACCAAAAGATGAAACATCCCCACAGTCACTTAAAGGCATTTCTGCGAGGGAGACGGATTCCGTCCCGTTCCGAAGTTTCCCGATGGCCTATTCTAAACCGTTTGTGATAAAGACGTGGCACTTGATGGCTTTTCCGTCCATCTTTCTTTGTACATTTTATTTACTTTGGGTCTTCTACTTTGTCAGGGGCGCCGTCAGAAGAGGTTTTAGGGAGACATATTCTGGCGATTTCGCGAAAATGTATTGCGAAACAAAAACTTTCGCGGAAACCAAAACAGAACAGTGTTTTATAGTTGATTTGTAATGAAATGGGTGAAAATATTCTTGCCAGCGTTTTTCGACCCGTATGTGTCTACGAAACGCACAATTGTTTTAAGGTTGGCCGGGGCGAATCTAGGGCAGTCCAAATGGGTATTTTGTTGGTCAGTTTACCAAGTAAAAAAGGACATCTGAAGCATTTATATCCTTGTTTGGTGCAGCTGGTGAGAGTGAAAAGTGTAAGTTTATGTTTCAGGCATTTCTATTTTCATTAACAAGCTAAGATTGTGAAAATTACAAAATGAAATTTGATGATGCGGAATTTTGTATTTTTAATCTTTTGGACGTTTTACTTGAACTCAGAAATGTCGGAAAACGTTAGTAGTACCTTTTTGTCGCCACTGAACCGCAACCACAGCTTTGCTTAAATTGACTCCGATTTGGACCTTCTGACTCCACGTGTGAGAAAATGTTAAATCTTAAATACGTCATTGTGCAGAAAAGACCCGAACAAATTATTTGCAAGCTGTATCGAACAAATTGGACGATAATTTCACAAGATCTCAGGTGTGGGGTGGAACCCCTCCCCCCCGCGCCAACAGATTTTGGTCCAAACGAGCTTCATAAAATAAAGTCCTAGGATATTATTCTTTGTCTTATGAGTAACCTGTAGATCATGGCTGTGAGGGCAAGCTTAATAATGATATCGAATATAAAATCCTTGTATAGCAGGAATGAAGACAGAATGAACAATGTAAGAGTGCAGCTATTCATGGTCGCGACATTGAAACTTTGACAATGCTTTTTAGCGTTTCGTTGGCAAGTAGCTATGCAGCTGAAAGGCACAATACAGGACCTGAAGACAACCAACCTCGGTGAAGACCATGGGGAGGTGCAGGGGCGCAGCCAGGATTTTCTTAGGGGAGGAGGCGGAGCGCAGTGTGAACTGAAATCATGCGAAAACCGCCTGCTGGAAAGACGATGCGCAATGGTTTTCACAAAAATTCGGGCTTAAAAGGGAGGGCCCCCGGCCCCCTTTGTTTTTGCCGATGGGGAGGTTGAACACCCTACCTTGCAGCGCACTATGTACACCTAGAGCGAAGCTTTCCTTCAAGAGAGGAAGACAGGCGTGTTGGCGTAGTTTGCTTAAGAACGTTACGGAAAATGAAGAGGTGTGAAGTGATAGATTTTTTCAGATCCATTCTCGCGGTTATCACCCCCAAAACCAATCCCTCCGTTCAAGGTCACATTTATCCTAGCTGAAAGGAAATAGTTTAGATCGCAATATCTTTCCAAGTTGAATGGAATCATGCGAAAGCGTCATGCAAAAAGATGCTGTCTTTAATTAGCCATGTCAGATGTTGGAGCCTGTTGTTGTGGCCCATTGCCGGCTGCCTTTCCCCGCGTGTCCCGGACCAGTCACTCGTGTTTTGTTTTCTTCACACCTGACAAACTTCCTCTGATTTGTCTATCTCCAAGTGTTCTTCGCTGTCACAAGACTACTAGCGCAATTGTTTACGGCTTTAGGAGGTTCGCAAGGTTTCACTGCCCGTGCACTGGAATAAGAGAAAATCGTACAAATCGAGCATCCTGAGGCTACATTGTTTTGGCGTGTGTGCGGTCAAACGGCTTTTGCAGGGTGACTAGGATCCCTAAAACTCATTGTAGACTCTGCCCTCCTTTATCACTTTTCAGACACCAACTGATAGAAATATCATTTCAGGCCTTTAATGGTTTGTCTTTGATAACTAGGCACAGTTTGGGCGCTAGCCCGATTTAGATAACCAGCTTAGTTTTACTATCAGCCAGGTTTGCTGAGTGCCTGAGGAACGTGAGGCACGCAGTGGGGTACCATTACGCGCTCTTGCCCGTACGGAAGACGTGCAAACGAACTGCCCTGTCACGGCGGCCATTGGTCAGCAGAGCTGCCATTGTGACCTCGTTTGCCCAGGATGTTTCAATACCGGTTTGCACATGAGATCTGGCATTAGAGGTTTACACGGCTGTTCTTTCTCTCTAGCCGCCCCGCTCCACAGCCATGATACCCTAGCCCCAGCCAGCCGTACCCTTACCGACAGCCAGCCATTGGTCAGCCGTGCGATTTTTTTTTCAAAATTTTATAAAAAAGTTTTTTTATGGTATGTTGATGCTTGAATATGAATCATGTGAGAAAACAACACAGCTGCAACAACACAAAACCTACCAAATGACTGCGACATACCAATCTAGCTGAATACCTATCTTTCCACTTCTGATCATGTTTTTCCTATGGCATGCATGTATGTATAAATGCAACTCAGCCTACTTATTCTATCCTTATCACAGACAAGATGTTTGAGCTGTTTGAGTCCCAGAAACCAGCCATAGGCACATGTATGGCGTGCCTACTTTATCCATGATTACTCACCACCCAAAACTTGAAAACAATAACAGCAATGTGACCTAACACTAACATACCCTGTTGACCAACCAGCCGAATTATCTTTCCTGAAAATGGCATGCTAAACCGATTGGATAAATAGGTAAGTTGGCAGGTAGGTAGGTACATAGCCACAGCTAAAAATGCATTCATCGTCACCTACCTACCATCCTAAATGGGTTTCAAGTGACTGCATCAGGAAACTATAACCATAAGTCACTAGGAGAATGAGTCGCCCAAAATACAGTACAAGTCGTCTTCATGAACATGCAGCTATCGTTACGTTCGTAATAGAACAACCTTCGCTAGTCACAAAAAAATGTAGCAATCAGCAAGTGCAACAAACACCACAAAGTTCTGACCAACATCAACCAACACAGTTAAGGTACAGCAACCTCGGAAATTGATAAAATATAGCTCACTTTGAGGTTTCACAGGAAGTCATCGTAAAGCTCATAACGGGATGACACAAAAGTCGTCGATAGTTGACGTTATCTACTCAAGGTCCTATTGCTCTCGTTCTTATTCTTGTTCTTGTAGAGTGAGGACGCACAGCCGCTCGGGCTCAAATGTCCATGTCAGATCTTGTCTGGAGGGTCTGGTAGTATGACAAGTTATTTAAGAGGAACCTTCGTTGCCAAACAGTGCATGTTTTTAACTAAATAGTGGAGGAGAGAAATATGTGGGAAATCGTCTCGTCAGAGTTGAGAGAACAGCTGGATTTGTTCCAGGAAACACATCAAGGCTTTTATAACCGGTTCCTTCTTTCCTAATATACAGTGTGGTGAAAACAGTAAGTTTAGGCTTCGACACATCAGTCGTAGTTTTTCCATTTCTCTCTGGTAACTTTGGCAGTCAAAAAGTATGTGCCTCCCTGAAAGATATACCAGTACTGTATATATATATATATATATATATATATATATATATATATATATATATATACAGTACTGTGTATAGTACAGTATATGGATACTGAAAGATATAGAAAGAAAGATAGGCCAGTAGCATGGGACACATAGAGGCCTGTCTGGGTGATTTATTACATGTGAATGAGTCAGTCTTGTGTGTCCCAGTCGTGAGCGTGCCAAAATGGTTTCTTCCCGGCGGTTTTGGTGGTAGCTGTTATCCCGGCAACCGAATTTTTGATGTGTTTTAAAAGTGCTGGAGGAGGGTGGTTACGCCAATACGCATCAAAGTATTAATTTGTAAGTTTCTTTATTTCCGGTCGATGTGAAACCTTTCATGTGACCATTAACACGACGGAAAATTTTTAGCACCCCTCCCCCCAGAAAATATTAGGCACGAAGTTCTGCATATACGAAGAAATGCGATACAAATATTTGCGTGTACGAAGAAATGCGATGCGTAAAAATGCGTATACGAAGAAACGCGCATACGAAGTTTTGCGCGTACGAAAGTTTGCCTGTACGAATATTTGCGTACGAAGATTTGCGTATGAAAGTTTGCTCACGAATAAAGACGATAAGAAGATATGCGTACGACGTTTTGCGCACGAAGAAATGCGATACGAAGTTCTGTCCGGACACGGACTGCGTCGCATTCCTAGGCAGAAGGCACATATAAGGCTTGGAAAAATCACATGGTGTAGGAGACACAAATCAAGATAGGCTAGCTAGATCCCTACCCAGGTACTTGCGAAACTTTCCTACTTACCCTATGGGATTGAGATCCTGATGTTCTGCCAAGTAAATAGCTAGCAAGCACTAGGCAAGCAGGGCCAAGGCCATCCTTCCCGTCTGCAGCAGGTTGCATTGCCATGTGGAAATATCTACGTACATAGATGAAGCCTTGAATTTGTCCAGTCTCACATAATTAAGTACCTACGCAATTAGGTATCTACTCAAACGTTGATCACAAGACTGAAGCTTGAAGGTACTTTTCCAGGATCTGGTGAGAATGCAGCCTGTTTATTAGTAGAGTAAAATGGATAGTTTGTGCCTTTCCATTTCATTCTGTTCCTAACTGATTGCTTACCCTCGTGCAGCAGCTGGATTACAGCTTTCCTATTCCTCAGACAAGTTGTGAAAGTAATGAGTTAGGGCATATATGGTGTTTGTGTTTGCTATTTTATGCAATAGAATGTTGTAATTACACACCAGGTATGGTAGAAAGTGTCAGGTAGAGTTTAGGATATAGAGAAACCTGTTAAATTTTGTGTGTTATTCCTAGCCGGAAAACAGCCGTGGCCTCAGCCGCAGCCAGGCTTTGCTGGGTTTTTGCAGCCGCCCCGTCCCGTCGGCCATAGGCTATAGCCGGCCGCACGGCTGGCCGCTCTATGTAAGCCTCTACCCGGCATGCCAAGCAGCGAGAGCACACAACTTTCAGGACACAGAGGCTCTGGCTGCAGTGGGCGTCCTGTGACCTACCTATGTCAAAACGCATGATGATGTCAAATGTTCTCTGTCGAAACGATAATGAATATCTTCTTAAGAAACTGAGCTTACATAGAAGTTAAAAACATTTCTTAAAGCTTTTGCTGGCCATACGATACCTCAGAAGTGCAAATCGTGTTGCATTGTTCGTATAATGCTGGTATAGGCGGCACCAGGGATATGACGAAGGGTGAGCTGTCATGGTCGCATGTTCGTCAGATCAGTTTACGACATGTGACCTGAAATGACCTCAGATGACCTCAGAGTAACATGGAATGGCCTTGAGTTCATTTCATAGCGTTTGGAAACGTTTCCAGTGATCTGAATCGACTATATTCCTCAAGATCCGGTTCATGACCGTCGTGACATAGGAACGCTCGCGGACACTTTAGGTCATAGCTCCTTCACCCGACCTGATAGCGACCTGCAACTTGGAACACAAGTAGGGAACGCTGTTCTAAGTTACTTGTATTCCGGGATTTTATTCAAAAGAAATAGCGTCCAAGATCTTTACATGAAACCAAATTTTGGTTTTTAGCTTTGGCCTGACCTTGTGAAGTGGCCTCAAGTCAACAAAGGTGTTTTTGTATGTTTGCCCAGTTATTTACTTATATGCTCATTTAAAATTCTAAGTTCTTTCTATCACATTTAGCACTATCAAAAATGGCCTGAAGTGCCTCCCAAAAACGTGGCCTGGCTCCGCGCCTGGGAAAAGAACAAAAGTATGAAAATCTGTCGAAATACGTAGGAAAAATAAATGAGAAAAGCAACTAGATTTTGTAAAGCTGGTTCAAAAACCCTAGAAAAAGCGAGCAAAAACCAGAGGGGACGTCTGGAGCCCTCCCCATACCAGAAAAGGGTAAATGCAAACTGTGCTCCTCATAGCAAATCACCATAGGAAGGAAAATCCCCCTGGCAATGCTTCTCTATGAGTCTGGAATAGCATTGTCAAAAAAGGCTTAACGGCCGTTGAGTTTTCAACGGATCACAAAAACTTATTGAAAAGCGTGCGGTCTTTAAAGTTTCATTAGGTTCATTGGTGATTCCATTACACATATTCAAACGTTCGTGAAGACATGACACGGTACATGTTTGCTCGGATGCTTCACTATATGCATGTAGGTAAGCATCGCCGACAGGCAACAGGGTAAAAGCACCTCTAACGCCAAGGTCGGGTCCCTCAGTCAGCCCGCCGGGAGTTCCGTCCGCGACCACGGCTCCCGGTCACGCAACTGAGGGTTCCTTGTCGAGCTTTACGCACGCAGGGCTGGTATGGAACCAGGGACTGACACTAAGGTGTTTTCTTTTTCGCAAATGAGCAATTTTCATGTTCTGTTTCAACAAACTTCTGCATTTGTGGATTCATGCATTCATCGTCACCAAAGTATGTCATGCCTTGTTTATGTGTTTTAACAGTCATGCGCCGATATGGCTCGTAAAACCCAGCATTCCTCTTATTTTGTAAAACCGGCTAACGTTCCGCTTCTCCGGGACTCCCAGCTATCCATAAGTAAGCACCATGAACAAGACTGCGTCATGAGATGGTACGCCCACCGAATTTTCCGCAGTGGTGTGGTTTCATTGTAGACCAAGCCGCATGGGTGTGGTTTTTGGAAAATGATTGTGGGTACCCAAAATGCATATGGGGACATCCATACATTGCCTATCGGGGAGGGGGTTGTGACAGGCGTTTATGCCTAGAGTTTAGAGAAATGGACATGAAAAGATATCACGGGAGGTAAATTACAGAACGATGTGTTACATAAATCATGGATGGCTGTAAGGCAGCGACATCCTTAAAGGGAATATATCTGTTTTTCCGTTACCTCAAAAACACTCTTCGGGGAGTCTTTAAGACTGGGTATGAATAATCTTGTGAATGGAAAGTGCATTTTGGTCATCTTAGACCAATATTTCACGCATTTTAGTTACTGTATTTCTCGACAGTGCTTTCGGTGCGCGAAATGCAGTAACAGCATTTCGCGCACCGAATGCTGTTACTGCATTCGGTAAATAACACAAAAATGCAGCAGGAAATACGTGCGCAAGTAAATCTTGAACACATCCGATGCTTACCCAGCACTCTGCCTTGCTGTACCAGCCGCAGCTATAAACGGCTGCGACCATTGTTTTGAAAAACAGCACGAAGGTATTTCGACCTATTCACGTAATGTATACCTGCGGGAGAATTAGTGGAACCTGCAGCGGCACTTGTCTGAACATACTCGTATGATGGCCGCCTTCATAATTTCGATGTTCGTCGGCTGCTGTCAGCTTTGACCTCGCTGAGGCTAAAGATACTCTAATATGATTTATCGGTGATTCCAGTGACCTTTCTGCTGCCAGAACCGCAATGCCTTGCACGTCCACCTGGCGCCGTCGAATCCCAGTGCTGGGGTGGAATGAGCAGTGGAAGGTCGCTGTCGTGCGAAAGAAGAGGGCATTTAGGAGATTTTACCGTTCTCCGACGACGCGAAACCTTATGCCCTTTAACCCTATTCTCGGCAGGGGGGCTGAATCCGCCCACCTCGGGTTTTTTGCTTGCCAATTCCAGGCTTTTTAGCGCAGCTTCACGAAAATTAGTCACTTTTCCTAGCTATTCATTCTACGTGCCGTGACAAAATTTCAAAATTCTGTTTTGCTCAGGGACGGAGCCAGGCAACGTTTTTGGGAGGCACCTCAGGCCATTTTTGGCTTAGAAAAGTGGCTGAAACAGCGTTTTAAGATAGAACTTAAACTTTATATGATATATACAAATAGTTGCAATGTCAATATATTTTATCAGGTCACTTAAGAAGGCAGGTAAGTCAAAATGTTTTAATAATTTCGCCGTTTTTCGGGCACCTCAGGCCATTTTTGACCATGTTGAGGGTAAAAGAAAAATGACTGCCAAAAACAGCGTTTTTAAGATAGAACTTAAAACTTTTTATGGATGTATAGCTAAATCAATGGGCAATGTGCAGATGTAATTTTGTTTATCCGCGGTCACTTTACAAGGTCAGGTCAAGGTCAAAGGTCAAAATTTGTTTTTTTTTGCAATAATTTCGGCGCTGTTTTTTCAAATGCCAAACCCAGAACATATGTGACGTAGAACGGTGCCCTCTACTTGCGTACCAAGTTTCAACTTGATACCAGGTCGGGTCACGGGGCTATGACCTAAAATGTCAGTGCGCGTACCCTATATCGCAATAGCCATAAAATGAAATTTTTGAAATAGAGTGAATTCAAATGATTGAAAACGTTTACAGATAATATTAAATGCACACGAGATCATTCCAAGTAACCCCAAGGTCACTGGAGGTCATTTAAGGTGAAAGGTCACGAATTGATCTGAAGAACGTGTGACCATCACAGTTTCCCCTTTTTCATGTCCCTGGCACCGCCTATGCTAACATTATACAAACATTGTGATGCGATTTGTACTTCTGTAGCATAACATGACTAGCAGAAGCCAAAAAAGTGTTGTTGCCTTTTTTGTTCATTCAGCTGTTAGAAAACTATTCTTCGTATTTTTCAAACCCTGTGAACGCCCATGGATTTTCTGAAAATTTCAGATTTGCGTACCCATGGTAAAAACCCTATCCATAATCTCTTGATTCATGCCAGTTTCATTGAAATCGGTCAATAAACAATGGAGTTATAAGAAGTCCACAAATACCCCTGATTTTGGCATTTTTGCTCCCCTGTATCCACACATTTCAAAATTTTGAAAATTTCTTTTTATAAAAATGTAGTTCACGTCATGGCAAATCGATTGCTGTTTGTTGCGATAAAATCGGATTTGTAGTTCTCGACTTCTGGGGGGGGGGCTGAATCGCTCCCCCCCCCCTGCCGGGAATCGACCATACCGTTTAGCCCTCCGGGAATAAGGTTAAGCGTGCTAGGGCACAAGCCAGAAAAACCGTACGGGAGGCGAAGCGAGAATCGTGGCAAGCCTGCGTTAGCGGCATCAACCGTTTTACATCCCTGGCACAGGTGTGGAACCATATCAGACGTATTTGGGGCAGACGCCCATCCACGCCGGTGCCGATGCTCAGTGTGAGTGGATGCGTGGTCACAAACACTGTGCAGGTGGCCAAAACTTTCGGCCGTGCATTTTCCGAATGGTACAAACTGGGCTCACTATTTACGTCATTCGCCATAAGAGTCTCTGTGAACAACGTCACATGAACTTCGAATCGAACAACAGTGAAACTTACAATGTCAAGTTCTCCATGAACGAATTCACGGCGGCCATTAGGAATACCGTTGCCCCAGGGCCCGATGACATTACCAATGACATGTTAAAATACCTTTCGACAACGTCCCTGCAGTGGCTGTTGAAGTTGTCAACTTTATATGGGAAACCGACTCTTTCCCGACTCATTCTGAACATGGTGGAGGTGGCCAACTCATTGTGCCAATTCCAAAGCCGAAAAAGGAGGGTTCGAATCCTCTTCATTACAGACCCGTCTCTCCCACTTCGTCATGTGTAAAGCTTTGGGAAAATGATAAGCACCAGGTTGATGTGGTTCCTAGAATCGGAACGTTTGCTCTCTAACACACAGTGTGGTTTCAGGAAAAACCGATGCACTGTGGACCACCTGGTCATCCTTGACACGGCAGTGAGCCGGTTAGGGGGCATTTGACACGACTTGTCGACACGGCATTTTGACGAATCTGCACAGATGCGGTGCGCGTGGCTACATGTTTTTTATATTTTTATAACCACGCGGCCGCGTGGTTTTTGGCTAACTTTCTCCATGATCGTTCCTTTAAGTTCGACTGGGCAGTACGTATTCGGGACGTTTTTCACAAGAAAACAGTGTTCCATAGGATGAAATCTGGAGCGTGGCGCTCTTTGTTGTAATGGTGAACGACATAGGTGACTCGCTGCCGGACTGCGTTGGCCAGTCCCTATTCGTCGACGACTTCGCCATCTGGGTGGCCGCATCCACGTCAACCGCAGCGGAACGCCAGATCCAGCTCTGTCTGGACAATGTAGGCAAGTGGGGCACAATGAATGGCTTTACATTTTCCACGTCCACGACGGCCCGTATCCACTTTTGCAACAGAAGGAGAACCTGCACTGATCCTCAGGTGACACTGTACAGTAACATTATATCGGTGGTGGATAATGTCAGGTTTCTTGGCGTCGTCCTTGATCGTCGACTTTCATGCCTGGACCACTTGAAAGCCTTCGTATGAGGTGTTTTAAAGCCATGGACATAATGAAAGTGGTATCATGCACGACGTATGGGGGAGATCGGAGAACGATACTGATGCTATACCGCACTCGTATACGTTCGAAAATGGACTACGCATGCGTTACGTCTGATTCCGCCCGGGAGTCACACAAAAGCTTCTCGATAGCGTACACCATCATGGTATTCGCATTGCCACAGCTTTCTGCACGTCCCGGGTACCGAGCCTCCTTGTCGATGCGAACGAGCCGCCTCTGAGTCTGAGACGAAGGACGCTGGCCTTACGGTATGTGATAGAATCCGTCAGTTCAGGCCGCACCCTGCATTTGATCAGAACTTCTCCAGAGATCTGATCCGGACATTTTCGCAGGGGAGGAGGGTAAAAATGAGGCCATTCTGTGTTCGGGCGGGTGAGTGGCTGAAATGCCGGTATGGATGTGAAACAGATACAGTCCCGGACACCCTCGCGCTCTAAGCCATGGATGTTGGTCGCCCCGCCTCAACGCCATTCTTAGCTGTCTTGACTACATCTTACACTTGGAGCTGTCGTCATCGAGCATATTTACCGGTTCTCTTAGTTCCGTTTTATCTCTCCAGAACTCTTTTGCTTCGGAGACACGTATAATTCGGCTGATCCTGAAACGGATCAGATCCCTGAGAGCAGTCGGGAAACAGGTCACTTTAGTCTGGATCCCCAGTCACGTTGGCCTGACTGGCAATGAATCCTCTGACCAGGCAGTGAAGGCCGCGACACTGCTGCCGCCTGATGAGACGATTCAGGTCCCCGCCAGTGACCTTTATGCCGTCACACAAAACGCTACGCGCTGGCTGAATGGCAGAGAATGTGGGACCAAGAAAGTAGTAGGAATAAGCTGAAGGCTGTTAAGCCTAAGACAGGGAACTGGGCGTCGTCTCTCCGAAAGTCTAGAAAGGAAGAAATAACTCTGACCCGTCTCCGCATCGGCCATACCTACAGCACAGACAAATTTCGACTGAGCAGCACAGCAGATGTCCCCACGTGTGAGAGGTGTGGTGACCTGTTTAGTGTGAAGCACCTGCTTGTCGACTGTACTCTGCTCAGCTCAGAAAGACAGAGATTCTTTGGTCGCTCCGCGACTCTGACATCGCTTATAGGTGAATTTCCCGACATTGAGCTGGGCGTCATAACGCATTTCTTAGCTACAACTGGATTGGATGTCATTTGTTCTCCCCCATAGGCGCTTACTACCGTGTATGTAAACTTCTTGATTAGATAGCCCACGTGACCAGCGCAAAATGGCCGCAGTAGCCGGAGCGTCGCTATATAAAACCCAATCATCATCCAATTCTCCTCAGATTCCAGTAACTTTGTTTCGACATTTGTGACAATCAACACACAGTTTGTTTCACATATAAAACTATCATAACCTCCGTTGAAAAAGGTCCCCTGAGATACGATGGCGCCGGATTTTTCCAGTGAAGGGCCATCACGACAGCCCCTTCCTAAATCCAGCGGTGGTCTGCTGCGACGTAACTCCACCAAGCTTCAGTAATACACGCCGCCGTCCGGGGGCGCAGCTGGGATTTTCTCAAGGGGGAGCTCAGTGAAAACTGGAATCATACGAAAACCACCTGCTGGGAAGACGATGTGCAATGGGCTCCACAAAAATGCCGGCCCAGGGAGGGCGGGGGGCGTCCCCCCTTTGGCTGCGACGGTGCCGCCGTCAGCTCGCCACGCACTGTTCTCACTGTTCTCACTGTACCGGCCGTCCGCGCCTTGTATAAAACATGAATTTCAGAACAACCTGGCATATTATATGGACAGGTTCCAGCCCCACGTGGCCGATGCAGGAAGCTCATTCCCCGAACCAACGTCTGACACCGGGACAACATATCCATGTCGCGGATGGAAATGCCGGATCTGATGTTATGCGTGTTATGCATGTCTGGAACGACGCAGACTCCTAATTGAAAATAAAAATAAACAAATGTATGTGTATGTGAAAATAATGTGTAAATATCGTCGTGACAAATATAGCAGGCAGCTTCATGAAAGACAATGTATTTCCTACGCATAAGAACACCCCAGCGTTGTACGGTTGAAGACAAAACTCGCACATCAACTCATCTTCCTCACTGATGCCGGCACTTTCGATATGGCCCTTTGCTCGCATTTCGTGCACTTCACCCATTCTTCTCCCGCAGTCGATATTCTTTGCCATGGTACAGGCGCACCGTTGCACTGCCTCGCTCACTTTCTTTAGTCTTTTCCTTCCTTCGCTGTCGCGCATAAGCTCAGGCGTAGATGTGGCAACCATAATTTTACCACGTTTTCTTCCTCACAAGCTCTCTGTCGGCGAGGCTTTTGAGTGCGGCCTGATCACAACTGGGGAGACAAAACTTCCAGATGTGACCCGCTGGGCGGCTGCCGCTGGGGTGCCCGACGGACACTGGAGGGAGAAGCGGGTCACGCCGAGTTTCAACCCTCCCGCCACCGTCAGATAAGGCTAACATGTCGGCCAAGGCAAAAGATGACGTTTGCAACGTGAGAACGTAGAAGAGGCAATGAGGTTATATCTTACTGAATGGCCCAATAAAACCTAGTTTGAAAGAGACGTGGAAAGCTCACCCTGACTCATCGCAGGGCTGTAAAAGCAAAGTTTTCGCCACGTCCCACCTATTTGCCGATCTGGCGGTAAAAAAGGACCTTGGCAGCGTGACGATTCTTGGAAAAAAAATTATCATGAGGGGAAAAGTCCTATTTGGAAGCAATTTGAAGCAGCACAGGGTGCAGTTCCAGTTCTCCCGCGTCCCACTTCTGGTTCTCCCCTACCGACCCCTCGCTCATGATCCGGTGTTCTCCGGCCAGCGGATTTCTTGCGCGTCGTCTTAATCAATTTCATTAAGCGGCGCCCTTACCTTGCAGACTTGTGCTTGATTCCACTGCAGGAAAACTGATTTTGAACCCGACTCTCAGTGGCCTGTTGAACAGATTCCGGGCTTCTGACTCAACCTGGGTTTTCCAAAACGGAATCGATTCCGACTCCGACTCAAAAGGCAAAGAGTTGATTCTGCAATCGATTTCAACAGGATCGTCAATCCCATTAAGGTCACATTTTCCAAGCGTTTTATATATTTGCACCCAAAATAGACTACAAAAAAGTAAACGCCTGCTCTTATTTCTGAACCGGTAAAACGTCAATTTAGATGTAATATCAGTATACCCCCGCAAAAATAAACCTAAATGTTTCATGTACCGAAAGCGTTTGGCTCCACCATACTTTCAGACCATCAATAATGAGCAATAAACATAAACAAATGCCAATTTAATGTCACAGCACACTGCATGGGCTTTTATTAGATTGGTCTCTATGTATTGAAATCTGGTGCACCTCAATGCCTGACCCGTGGAGTCATGCAGAGGCCTTAATACCAATTTTGATGGAAGAACTCCTAAACCATTTGTATTCTCAATAGACTGGAATTTTGCAGTCGGACTTTGTCGTTGAAACTGATTCCATTTCTGATTCCGTTGACAACCGTGGGATTCCACTCTGATTCTGATTCTAGAACATATCAGTGGAATCGACTCGGATTCCGACTCTGACTTCAACAGAGTCGATTACAGAGTCCAGTTCTGATTCCGCTCCAGTCGAGCGCGAGTCTGCTAGTCTGGCGCATTTGTCGCAACCAAATCTTTTACGGCCCTGTCACGGACTGAGCCGCTCATTTTTAAATTCGGATAGGTGAACATCATGACCCTTACCTCACGCACTGTAGTGGGGGAAAACTGCCAGTCCCTTAAGTTTTCCGCATGTGTCTTTCGAACCAATGAAGCCACAATAATGAATTTTCTTCTGTGTTCTGCCGTAATCCTAGCATGTCTTTGGACGTTCAAGATTTTTAATTCGGAGACAGGTTTGTGCAGAGGCCTGCCGACAAATTCAGGAGGCCTGTCGAGTGACCAGTCATTGGCGGCGGCGGATGGCCGCAGTCCGTACGCCAGCCGAGCCATCGGACGGAATTTACATTGGGTGTAAAACGGCCACTGCCGGCCAGCGAGGCGCGAAGCTTTGTTGATTGAGAGTCAGTGTGTATGATGGACTTACTTTAAAGGGTGGACTTACTTTAAATGCTTTAAACGGTGTGTACTGACCCTAGACCACACTAATCTGCGCCGCTTATGTGTCTCATTTGATATGTACCCTGTCCCCCCCCACCCAGGGACGTTGGAACGGAGGGGAGGGGCACCTGCCCCCATTTTGGCAGCATTGAAGATTAACCCTGTGGCGCTTGCATGGAAAGACGCGAGGCAAAAGTCACGTTTGACCCCGTCTCTTCAGAGTTTCCACCTCTGCTGCCCCCACCCTGACAAAGTTGGTTCGAGTCGTCTCGGTGTTCGGTAGCTCTTCCGTGCCTCTGGCTTGAGAGCGTCCTAGGAAAGCGGCGGGATGGAACGAAGAATAAAAATCTGGGTCAACCAAGGTGAAATGCAAAACACAGAGTCGTCGTCTATTTTGATAGTTATATTTAAAAGACATAAACGACATTTTTCGGGGTGATGGTTTGCAACGTGAACGTATGTCAAGCGAGGTCATCTAAAATTAGTTGGCGAAGATGTCCCAGTCTATCTTTTTACACACACAACCAAAGGACCTTAGTCAACTTTTGCGGGGATTTAGTATCGTTTGACTTTGGAAGACCTCAGTTAACTTGACCGTGTCGCTTAATCTGTGGGTAGGTTGGCTTATAAACCGACTAGCGATCCATCAGATTTTGCTACGCTAACTCCTGACCAGATGCAGCATTTTTACATATTAATCTGGGCTGGCATCGATCGACCTGACCTAGGCCAACCATTATTTGAGGGCCAAAGTCCATCATTCAGGCTTAATCTCCACAAAATTTGGTTTGATCGTTTGAACAGATCTGGAGAGAATACAGACACTTCATAATCAATGTTTGATGTCGGTTGACATCGATTGAGCAAGCATAGTTATCATATGTTATTTATTATTGTGGCATTATATTATAGTTGTAATATTATGCATATAATATATATCATAAGTTGTTTTGTCCTATGATAAGTGTAACATCATCCTACTGACCAACTCTCAACAAAGTGTCGATGTGATCGGTTTAATAAATCAAGAGATGGGTGGAGGGAGGAGGGAAAAATACACCCGACCAGTGCACGTTATGTTCAGAGGACTACCAGCGCGCGTGTTAGACTGGTTTGGACTAACAGCACTTTAAATGTTACACAATTAACAGCACGCGTGTCTGTCGGCGTTGTCGCTTCGTTCCTGTTGATCTGCCTGTCCTTATTTTATTCAGGTGTTTTTAGTCCCTCATTAGTGCAGTCGGCGAGCGGCAGCTGCGCCTCAGCCGTCTGGATCAGCTGCCATCCACCCACTCGGTGGGTTCATGTCGGAGAAAATCCGCCGATGGCTTATTAGCCGAGTCACGAGGGCCGGACAATCAATGGCATGTGCCGGAGCCACGCAGCAATCCTAGCGAAGTATTTTCGGCCGGATCTGACAGGAACGAGACGACACATTTGCCCTAGGTTATTGATTTCATGCCTCTGGAGCAATGCAGTTGGCACGCGAGGGGGAAAGCGTGCCACCACGCACCCAAAAAATGTTGCCAGTTCCCCTTGTCTTGCTACATTTACGCTGTACAGTGTAAAGCATATCCTTGTTTTCTCTTAAGTTACACAACCCTTCTGCAAAAAAATATTTTGCGAACAGCGAGAATGCCGCATGCGATGTCCATCGTGCTGTCACCGAGACGAACCTCCAAGGAATCCGCGGCGCAATTTCAAGGATCGCCTACACGACTGAATCAATCACCACACCGCCACGCAGGAGCATCCACGGCAGCCGGGGCTGCGCTGCATCTGGCCGGACGGCGACGCAGCGGCAGCGGCGGCCGCGCCGTCTCTCGATGCCCTTCGAAACGCCCTCACATGCTACATTCGCCGCAGATTGCGGCCCGCTTCAAGGTCATCGACCGGCTCCCGGGCCGGCGTGGGGACCTGTACCGGGCAGCGTGCCCCGGGCTATGACTCGGGCTCGTCAAACGCAGGGAACGCACTCGGATTTTGTAGAAGCTTCTGAAAAATATGCGCCAGCTTGACAGGCTGCAAACTTTCAAAACACTCAGCATCCACTATGTATGATAAGTGGGCAAAGTTGTGTGTCTCAGTAGGCTTTTTTCTTTTTAAACAAACCAATATAGCTGCGATCAAACAAAGTACCCCTTGGGACGCAACTCACATGATGTTTTTTCTGATGCAGCTAAAACAAGGTAGATACTATGTAGATTCGTTGGCCAAATTAAATGTAAAAGACGAAAAATCTGGAGAACATTTTGGCTTACCTGTGCGCGGAGAATCGAACTCTATGCTCACTTATTCGGAATCAAAGCGTCAGTTCTTATCCCGCTAATGGATCTGATTTATGACTTTCGCGCAATGTTTGCTATCTTTGATGTGTACGGAATGTTAACGGAACCTTCAAATATTGTTCGTCTCATTTACTAGTGTCACTTCTGGACAGGCCCTAAGACTTGGATGTTCCTCGTTTCACTCACTGGGCTTATAGTTCATTGTTGGGCTTGTGCATTCACTGGGTTCACGGTTCCTCAGTTCTACAGAGGAACCAGCCGCGACCATCTGCGAGCCGTTATCGCAGCCCCGGCAGCACCCGCCTGTCATCTGTCATCCCGGCTCAGACCAAAGTGGCCTGTCAGCCGTCATCCTGGCTCTGACCGGAGTAGCCACTCAGTCGGCATACCAGCTCAAACTAAAGCAGCATTTCAGCAGTCATCATCTTGGCCCTGACCAGAATAACCTGTCGATCGTCGCCCCAGTTCTGACCGGGCTGACAGCTCGCCACGGCCGGGGCTGCAGCTCACGCCACGACGATCTTTTCGCCGTCACTCCGGCCTTGACCGCGGTCATCTGTCCACCGTCATCTGAGCCCTGACACGTGTCACCCGCCACCTGACATCCCAGCTCCGGGTGCGGCTGGCCAGCACGGTCCTGCTGCGGGGACGGCGGCAAAACGCGGCATTCCGTCTCTATCCAGCGTCGTTCAGATGCCAATGCAAATGCTCCGCATCAGTGACGTAGTGCACAACGCCATTAATCGAGAACTGTGGCCGTGCCAAGCACGTCACCGCCCATTCTGACCGCCCTGCCCCGGACATCAGCTTAGCGCTCAGCTTAACGCTTGGCGCTTGGTGCATGAGCGCACGCAGCGCACCGCTTTACTGGAGCTGATTACGTTTATTTTCTGCTCGTGCCTGTCTGAAGGATGTACCTCCGCTTCAGGACAGCCTGGCGATGCCACTGACGACGGTGAAAGTGAGTCAGAACCGGTTATGAACATCCCATCTTGCGTATGCAACTCCAACACGCGAGCCGGGCAGATGCCCGGACCTTTGGGTTGCCATGCAACTTTTTTCTGATATCGAAGAAATCGGGTGTAAACAGCCGTGCGCCATGGTTACCCATAGTGATTCCACGCTGCAGACGCAGTAGGAGGAAACTGAACATGCACGGCACGAGTGTTGAGAAAATGCAGTTTTGTTCGTGGCTTTTCCGTCACTTTGCCCCGACAGTGGGTTTCTTTTGTGGCCTTGCATTGTAGGGAGTGCAGGGAAAAGTACTGGCCACAGACGCGGGCCAACGTAACGTAGACGTTCACTTTGCACCGAGTTTTTGTTTCCGTTTTTGGACGACTGGTGGGATTCACGAGCTAGGCCCGTGAAAACGTTTTGTAAGGCAATGACAAGCTCGTGTCCAGTCAGAAGCCATCGGAACAACCCGTTGTAGCAGTCCCCTGTCATCGGCAATGATGCACGGGGACGGTGGACGGGATGTGGCGACGAGGTTTCGGCTGTTATGGGTACGCCGGCCTGTCGGGCGCGGAGGCGTTCAGTGTAGTTATTTAATAATCCGCGACTAATATCACCGAAAGGTGCTTCGATTTAAGTGTTTCGCTTTTGCACCAATCGTTAGCTTGTATGAGCAATACGTCTTTCACATTACTGAATGTCGTCTGTCTATCTGTCTATAATGGCAAGCAGCATTGCATTGTTAGCTGAGGACTTGGGCAAAGGGGCCGTTTGTTTTGACGTCCTTGCCTGCTTTACTTTCTCTGCTTTACTTGCTTTACTTATTCCACTTCACTTTCCGAGAACTGCCAGCATGTTTGTTTTGTGCTTATGTACCACTCCGGTTCTGTGCTGTCCGTGCCCTAGGCGCCGACTCAGTTTTAAACCGGATAACCCCGCCAGACTGCGGTCTCTGAGGACACCGTCGGCGGTGCAGCGGCCGATTATCGCGCCAGGCATCCAAAATGGGCGCGTGACGTCACCGTCCGCCCGTTTGGAGACGGAAAGCCGACGGGTGTCGAGACCGGCCACGGCGGCACGGGAGCCCCCGAGCCGGCGGTCGGGTCCCCGCCAGCCGTCGGTGCGGGGCCGCGCTGGTTGTCAGCTGGGTCCCGCGTCCTTGACGGCCGCCGGCGCCGCCGCCGTCATATAAGGCGACCGTCCGCGGACATGACGCATCCCGTGATAGCCGCGTGCTGGCGTCGCGTCCGCGCCGAGCGGCGGCGACGTCCAGTTCGCGGCAGACGGCGAGGGCCGGCCTGGGTATCGACTGCGTTCCCTGTAGGGCCAGACGTCGTTTGAGCAATAGGAACAAGATGCGCCTGAAAAAATGTAGCAAGGTGGTAGCATGTGCGACTTTCGCAGTGCTTAAGAGTCAAGACGGCAGAGGCAATATGATCCAGTAGAATGTTTAGAGCGTAGCTTTGATAAATGCGTCCCTCTGATGATTTGGCGCATGAGTCTGGAAATGTTTTCAGAGTTTTAAGGTTGGTAGAGCCAAAGCAATTAGGGCGATTTTTCCATGCAACGCCATGGCCGAATTATCCAAAGCCGGTAAGGGTTGCGCCATCTACTCCATACCCATAATAATGCACTACTCCGAAATGCATCGCAACACGCCGTTGTAAGTCCACCTCTCTCAACTGAATCCTCCGAACAGATTCAGCGTGCAAAGAAGCAGGCAAATTTTGCATCTAGCTCGCCTCGTGCCATTAGCGACCAAGGGCTCCTCAGAGTGCTGGACCCGTGCCAAGGCCGACCTACCGGGGCCTTCGTACAAGACGTGATCCATTCCACCGGGGTGCCGGCAAACTTCCTCAACGACGTGACCAAGAACGATGGCAAGACGGCCCGGTCAAGAAGACCAACGGCCTGCCAAACGTGACAGAATGCGCGTCAGTGTCACGCTCAGGTACGTAAGGAATCAGCCCAGATCGATTTTGCCGCACTCGAATCTCGTCCGCTCCCGGTCCAGCATGCTGGAATCCGGAGTCCACGTGGGTTCCAGCCATGACGTGTGCATTCCCACTGTTGGCACGCCAGGCCCGTGCCAAGGCAATGACGAAGAACGTCAGTCGCACAGGCGCCAGCCTTCGAGAAAAACGACGCCACTAGTAGGCGCTGTTTCTAGCCGGGCGTGACGTAACGCACGTGACGAACGTAACCCACACCAAACGTGCCACCTACCGGAACTGGAATGCCGCTCCTGCAGGAGAGGCGCCGCCGTCCTCGGGGAGTCACGTGACCCGGTCAGCGGTGACGTAACCGCCGCTCACTCTCACCGCCCTCACGCGGCGCTCGGGCGGAGGGCGGTCGCGCGGCGTCAGTCGGCGAGAGGCGGGGAGGTGCGGCGCGCGCCGTGCGAGATCGGCCCGGGCCGGCCGTGGTGATCGCTGGTGACGGCGGCGGCCGAGGCGGTGCCGCGCGGGACGGAGTCGGCAGGCGTCGCCGGCGTTTGGCACGTCTAGCGGAGGTGAGGACGGCAGGCGGCCGGCGGCGGCGACTTGGCGAGACGAGCGGTGCTGACGGACGCCTGGAGAGGCCGGTTTGGCTGGCTCAGCTTCGCGGACGGTCGCCGTGGGGGGGGGAGGGCAGTGGGCGGCAGTGCAGCGAGTGAAGGGAGGGACTGAAGGGACGAATGAGGAGAATCGGCTGAACGGAATCGCGTACAAAACGCGACATTTTGACGTAAGCACGAGCCGCACACTTTTGACCAGCTTCTAAAGGGAGTTGCACGCTGCAGTTGGAAGACATTTCTTCTTTCGATGCAATATTCGAGAGCAAAATGATGGTGTGACGTATCAACACGTCGATCATCAACGTTATATATTTTTGATCTGAGTCCTGCTCGTAAATGACGTCGTATAGCAGAGTATCATTCCAAACAGCAGGTGCATACTCCTTTACTATAACGCTTTCGCGTGATTGCATGAGAGATTTTGGTTCCACAGAAGTGGAAGGGGATGCTTAACACGGATTTCGATACCATCATAACACCTCCCCTGATAAACATCAGAGTGATCAAGGCCAACTGCTTTCTTCATACAGCACAACATATTTAATGATGCGTAAAATTAAAGACCAACAAGAATTGATTGCGTTTCTGATGCAGCTGTCCTAGAAATAAATGTCACCCGCCTCCCTCCCTTCCCCAGCCCCAAGTAACGTGGCCTCCAGCGAGCCTGTGGACGGAATCTGTCACGTGTGTTTGACGACTGGTTTCAGCACATGAGGGATAATCCACTGGAGGTTTAGGGAGACGACAGTTATCGCGGCTCTGTTCATCGGGGAAGAGATTAGACTCAGAAATGCCGAACTATATTGGCACTGTTGTGTAAATGCAGTCTTGCCCAGTGTTTTAATTTGGCAATCAAGTCGAACCAAAAACGATAAAAATGGAGTCTGTAATCCTGAAGTAAATTCGTGTACCGCTGTGGCTGGGGGAGCGGCTGATTTTAAAGGGTTTATGTATTTGGCCATTTTACCTCGTTGCAATCAGATGTGCCAGGTGAATCCAGGTCATCCTCATCTTGCGTCGGATTGTAAGCGGACCCGGGTAAGTGTTGCGTCACCTGGGCATCGCTTTACTCCGGAGGGACACGACCTTTCCGAGATGACGCAATGACCCGCCCAGGTCAACGAGGGGTTGCATACAACACGAGGATAACAGGCATTTCATTGGGATCCAGGTACATCGCTGGTGGCAATCATCCCCATCGACATGACTGAGACCGAAAAGGGTTCTTCTTTTCTCGACCCAGAGTGAACTGGTCAGAGAACGTTAAGACCGCAAACGGACAAAAAGCTCTCGGCCAGGAAGCTCCTGCTCTTATCGGACATGCAGATCTCTCACTACAAATCAACACTGCCTGCACACATGGGCACGGGCAGACGTGTAACTTAGGCTTGCTTAAAGAGAATGCATTGCATATCCTCAGATTCTGGTAAGGTTCTGTTGTACGGGGAGGGCTGCCTGATACGGCTACCCCGCACCGGTCGCGGGCCAAGACCAGAGGAAGTGCACAGCAGTTCGCCCCGTCTCGTGCTGCTGACGTGTACGGGACGTTTCCTGTCCCGAGTGAGCGACGAAAGCAACGACGACCAGCCTATCTGGGGAATGACGTGAAGAAATGTCGTCAAGGAATGCATTTGTGTTCGGGAGCTTGATGGCGAACCAGACCGGATCGCAGATTTGCGTGTTGTCGTATTTTACACTTCTGAGATAACTACGTGGAAAGCTTATGATTTCTGGTGAACAACCAAGTTCTGGTCTGATGTGTTGCCGTCAACGGACCGGTACGGCCCAATGCGTTTCAGAAGACTTGGGCGGCTGTGAGAACAAGGACAGTGCCGGGTGGGGGTGGGTGAAAGGGTGAGAAATGCCGATCAGAATCCGGAAACATTGTCGCGGCAAGAGGCCCGCGAGCGAGCCCCACGAAAGGAATCAGCGGACCGTAATTCCGAGGCTTGTAGTACCAGGTGACGAACGGTAACTGAACCACGGATCTTCGCTGAAAAGGAACTTGGATGCATTTGTTTCTGCGGGCATCAGAATGGAGAAACCCGAGCGGAAAAAATCGGCAATTTTAGACCGGGTGCACAAAGACAAACATCTGGGAAGAGTTCGGTGAATGCAGTCTGTCCGTGGCAAATCCCGGCATGGTTTTCTGGAACCAGACTCAGTGAGTCGTCGACTGCGTGAACTACAAACGCACTGGCGTGATGTCGTCTGAGACCTCGGCATTGGCAGAGAGAGAGCGAAGAGCATAGTACGGTCTTGGAAGAAAAGAGGAATAGAGGGGAGGGAGGAGCGGAGGAAGTGGAATAAAAGAAGAATGTTGCGCAAAAGCAACTAAACTGGAGAGCTGAAGGGCCAATGCTGGCCAATCTGGGGTCTAATATTGTCAGATAAATAGCTCTTTGACCATTTAGTCCAAAACTGTAGTTTGTGGTTCGGTTGAGTGCGATCGTTAACCCGCTCACGACCGTCGGTCGGTTACGATCACGGCCGACTGGGGGTGGGGTGGGAGGGCACCAACCTCCTCTAATTCACGAACGGTTGGTCGCACGATAAAAATAAGCATACCGTTGGAAAGCTTGTGACGAGTAGAGCTCGAAAGTGGTCTCATTTTTAGTTTTAAATGATGTGTAAGCAATTTACGCCCTATATATGTTTTCTTATAGCCGACTGCATGAGACCGAGAAACAGCCTGAATCTCAAGATTCAAACTTTAATAACGCATAGGTAAAGGCACCAGCGCACAGGTAAAGGTCCGCAAATACCGATGCACATCTAATTACTCGGATCTGTTCAATATATACGCCGAAGCGTTGAGTTAAAGACACGGCAATTTTCGTGCCGGCTGTCGGCGTGCGCCGCAGCCGTATGCGGTAAGAAATTAGTGGGAACCAATTTTAGCCTTTCTTTATTGGTGCCAAAAAAGCCTACTCATGTAAATTTTATTGATCTTAGTGGTGCTTGTGATGGTTTTGCTTGCTTAAATTTTTGGAAAAATTTATTAGTTACCAATCTACGGATTGGCGGAGCTTTATTTGAAAAAGCCTGTTTATTTCCAAAATATGCAATTTTTCAAACTTTTTGAGATTCCTGATATTACTTACGTCCGTGCAAGCCAGTTTTGCTATTTTCTACTTATTCTGAGTAATTCATCGCTGATTTTGACGGTGGTACATTTTGGCTGACAACAGTTTTTCGTGCAATGACTTCCAGCCTTTGACCTGACCTCAGGTCAAAGGCTGGAAGTCATTGATACTTTGCCCAATGACGGTAACTGGATGTCTGCTTCACTCCTCACTAAAAATGTTATGAAATATTCCGTTAGTTTCCGAAAAAACGACATGTGTTAAAAATGGGCTTGACCTTAGGTCAATGACCCAGAAAATTCCGAAAAATCTGAGATAGCAGATTTGTTGCTTCGATCAAGATCTCTAATCCCTGAAAGTATTGTTGTGATATCTTGTTTTGCGAAAAAGTTGCAGGGCGCTAAACGTTTTTGGACATAGGTCCGTTTGACCTGACCTAAGTCACTAAGTCAGGCATCTGACCTGCCCTAAAGTCAAGACATTAACGCAAGGTGTAAAAATGATGGAGAAAAAGGTACACAAAGTGTCGTAGCTCTGTGTTTGTTCGTTCCCTCGCAATCCCAGAAAAGCCTCGGGGGGACGGCCAACTGCCCCCCCAGTCGGGAGCGGGTTAATAGCAAACGCTCACTAAACTGTATGAAACAGAACGGAGAAATGTGGTTTTCGAGTTGCGCCACAGCAGACAGAATTAGGTCTTGATGACGTGGAGAACAGATTCAGGCAAATAGTTTGTCTGAATTACAAGGTACAGGTCAGAACTATATTTCGTGAGTGAAGCTGGCTCTGGGCTTTCTGCTGCACAATATTGGCGATGACCAAAAAGAGATTTGTTTATAGTGTCATGCTTATTCCGTGGAAGACAGGAAGGATGGTGACTATCCTGTGTTTTCCCTGACTCAGACTCAGTTAACTGTGCCGGAATGCGGTCAGTGTGTTCAGCTTAGTGAGGAAACCATCCATCGACCTGCTTGAAAGGCGATGTTCGATTTGACATGCGTAACGTTTTTGCCATTTCACATTTTTGACATGCTTTTCGAACTTAGACGATCAAGTGCCACGTTGTAGTCTGCTAAGTCGATTTTCATGATACGTTTTCTTCTGAAAACCAAACATTTACCGAGCCACAGAGTGATTTTCCACGATGTGTTTTAGTGTTCATTTTACCCGCGTCCTTGTGTTAACCATTGTTTAAAAGAGATGTGTTTATGGTGTCTTGCTCATCCCGTGGAAGACAGGAAGGATGGTGACTCTCCTGCGTTTTCCCTGACTCAAACTAAGTTAACTATCCCGAAATTGTGTGACGTTAACAGAGGGCGCGAGCCAGTGAACTCCGTAATTCAGAATGCGTCTATGAATTACCTCCTGTGATACTTGTGGATGTTTCTCAGCAACGCGAATGCTGAAAACGTGATCGGCGATATTTTTCGGATCCACCTGGTCTAAGGAGGTTCGAGATGGGGCATCCTCTTCACAGATGTCCCATGCCCGGCGGCCTGACGTTTTAGCGGCGCGGTCATTTTATGTCTCGTGAACAAGAAGCTTATGTTCATGACAAGATTCAGCCGCTTTAAAGACGAGCCACATCACAAGGCAATGCCACAGCGTACTCAGACACGGCATTTACGACTTTAAGTCGGGTAAAGATCCCTGGTGCTAAAGGGGCCGAAAGACGGCGGCTGCCGTGGATTAACGGTTTATGTATAGGACATGACGCGGTTTTCAAACGATGCAGTACTGGAGATCACGAGAACTGGCTACCTGATTTTTCGTTGTACCAGGAATCGGCAGCTGATGAAACTTTACGATGTCTCTATTGAGTTCTGTTTTGCGCCGAATAGCATAGCTTTCATTTGAAACTGCATGCCAAATATAAGCCGTTTTTCAAAACGGCGAAGTCGCTGAAGCGGCGCGTATGTTATCCCAAACGGCCGCTATTTTTTTAAGTTAAAATCTTTAACACTGAAGTTATAACGGCGACGGACCAATATGGCAAATTGTAGCACTACGGCATGGCAGAATATTTTTCTATTTCATTGAAAGGACCAAAGATTTGTGGGTTCATTTCGGGTCACAGCTTTCACTTCATCGTTGTGAAACGGAGTGGATGACAAACTCCGTTACAATGTTAGACGAAGCAAGGCGATGACCTCTCCGTGTAAGTCACTAAATCAAACTTAGAAAACGTCTCTTGAGAGCCAGTGCAGTGCAAACACTCCGAGATTTTCGAAGCGTCACAACCAAACAGAGAGCTGGTCCCAGGTCCGCGAAATCCAAACAACTCGCCGATCTGGCCGCCGAGCTCTAGATGTGCTGAAACAAACTGCGCAGAACATTGCTAACTGCGCCACGCTCTTCCAGCCCTGCTCATGATCTGTTTCAAACAAATATGCCACGCAAATTGTGTAAACTTGATTGTTGTGGCGAAACGTTCCGTTCACTGTCATCGAAACTTTCCGAGATCTGTTCAGCTTATTGCGTCAGTCGTCTTACGTTTCAGCATGCGTATCTGGACGAGATCTAGGTGCAGTCGGGGAGGCTCTGAATTTCGGACGTCGGACCTCGTTTCAAATAACCAGTTTCGATTGGCACTCGAGGTCAGAAGTTCGGCTGTCCGCCGTCCGCCCGTCCCCCTCAGAGCACGTGACTGGCAGCCTGTTTCTTGAAGTAAAAGCCGCTCTGCAGCGTTTCACCTCCGTCATCAGCTAGAATCACAAAATGTGCCATGCGAATTGTTATGAACGATCATGTGACAGACTAATGTGTCTTGCAGTCACACCATTTGGGCATTTGCAGCTCACACGAAATGTTTGTTTGGGATAAAAGCAATGTGCGACTGTACGCAAACATGAACCAGAACACGATGTGCAATGTCCACTATCCTCCTGTTGCATTGGCACCTCCAACGTGGACTGAACAGCCGGAAGGTTGGTGAGTTTAAAATAACACCCGACGGAGGAGTACCACGAAGGGCTCAGACTTCCTAACAATCAACGCAGTGCACGTGGGAGTTTTCAGAAACTATCGCCAGGTGATGCCTCTGCAAAGGTAGACATGGAATGAAAACGTAGTCCAAAATGAACTGGGAATCGCCGCCATCTTGGGGAGCAATACCATTTTGGGAAAAGCCAGAGTTCTTGTTGTTTTTTATCAAGACAGGTTTTGTACCGACGATTCAATGACCCTCACGCGCAGGTTCAACATACTGGAAACGCATGATTAGAAAAGGTCATCAGTATAAGCTGTCGCTTCACAACAGGCTCAGAGTCAATATTTTCGAAGGAGAAAAAAAAGAAGGTGGAAGTAGAGTTTTCTGAACTCAAAACCGCCCATCGAGTTGCAGAAACTTTAGGGCAGCTGTCAAAACCGCCGTAAAAATGACCCTCACGGGTCGCGCCGGCACTATTTTCTGATACAGGTCTCAGTCGGCAATCTTTTTAATGCCATTGTCCTCGCAAGCTGTCACGACGCGGACACGTCCGGCGAAAATAGAACAGACGGCTGTGAGCCCATAGAGAACAAAATACCTCCAACGCCGCGCGACTGCGCAGATGATGACGTCACCACTGTCTCACGAGTATGCTATTTCACCTCTACGCTGCACGGGTCTGCTTTGGTGCAGACGGCTCGTTGCTCGCCGGCTGCCCATGGACCGTACGACAGTGGCCGCAGCGGATCTAAGTGGCAACAGCTGCCGTTCATTACGGCTGGTCACGTGGTCTCTTCATGATCAGCGGCAATGAGATGCAACGAGCGCGGCTGACGGTAGCCCGCGGCGTGGGGATGGCGGTGCCGAGAAAGCAAGGCTTGAGAAAGAAAGAAGGAAGAGGTGCAGCACGAGATGGCCGCGGTCGTACCACGGGTATCCCGTGGTGCCCACAGGAGTCCGGTGTGTTCTGTGGCTGCTGGCGAAGGCGCGCCGAGCCGTCAGCGCTCCACGACCCGTCACGAAGCTCCCATAGTCTGCAGACACAAGCCCTCTTCAGCGACGAGAGGTTTCGGGTTCATGGCCACGGCCAGGGGACGGTGGCAGCGCCGCGTCAGGGACGACGCTGGTGATGGTGCGGCCCTGGTGATGGACGTCACTGGTGATGGTGTGGTCCTGGTGATGGACGTCACTGGTGATGGTGCGGTCCTGGTGATGGACGTCACTGGTGATGGTGCGGTCCTGGTGATGGACGTCACTGGTGATGGTGCGGTCCTGGTGATGGACGTCACTGGTGATGGTGCGGTCCTGGTGATGGACGTCACTGGTGATGGTGCGGTCCTGGTGATGAACGTCACTGGTGATGGTGCGGCCCTGGTGATGAACGTCACTGGTGATGGTGCGGTCCTGGTGATGGACGTCGCTGGTGATGGTGCGGTCCTGGGTGAAGTGACCGGCTGCACTGCTCGAGAATTCGCATATTTACTTGTGTTCGGTCTATATGATTGACCAGTACCTGAAGCGTTTTCGTTGTAAGTCGAGGTAGATGGGAAACATTTCGTACGTTAAGCAGCCACTCTGCTCTTTTCACCTTTTACATTCGCATTTTTCTGACGTGCAGAATCAAGGGTTCGTTCCGGAAGATCGGTTTCAGCCGCCGTGCAGCGAAACTGGACTCCAAACATCTGAGACCTGCGAACGTTCGCGCACGACCGTCCCAGCGTCAGCAGGCTTTAAAACGAGGTCCAGGAATGTAGCAACCGCAGCGTTTTTACTCGGCTTGAACACCCAAATCCCCACAGACCGTTTAGAGAGCCACCCGGTCCGTCCCCGGACGTCACGCCGAATCCAGCACGAGCCCGGGCTGCCGCGGCGGCGCCGTGACGCCGTGACGCCGTGACGCTGTGATGCTGCAACGCCATGACGCCATGACACCGTGACTTTGTGATGTGGTGACGCCGTGACGCCGTGACGCCATGACACCGTGACTTTATGATGTGATGGCGCCGTGACGTCGTGACGTTTTGATGCCGTGCCGCCGTGACGCCGTGACTCTGTGGCGCTGTGACGCTGTGACGTCGTGTCTGGAGTACCGCGCGCCGTTCGTCGCAGCTAAGTCAGGGACGTCCCCGGCTTGTGGGGTCGGACGGTGCACCCCGCCGGAACTACAACCACGCCTGTCAGGGGTGCTTGGGTGGGTGTGGGGGTGGACGCGGGCGTGGGCGTGGGCGTGCTTGAGACTATCGAGCTGGGATGGGTCGGTCCCTTTTAAGGGAGGGAGGGATGCCATGGAGTTCATCGTGATTAGTCGTTAGGTATTTGGGAAATGACAGGTCATATCCCGAAGCTAAGACCTGCGAAGAGAAGTTACGCAGCGAAGCTGCAGCGTTGCTTCGTTGCGCACCAACGCGCTGGTCGTGATCGTGACCATATGTGACGTGCATGGGGCATGGGCCAGCGTAGTTAGCGATTGATATGTATGGGAGAGGTCCATGACTGATGCCAAGATGTGCATCATCCAGAAACAAAGGCAACATATCCCTCGCGATCATTTCATGGACACGAGAATCCAAACCAGATGGAAGTATTGCGACACGAGCATGAGACCCTGGCTCTATGGCTCACTCAAAGACGCACTTCTTATTTTAACCCGTCCCCGACTGGAGGGTTGCCCCCTCGAGGTTTTTCCAAGATTGCAAGAGAACGAGCAGTCGCAGCGCCACGAAACTTTGTGTACCTTTGCTTGATCATTTTTATTCCTTGCGTCAAATTCACGCCAGATGTCTGACCTAGGTCAGGTGAAGTGGGCCCATGTCCAAAAAAGCTTGGCGCCCTGAAACGTTTTTCAGAAAACATACCACAAAGAAACTGTCAAGGATATCTCAGGTTTTTCGGAATTTTCCGGTTCATTGACCTAAGGCCATCCCCGTTTTTAACACATGCGAATTTTTCGGATTTTGAGAGATTTTCTTATAACAGTTTAAATGCAGAGTGATGCAGACATCTTTTACCATCAGTGGACAAAGTATCGATGACTTCCAGCCTGATTATTGTTATTACAGCCTGATCCAGTTATTCCAGACCTGACGTGAGGTCAAGCCACGAATAACCCTCATGAACCGAAATGCATTGCCGTCAAAATCGGCGATGAATTGCTCAGAAAGGGTCGAAAATGACGAAACTGGCTTTCACACTTGCAAGTAATACCAAGAAGTTCAAAGGGCTCCAAAATTTGCATAGTTTGGAAATAATCACCCTCTCGCGAGTAAACCTTCGTCAGCTGTGTAGATTGATAGCCAATGCTTTTTTGCAAAATTTAAGCATGAGAGACCATCACACAAAAACCACTAGGGCAAATAAATATTACGTGGAAAGGTCTATGTCGCGACAATAAAGACACGCTTAAATTACCTCCTGTTAATTTCGTGCTGGGTTCGGCTGCGGCTACGGCCGCCAGCAGTCGGCTTAAAAATCGCCGTGTCTTTAACTCAGCGTTTCGGCGTAAATATTACACAAATCAGGGAAATTAGGCGTGTGTCGGTATCTGCGCATTTGACCCGCTCATTGGTGTATTTACCTAGACTTTATTAATAACAGCCCTTGAGATCCAGGCCGCTTCTCAGTTTCATGCGGTCGGCTGCGAGAAAACATATGCAGGGCGTAAATGGCTAACATATTATCCAAAAGTAAAGATGGTACCAGTTTCGAGTCCTACTTGTCACGAGCCTTCCGAGCGTGTGCTTATTGATGTTGAGCGACCAACCGTTCATGAGTTAGAGAGAGGCGGTCAACGGCCTTCCCCCAGCCAGGCATTATTGGCACCGACCGCCGCCAGTCGGGCGTGGGTTAAAGGCAAACCCGGGTGTGCAGGAATTGTTCCTTTCTACTGAATCCTTTTGATTTTTGTCATGAAACGGCAAAACCGTTTCGAGGAAATGCCCGTTTTTGTTGCCTGTTGACATTTTGGCCAGAATAGAGACAACTTCGGGCCACGTTTCCTTCTACACTTCTTGCTTCTCCAAACAACGTTAACGCTTTTCACCTTCGCGTGGAGGTCAAAGGACAACGAAGCACTGAAGTTAGTGCGAATTTCTAAACAACACGGTCGAGCACAGTTCCGCATGGCATCCAGTTGAAGCACGTAGTCGCTGCTGTTACGAAACGTGGCAGTGTCAGTGCAAGTGTCCTCACAAGTCCTCCAAACTCGAGAGCTCGAGGATTATCTCCGTGGCTAATCCGGACCTGCCGTGGAACACTGAAAACATGACCTTCTGAATGTCATTAGAACAGGCTGTGACGTTTTTGCGCTTGCTGCTCAACCATAGGCAAATTTGCAGGTGTGGCTCGGTGTTTCCATGACCGCCCGTTGCTTGAAAGGCAGAGGCACTTTTCGACATGTCTACACTTAAGTGAAGTCCAGTGTGCGCCATGTGACCCAGATTTCGGAACGCCCTTAATCCCCACTTAAGAACAAAACGTAAAGTTCAGAAGTCCATTTAGAAGTCCATTTACTGAAGTCCAGTGCTGCACGTTTGGCGTCATGTAAATTTGTCCGTGCTCTGTGCTGCACTCCACGTAATAACGCATGCACTGCCGTACACGGCAATGCAGCGTGGAATCAGCACTCGAAGTGAACGCATTGGCAGGATGCTTGATGGATGATCGTTTAAATCTCCGGCTGATGCAACACACTTTCGAAGGCTTTGTATAGGGGCGGGGGGATCGGATGTAGCGTGCAATCTAAGTAGGAATCAGAACCTAGCGAAACGTGATGCAAAGCAAGATCAGCCTCGCCAAATTTGGTCAAAGCTGAAGGTGAAAATGAAAACGATGGCTAAAAAAAGAAGTGGAAAATGAAAAAGTTAATGGTCTTGCTTTGTGCCTTGTTTGATGAAGGTGCAAACGCACGGTTCTCCACAAACGTAATGGTAGGTATTGGGTTTCTGGACAATATAGAGCGTATTTCCCGAACCGTAGGTAATATATCGTCACAAGTACACAGTATGGTAGGTGACAATGCTTCGCATTATTTTATACAGATGCGCTCGTCTGCATTATCTTGATACGGCTAAATTTTTCAAAGTAATGTTTTTTGCTTCACTCGCCAGAGCTTTCACCGCCTCCTGCTGGGTGCGTCGCCTGCCAGTTACGACCCTTCGCTGACAGGTGACCGGTTGTGTCGTGGGCATGTTTAGAGGCTGCCTTAGTAGATCGCACAGCTGTTGACACGCCGACCAATGAGCAGATGTGTTTCTTGCGCCGTAAGAGGGAGGAGAGGACCAGCTTCCCATTCATTGGCGTAGTGGCTAGATTCCGAGCAACTTGACCAATACAGTCGCGCTCTGCGTAGCGTTCTTGTTTGGCCGAGTGGTATTATCGTTTAACCTGGAATGAGTGATGCGGAATCGCGAGTTTGCGCCCCTGGATAGGCGTTTTGTTTCTTTCTTCTCTGTTCTCATTTCTGAGCACATAGGTTACATGGGAACATTGGGATGGAGACCTTGTCGGGAACACATGCGTTGCACAACGTGATGATATCAATCGATTGGAAATAACCCATCAGCTATAAATACTGATGTCTATCTCGGGGAAGGCATAAAGCCCATCCTAACCTAAATAGGAAGCGAACGGTATCTTTAATTAAGATGCCATTAAACGGCGTCTAGGCTTCGTCGGGGGAGACAGAGCTCTGATTTGCTACCAGGCGGCGAAAAATACTAAACTCCTGTCTTGTGAAATGTCCGTAAAGTTAAGAATACTGGACACACCCGACATCTATCTTGGTATTACTTTATGTGTAATCATGCTTGATAAACAACTTGTTTTGTGTTTTTGACACGAGCGGTGGAGGGCCTCTGAAAATTACACGCAGTGGGGGAAAGACTCAAGATTCTCCATCCCTCCCTCCACCCCCAAACCTCAGAAACCAGCTGGTGACGTGAAACTTTTCGAATGAGTGGAGAACTGTGGCAACTGCATTTGTCCAAGTTTCGTGGCCCTATGGCAACACCTTCGGGGTAGATTGGGTCAAATGCTCAAAATGTCCTCGATCTGGCAGCGTTTGTGGCCTTTTCCTGGATGATTACCATAGTTGATCGAAAGTATGCCAAAATCAGACTTATCCTTATTGCAAGGGCTACGATGGCTAACAAACAGATAACAGCATTTAATTTTAGATCGCCCGTATATCATCTAATATCGCCGTTGGTAACGCATGGCTGGGGGGGGGCGATCGGCTGGTTTTGCCCCTCTAGAGCTAACTGTACGGGGCGATACCTCCAAAAATGCCCATCTCATTTTTTTCGTTTTGACGACGCACTAGACATCAGTTTAATGTGCGAAAATGGACAATCCGCGACAAACATGAGGTCGGAGGCGGGGATGGATTTCGCCTCCTCCACCGGATTCCGGCCGGAGATTTCCAACGTGGAGCCCTTTCAGAACGAAGTCCGATTTCAGGGAAGCCCGGAAAGAACATTTTACACTATCGCTATTCTAAAGAATGACTGATATTTTGCACCATATCAAATATATATTTACGCTATATCAAACGAAACATTTGTGTTGAACTTAATCATCTTTTCCCCTCGGTACTCGGCCAGCAAAAATAATTTGGCAATGTCCCCTGCCCCTTCATGAAACGTTCCTACGCCTCTGCGGTAATACCATATACTACTACTGTATGGTTATTTCACGGCAGGACTACACGGTAGCCCGTTTCATTCTTTTCTTTGAAATGATGCGTATGCAAAGACATGCATATCATACACCATTGGTAATCTGCGCGAACGGTTCAGACCTAGCCAAGTCAAATAGAAGTTGCAGTTATGCAAAGCCATCCAGTGGAAGACGTCGGTGACATGAGTGGATCCGTGCTAATGTAACTATGGTGGCAAACGTTCCGCTCCGACTAGTCATACCAGGACTCATCGAACCAGGAACGGATAACTGACCTACCACTTGCTCTTTTTTGTTTGCATTATCTTGGCGCCATTTGAAATGTCTGATATGGGTAGAGTATACATATCCGTGTTTTCCCAAAGTTTACAGCACTAATGCTTTTCGCTTATTTAACGCTCGCCGGACGGAAAGGGATTTTCATTCGCACCGATGACCAAGGGGAAGAGGGTAGGCACCTTCCCTGGCATTTCGTCCCTAATTTAGCTAGCGCCTCAGGACAAGAAAAAATCGATAGCCGTATGCCCAAGGAATCCAATGGTGACCGTGTCAACCCCATCAGGTCAGCCAGTGACCTTCTAGGTCAGGTCAAACTTCATGTCTGGGAGCTACAAACTGATTTTCCCCAGTCAAGCACGACACATTTGGAGGCCAAATGGGCCTAAAATCGCCCCGCCCCCAAAATTTGCGTAGGATCATTCTAAGGCCAGAAACGTCATTTAAGTTTGGTGACCCCGGTCGACGTTTTAAAGGTGATTAGGTTGTCTAAAATGACCTGCTGTCATGTGGGCTACCATTCTTAACCGATTCCATGTCCGTCATCTGCCGTTTATGCATGTCTATTGTCCATAAATAATAGTATAACAGTAAAGAAACCAACATTTGGCGCAAAATTGCTCTGCAAACTTTTAGTAACGACGCCATGACTAGGTGCCCTGAGACGAGATGGGGTCACTCTTTTTTCATAATGTGTGCAATGAATGTGTCGTCAGCTATGCCAGATTTCAGGGCGCTGTCGTACACCGTTTTGCCGTGGTCCCGGAAGCAATATTTAGGTGTGGCATCCACCCTTGTCGTCCGACCAGGGTTCAGTTCTTATCATTGAGAACTGATAAATTATCGGGGGCCAAGTTCCAAACTGTGAGGGGGCCCAGTCCAGCATTGCGTGAAGGGGGAGCACAACATTGGGAGGACAGATGAACATTGGGGAATGCCGCCCAAGAGATACAAAGTTCCGGCCTTGGTAATGTGTGTGTATATATGCCGAAATATATTCGGGCAAATTAAGTGCTCCGGTGCAAATAAACGTAGTATATGTCCGTTTGATCTCGTGTCATTGTCATTGACGCGCGCACGACCGTGGGTCGGCGACGATCACGCCCGACTGGGGGGGGGGGGGGGTTGACCGCCCCCCTCTAACTCACGGGCGGTTGGTCGGACGATAAAAATAAGCACACCGTTGGAAAGCTCGTGACGAGTAAAGCTGGAAACTGGTCTCATTTTTAGTTTTAGATAATATGCAAACAATTTACGTCCTATGTATATTTTCTCATAGCCGACTGCATGAGACCGAGAAACGGCCTTCATCTCAAGGGCTATGACTAATAACGCATCGGTAAAGGCACCAACGCACAAGTAAAGGTCCGCAGATGCCGATACATGTGTAATTTCTCAGATTTGTTTAATATATACGCCGAAACGTTGAGTTAAAGACACCGCAATTTTTATGTTGGCTGTCGGCGGGCGCCACAGCCGTACGCAGTAAGAAATTAACGGGAACTAATTTTAACGTTCTTTTATTTTTACGACATAAGCCTGTTCTTGTAAATTTTATTGATCATAGTGGTTCTTGTGATTTCTCATGCTTAAATATTGGAAAAATTCGTTAGTTACCAATCTACACAAATAAAGGAACTTTATTCGCGAGAGCCTGTTTATTGCCAAATATGCAATTTTTCAAACTTTTTGAGGTTCTTGGTATTACTTACGTCTGTGCGAACCAGTCCTGCCATTTTCTACCCATTCTGAGTAATTCATCGCTGATTTTGACGGTAGGTACATTTTGACTCACAACAGTTATTCGTGACCTGACCTCAGGTCAAAGGCTGGAAACCATTGATACTTTGCCCAATGACGGTAACTAGATGTCTGCTTCACTCCTCACTGAAAATGTTATGAAAAATTCCACCAATTTCCGAAAAAACAACATGTCTTAAAAATGGGCTTGACCTTAGGTCAATGACCCAGAAAACTCCGAAAAATCTGAGATAGCAGATTTGTTTCATCTGTCAAGATCACTTAATCCCTGACAGTATTATTGTGATACCTTGTTTTGCGAAAAAAGTTACAGGGCGCTAAAGTTTTTAGACATACGTCCTTTTGACCTGACCTATGTCAGACACCTTGCATCTGTTGACATGAGGCCAAAACTTTGACACAAAGTGTAAAAATGGTCAAGCAAAAGGTGCACGAAAGTTTTGTTGGCTCTGTTTTTGTTCATTTTCCCGCAATCCTAGAAAAACTTCAGGGGGGCGGTCAACCGTCCCTCCCAATCGAGGGCGGGTTAATCTGCACTGGCAATGGCATTCGCCACATAAATGTCATAAAGGCTTCTTGTGTACACAATATGAACTGTTCATTCGTGTGTAAGTTATTTCCAATGTTTTTGCTCAGAAATCGCTCAGTTGTCATTTCTCGGGTCGAATGTTCAGATCCAATTAGGTGAAAAACTACCTGTCTGGAAAGGATTGCAGGTCGGACACGGCCTGGTCAGTCTCCACGACGTCCTCACAGCCCTCCGGCATAACATGTCACTTGATGAAGAGCATTTCCTCCTCATAGCCTTTACACAGTATCCCATTTACAACGCAAATGATCTTATCAGTTTGGCAGCCGACTGGGTTGGCGCAGTGGCGGAACTAAGAAACCTGCCCAACGTCCCCGCCTACCGAGCGTAAATGTGGTTTTTCGTGTTTTTCGGTATGAAATTAAAATAAAACGCAGATTTTTAAAGTTGGGTGCTCCTTACGTCGCGGCAAACAGCTGTTCAAATTCCATTGCATTAGCACCATAAACACCGGAGCTATGGCCGGTTTACCACAAGAGCCCTAATACCTACCACTATTTTTGTGGAGATCTGTATATGCGTACTGAAACACTGAAGGCATGTATTCAAACGCGAGGCTCGTATTTAACTCTTCAGCAGTGTGCACCTGGTCAGGAAGGCAGGCGGTAATGCAGAGGGATGCAGGGTTTGCAGCAGGTATGCCAACGAGCTGCCTTCCGAGACGGCGAAAAGCTGCATGACAAAGTACCGCACTTTCTGTGCACCGAAATGCGTGACAAAGATGCAGAGCTCATGGCCGTGGCTTTCATTTTCCGTTGGTCATCCTGGTGTGATCACTGCAGGCAGCTCAGCTCCTTAACTCAGCTCCTAAACGTCGATTGATTCGCCCGGTCGTCTCCCTTCGTGGCTGTTGGTTATTGGGTCCGGCCCGGGCCGTTATCTTAGTTCGGGGCTGAATGGACTGGGTTGACCCCTCCCCATCGCCTGTCGGCGCCATGTAATGCTATGTGAAATGATAGTGAGAGGGAATGTTATATTTAGCGTTGTTTCTGGTGTCCATAAAATTCTGCAGAATGGAAGGAGGCCGGCGTTGACGTGAACGCAGCATTTTGAAGTTGCCCGTATCATGACATTTCGGCAGTAGACAGTGTCCAAATGTCTGCCGTACTGTTTGTCGATACCGATAATATCCATAGATTTTATGTTAGCTTCAGGCCGGAAGCAGGAGCGTGCATTTCTGCCAGTATGCGGTCGCCACGTTTAAACATGTGGTCCTTGTTACATTTTTCTCGGACAGCAGTGACTTGAAAAGACTGGTTGTTGACCAAAATCATCGTAACGTTTCATCTGTAATGAAGAAAATACTAGGTTCATCGTCATGTTAAAAAAACGTGGTCCGACTGAACCTGCTGAAGTGTCGAAGGTATTTAGTCTTGTCATACTGTTTGCAGCCCAATCCAATGAAGCCAGACCTCAACAACATACGCATTGTTCTGAGCAGCAGTGGCCAAGGTTTAGTAGTTCACGTTATGCTTTATTTCTGCGAATTATTATGCCTCGTTTCTGCTTATTACTGAGATCGAGGCGAAAGTTGAATATACGTTGCAAGCATTGTTTAATATCACTGCTTTTTGGTCTGGACGCACTGAAGCGGTTGGCGTCATCGTACTAAAGCGGTTGACGGAGTCCGTGCTAAGCCGAGCTTGTTGCCGGATCCTAACCGCGCCACCCAAGTGTTAGCGAATATGGAGCCATTTCTACTCCAGGCATTGAACCACACGACGCTATAGGGTCTGCGTCGGTCCGTGCGGCTCCAGAAACACGGCTGCCCCGGGGCCAGCTGGCGTCGTCGGTCTCGGCGTGCCCCTTCTGGGACTCGAACTCAGTAGATGGTACACCGTCCCGGACACTGGATGTCTTCCCATCCGCCAGGTCACGGAAGCCGGCGGTGTATAAGGTGCACGCAACTAAAGTGGAAGCTTAGAAAAAACGTTCGTGGCCATGCCCAAGGTTGGATCCAGAACGTGTGCTGAGGGTCGGGGGCCAAATCTCCATCTATGGAACCTAACTTGCCACAAATGTTGATTTCTCCCAGGATTTTAGTCACGCTATTTAGCCATTTTCGAACTTTGAAAAACATTAAATTTTGTTTAAATGTTACAAAAGCAGAAAAAGATACTTTTTCCATCCGACGGGGAGGGGGGGCAAAAGACATGTCGGCACTTATTTTCCAACAAAAGGAAGGGTCATGGCTCGAGGCCCCCTCCCTTCCCTGGATCCGCCAGTGTCCATGGTGCAGTATAAAACAGGGGTTTTTTTATAAACAGGGGTTTAACGATCTGTATTCTTTCGATAAGGCCCTCGCCCACCCAATGTTGATTTGGGCCCCCCCCTCCAATGTTGCTTTAGCCCCTTCAATGTTTTCTGCCAGTTTTAAAGGAAATTGGGGAAAAATAGCGAAAAAACGGCCGCAGTAGATAAAAGATAAGACGGAAAGTATAAGTAAGGCATAAAGTGATGTATCTATCTTTCCATCTTTTATATATACGTATATATATATATGTATATATATACCTATATATACATGGGATATACACAATTTCTTGCCTGAAAAAACAAACAAAAACTAAAAAAAAATTGCATTCATCAAAATAAAGTGGGTTAAATCCATTCAGAAACCCACATCTGGGGGGGAATTAGGTTGTCGGGCCTACGGCTTGGCCCACCCTATCATTTACAGAAATTGACGCCCCTGATATAAAACATGCACCCCCATGGGTGCAGGAGCCCGTGAAACGGTAAGGGCGGCGGCTCTACCGACTCGGGAAAGTTTTAGCATTAGGTCTGCGGTGCTGCATGGAACGAAATGGTCTCAGAAATGGCCTCGGGCATGCCGACTTTAAAAACTTTCTTACGCACGTGCCGTCGTGCTCAGCGCGTAGGAAATCGACGTGCATGTAAGTTAGCAATCGTTCAACGGTTCTGTAGTACCGGAAACCGTAAGAAGAATTTACCACTGCGTGGTCTGTAGATCAGCCAGTGTTTCCCCGAGCTGGCCAGTCACGTGACTGCCCCGGCTTCGCGCCAAAACGCGCGTGCATCGCCTGATTGGCGGACGGCTGCCGGAAGTCTGCTCCCCATCCCGTTTAGCGCATGGAAGCTTGTTGGGCGGCGGTTGCGCGTGGTAAGAAGGAAATCAGATGTCGAAGTCGGTCGCACGCGGCCGGAAATCTAATGGAAGAACCACGATAAATATGACTAAGTCCATGTTTGGCGGTGGTCGCGCGTCGTTGTTAGTCAGCTGTCCGGCGATGATGACGCGCGGTTGCAGCCCGCCAACTTTGAAGTGCCTCCGTTTGAATGCTTCTCTCCACGGGTGTAGCCACGGTTCAGAAATTGGGAGGATGAGGAGGGGTACAAGCTGCAATCCACCAAGAATAGGTAGGGCGGTGTTCAAATCACGTTTTGGACGTTGTAGGGCAAACTACGGTTGAAATCCCTTTTGTCAGATTTCAAAGTTCAGAAACTGTGTTGCCAGTGCGACATACCTGTTTGATATCTTAGAAATTGCGGGGACAAATCGTCATCTCTGGAAAGCTGCGGGGGACATGTCTTTGCAGTCCCTGCAGAGATAACACTTTTCTTTTTTTCTCTCTCCTTCTCTCCGCTTCTCTCCGTCCATGTCTGTCTGGATGCGCATCTGTCCGTCATAACGTGGGAAACAAGGTCCGTCACTGACCGTTCGTGTTGCCCACTGGTAGTGGTGCTCTGGCGTGGCTTGCATTTACAGTCGGCAGAAAACAGTGAGGAGTTTCGGAATGAGAGGAAGGAAACGTTATACCACTTCCAGAGTGTGAAGCAAGCTTACGACCATCTCGATGATACTTACTCTATGTTACCAATTGTATGTTAGCTGTGATGCCTAATTTTGAGAGGACCCTTATAGTGTTCATCCCTGACGAATATCGTGGCGCTTCCCATTGATTAGTTGCATTGTTTCGTTGAATGTCAGATATTTGCACGCCGGACTGGAACTGTTCATCATTGCCCCATCGTGGGCAAATTTGACGTCGTTAAACATACATCCACTGGCGGACAGAAAACAGAACAGCATGAATCTCCGGATCGAAGTGGGCCGTAAATCAAATTCGTTCCTCAACGTCTGGCCCATTGCACCGGGCACGTCATTGATTACGTCCTTATGCATTTAACGTGACCTGCAGTGTAGATACCGTAATGACTATTGAAAAGAGGGGCGGCCCACGTTTGCGCCATGGCATGCACCGTTCGTCACGGTGATTCGCCCTCAGTCCTTGTCATTGTAGGAGGTCGGTGGAACCGCCTGAGGTTTTTCGGAGGTTGGCCCACGACGGCTGTTCTGACTGGCCTAAAATTTCGCAAAACTGGGTGTTCAGAACCTGCTGCTTAGCTCTTGAACATTTCCTTGACAGGTCACTGCATATCATCTTTTTCGACGGCATGTGATGGAGAAGATATGCTACGGCAACGGTCATCGTAAAGCAAACATTTTTAACCCCATTCCCGGAGGGCTAGACGGTATGGTCGGTTCCCGGCAGGGGGGCGGATTTGGCCATGGAACCCCCCTGAGATCTCGAGAACTACACATCCGATTTCATCGCAACAAACGGCAATCGATTGGCCATGACGTGAACTACATTTTTATAAAAAGAAATTTTCAAAATTTTGAAACGTGTGGATATAGGCGGGGCAAAAATGTCAAAATGGGGGTGTTTTTGGACTTCTCTTATAACTCCGTTGTTTATGGACCGATTTCGATGAAACTGGCATGAATCGAGAGATTATGGATAGGACTTTTACCATTGGTAAACACATCTGAAATTTCGGGAAAGTTCATGGGCGTTCACAGCGTTTCAAAAATAGGAGGGCTAGTTTTTTTAACAACCGAATGAACAAAAAAGGCAAAAACGCTTTTTTGGCTTTTGCTAGTCACGTTATGTTAAAGAAGTGCAAATCGCATTACAATGTTTGTATAATGTTAGCATAGGTGGTGCCAGGGACATGAAAAATGGGGAACTGTCATGATCACACGTTCTTCAGATCAACTTGTGACCTTGGACCTTAAATGACCTCCAGTGACCTTGAAGTCACTTGGAATGATTTCTTGTGTATTTAATACTAACTGTAAACGTTTTCAATGATTTGAATTCACTCTGTTTCAAAAATTTCCTTTTATGGCTATTGCGATATAGCGTACGCGCACTGACATTTTAGGTCATAGCTCCGTTGACCCGACCTGATATCAAGCTGAAACTTGATACACAAGTAGAAGGCACCTTTTTACGTCATATTTTTTCCGGGTTTGGCATTTTAAAAAACGGCGCAAAAATTAGTGCAAAAAAACAAATTTTGACTTTTGACCTTGACTTGACCTTGTAAAGTGACCTCAGACAAACAAAATTATATCTGCACATTGCCCAACTATTTAGCTATTCATCCACTTAAAGTTTTAGGTTCTATCTTAAAAACGCTGTTTTTGGCAGACATTTTCCTTTTCCCCTAAACATGGCCAAAATGACCTGAGGTGACTCCCAAAAACGTTGCCCCTGAGCAAAATAGATTGTTGAAATTTTGTCAAGGCACGTAGAAAAAATAGCTAGGAAAAGTGACCAAGTTTTGTGAAGCTGCGTTAAAAAGCCTGGAATTGGCAAGCAAAAAAACCCGATGGGGGGCGAATTCAGCCCCCCATGCCGGGAATAGGGTTAAACGTTGTACGGTGCCCAGACTTAATCGTATGCATGGATTTCACCCGTGATGTCAGGGATCTTCACACCTGGGCAGGGACGTAGCCATAGCGGAGGGGGGGGGGCGCGGCCATGGAGGCCATGCCCCCCCCGAGCCAAGCGGTCCTCACTAGATATATGGCGATTCGTCACGAATACGGAATAGTGATCGTATGTACATGTTGCAAAAGCAAACATTATATGTTTCTCGGTGCGTGAAATATTAGGCAAATTACATAAAATTGCTGGTTTTCCTATCAATTTCCTCATATGCCAGTGGCGTATGACAAAATTTGACGTTTGCCCCCCGTCCCAGAGGAAAATCCTGGCTACATGCCTGCAGCTGAGTACTTACTTTGGTCAAGGTCATCTTAGATCATAGTCTCATAATAAGGGGGTGTCGATATGTATTGTTTTGAAAGGGACCTGGCCCACCCGATGTTGATTTGGGCCCCCCAATGTTGGCTTGGTCCCCACCCCCAATATTTTCTGCCCGTTTTAAAGGGATAGATAAGAGATAGGTAGGAAGTAAAGAATGAAGTTTAAAGCGACGTATCTATCTTCCTATCTTCTATTCCATCTGTCTATCCATCTATTTATCCTGCTAACATTCCTACTCATAATCCAGAATTGGTAAGTGACGTTTTATTGGCCTTGGAGAGGTCGTGAAATGGTCGGAAACGCCGACTTGCATTGCAGTGATGGTTTCAGTCCCTGTTCATAGTCGGAAGTTGTTCTGGGCACCTCAAAAGCATCCCATAGGCTATGTTCCATAGGATTTAAAGCAAAACAGAAATCACCGACTTGACTTAAAATAAACACCAGAATTCACTGACGGCGACCTTGGAGGTCACCCGTAAGGTCACCGAGTCACCTAAAAAAGTCAAACATCATCAACGTGTAGCCAGAAAGACCAAGCTACCCGCTGGTTTTTGTGTCAGTGCTCTATCTAGTCACGTCTGGAAATGTTTGTGAGGGAGTCGTGCCCTCCCCGACACCGAAGGTGGACGAATGGTGAATACTGACTGGGGTTACAATAAGCAAACATCTTGCTAGTACGTGATAGTAAGTAGTAGTACGGCGCAAAAACACGGGTCTGCACCAGCACCCGACGACATTTCCTGTGGGCGTCGGATGATTGGGAAAGTAGACTCCAGGTACTCATATTCTGTTCAAATAATCTCCAGATGTAAAGGCTCATTGAAGGCAACGATGTTGATGTGTGCCAGATTTCGTGCAACTGCGATCAGCGTAGCAGACATTCTTGGGGATCTAGGACTCCCAGCAGTGCGAAAACGGTCTGGGCGTCAGCCGATGTGACGGTTAAATGGTCTGGAATTTCGTTACCCTGTCTGAGGGCCGCTGTTGTGCCTTTTCTCGCGGAGTAACGTCACGCGTCGTCACGCTGTCCCCCTCCCGGACGGTCTGACCGGAATCTGTCTCTCCTCAGCAGCGGCGAGTCGGCCATGCGGCGGCGGCGGCGGCGCTGCTGGCTCCTGCTGGCCGCCGCCTGCGTCCTGCTGCTGCTGCTGGTCGCCACCGTCAGTCACGTGAGCCTGGCCGGCGGCCGGGCGGGCGCCGACGCCGGCGGCCGGCGACCGGGGGTCAGGGCCGGGGCGCTGCGCCGACCAGTCGCCATCAGGAGCCGCCAGGCGCTGCTGCCAGTCACCATCGCCGAGCTGGAGGAGCTGAAGGAGACGCCGCTGGAGCGCTGGGGGCAGAAGCAGCGGAAGCTGCTCAACATGTGAGTGCGGAGCTGGACGCCCGGAGCACCTACGCTCTCGGGCGCATGGTGAAATGTGGTGAAGGCAAGCAGAGTGAGAGCAAGGATTATACTTGAGGGGGGCGTGATGAGTTCAGGAGACTCTGTTGGTCCATTTTGTTGGCGTTTGCTTTCACGCGCTCCCGAACATCTGAGAAACAAGGCCGCTGGTGCGCTGCCAACGCTTTCAGGGACGGAATCCCGTCGCTTTCTCAAGGCGGGTTCCATCAGCATTCTCATTTGTATTTTCAATGTGGGTGGATTGCACAACGCTGTTGCTGTCGCAGGCTGTGTGATGGCCGAGATGGGACGTAATCGTAACCGAAGTCTCGCTACAAAAACGGTCCAATCGTCCCGTGACGCCGCATTCAGCAGCTGCGTTCACGCGCGGCCGTACCTCGAGAGTCCGTGCACGCTCTGCGGCCTGAGATCGTTCCTCGCCGCCTGGTTTCGAGCCGGGGACCTCCCGCTGGCCCGCCGGGCGCCTGAGCGTCGGCCGCCGAGCTCCGGCGGTCGGTGACCGGCCGGTCCGCCGGCAGGACGTTTCGGCCGTGGCTGTTCGCGCCTGCCGACTCGGGCTGCGGCGAGCTCACCACGAGCTTCTCCAGCCAGCTGCCGCCCACGGGTCTGGTCAGCCTGCCCAGCAGCGGCAACACCTGGCTGAGGTTCCTCATCGAAGGCGCCGCCGGCGTGTTCACCGGCAGCGTCTACAGCGACATCGTGCTCATCAAGGAGGGTGGGTGGTGGCCGTCTTGTCGTCGCCTTTAGAGACACGGAAAGCCGTGGTTTCTGGGTCTTTTCGGTGCTCTGTGGTGGGGTGTTGAGCAGCCCTGGAGCCGAGCGCTGTTGAACGGATGGCAGCTTTGGTTTCGTCGTTCCCACCAACCCGGCGAAAAACGCGGTCGTGATTTGACCAAACTTGTCCACACCGAATGCAAAACTGTCGTTTTTGTTTGACGGCTGCAGCAGGCGCCTTTAGTTACGAAGTCCATTGCCAAAGGCCGAATTTGTTTAGTACCACTGGGTGCATGCCACCAGTTCAAAGCAAAAAGGAATGCGTGCGTATTAGTCCTCGTAATTTTTATCCATCTGCCTACCTTTACTTAAATGCCTACCTACCTTTACTTAAATATGCTGACGTCAGCACGGAAACAGTCGTGTACGCTCGCCGCTACATGCTCGACGGAGCCTAAATCGGGCACCAGCGCGGGCCGGGCACACCACCAGCCGCGCCGCCGCTCCAGCTGACCCCCTCCCCTCCCTGCAGGGATGTACGGCGAGGCGGTGCCGTTCGACTCCGGCGTGACGCTCGTGCAGAAGACGCATGGCTTCACGACGCGCGCCGGCGTGACGGCCAGCCCGCACCAGCGGCGCGGCCGCTTCTCGCAGGTGGCCGAGTTCGGCTGCCGCGCGCTGCTGCTGGTGCGCAGCCCGCTGCTGGCGCTGGTCGGGCACCGCCACCTGGACGCCGCCGGGCACCTGGGCTTCGCGCCGGCGGCCCACTTCCACGGCGAAGGTGGGGCGGCGGGGGGAGGGAGTGGTGTTGGTTGGGTGTTGGGCTGTTGATTTGACGCTTTCGTCTGCCAGGGCCGTTTCGCGTCGCGAGCTCTCGCGTCGTCTGTCGCGGGAATGACGAAGTGTCGCGATTATTCGGACCCGAACTGGGATTTTTCAACCACGAAGCGAGCATGATAACCGCTACACTACGCCGCTTCGTCTTAGCCGTGTAGTGAACAGGAGCCGTGGAGGTGGTGGTAGGCGGGTTGACGGGTATGGACTGTGTTGAGCCTTTGTCGATCCGGTGTACTTCGTACCATTTTTTTCTGTTGTCAGTAAGGTCAGGCCAAGGTTCTAAGGCTGGCAGTAAGGTAGGGTGCGTCAGTTACACTCGTTTGATATAGTTTTACTTTTGTCTGTGATGCATTGTAAGTGGTGCAGTCTAACTGCCTCGGAGACTGAAAACAGTCGATACATCATTGCACTGAATCCTGATCATTTTGCAGCATGTTTGATGTTCATATATTCATATGCGCCTTCCACTGTTCTGCAATTAGAAAGCATACGAGTCCCTGCAGCTATCACGTCGATACCCCGTCGTGTTTTTCCGCCTTAACACTGGGTGCCCACAGTCCTGTGGTCGTTTTCCTGGGTCAGGGCCTCTTCTGTTCTTTGCACTGCCAACGGACACACTTTGGCCAGCAAACCCCCCCCCTCTCTCTCTCTCTCTCTCTCTCTCTCTCTCTCTCTCTCTCTCTCTCCCTCTCCCTCCCCCTCCCTCCCTCCCTCTCGGCGGTCGTTGCGCTACGGCCACGCCATCCCCCCATCGCGCCTTTACTCTCGCAGAGCAAAGCGAATCCGCCGACCCCCGCCAAACACCAACCACAGACAATCGAGCCTCAGGATGCCGCCAGCTCTCCTGAACCCCCTGCCGGAAGTTGGGACCCCTATGCGCGGGAAGAATGCTGCCTACTCTGAACCTCCTCCGCAGGCTGGGACTCCTACGTGCGGGAGAAGGCGCTCTTCTGGCGGGAGCTGTACAGCGCCTGGATCGAACAGTGCCCGCCCGAGCAGCTGCTGGTGGTGCGGTACGAGCGCCTGCTGGAGGACCTGCCGGCCGAGCTGGGGCGGGTGCTGGACTTCCTGGGCGTGAGGCCCGACCCGCGCCGCATGCAGTGCCTGCTCAGGTGAGGGACCAGAGACGTGTCTGTGACGTGGGTGCTGCGCACATCAAGGGAAAGCGTTGTGCACGGAGCCACTCTGGTGAAGCCAAGGCCTTTGGAATGTGGGTCGAGAGGCTGGAACATGTGTAAACTGAGTGAAACATCCCGGACACCCGAACGGCTCAGCGGAACTGATTGACAATCATGCCAAGTTAAGGTCAGCCTGCGATTCAAACCACCGCTGGCTATGTTTGTACAGTGCACGGGCGTGCAGCGGAAATAAGCCCCCAGCGCGGATAAGACGAATCGTGCATAGTTCAGTTGCTTCAACTACAAGTATCACCAAGCTGCTCAAGCTACAAGCTGCCACAAGCTGCTCGGGCGAAAAGGAGAGTCAGATATTGTAGAGATGAGCAGGCATGGGCCTTGATCTCGATGGAATGCAAGTTATCCCCGTTTTGTATTCAACCCCTCGTTAGCCTGGGCGGATCACTGCGTCATCCCGGAAAGGTCGTGTCCCTCCGGAGCAGAGTGGTGCCCAGGTGACGCAACACTCACCCTGGCCAGCTTAGAATCCGACGCAAAACGAGGATAACGTGCATTCTGACTCATGTCTGGAGATAAGAGATATCTACGCAGCTGGGAAAAGTCGATACAGATCAGGTGTATGTCACTTGGGCCGACACTGTTCATCAAAATGGGTATGTCCGGATGCTCTGGTGGAACTCATTCGTCAACACCTAAAAGCGCGCGGTTTCGTAGTGGCAGATCTTACGTAGGCCTAAAAGTCCCAGGTGCATTGTCTTGCTCTTTCAAACACAACCGACCGCTTCCGCTGAATCCTGTCGCAGCTAATGCCATTAACGGCAGGTGCGCCAGCTTCGTCTCCTGACTTCTCCCTCCTCTTCAGCTACCCGGAGGGCAGGATGAAGCGCGGAAGTCGAGGGAAGAGGCCGGATAACCAGCCGAAGGAGCCGTTCACGGCCGAGCATAAGGCCTTGTTGCGGGAACAAGTGCGAGCTCTGGACCGACTCGTCAGAGAGCGAGGGCTGGGCGAGCTGCCCGAGTACTTGTGATAGTGGTGGACAAGTATTGACGAAGGTGCCTGACCAAGTACTAGTGGAAGTGTGAGACCACGCATGCACTACCGTGCCGTAGTGGATGAGCCGAAATATGGAACGGCCATAGTGCCCGGCTAGGTGGTGATGAATGCGTCGGACCACGCAGTATATTTAGTGTCATACAAGTGCCCATAGATAGTGGGGACCGGGTTCTTCCGGATGTGCTGGAATTTCCGGTTAGGATGTTGACTACCCGTAGCACAAAACGAGTGCTTTTGATATTTTTATTGGAATTCTTGGGAAGAACTGCTGTCCACTCAGTTCCGTGACGGACCATAACGTAAGGAACTGGCCAACTTTTAGAGTTTCTTGCGCTAGTGGTGAGTTCAGAGTGCACGTTGTGATATGTTCTGTGTCTGCGGGTATCAGTTCATGCAGAGTGACGTGATTTTAGGGAAACGTTGCTGTCCAGAGCCGAGTCCCGTCAATGGAAGCAACGGCGATTGTCGATCTAGCCCGTTAGTACTTGGTCGCGTTCGTTTTTTTTTTAGAAGAATTGCAGGTGAATTATCGTCCCTTAATTCCCCCCCCCCTGTGTGATATGATATGATGAGATGTGTGATGGCTAACTCTCCTAACCTTTCTGATACTCTCCGTTCCTGCGTCCTGATCATCATTCTGTTCCTTATTTTTATCTACCTCTACTCATCGCCCCAGTGATCGTTACATCCACTGCACACTAATTTCACATTTTTAGGACGTTTTTTAGAACATTTTGCCTTCACGCCGCAACTACCTATGACTAAGAAATGAATCCTGAAAAAAACAGGTCTCGATGAAGTGCGATGTAGGAGTAACCTGAGTACGGTCTTTGCATTTGTCGTCCTGTCCCTGTTTTCTCTCCTCTGCGGTACTTTCATGTTTTCATTGTGCTTCCCAGTTCTCTCGAACTTCCAACAAATGTCGTCATAGAGTCTCCAACACTGTGTAGCATCCGTGCCCGAGTCCCGCTGCGTCAACGTTTCCGGCCACATCGGCCATGCATTACTGGCCATGTGCGCATTCTTTAACGCTTACTCTGTGGGAGCTAACGTAACTCGTGCCTGACGTGACCAATGAACTGAAACGCGTTGTAGCGGTTGTCTGATTCGCCGTCGATGTTCTGGATTTAGTGCCGGCGGGAAGCGTCAATACCCTGGCTGACCGGCCCGCCCCGTCGTGATCCGCCTTGTCGCAGTGTCGTGAAGCGCCTGTTACCCGTGGCATGCTTGTGTCAGCGATGGCAGTGGTCATCAGTGCATATGTACGTCGAGCTTAATTACGAACGAGGCCGGGGCCGAGTGAGCTGCTTCAGTTAGCCGGGAAAAGTCGAACGGAGCAGCCCGACCCGGCTCGGCCCAGCCACGATTTCTGGAAGCCAAAAACTTCGCAACCACTGGGCAACGGACCATGGAATTCTCGCCAGAAGACAGTTCAGTTCTTTGAATTCTACGTAGCTGCATTTGCAGTGTGTCGACTTATGAACTCGTTCTTCCACGTCACTATTCTGGGGGTAATGTTTTCATTCTGGGACCTATTTCTCCATGCGTGTTTTTGAACAGCTCAGTATTGGCAGCGAACAATATCAAAGGTACGTGTGACTTTTAAACTTGCACTTTTTCACGCAAAATGCTGAAATAAATCGATAAATATTCCTTTTACTGCGACAAACAGAAAGGGGAAGTAATGATACATACAGCAGCAACGTGGGCCCTCGCTTGTCATACGCTCCAGAAGGCGTCTTACTGGTATAAATGTACGATGGTGTTCGTATCAGTGTTTGCTGACGAACTTGCTCGTCTGGATATTCGCACCACGATTGTTCACATTTCTGATGCTTGCGCAGATCGAAATATTTTTGCGTGTAGACTCGTTTGGGCTTCACGTTTCGGCCCCAGGTGTTTTTACCGTGCACATTTCCATAACGTTTTGGGGTTTTGTGACATGACATGGAAACTGGAAGCATGGCTCGCAATTTGCAATGATCGCTCGTAAAAAGCCATTCGTAATGAGTTATCTGAAAAATCTGAACCAGAGTTTTTCCCTGTGGCGTACAGAGCCGAAGTGCTTTGGCAGGTCGCATGTTTACATTGCTGCCACGGAACTTACGATGCGCACACAGATTAAACTGCAATGTCGGAATAACTATTTGACCATTCGGATGGCAATGTGCAGGCGACATTGCCAAAGCTAATACACATTAAGTAACATGGCCCATTAAACGCATCGACAGACCGGCTCATTAAACGTCGACGAAACTGTTAGCTTGAAAAGAATGACTGTTTTTGGCCCATATTCCACAATCTCTTACATTTTTAACACAATCATTATTCTTTTCAGTCTTGGATAAGCACAGCCATAATGTTTTAGGCATGGATTATGCATTCTCAGGTGGGAAAACGCTTCACTACTTTCCCTTCATTATTTTCTGTTCTGTTCTGGAAGTGCGCTAGCGCAAGCGCAACGTCCCAAAGCTCTTCGTCTTCTTTATCGATCGATATCGATATCGATGGCGTCTTCGCTATCGCCTGGCGTCCACAGGCCAGCGAATTGGGATCCGGGTCTCCGCTTTGCCGGCACCGGTATGGAAAGAACCAGTCTCATCAATGTCAAACAGTTTGTGCTGAGAGACCCCATACGTACCTCGGTGCCGGTGAAACGTGATCAAAAATGCTGGGCGACTCAGACAAGAAATCCGTGGGCAATAAAATCGTATATTTATCGTTCTGCTTCTCAGGAAAATAAGACTGCGAGCCTTTCCGACTCACAGTGCAAGCAGAACAGGGCGTTCAAACGTCGCAACGGCAGTCTCAGAAGACAATGATGACACATGGGACTGAACAAGTTTAAACACGATCGCGATGAGGGGGTTTCCGCTGTCAGCGGTCGACACGCCAGCCTCGGCTCGCCGACGCACCACGCGGCACAGCCCGCTAACTCCCCTCCTCCTCCGACTCCTCCTCCCCCTCCTCCGCGCCGCTCTCGGCCGAGTCCGCCCCGCCCGACTCTGACTCCGACTCCGACTCCGACTCGCTGCCGGTCCCCGAGCCGGCGGGCGGCCGGGCGGCGCCCTCCGCTCGCCGCTCCTGCTCCTGCTCCTGCTCCTGCCGCGCGCGCTCCGCGGCCAGCTCAGGCTCCTCCTCCAGCAGGAGGTCGAGCTCCTCGGGCGGCAGGCGCACCCGGAGGCCGGCACGCGACATCAGGTCACAGGCGCGCCCCAGCTGCCGGCCGGCCAGGTACAGGTGCGCGTGCTTCGACCACGGGCACGCCTGCACCGCCCGGTAGCAGACGGCCTCGAACTCCTGCCGGGAGGTGGCGCCGTCAGTGGTCGGTCGCGGTCGCTGGCCGTGTCAGACACGTCACGCAATACTGCAGACGGGATATGCCGCACGATGTCACTGGATATGCCGGAGCGGCCGCACCGTGAAGGATTCGCAAACCTTGAGCCGACGTACTGTGGAAAACAGCACGGGGCCGATAAAGTAAGACACGGAGATCGGCGACTGCACGGCTTGGGGCCGCCAAAGATCCTCGTAAGGTCAACTGATGGCAGGAATCAGGATCACTTGATTGTGCCTTTATCAACACGACTGATCGCAGGGTGACTGCCCCTTCCCGCGACCCTAGCGACAGACACTGCCCCACTTACCCAGTGCGACATTCAGTCTAATCACAATAAGCCCGAGGGTTCTGAGCAGCTATTTCACCTGATCGTCGGCCTCCATTAACAAACACACCCAGTCCTCAAAGACCAGCCAGCCACCAGTCAGACAGGCCAAAGCACCACACTTCCTGCAATGACTGGGACCAGATGGACTGGACAGGAAACATCGCTCCTCGCCCATCTGGTCAGACACACTTCAGTCCCACCTCCTGCCTCCTGACGTCATTCCGCACGGGTCAGACCCTCGTTCAGGTCAGGTCAGGTCAGGGTCAGATCCTGCGCTCCTGCTCAACCGCCAGTCTAACACTTCCCTTGCTTTCCCTCGCGCTCACATTCGCCCACTTCCCACCCAACCCACGGCATCGCCACAACCCCGGCTTCAGGTCGTCTGGGCTCGGGCGCCATTCGGCGGCCAGACGCCCAGTCAGCGCTAAATCAGGCCCTCGGGAGGTCAGACACTCAGCGCCGGCCCGGCCGCACCTTGCCGCCGGCGGCGCGCTCCAGCTGCAGGTAGGCGAGCCACAGCGGCAGGCAGTGCTCCAGCCGCGGCTGGTGGACTGCCGCGGCCAGACGGCGGCGCAGGCGCGCGGCCGCCGTCCGCGCCGCCGCCCCCGCCCCGGGCTCAGCCAGCTGGCCGAGGTCCCGGGTCGCCCGCAGCACGGTCAGCAGGGGGGACTCCGTCTCGGTCGGCGAGCTGCCGGCGGACAGGTCGGCCTGTTACGGGCGGCGGAGGGCGCGAGATACAGCGGGACGCTGGCTTGCTACGGGACGGGGCGCTGCAGAACGACGGCCGACGGTACTGCTGACTGCACTGGCGAAACCGATGAACAACGGGCGTCGTTCGTCGGTTTCATCTGAAGACATAACTCCCGGTTTCGATAACATCACCGTGGCGAGACGTGTACACTGCAGTGGTTCTTTAGTACAGTATCTGACACGTCAGTAGCACGTCACGGAGTCTCATGAACGGGCATTGTATCACCCTGTCCTGGCGCAGGCCTTGAAAGAATGCCAGGAATCCCTGCCAACGATAGTCTCGACAACATGTCAGGGAAATGTAGCCTCTGACAGCACCTCCACCACCGTGCGACTGAGGAGTATACCACGCCGACAACGTTCCTGTGAGGCGTGATGCCTCTGACACCGCGTCCCAAGAACACCACCTCTCACACGACATCCAGGAACTCATCACCTCAGCGCGAGGCCCGAAAAAGTATCGTTTTTTGGTGTTCAAAAACACCGAAAAAATATGCGCTCCAGAAATATTTTATGCTCCAAAAGTCTGATATTCCGCCTACATAAAAAAGTTGTTTTATAACCATGTTGACAGATTTCTAACTCTGCAGGTAGATGACTGTCTCCTGTAACAAGTAACAATAAGGTATGATGTCATAACTGACTTACACCAAAAACGCCAACTGAAAGCAGTGTTACTCTTCGCAAAATTTTGCACTCCAAAACAAAAATCAAATTCCGACACCGAGAAAAGAAACAAATTTCCAACCACGCCTCGGCGCGTCCGCAGGGCATACCACCTCTGACAGCGATTCGTGGCACTGTACGGTCTCCGACAGCGTGTCCAGGCGCCCACCTGAGCTGCTGCCACCAGGCAGCGCGGCTATGCCGGACGGTCAGCGCCGCCAGCTCGGCGTCCAGCGGCAGGCGGGCCAGCGCCGACCGCAGCGCCATCTGCAGATGGCGCTGCCAGCCGAGCGGGTCCGTCAGGGGCCGGGCGGCGGCCAGCAGCCGGCACCGGGCCCGGTGAAGGTCGGATACCACGCTGCGGGGACGGAGTCACGCTCAGAGACCTGGTCACAGTGAACGTAACAATATGACTAGACATGCTCAGTCATGTCAGAGGCTCTCCCTGACCTGTTGACGCCAATGCAAGGCACGACGACCTCACACTATGACCTGATAGTCTCTCCTCTCTGGCCTGATGACGTCACCCTCTGGCCTGGCGACGTCACTTCCTGCCTCGGTGACGCCACTCTATGATTTGCTGGCGTCATCATCTGCCCCGTTAATGTCACTCTCTGAATACATTCTGACCTGATGACGCCACTCTCTGAACCGATGACGCCACTCTGACCTGGTGACGCCACTCTATGACTTGCTGACGCCACCCTCTGCCCTGACAGCGCCACTCTGCGGCCCGGTGACGCCACCCTCTGACCTGGTGACGTCGTCGGTCTGGCGCTGCTCCAGGTCGCCGATGACGGCGGAGAAGACGTCGGCGGCCTCCTGCAGGCCGGCCGTCAGCAGGGCGGTCCAGGCCAGGCAGCAGGTGACGGCCGCCAGCGCCGGCGGCGGGCCGCGACCGCCCGCCGCCGCCGCCGTCAGCTCCGGCAGCAGCCGCCGCAGCCGCGCCGCTGCGCGCGCCACCTGTCGGCCGGGCGGCCAGGCGGTGAGCGGCCGGCGCGCGGGCGCTGTATGACGGCCGGGACCGACGGAAGGGGTACAACGGGGCGTCGGTCGGTAAGGTTTCGCAGGGTCTTCTGGAGCGAAATTCCCCCGGAAAGATGAAGAATCAGACCGGACTTTACCTTGGGAAAACAGAAGGGACCGCGCCCCTGAATGACCTGAGCTTGCGCCCGAGGCCCGACGGCTGCACTCGCTGGTTATCGGCACCGCGTTCGGCGTGTGAGGCTACTTCGCTTCGAATTTAATCGGTGGTGCCGCAAACCGTCGTCTCAGTTCCCCGGCGTCGAGGCGCGGTCCTCTGCCTGGGACTGGAGGGCAGGGAAACTGAGTCCGAGTCCGTGCCTGGCAGTCCGAGAAACGCCCACAGACGGGGGAAAGCAGGGGTGTGAGCCAAGACCGCTGATGTAGTGACAGCGAACCTCAGACGGGGAAGTTAGAGAAGAAAGCTGACAAAATATCGGAGATAATGGAGCGATTCCTTTCATTATTATTTTCACTGATTTGACACGAACCATTCCACTGGACGCCGCTGGGGAAAGAGTTCATAGCATTTAATCTGCTGTGAATACCTTAGCCCTGTCAAGCGGACCCAAACATGGGGCGGCGCTTCCCGGGCCCGGTAACTACGTGGCGCTGAAGGGTCTATTAAATAGAGGAGTTTCATGTGGGTGATGCGTGGTCAAAAGACGTAACAGAACAAAGGACCATGGAACACATCAATTAACTTTAGTGAAACCACTTGAAACAGACTCCCGAAATGACAAAGCGGTGATGACTACATCAGCAGCATAGTTCACGGCTATGCAATGCTCTTAAACGTGATGCTTCTTCGGTGCACAAGCGTTTTCAATGAGCTATTCACTAGTCTCAAGAATTTCTAAACGGAATCGATGACCTGCGATTTTCTCTCTGTGCAAACAAACAGAGAAAACGACCGCATTTGATTTAACACCAGGACATCCCAAAGCATTCACCCTCAATACACTATGCAGATACCTAAACACGTGTTATACAGATACCTAAATCTGTTCCGCGTCCTCAGGTCTGACCTTGGGTGACGATGCCGGGCCGGAAGCCGGGGTGAACTCCTCGAACAGACCGCAGATGGCGGCCAGGCAGCCGGCAGCAGCGTCAGCTGGCTCCGAACACGACGACGCTCTCAGCAGGCAGTACCTGCAGCGTATCGGGACAGCAAGGGGTTAAGCCACTCTAAAGCGTGATAACACACGCAGACCACAGCAGCGAGACATACAGGTAAGTGCTGCAAACTCACGGATTTTGTACATGATAAAAGTGCAGAAGTAAGCCAAATCAACAACGGAACAATGGATGCGTAAAGAAGTGCGGCCCACCACCATATTTTGCTGAGCGTTGTTTGATCCTACTTGGCATTGGCACATACGCACATTCAACAAGCGTAAAACGAGCCCCAGCATGCTAATTTAACGTCAATGGTGACAAGATCGGACAATCCGGGTGGCGAAACACCTCACAACTGCATCCGGAGCTGCCCTCGCACCTGTGAACCACCTGGAAGCGGACGGGGTCCTCCAGCGGACACTGAGCCAGCGCAGTCTCCAGCACGCGCGCCGCCGTCGCCGGCGCGCCGCCGGCCGTCCGCTCGAACTCGGCGTACTCGAGGAACAGCGGCACGCTCTGGCGCTCTGCCCGCAGCACGGCCTTCAGTCCGCGCCGCGCCTCCTTCAGGACGGCCTCCACCGCCGCCGGATCGACCGTGGCGCCACCTATACCATTATCGGCGGAAACGCCGTCCTTACTTGCGTCGCCAGCGCCACCTTTATTCGAAGCGGCAGCGCCGCACGTGACGCCGCTCTCCGGCGCGGCGGCCGCGGCTTTGCGCGCGAGAAACCGCATGCGGCACCGCAGCAGGCGCGGCCGCTGGTCGGCCGGCGCGGCGGCGGTCGCCTGCTCCAGCACGCGGCCGACGAAGGCGGCGTAGGCGGGCGAGTCCAGCCGCGGCCCGGGGGGAGGCACGTCGAGCGGCCGCCCCAGCAGGCGGCCGTCCAGCGCGAGCAGCAGCAGAGTCTCGTCCGCGCCGGCCGGAGGGCCCTCCTCCCGCTCGACGCCGCCGAGAAACGAGACGAAGTCCTCCACGGCCCAGGCGTGGAGCGCCGGCGGCAGACGGAACAGGAACCTGTAACGCGGCCGCGCGAGACGTGATTGTGTGCCTGGGGAGCAAGTGTTTGTCAAATAAAAAGTTTGCAGTGCGTGAGAAAGCCACAATTAGTGGCAAAGATCTTGTAAATATTATAGAATACGAAGTGCTAACATCCCAAACATAAGACTTTAATCTGGAAATAAGTGAAAAGAGATTGTTAACGACATAAGTCAATAAAAAGCATTCGCATGTAAGATTTTAACAAGAAATTAAAGGATATAAGGATATCCAAAAACGTTTCCACCGCAAACGCCCGGAGTTGCTACAAAGAAACACGGAATGGTTTTTAAGCCACACCGCCGCATCGATGAACGCCGAGACCGCACCTTTTGACGTCATCGAAGAGGACGATGCGGTCGGTATCCTCACAGTCGTCCTCCTGGCCGGGCCGGTCCCACGGCAGCCAGTGGAGTTCCTCACGGCGCAGCTGAGGACGGAGCCAGGCCGCGGGATCAGGTCACGGGGTCAGATCACGGGGTCGCGCCGTGGCGTTAGGTCGCGAGGTCAGGCTCCCGGTTCAGGTGTCAGGTCACGGGAACACGTCACGGGCCGGCCAAGGGGCCATATCGTGGTGTCATGTCACAGGGAGAGATCAAGGGGTCAGATTGCGTGCTCAGGTCGCGTGGCCAGGTCACAGGGTCAGGTCACATGTACAGGTCTTCTCTCACACATAGAACAGTCAGGGTCGCAGTGAGATGCAAGGAAATGTAAATGCTTCACTACTTGGGGGGGGGGGCCTCCAAATAGGCCCATTGCCGGTGAGCCAGTACATTAAATGCATGTCTTCTCCACAACAACCACAACCACAATGATGCAACCGATAAGGGCTGAGAAAATGCAACCTCTTTCCCACCTTCCTTCATTTCAGTTACGTGACATAGCACAGTCACAGTAACAACCTAAAATCTGAGCTCACCACAACTGACATGCATTGAAGGCGCCGGGACAGACACAGCCGCACGTCCTATAAAAACTCAAATTGAGGTCTCGAATTACAGCATCTTTCCACAGACTTGTAACGAGACCCGGATCCCCTGCAGACACCGGGCTCCACGCACCTCCACCAGCCGCCAGACATCCGCCCGCGGCCGCGGCTCAGCCAGCAGCCGCTCCTCCAGCTCGTCCACCGGCTCGTCCGACTCGTCCGGCTCGTGCGGCGCTCGTGCGGCGCGCGCCGCCAGCTCGGTCGGCCAGCCGCGCGCGCCCGGCTCGCCCAGCCGAGGCAGGCGCGCGTCCCAGAACGGCTCCATGGCGGCCAGGGCCACGCCGAGCCCGCCGCCATCTAGCGGCGGCGAGAACAGGTTCAGCTCCAGCAGCGCCTGGTAGATGGCGATGGCGCGCTCGGTGCAGCCCGCCTGCCGCAGTATCTGTGAAGAGGGGCGTTTTCAGCGAAAGCCATGGATAACAACTGCGGGCAAACTTGCGTTTAACGACATAACCCAGAAGACAAAATTTCAAAGCATACCTAAAAACGAACACACAACGTCAATCGGTGGTCAAACAAAAAGAGAGATCAGTCAAAATCCAGCACATCAAAGACAGAAATGAGTATCCACTTCACAGCAAACTTTCCACATTCAGCTACATCTTAAAGAGCTGTGTTGGCTTTACAAGTGTCACCAGGCACCAGTGTTGGAAAAGGTGTTGTTTTTGGTGTTTAAGAGCACCAGAAAATATGTCCTCCTAAACATTTTATATGCCAAAAGTTTGATCTTGTGCCTTGCTCAAAAAGCAACATTAAAGCCACGTCAAAAAATTTCTAATTCTGCAATGGGCTGGAAAAGTTGTTGGTATTTAGTCTTCATGAATGCCAAAAAATGTGTGATACAAAAAAGTTATACTCTGAAGATTTGGTCTTACACCTTTACCAAAAAACAATATTGTAATTATCCTCACAAATTTCCAACTCTATGAGCAAATGGCTCTGCCTTCCAGTCATTAAGACATAGGTCTGATGTCACAGCTGGCTTACACCAATAATACCAACTACCAGTACTACTCTGCAAAATTTTGTACTCCAAAGAAAAATTATACTCCTGACACCAGAACAAAAACCAATTTTCCAACACTGCCAGGCACCCCAGCAGACCAGGATACACTCACCTGACACAGGTGCCCGAGCACCTCCAGCATGAACTCGTCCAGTCGCGGGGGAGGCCGGTGCGGCTTCATCTGGTCGTCCTGGAACTGGCGCATCTTGTCCAGGCAGCGTCCGAAGGCAGAGACGAGGCCGGTCAGAGTGAAGCCTGGCCCGTGCTGCTGGTATGCCAGGTACCTGCGGCCGGGGAGAGCACACTCAACACGGTTCAGATGGGTCTGAGACCATACATTGAACAACATGAGAACAGAGAAAAACCCAGCCTGATTTAACAGTTGTTCATGCTAGAACTACTCACAAAAATGCCTTAAAATAATGCAGTAGTATGATGTTTGGCCAGCCAAAGCCAAAAGAATACTAAACAGGACTTTTCAAATAACTGATTGTGATTACAAGATCATAGTGCTCGAGGTAGCCTGCTCGTCCATGATTCACTGCTATGATACATTGTCCGTGACATGGCAGCATTCTCTTGACAAAGATAAAGTGGATCACAGACAAAAAATATGCCAGAAAAACAAAGCAGCAAAAACAACAATAAGAACTAACACTACACAACCGAAAAAAAACAGCAATACTGTGTACATTAACTTTTTTGGGGGGGGTGCCCCCCCCCCCTTTTTTTTTTTTTTTTTTTTTTTTTTTTTTTATCCATCTTTTCCAAATTTTTTTTTTTTTCTTTTCTCTTCTTTCTACGTGCCGTGACAAAATTTCAAAATTCTACTTTGCTCAGGGGCGGAGTCAGGCAACGTTTTTGGGAGGCACCTCATGCCATTTTTGGCCATGTTAAGGGTAAAAGGAAAATGTCTGCCAAAAACAGAGTTTTTAAGATAGAGCTTAAAACTTTATATGGATGTATAGCTAAATAGTTGGGCCATGTGCAGATAAAATTTTGTTCACCTGAGGTCATTTTACAAGATCAGGTCAAGGTCAAAAGTCAGAATTTGTTTTTTCGCAATAATTTCGGCGCCGTTTTTTCAAACACCAAACCCGGAATATATATGACGTAGACGGGTACCTTCTACTTGTGTACCAAGTTTCAGCTTGATATCAGGTCGGGTCACGGAGCTATGACCTAAAATGTCAGTGCGCGTACCCTATATCGCAATAGCCATAAAACGAAATTTTTGAAATAGAGTGAATTCAAATGATTGAAAACGTTTAAAGATAATATTAAATGCACAGGAGACAATTCCAAGTGACCCCAAGGTCACTGAAGGTCATTTAAGGTCAAAGGTCACAAGTTGATCTGAGAAACGTGTGACCATGACAGTTCCCCCTTTTTCATGTCCCTGGCACCGCCTATGCTAACATTATACAAACATTGCAATGCGATTTGTACTTCTTTAATATAACATGACTAGCAGAAGCCAAAAAAAAGGTGTCTGCCTCTTTTGTTCATCCAGTTGTTAAAAAACTAATCCCCCTATTTTTGAAACCCCATGAACGCCCATGAATTTTCTCAAAATTTCAGATTTGTGGACCCATGGTAAAACCCCTATCCATAATCTCTCGATTCATGGCAGTTTCATCGAAATCGGTCAATAAACAACGGAGTTATAAGAAGTCCAAAAGTACCCCCATTTTGACATTTTTGCCCCCCTGTATCCACAAATTTCAAAATGTTGAAAATTTCGTTTTATAAAAATGTAGTTCACGTTACGGCAAATCGATTGCCGTTTGTTGCGATGAAATCGGACAAGTAGTTCTCGAGATCTCAGGGGGGGGGCCGAATCCGCCCCCTCTGCCGGGAATCGGCCCTACCGTCTAGCCCTCCGGGAATAGGGTTAAGGGGTCTGCTACAACACAATGCAGTGAAGTGTTAGAACATGAAGCAGCTCAATAACCGACAGCGAAAATACATTTCCTTCCATCGTTTGCACAATGAGCGTTATTGGCGGACGTCAAATTAAAGCACCAAACACTCTAGCCCTAGCACTCTGGGTGCTGGTTTCCTAGCACATTCTCAGCACACTTAGCTCACACACTCTGCATGCCCTGCACGCACTCGGCGTAGTCTCACCTGCGCCACAGGGTGAGGTCCGCTGGATGTGCGAACAGCAGCTGGCCCCACTCCTTCTCGGCCTCGTGCCTGTCCTGCTGGCCGGCGAGCAGCTGCAGCCGGCGCAGCCGCAGCGGCACGCTGGCCGGGCTCTCCTTCAGGGCGCGCTCCAGGATGGCCAGCTGCCGCTCCAGCAGCTGGGCGGCGGTGACGCGGCGCCGCAGCCGGCGCTCCTGCAGCTCCACCAGCTGCAGCCAGAGCTCGGCGTCCCGCGGCCGCGCCGTCAGCTGCCGGCTCAGCGCCGCCGTCTCGCGCCGGAACGCCGCGTCCACGTCGGCCGCCAGCGTCGGCGGCGACGGCTCGGCGTCGGCCGGCGGCGCGGCGGCCGGCGCCGGCGCGCGCAGCGGCACGTAGCCGGCGCCGTCCAGGCCGGCGGCGGCGGCGGCGGCGGCCGCCGGCGGCCGGCGCAGGCGCCGCCGCCACGCGCGGTCGAAGTAGCGCGGCGGCGGCGGCCGCGCCGGCGGTCGCCGGCCGAGCGGCCGGCCGCGCCGCGGCGCGTACCGCGCCACGTGGCCGAAGTACATGGTGGGCGCCGCGCGGTTGGCCTTGTCCGGCTGCCGGTCCAGCCAGAAGGCGGCCTCCGGTCGCACGCCGGCGTCCTCCAGGAACACGCCCCGCAGCGGCGGCGGCGGCGGCGGCTCGGCCGGCGGCGGCGAGCGGCGCCTGCGCTCGTGGCGGCGCTTCTTGCTGTGGTGTTTGTGCCGGCGGCGGCGCCCGTCGCCGTCCGGGGAGGCGCTCAGCTCGCGCGACCGCCGCTTCTTGCCCCGCCGGCCGCGGGACGCCAGCGAGGAAGGCTCATCTTTGACGGCGTCAGCACAGACTGCACTGGACTGTGCATCTTCACCAGGCGGCTTACTGTCAACAGCTGGGGTAAGGGCTTCACTGCCTACTTGGGTGGGGATGCCTTCAGGAAAGCTTGCATTGGCAAGCCATGCTGGGTTGTTCTGGTCCTCCTGTTTCACAGGCTGTGTTGCCTCTGATGAGTAAGCTGGAAAGAGGCTCATCCTGCCTGAAATACAAATGGTTCATCATTTACCATGTTAAAGACTAAATTCTTACTGGCAGGACAGTGCTTCACTTTCCAAAGCAGCATGGGGAATAAAGACTCCTGCAGGATCAAGGAGATATGTTAACTTGTTTCCCTCAAGATCTATGCACATTTGAAGTTTATCCTTTGCACTGTGGATGAACAGAAATTTGGATGTAACTCATCATGCCACACTTCGCTGAACTCTGAAACTGCAAAAGCCAAAAGCACCATATGCCAATATCAAGAAACAAAAATGCAAAAAACTGCAACCTTTCTGCTAGTTTTGCACTGGAGAATGTGCATACTTTACTATGAGTATGCAACATAAGATACAAATGGCACCATAAGCTGATGACATGGCCCATATGGTTTTTATGAATTACTGTAAATTACTGTAAACTGAATTCCTAATAGCTGAAAAAAACTGTAAATTACTAACAGCTATTTCCACACAGCATGACCTTTTTCACAACTGCTGATGAAGATAGCAGCAAATCTGACTTTAAAATGCATAATGAAGCTGGTAATCAAAACCACAATTCATACATGCCCAGTCCTAAAGATAGAGCAGACACATTAAATGCACAGCTAAACTAATGCAAATTTTCTCATTATGTGTTCATTTTCAACAACACTACACACAATGATGGCAGCTCAAGGCTGCAGTACTTCTATTCATTATCCTGCCTAAGGCTGTGTGAAAGTCTAACTTATCTAATTACCACTTACATTATCATTAAAATATTACGAAATTCAACGTACTTTAGTCACAAAATTGAAAAATGTCACTGATAATGCAATTCACATGCATATGACATGTAAGATTTATCCAGGATCTACTTTCTACCTTAAGTTGTAGCATTTGGTTTTGCTGTCAAGAACCGTCGATACCAAATGCTCCGATGATTCCGCGTATGCCTAGAGTGCTTCAACCTTGTGCGTCAATACAGTGTTGACAAGTCGAAACTGCCTTGAAATCGTTTCCGTTCGTGTTTGTAGCAGCTGCGGCGAAAAAGCTAAGGCTGTAATAAAAGTGGACATAGATCCTGTGTACTAGGGTGGATCGAAAAAAATAAATCAACTTCTTAGGGGTCAAAACGCGTGCGCGTGAATGTGAAAACAAGAAAAATGAGGACCAAAAAAATATTTAAAATATTTTAGATAGGGCGCACGAAGCATTTTTGGGACCAGGAATACGCCTTCTAGGCGTTGAAGTCTCCATTGCTTTAAACATTTTGCACAAGAAGGTAACCCTTCATAGGTCTATGTGAATCCTGTGAGTGATAATTTTCGGCGTTTAGCGCATGCGCCGAACAAACGCTGTTTGCTTCATGTCGGCAACCATCGAAACATATCATAGTTGTCATCGTCATCACCATCATCATCATCGTCATCATCATCATCATTGTTATCTTCACCATTCATGAAACGCCATCCCAGACACAACGTTTAACCAGGACTATTTATTTGTGATGAATGAAATTCCACAACAAACTCCGCTGACACTAATAAACCAGCCTCAGCGGTCACTTGTCACTCGAAGCCCGTCATAGAAGTCCCTCCTCGTGTCCATCATTGGCAGATCAGTCCTGGACTGGGCTTTTGCCAGTATCAGTGCATGACGTCCACTGTGTCCCGCCTTCTTCTCTGCCGTTTGTGTGACTTCTTTCACCCATCGTTCGACCCCTTGGGAGTGGCAGGGAAAGTCACTAAAGTCCATTGGTGCTTTCACAACAGCCGCGATGGTCTCGTCTGACATTTCCATGACCAAAGGTGGCTCCGTTGCATCTTGCCAGTCAATCATGTGGTGGTACTCCTCGGCATGGAAGCTGATGTCAGGGATAACGAACTGGCGTATGCCATCTGGATTCTGGTCCTGGCATTTTCTGGTTCGACATCTCCTTATGCGCTCTACCGCCAGCATCCTGTTCTCCTGCTGATCGTCGGCCAGCATAGCGATCAGGACATGCTCACTGTGGGCCCAGAACCCGTTGCGCTGAAACACCTTTTGCGTGATGTTACGGTCTCTCTCCGGCAGCTTTCTTGACAGCGATATCAGAAAGACCAGGTTTTTCACTCCGTCGCTGATACTTGAATGAAGTCTGTACCTGAACCATCCGGGGCCGTACTGGTTTAGTATAAAATGTACTAGCCGTACAAGCGCCGGTGCTGGAGCCTCTGTGGACAGGTACAGTCTGAGTACTCTATTTGCAAGTGTAACCCAACGGGCTTGATGGATGGCCCCTGGTTCTAAGGCCAACAAGCACTGGGTAACACCTTCTGGTCCTGCCTGGACGGCCCTACACATGTCATGCAGGTATTGCTGATCTTTGCTCATCTCATTTCGAACTTCTACCGGAATTGAAGGAACTAGCGATGACTCAAACTTAGCCAAAGGCAGTGTGGTCAGATCTCTCTGAAAGGCTTTGCCAACTGGTCCGTGGAAGGATGCTGGACCACTCGTTCCACCATCAGCATCCTTGAACACATGTCTCAGCGTCAGTTCGTTGATGTGGATGCCGCATATAGCTTGCTGGAGCGGACGGCCTACACCCAGTTCGATTCGCCTGTTCACACCACTGTTGCGGCCGGTATTTACCGCTATGCCGTCTGATCCAAGCACCACTGGATGCGCATCGTTGTCCCATATCACGTCCAGCAACTCCTTCGCGATATCTGCAGCACTTCCCCTATTTGGAGACACGTGATCGACATACCGATGGCCGGAATCAGTAACCACTATCTCGTGCATTTCTTTGGCAAACGTCAATTTCTTACCAACTTTCTGCAGCGTCTTGTCCTCCCTACCGTCGTAATAGAATCCTGCTAAGCGGTCACGTCGGTTTTGCAATGAGCTTTCAACCACCTCTTCTTTACCCCATTTGTCTCTCTGTCGCTGGATTTTGCTGCGGTCTGTCAGCTCAGCCTTGTTGTGCTCTGTGATTATCCCATAATCAACCAAAGCTGCGTTCAGCAAGCAAGCCGCGGGACGATCAGAGACACCGTACCGATGACACATCCGCGACAAATTCGGAAGCTGATGTCGGTTCTGTACGGCGACATCGTCCGCGTCATCATCGGAACTAGGTGAATAAGAGCGGCTTGCATCAGCTGCCTCCGCATCACCCGTCTGACACCTTTCACTGCTATCATCGTCGTCATCTGCATCCCCTTCGGTCAGCTGCCTTTCCTCAGCATCGTGCTGCCTGTCCCTGTTCTGTCTCTCCCGCTAGTTTCATTCTTTTCCCCTTCTCTTCTGCCTTCGGACATTCCTCAGTTGTCTTCCGGTCAACGCCGCCTATGTAGAGCTTTTTCTCTCCTCGCTGGTCTTTGAGGAAAGCTACTTCTTGAGCTTGCACCCTTTTAGAAGCTGGGCACGTGCCACAGGGGACATCAGCAAGATCGCATCGGCACCACATGATGCCAAATAAGCCATCGTACTCTCGCTGCATATTCACGAACTTTCGACCCTTGCCCCGTTCGCGTTTCGAAGACCATTTCATGAGGTTCTCCCCTTTATGGCCAGTCTTTCTACGTTCCGAGTTATCCTGTTCTCCGAAATAACATTTGACATCTCTCTCTCGGTCTTAGCCGACGTGTCACCCATTTGGGACGCCTCTCCGTCGTCCACTGGTATCCACGTAATTAGACTGGCTCTGTCCCAGATGTCTACTATGGCGTCCTTGACTGCTTTTGCTATTTCTCGTTTTGTCCGCTTCTTTCCAGAAGGCGTTGTCCTTTCACTCCGTGTCTTCACGTAAAAGGCATACACTTCTCTTTTCCACGGTAGCTGGTTTATGGGAAGAGCGTCCGGGCCTGTTTGCAGCAGAGGGTGTTTCGTTCTCTGTCTTGTTGATGGTCCTGGATTACTCATTTTAGCTCAGTTCAGAATGTCACTGTCACAGAATGTCACAGAATGTCACCCCCTGCGATCCGAATGCTGACGGAACACACCCGAGTACTAAATCTCTGGTCACCACGCCACAGTCCAGGGACCAGCGCGCTACTCTTCTGACGTGTCTGTCTGATTCGACCGCTCTCTGATGACAACAAAGCGCTTCGCTGCGAGGTATCGTCTACCGGCACCGATCAAGGTTTTCAAGAGCGTCCTCAGATGAGCAGCGTGGGCAACGATATGTGTGGGAAGCCCACGAATTCGACTCGGACTCTGTAGTCCGCATCTATCGCAGGTCGTGAGGCTCATTGGTGCGCGGTCTTAGCTCTTAAGGGCTACTGTCTGTCTACCACTTTATTTTACCTGGCAGTCTCCTGTTATTTGCTCAAATCCATGCTCATCACCTATCCGTAAATTACAGACACTAAAAGGCCCGCAAAGCTACGCACAGCTACAGTGGATGGTGACCGAGGTGCTATCTTGCTATGCGTAATGCTAAACCAATGGAGACTTTAATGCTCGGGAACGGCGAAACTCACTTCAAAGACGCTTCGTGCGCCCTTTCTAGAATATTTTTAATATCCTTTTACTCCTTATTTTCTGTGTTTTCAGATCCACGCGCACGCGTTTTGACCCCTAAGAAGTTGTTTTGCGACAAAAAATGTATTTTCGATCCACCCTACTGTGTACCCCTTCGCCAAGGAATTAGGAGCTGCAAACACGAAGTCAAAACATCCTTGTTTCATGGTTCCCAAAGGTAAGATATTATCATCATGTTGCATTTTTTATATAACCTACACTAGCCGAAAGCTAACCACATTTTCAACACCAATTTCTAATCAACACTTTCTGACAGGTACTTTATCTTATATACATATGTGGAGTCTTGTTTGTCCACTTCTAAGACCACAGACAACAATGGCGCATCGAATACGAGGTCTTCTGGCGCCCATTTTTCAATGCAAATAGGGATCAGTGACTTCGCATGTGTGCATTAAGCCCAAAAATAGAGGCGTAGATAAGGTGTCGAATCGTCTTTGTTGTGACAAGAAAGGTTAGGCTAGGGCGGAGTTCGACGGATTGCGGTTGCACTCGCGAATCAAGTAAGTTCCTAATGGCTAGTAGGAACTGAATCATGTAAAGGGTAGGGGAGTAAATTAGTCCTATATAGTGTAACATGCGCAACTCACGGAACAAGATCGGCTGTTCTACCAAATGAAGGTAACTTTGAATAGGCTATGTACCGAAAAGATGTTGCCTTTAAATGGTTTTGGCCCAGTAGCCACTTATCTTGTCACCAAAATTTTGAGTAAAAAATGGTAATGTGAAAAACGAATGTTGGGGCAACAACTTACAGCTCTGTTAATGAAAAATACTATGCCAAGTTATGGAATGCAAAACAATCCTGAATACTTTTGTCACACCATCCATTGGTGGATGACCAGTATAAAAATTATGGCAGCTACTGACAGCGAGCACCAGCAGGGGCAGGTTTGCACTCCTGTCCTCACTAAATCCTGAGATGAGAGAAATTTTATGCATCATCTTCAGTCATGGCCCACAACCAAGCATTGTGCTGAGCCAGATTACTTCAACATCCTTAAAAGCAAACCAAACCCTCATGCTTTCTTTCCTAGAGGCAAAATGATGCTTGGTAATGTAAATAGGATAGTATAGGCCTATCATGACTGAAATACAAGACTGGCACTACAGATTTCAAGAGTGTTTATGACACACTTCATTCATTTCCTCAAATGTAAAGTACAATCTTGGGAACCAAGACTAGGCAAGAAGCATAATTATAATTTAGAAAATGTGACTTTATCCTATTCTGACATTGCCAGATACAGCTACCATATGCATCAAGTAGACATGGGGACTAAGCCAGCTTCGGCATCAACTTTGACTTTGGAGAGTCCCATTTTCCTGGACATTGGCTTCAGCTTCAGTTCAGCCATGTGTCATTTTCACCATGTCATTTCAAAATGATTGATTTTGGTTTGGGTTTTGATTTTGTTTCATTGTAAATGGCTGGTTTCAGCTTAAGCTTCAGTTTCATGCCATTTTTAGCGACTGGCATCTGCTTTGTTTTTGAGCAGTTTTCAACTGCCAAGTTTGGCTTCAGCTTCAGCTTCCTGCGATTTCTTTACTGTTGGCTTTGTCTTCGGAAGTTGTATTCTGCTGGTTTTGAGCAGATTTTGTAATTTCTCCACTGGAGTTACAAATGTGTAATAGAGCCAGTCCTCCCACTTTCCTCAAAATTTAGGTGCTGGGCTGTGCCGTGGCCGGCAATCAATGAATACCTGATATATTTTGTGCCGATATTTTTTTTTCTTTTCATCTGGGCATGAAGAGTTGCTGCAGTGCTGCAGTTTGATACAGCTTGGCAGTCAAATTTTTGTGTTGTGAATAACCTAATTTAACGGTAAAATCGCATTCAAGCAATAGTTAGTTTGCTGGACACATGTTCTGAGAGAAAAAAAGAAATTATTTCGGCTAGGTGATCTTTGGTTTACAGAAGTAAAAAATATGAAATGATGGCATTTCCCACAGCTTATTTCTTGCCCTTTTTGCATGCATACAACAATGGTTTTGGCTTCGCGGAACAGCTTTGAACACTTTACTCGGCTTTGACAATGTGGTGTTAAGCTGTTGGCCTCGAGTTTGAAAAATCTGAAGCCACTGGCTTCGGCGTTGGTTAAACAGTTCCGAACTTCAAAACCACCGATTTTGGCTGCAGCTTCGGCTTCGTGTCATTGTTGTGGCCTCGCATTCGGCTTCGAAGCTGGCTTCCAAGCCGAATCCGAAGCAAAAGCCTGGCTTCGTCCCCGTTATACAGCCAAGATACACACCACGCCCTATCTAGCCACGGGCGCGCCCTGGAAGACAGCAGATAAACCTCACACATCATAACTTCCTCGCCGGTTTAGATTTCGCGTCCGCACGTTCGGCGGCGCACAGTCCGCACCACGGCTTTGCGTCCGCTCGGTGATCGTGTCGTCCGCACGGGCCCCCGCTCCGTCCCCACCAGAGCGGTTCGTATCCGCACACGTGTTCTTTTTCATAGAACCATACGCAAGACAAGATCTTCAGATTGATATACTTTGCTGAGTAGGGGAATGATGTACCGTTCTGCTCTTTTTGGCTTGTGCTTGGTGTCCACGGTTAATGGTTCAGCCAAAATGATATCAGCCATCATGCACAGCCATGGTTTTGGTGATTTCCCATCTCTGTCCTTCCCTTCTTTTCCCTGTCTGGTTCCGTGTCTTCACTTAGAAACAAACGTGACCTACTCCTGGGCAAATCTCATATCGGTGTGTGCTTGTGTAACATGCATGAATGGCATGTCCAGCATTAGTAGATCAAAGTACAGTCTGTATATATATTAATCTGTTAGGCCCCCATAATAGATATGAAGATTGTAAAAACGTTTCTCCTTTGTGTGACAGGCTCGATCACCCAGTCATGGGCGAAAGGTCGCGGACCGACTCAGGCCTCTCCAGCGTCCGCCTGACGTCACGCAGCCAGCCGGTGACGTCACGCGGCCGGTCGGCGGCGTCCGACAGCGGGCCGGTGACGCCGCACGGCCAGCTGGCGACGTCGACGCCGCTGGCGGCCAGCGCTGGGCTGCGCGCGGCGCTGCAGGAGTCGGCCAGAGTCCGCCGCCGGCTGGCTGACGAGCTGGCGAAGGAGGCGCGCGGTACGCGGCGGCGGCGCCGGAAACTCCACGGAGTCTCAGTCGAGGTGTTTGGTGTCGGGCCTCCGTGGATGGAGATTCGGCACCCCCCCTTTTGAGAGATTTTAACATCAGGCCCATGATGATGACTAGGAGGAAATGGTCTACGGTCCTATTCGGCCCCTCCTTTATTATTTTTTTGAAATCTCTAGCCATGAAGACCACGACTTTGAAAGGGAATCATGTAGCATTACAGACTGGACACAGAATATTTTATGTTTGAATAAAAGTGACGTGAGAGAACTTTGAGACGTCAAAGTAATAAAATAGCTTCCCAGAATTCACTGTGAGTCTAGGAATAAACAATCTCGGGGAGAGTAACTGTATTTTTATTTATCACTTGCGTGCTCACGAGATTTCGCGTGTTCAGGGACACGGTCGCGACTGGCGTCCTGTACCTCCGGACATGGCTCGTGAGTTCGTGAATCTCGACTGGGAGCGAGTTTGTCGGCCCGAGCAGGCAGTCAGACGCAACTACCCGCTCTTTTGACTGGCCCCAGTATTTCGTCTGGCTCCTCCACTCCTCAGCGGCGTGCGTTCTGACGTTCTTCTGACGTTCTGACGTTCTGACGCCCTCTTCGCGCCCACTGCCCCAGCTGTGACCCCCCTGTGCCGTCGGTAGGCCCCAGTTCGAGCCTTGGCCCTCTGCGTTCGTCCCTACTCGGTGTTTCCTCGACCTCCAGCCCCCCTAACGTGCCGCCGGTCCGTAGCGTCGGCGGAGCGCGGCGCCGGCGACAACGCCGCCCGCTGGCCGGCCGCCGACCGGACCGCCTCCTCCATGCAGTCGGCGCTGGCCTCGCCGGCGGCCGGCCTGCCGCCCTCCTCCTCCTCAGAGCGGATGCAGAGCTGCGGCGAGGGCGGCGCGGCCGGCGGCGACGGCCGGCCGCCGACGCGCCGCCGGCCGTCGCCGGACCGCGTCAGCGGCGTCAGCACCATCTCCTCGCGCTCGATGCCGGAGAGCGGGCCGGAGACGCGCCGCGCCGCGGAGACGCCGCCGGAGACGCCGGCGGCGCGCGAGGGGCGCCGGTCCGGCCGGAGACGGTCCCGCTCGGCCCGCACGCTCTCCAGGCTGGGCTCCGAGACGGCCCAGCTCGAGCCGCGCTCGTCCGCCAGAGGTGAGATGTGAACATCACGTTGTGTGGCGTGTCTGAGGTGAGAAGCGAGTACCACGCGGCCGCCGGAGGTGAGAGGCGGACGTCGCGTAGTCTGGGGGTGGAAGCTGAGCGTCGCTGGATCAGCGGACGTGAGAAAGGAATCGCTTGGCTGTGAAAGGTGAGAAGTGAGCACTGCTCGGCTGTCGGGGGTGAGTAATGGAGGCCATTCAATTTTCAGGGATGGGAAGTAAATGAAATAAAACGTCCAGCGCCACAGCTATCAGATGTAAGGGGTGAAAGTCAAAGGCAAGCGGTGCAGTGCTTTACAAAACGCAGTAATGATGAAATGTCAAGAACAGGTGAAGTCTGTGGGCTCCGCATTTGTTTTTAAACGCGAGTGGAGAAGTGAAAAAGTAAAGGAATGCACTTAAAGTCGCCTTTTCACGCACTGTCGCATTTATGATCTGCGAAAAACCTTTGTTTTGTATTTTTGTGTAGCCTTCCATTTGATTTGCTCAGCATACAGAGTGTTCATTCGTCATTGGTGATCTGAAGACTCCTAGTGTTTCGTTTGTGTGCTGAATATAAACCGCCATACGAGAGGGAGACTGAGCATTTTGCGCCGCCGGAGGTGGTGTTTGTTATACGGTCTGACAGCGTCGGCCGCCGCCCGGCAGAGGGCAGCCCGCAGCGGCGCCACCTGCTGGACGCCGTCTCCAGCGTGCTGAGCTCGCAGCTGGCCGACGAGGTGGACCAGGTGCGTCGGCAGTACCGGCTGCAGCTGCAGCGGCTGGAGGAGCGGCTGCAGCAGGCCGAGCGGCTGCGGCACGAGGAGGCGGAGGAACTCAAGAGCCAGGTGAGGCTCAAAAGGGAAATTGATAAGTAGAAAACGGGTAAAAGTGGGATTTCAAATGTAAGATAGATAAGTGAAACAAGTTATTGCCTAAAGAGGTCAAGGCGCTGTACAGGAGCAGCATATTCTGGCGAATTTTTCCGTTATATGTGTTACATTTTATGGCTTCTAGTTCGGTGCTCACAGTGATGTATTTGCATTTACAATGATCGTAATATTTGGTGCTCAGATGCGACCCCTTATATCTGGTTCCTTAATGCTGTATTTCTTGAGCTGTGTACTCTTTCTGTTCTCCCTTGTCTGGTGTGGCTAACTGAAAGTTGCTCCGGTCGCCGCTAGGTGGCAGTAGCGGAGCGGACTCTGCAGCAGACGGCGCTTGAGCACGGCCGTCAGCTGTCATTACGGGACAGCCAGCTGGCGGCGCTGCGAGAGGAGCTGCGCCACGTGCGGCAGCAGCATTCCATAGAGCGGGAGAAAACGGTCAGTGTCCGGCGACACCTTCGGTAAAAGGTCGACCATTAGAAGCGATCCCGAGGCTGGCACTGAGGACAAAGATACTGAGTCGGTTTCCGGTGGTATTGGTGGTTTTTCATGTAATGGTGGTATTCCTCCTCGGTCTGTGATTTGTTAGACAGCCTCGAATAACATGCGATTTGCTGCCAACTTTTTATCATACCTTGTGTCCGCCAACTGCAGGTGCGTGCACTGTCACGTGGTCAGCCATTCCACGTATCCTGGTTCTGTCATGGTAGTGTCTCGCACCTTTCATAGTGAGCAGCGCCCGTCTGGTCACTATTTTGTCCCGGCGCTGCACCGGCCTTGGTTCCTCCAGTGCCAGATCCATGTTTCAGAACCTTTATGCCCCAGTGGGCAGAGGCGCGTTTCCTCAGCGTTGCCTTGTCTTTTCTTTGGTCGTCGTGAAGCCGCGTTTGCCACGGCGGACGGTGTGTCGTAGCTCCGTGCAGGGGCGTTGGAAGTGGGGGACAGGGGACAGCTTTGGGCAGCATTTATCATTGACCCTGTGGTGTTGCATGGAAGGAAACGAGGTAGAAATCACGAGTGCCTCCCCCCCCCCGTCTTCATGGAGGTTCCACCATTCCTGGCTCCGTGCAGACGGCGACGTGTCCATGTAGCATAACCACCGTCTTCACCGCTCGGCGACGCGTCACAACTGAAGGTTCTGTTGTCTCCGACAGGTGGCAGAGCTGTCGCGGAGCCTGGAGCAGGAGCGGACGGCGGCCGACCAGCGTCACGGCCGTCAGCTGCTGGCCGTCAGCCGCTCGGCAGCCGCCCGGCTCTCGGCCATCGGCCAGCAGCACGAGGCCGCCCGACAGGAGCTGCTGGTCCAGATCAAGGTCGGCCCCGGGACTGAATATAACTCATCTGTGATCTGTGTGCTGTTTTTACTTTATTTTTCATTTTGGTTTGATTGAATTCTGGGGTGATGGCAAGGATCGGCGCCGGTGTTAAGCGTAGCTTACTGCTCAGATTTACCAACTGCGGTATCGATGACTCTTCCAAGTGCTTCATTTTTTCATGAAGGAATTTGCCCTTTCACGCAAGTTTCAACAGAAAGTTTTGGTGCAATGGCGTGGTGGCGAGAGACTCATTATGATAGGGATTCTTTTGGTTATCCCGAATGTCGTTTACGCTGGTTTGTCCAATGGTTGGGGCTTCCGCGAGCACGAGCGAAATGGCAGCTCATATTCGCGGTGCGCTGATGGACAGACCGACAGTCTGCATCCCAGTGGAATGCGGATTGTTCCCCTTTAATAGTAACCTCTTCACCAACCGGGATGTGTTATTGCGTCGTCTCGAAAGCGTGTCCAGCCAAACGGTGCCCAGGTGATGAAACACCTAGCCTGGTCAACTTGGAATCGAATGCAAAACGAGGATTATCCGTGTACCGAGGGGATCCAGGCGCTTGTCTGCTGGTAGACCCCCCCCCCCCTCCATCTCACCGCCGCCGCCCGGGCCGCCGCAGTCGCTGGAGCTGGAGGTGCTGCGACTGACGGCGGCGCTGGACGAGCAGCGCCGGGCGCGCGAGGAGCTGGACCGGGAGCTGGAGGGCAGCCGCGCCGACCGCCGCCGCCTGGAGCGGCTCCAGGCTGAAAACGGCCGGCTCAGGCAGAGGTGAGGGCGCCCAGCGACCTGCTGCCGGGGCAGGCAGCTGGGTGCTGCTGAGCCACGGGTGGCGTTCAGTAGCACGGCAACCGGCCAGCGACTGCCGAGGATGTCATTGTAACTGCGATTTAGGCGGAGACGGAGGTGGTGGTGGTAGGGATGGGGAGCACGGGTGCTCCATGACTGCGCCACGCCGTTTTGTTGCACTGATCGTCGTGGCGTTATCCGGTTCGCAGTAACTCGTCTTAGGTGCCCTATAAACATTAGAGTGCCCGTATAGACGACAGCGATACTGACGACGCCGCTGGCTTGCACCTGCAGGGTCAGAGCCGCTGTTGTTGCGAGCTGCCGGGAGCCTCCTGCGGTTCCCATTCTGACCTCGCCGATCTTCCCCGGCAGACTGGAGTCCCTGACCGACCGGCGGACAGCCGCCGCCGCCCCCGCCGAGCCGCCGCCGGCTGCCGACGCCGAGTCGCCGCTGCAGCAGCAGCTGGCGGCCGCGCACCAGCTGGCAGCGCAGCTGCGTGCCGAGCTGCAGGTGGGGCGCCAGCGGCGGCTTCGACCAGCTGACAGGAGCTTGCGCGCCGCGGCTGCGCTCGCGGTCGGTGGCGCGTGTTTGTTTCGCAAACTTAAGATGTCTCTGCCACACTCGTTCCTGGATGGTATGGCGTCTGGTCGTCAACTGTTTGGCGTCTATCATTACAGCATAGTGCTCAGCAGCATCAACTAACGTAGAGTGCACGAACTGTTGTGCGCTGCAGTCGTTAATTCGTATTCTGGCCATATTTAATTATTAATCCTTGGCTGACCTGGCCATGGGCTAAAGAAACACGTTTGACCGTCGGTGACCCCAGATGACCTGCTGTGACCCTGGGTGATCTACGGTGGCTGTGATCATTCTCCAGTGTCTCCGCGTACCCCTGTCTGACTTAGGAAGGCCCTTTCTGACGTCTGGTGACCTCTGTTGATCCCTTGTGTCGTCGGTTGACCCTGAGTGGCCCCGACTGGCCTTTGGTGACCCCGCCTGACCCGCAGGGCCGGGCGGAGGCGGAGGCGGAAGCTCTGTCGGCGGTGCAGACCCAGTGGGCGGAGCGCCTGGAGGAGGCGGAGTCTCAGCACCGTCAGCAGAGGGAGGTGAGGCTCGGGACGGCCGACGGCCGCCAGCGGGGGGAAGTGAGGCTCGTGAAGCCTGCAGCGCGGTTGTTCAGCTCATGTGCGATGTAATGTAGCGCCCCGCTGGACGCACCCCTGTGTCAGCTTCTGCTGAACCTCTGCACTCCCTTCCCGCTCTCTGAAGCTCATCGTGAAGAGTTTGCATGTGCTTCATCATCCAGGTTCACGAACTGTTGGACCCCTTACGACCCCTTACTGTCGTCCAGCCCCTCGTGTGGTCAGACTCCTCCCCAGTTCCGCCGGTATGCCGAGCCTTTGCGCCACAGTTGCGCCGCCTGCTGTCCGCCGCTATCCCGCCGTCTTGCGCGCGCAGGCCGAGGAGGAGGCGTCCGCGGCGCAGGCCGAGCTGTCGGCGGCGGACGCGGCGCGCTCGGCCGAGCTGCTGCGCGGCCAGCTGCAGCTGCTGCGGCTCGAGGCGGACGGCAAGTCGCGTCAGGTCAGCGGCGGGATCAAGGGATCAGCGGACAGGTCACAGGGTCAGCGAGCGGGCCACAGGCTCGGCGGCGGGTCACGGGGGCAGTGACAGGATCATAGGGAGAATCCGAGGGAGGGGGTCAGGCAGGCGACGATTGCCGCTGGTTCTGGTGGAAGTTACGTCTGCTGGGCAGATAACTCGAATGTGGGTTTGTGCTGCATTGTGGTATGTTGTTTCGCGCAGTCCTCTTCGCCTATGGCTATGTTTTGATCGCTGCTTTATGCGGTTATGTTTTTTTTTTGTTATGTTTAATGTACGTACATAACGAAGAAGAGTAAAAATCTTGTTATCGCTTCTGCGTTTCCTTCCCGCTTATCTTCTTTTTATTATTTGACGGGGTCAGAATAAGGAAATGTTACCATTGGAAATTGGAATCCAGCAGATATTCCATGTCGGACATAGCTGTCACAGTTACAAGGCGAGCTTCAGTGTGCAAGTCTTATCTGTTACGACTTTTGTGTGTTATATGAGTAAATTTGCATTCCCAGTCCTACAGTCTTTTTCCCCGTTTTGGAAGTTGTTGTTTGTTATGATTGGTGCATGATTACATAATTAGATATTATATATATTATTGTATGATATATGATTATATAACAATATATCTGATTGTTATATTTGATGTTGTTATGTTCAGTTTCTTTCCAACACGATTAATATTTTTGTTGCCTGTGCCATCCTGAATGACCCATATTGGTAGTCCATGTGAGAAATGCTTCCTGGTGTAATCACACACTTTGACTCACAGGACTCATTATCACTTCTATATCACTTTTTTAGTTTCAGAGCGTGGTCTTGGCGACAAGGGTAACCGATTTTTGGCCGTAATTGTGATCTGATGACCTCGAGGTGTTGCCTTTGTGGTCCCAGACGATGGCCTTCACGAATTTACGTATATCAAATATCGCTATCAAATATCAAAATCAGTTATCAAAAAGTGACCGGTGCATTGCCGGATATTGATGTTTTTGACCTTGGAACGAGACGGTGCAATACGCTGACTTCTGTATGACCTCCATATGACCTCGGTATGGCCTCTGTTTGGCCCCAGGTGGAGGAGCTGGGCGCAGAGCTGGCCCGACTGGAGGACCAGCACCAGAAGACGGTGACTTCCCTCCAGCAGCAGCTGGCCGAAGCCGAACTGACGTTCTCGTCTCAGGTACAGCCTCTGGAAACGTCAGGGCGGAGGATGGTTTTCCTCAGGTACAACCTCTGACAACGCCAGAGCGGAGGGTAGTTCTCTCAGGTACAGCCTCTGGAAATGCCAGAGGGAGGATGGTTCTTCCGTCAGGTACAGTCTCTGGGAACGTTAGGGGAGGGGGATGGGACGCCTGCTTGGTACGTCGTGGGTCGGTTCACGATGCCTTCCATTTCGCGCTGCCTGCCGTCACCGTTTCTCGTAGTGCATCTCTTTATTTGGTTGCCGATGTTCCTTATTTGCTGCTGACGTACGGGGAAACGCATTCCCTTTAGCGTCGTCAAGAGCTCCGAACGTTTGATCGTCGCTATTAAGCGTGCGACATAACATCATGAGAACAGTTTGTTAAATGACAGTGTTGAGAATAAACGCCTCGTTTGAGTTTGGAATGCTGCACCACGTAGCGATTCACGGGAAGCAGTTCAGTGTCTCCTGTGCGCTGCGCTTGGCATGGTGCGTGCGTGCCGTTTTGCGGTGTTTGCTGGGCTGGTCGGCGTCGTTGCACCGCGTCTATACGTCGTCTCGTTCGCCGTCCTGCAGGTGGAGCTGCTGCGACAGGACATGGTCGAGCGGTCGTCTCTCGCTCAGCTCACGCCACCCGCTGACCGGAGCGGCGCGCACCGGCCGCAGAGCCACTCCGGAGCGGAGCCGGAACTCCCCGGAGTGGAGCCGGAACTCCCCGGAGTGCCGCAGGGCGTCTCCGAGGCAGCGGGACCGGCCTGAGTGCCGACTCCGACGGCGGATAAGGCACTCCCCCCCCAAATACGCGGGTTATGTTTCGCGATGGGGTTTCGCGGTGGGGCCCGCAGTCCTGTGTTCCGGTCATCCACCCTTGGTCAGCGGTGTTCTCAAGCTCGCTTGAACTGTGGTTTCTGGTGTCGCGTCATCTCAGGGCTCCTCCTTTGCGGATGATGTGGGCTCAGGGCTCACGGCATTGAGCTGACCCGTGCGCGGGTGATGCATGACTGGGTTTTGTTTCTCCATTTTCCTTTTCAAAATGATCGCCGCGTCCAAGCCCAGTGAGGCGATGCCACTTTGTTTTTAACACGTTGTCATACGATGCCTTTAACGAAGCGTGATTTTATGCGTTTACCGCTTTGTTAGCTGACAGGGGCCCCGTTAATGAACGTGACGCGCCAAAAAAAAGTGATGCGTGGTGCTCGGTTTTGCATCATTGACAGCTGCAGCTGGGTACTCCTACTTAATCCACGTCCGAACGTTCTGGACGTGAAATTATTTTCGCGCTGTGTTCCTCCTTCATTGTGGAGTTTTTCTCCTGCCCGGCAAGCCCCACGTTGCTTTCAGATTTTTAATGGCGATGTTACGTGACGACTTTTCGAGTTATCGTCCCACGGTTCCCGTTGGTCTCCCCCACAACTGTCCGCAGTCCTGCCATTTGCGAAGACTGGTGCAGAACTTTGACTTTACCGCCGTGCTCCAGAACTTTCCATTGCGGGCGTCAAGTTTACTGGACGGAGACGACGTGGAGTTGGATGATTGCGACTCCGACGAGTCTGTCTGTTGTCTTGAGTTCAGGTCTGCTTAGCGCTAGCCGATTGTTTTAGAGATGGCGTTCTGTGCGATTGCAGCTTAATTTGGGGCCTTGCAATGGACGACATTTGAATGTGCTTTACGAGAGGTGAAATCCCAGTGGCCAGTATAAACAAGTGGTGATCTCATTTAAGTTTGTTTCCTCCGGTTTCATAACAGGTACGTCGCGCTGTAGAACTGTTCGAAACCGCAGAAAGCGTGTCGGTAGCAAATCTCGTCGTCGGCCACAGTTGATCTGCTTGGGACCACACGTCTGTGATGCGTCGTACCGGCACGGTGCGAGTTTTATGAACGCGACGGCCGGCGTGTTGCTTCCCCTGTTGCTTGTTGGATAATACACGATTTTTAGAAAATGACGGCTCAGCCCGAATCGCGATGTGAAACTCGGCGGGACTGCGATCGGGAAAGATGGTCAGAATACGGCGTGGAGTGTTTCTATCGGAGTGCCAGCAGAAAACCAAACACTTCAACTTGAAATGAACAGTTTTCTGCTCCGTTGAATTTCAAGAAATTGTCGATTTCGTTGCTTTACCTTCTACTTTACTACGGCTGCCGCTTCCGCTCATCGATTTTCCGACAGCATCTGTGGTTGTGCCTCGCAAGGAGCACGTCTTTGGCCGTTGTTGCCAAAGCAACAATGGCCGCCTTGGCTTTTGCCGCTTGTCGCCCCCTTGAGTACCAATATGCCCTATTACGGACACCGTTCGCGTCGACACTAAACAACACGCCACAGGCATCCGCCGACGCCCTGCACGCAGATTCCGTGCGGCTGGCGAGTCGACCGCTGACGCGACGCAGCGGCCCGTTATCGCGCGGTGACCCCGCCGCGGGGGGGGAACGGCCAGCCGCCGTCGGCCGGAGGCCCGGCTGTTTGGTCGCACAGGCTGCGGTGGGCCGGCCGCGTTCGCTGTCACTCGCCGGGCTTGACCCGGTGTGGGTTTACTGGAAGTTCACCCGGTTCCGCTTGTCTGTGGTTACCGTGCGTCCGCCTAACTGGGTTGAAGACTTCTTTGATTTCTCGTGCATTTATGTAACGTTTTTACTTGGCTGGGATGCGCGTCTTCAGTGGTCTCAGCGCTCTTCTGACAGGACATCACAAGTTCGCGACAGTCACGTTTTCTCCTTCAAAGGCGGCCTGCACGGCGGTGATGCCTAAATATGGTCCAAAGCAAAATCACGCTGACGTTTCGCATGCTGTAGGAACTCGTGTGGGTTTTATCGTCACCAGAGGCGCAGCGAAGGAGGGGCCCATAGGGCCCGACCGCCCCTCCCCCCACGTCAGGTCTGAGGGGACCATCACGGCGAGCAGAGTGCAAGGGATAGGGATGGGGATAGGGATAGGGCAATAAGAGCGTCTGAGAAGGGCCAGGAGGGACCCATTCCGACAAAAGGATTTTGCCCCAAGGGGACCAGGGGGTCGCTCATGGAGGATTCCCCGCAGGGTGGACCCCAGGCTCAGATTGTATCCAAAGTGGGTCCCTGATGCTGAAATCATGAAGAAAATGGACCGATCATCCTCGAGGCACCCCCAAAACGACAAGCGTTTTGGGGGTGCCTCGCTGTACCCTCGCTGTACTCGATGTACCCTTAGCTGTACCCTACCTAAGGAGGCAGGGTACAGCGACGTAGCCAGGATTTCTCCAGCGGGGGGGGGGGGCAATCGGATCAGGGGGTCCTCGTAATCAATGGGGTCCCATGTAGTTTAAATCATTGTCGGCTTGTAAAGGAGCCCTGCTGGAATGTAAAGGGGCCCTGAGGTTGCCTGTAAGGCCGTTCCCTGCCGAGGTGACGGATGCCCTGAATGAACGTTTATGGGTCCCTGCTAGCCCGTAGGAGAGGGGTGTACTGCTTGTCTGTAGAGAGCCCCTGTCGGCCTCTGGAGGGACCTCCTGCTGCTTGTAAAATGATCCCTGCTGGACAGCTGAGATGATCGCCGTCGACTTATAAACGGCCCCGAAATGTTCCTGCCGACCGGACGGTAGGAGGAACATCAGTAGGAGGACCATCTCTGCAACATAGGTCGGTAGGAGCATCTCTGCAGACCATTACGGGCCCTTTATACTTCAGCGGGGCCCTTTACAAGCCGACAAATTGTCTAGTCGCCAATAGGGGTCTTCTTACAAACCAAAAGGAGTTCTATCCAGAGGCCGACAGGTGGCCCTCTCCAGACAAGCAGAAAATCACCTACAAGCTATTAGGTGGCCCCTGAACGTTCATATATATATATATATATATATATATATATATATATATATATATATATATATATATATGGTTGGTAATATTATATATGTTACTTTATTACTATATATATATATATATATATTATCTTTGTGATATATACTCTATATTAAGCGCTATATGATATATTATTTTATTCACATATATATATTAATAAAATAATAGAAATTAACATATATATACATATTAATAAAATAATATATCATATAGTGCTTAATATAGAGTATATATTACCAAAATAATATATATATAGTAATAAAGTAATATATATAATGTAGTGTTTAATATATATGGTATATCTTACAAAACATAATACAATACATATATATATATATATATATATATATATATATATATATATATATATATATTACGGTGTGTCGTAAGACTAAATCTTATTTGCGAGAGTGATAAAAATTGACGCAAGTGGCCAAAAATTCGGGAAATGTCAAAACATCTCCGGAGAAAACAGCGTTTGCTGGTGCCGCCAGACCACGGAAGGGATTCCCGATCGAACAACCCGCTCAGCGTTGCAGTCTCCAGGCGCCACGCATATTGCTTCCGCACTCTGGCCGCCCGCAGCGTGGTGTTAATTCACCGGGCCACCGCTGTGCCGAGCATGGAGACTGCAACGCCGGGAGTTACAATCGGGAGCCCCTTCCTTGGCCTGACCGCACCAGAAAACATTAATTTTTCTTCCCTCTTTCGCCTCTTTATTAAGATTTATGCACGCGTGTTACTTTTTATCACTCTCCATTTCACATCCGCGAAAAAATGAACACGACGATATACCCTTATATATATATATATATATATATATATATATATATATATATATATATATATATATATATCGACATATATATATAAACGGTATATATATGTATATATATATATAATATATACACCCTTATATATATTAAATGAAACTGGCAAATCGTGCGCCCGGTAGAAAAATGCCTGTGTTCAGCCTCTAGAGCCCCAGAAAAGGGCGTTTGGGCCATCACAAATCAGAACGTCGCGCAGTTTCACTGTGCATAACAATAAAACTATCCATTTTGCATGTTTTGCTTGTTTTGCATGCTCATGCGACTCCCCTGTACACTCCTGGCTGTCATCAGTGCAAAAGCTCAGTTCCCGAATTTTCGTACTTATTCACCGCAAATCAGCACCGTCTAACATTACAGGGACATTCGGCAGCTCGACACTGCTGCTTCCTGTCAGCAAAAACGTTGAAATGGGTATTTTGTCGTGGCTGGCCGTGCGTCTGAAGGACCTCACTGATCACATGCCTTCCATATTGTCCAACCATTTCGGGTCTTCCGATCACCCAGGCCTAAAATAAAGTGGCCGAAATCCGGGAAGAAATGCGATTTTCAACAGGCAGACATGGGTAGGGGTCTACTTAGCAAGGGGGGTCGGGCACTTGGCAAGGGGGTCCCCGAAGTCAGCGCACCGTCCCCTCCCCCCTCCCCGAACGACGTTTCTGGCTGCGCGCCTGTTGGCCAGCCGGACAAAAACCAAAGTCAGAGATGTTTCTCGACGCAAAGTTTTCTGTCGCGCCACTTCGGCAAATGTCGGCACGTGAGGAAACAGAGTCGGGAAATTTCACTCAGATCCTGCGTATCACAGACATGGGCGTTGGAGCGGGGACAGCTGTCCCCGAACTTTGGGCAACGTTTAACTCGCCCCCGACTGGGGGAAAGAGCATTTGACCGCCCCCCTGAGATTTTTCTGAGATTGCGAGAGAATAAACAAACGCAGTGCCACGAAACTTAGTGCACCTTTTGCTTGATCACTTTTATACCTTGTACCTAATTTTTGACCTCAGGTCAAATAAGCTGTCTTACCTAGGTCAGGCCAAAGGGACCTATGTCCTGAAAAGGTTTCGCGCCCTGTGACTTTTTCGCAAAACACGATATCACAATAAAACTTCCAAAGGTTAAAGATTTTGATAAATGCAGCAAATCTGCTATCTCGGATTTTTGTGGGAAATGTTCCAGGTCATTGACCAAAGGTCAAGCTCGTTTTCAACATAAGTTGTGTTTTTTTTCGAAAATTGAGGGATTTTTTAAAATAATAATCTGAGTGTGGGGAGATCCAGACATCCAGTTTCCGTCAATAAGCAAAGTTTGAATGCCCTTTGAGATCAGGTCACAAATAACTGTTATGAACCAAAATGCACTGCAATCAAAATAAGCGATGAATGACTCATATCGGGTAGAAAATGGCAAAGCTGGCTGGCGCACGATTGCGAATAATACCAGGTAGTTCAAAAAGTTTCGAAAATTATAAATGTTGGGAATAAACAGGCCCTTGGGAATAAAGCTTCAACAATTGCGTAGATTGATAACTACTTAATTCTTCACCATTTAAGCACGAGATATCACCACAAGAACCACTGGGATCAAGAAACAACGCTTGGAAAGACATATCTTGCGGGAATCAAAGAGCGCTAAGATAGTCCCCGTTAATTTTATACAGCGCTGGCCTATGGCACCCGCTCAGCAGCGGTGCGAAAATCGCCGTGTTTTTAACTCAACGTTTCGGAATACATATTAAACAAATCAGAGAAATTAGACGTGAATCGTTATCTGCGAAGTTTTACCTGTCCGCCGGTGCCTTTATCTAGACTTTATTAACCCTATTCCCGGAGGGCTAGACGGTATGGTCGATTCACGTCAGGGGGCGGATTGGCCCCCCCCCCTGAGATCTCGAGAACTACTCATCCGATTTCATCGCAACAAACGGCAATCGATTTTCCATGACGTGAACTACATTTTCAAAAAAAGGAATTTTCAAAATTTTAAAAGGTGTGGATACAGAGGGGCAAAAATGTCAAAATCAGGGGTATTTTTGAACTTCTTATAACTTATCCGTTGTTTATGGACTGATTTCGATGAAACTGGCATGAATCGAGATAGTATGGATAGGACTTTTACCATTGGTACACACATCTGAAATTTTGAGAAAATTCATGGGCGTTCACAGGGTTTCAAAAATAGGAGGATTAGTTTCCCAACAACTGAATGAACAAACAATGCAAGAACACTTTTTTGGCTTCTGCTAGTCATGTTATGCTAAAGAAGTACAAATCGCATCACAATGTTTGTATAATATTATCATAGGCGATGCCAGGGACATGAAAACGGGGGAGCTGTCATGGTCACACGTTCTTCAGGTCAACTTGTGACCTTTGACCTTAAATGACTTTCAGTGACCTTGGAGTTACTTGGAATGATCTCGTGTGCATCTAATATTACCTGTAAACGTTGTCAATCAATTGCATTTCACTCTATTTCAGAAATTTCATTTTATGGCTTTTGCGATATAGGGTACGCGCACTGACATTTTAGGTCACAGCTCCGTGACCTGGCCTGATATCAAGCTGAAATTTGATCCACAAGACAAGGGCACCTTTCTACGCCATATATATTCCGGATTTGGCATTTGAAAAAATTGCGTCGAAATTATTGCAATAATTTTGACTTTCGACCTTGACCTGACCTTGTAAAGTGATCTCAGATGAACAAAATTCTATCTGCACATTGTCCAACTACTTAGCTATACATCCATATGAAGTTGTAGGTTTTATTTTAAAAGCGCTGTTTTTGACAGACATTTTTCTTTTACCCTCAACATGGCCTGATGTGCCTCCCAAAAACGTGGCCTGGCTCCGCCCCTGAGCAAAATAGAATTTTGAAATTTTATCGCGGCACGCAGAAAAAAATAGCTAGGAAAATTCACCAAGTTTCGTGAAACTGGGTTAAAAAGCCTAGAATTGGCAAGCAAAAAACCCGAGGGGGGCAGATTCAGCCCCCCTGCCGGGAATAGGGTTAATCACATCCCTTGAGATCCAGACCATTTCTCGGTCTTATGCAGGCGGCTAAGAGAAAACATATACAAGGCGTAAATGGCTTACATATTATCCAAAACTAAAAATGAGACCAGTTTTGATCTCTACTTGTCACGAGCTTTCCAACGGTGTGCTTATTTTTATCGTACGACCAATCGTTCGTGAATTGGGGGAGGTCAACCGCCCTCCCTCCAGTCTGGCGTGCATGGCCCCGACCCACGATTGAGCGCGGGTTAACATGAACCCTTTAAAGGTGCTCGGAAAGAAACGGGGTAAATAACGTTTGCACTCCCATTTCCACAGAGCTTTCGCTGCTACTGACCACATACTGGCGTTGCCACCATTATTCAGGATGTAGGCCTCACTTTGGACGAAGTCATGAATTGTTTGCATCTATCAGTAGAAATGTAGTGGTTTTTTTTAGGACCTAAAAATTTGGAGTTGCAAATTGCTGTTCCATCCACAACTGCATTAAGGCCCGTCTGTGCGTTGGGCTACATGTAAACCATTTGTTTTCTTGTATGCTAACGTAAGGCCGTATCCTGGTATCTTGAGATAACATCCTGCAAGATTAGCATAACCTATTGAAATCTGCGCTTGCCAGCGCCTTTTTTGTGCAAACGCCAGCTGGCGGCCGCCGTGGCGTAGTCGCCATAACGCTTTCGATGACGTGGCTCCCGGAACCCAGACCCTTCTGGATTACTCATCACGGCACCGGGCACTGGACCAGCACCAACCTTGCCCGTTCTTCAAGCCGTACTCGTGGGCAGACCGCTGCAAATAGGCCGATGCCCCCTCCGCCGTCACCACCAATCAAATCGCGGAACGCCGATGACGTCATGCACGCCGTCGACCGTGCCGGCGCCCACCGGCGGTGATGTCAGAGCTGCAGCTGCTCTTTTCGTGGCCAAAATCGGCCACGAATCGGTCGCACCACCAGGCTGATGGCGGAGAGGAAGTCGTTGGTCGCTCAGTGGATGTTTTGCCAAATAACGGATCGTGCTGGGGTCCAAGGTGCGCCAACATGAAGGCGCTGGCCTGGAAACCATATGTCGGAGTTTTCTGAGACGTCATCGTTGGGTCGGATTGGAATTCTGATGTAGATACAAAAGCACCAGCCTGGCACTACGCCAGTGGGACGAATCCAAGCAAACATGGACGGCGACATGGTCCTTGGAATGTTTGAGAAGTTTTCCGTCTTTCGAAAATTAAAAGCAAAAAACTGATTTGATCTTTGAAGGGGTCGACTTCTCAGTGACCTCTTCATGGCGCATGCCTGCGCTTGCCTCACTGACCCATGCCATCCCCTCTGGAAGTTTCTCTATGTCTATGCCCTTGCCATTCACCGACGGGTGGTGTTAAACACCACCCACACAGGTAAAAGGGGGGGGGCCAGGGCTCCCCTTAAGCCAGCATTTTTTTCTGAAAACCATTGCATATCGTCTTTCCAGAGGCCGTTTTCATATGACTTCAGGTCACACTGATCTCCCCCGCTTAAGAAAACCCTGGCTGAGCCCCTGTCAAACACAACTTTGCTGAGAAACTCATCTTTCTTTTGACCCTAGTTTTTGGGTAGCTTTCAAACCTCCCAGCAATCATTTCTTCGAAACGCTTACCTCCACCCCACTCCACCAACGCCCCAGTGAAGCCACCGTTCGCCGTCCATCGACGCTCTCCAAACCGCGGCCGGGGACCACGGTCCACGTCGCCATCGCTCGTCGTCCTTGGCGATGACGCAGCGACCTTTCGGCGCTTTCCGGCCGGGAGAGGCGACGGCTCCTCTCTCCGGACCAGCGGCCGAGCTGATGACGCGCTCCTGTCGTCTGCCGGCTCCTGGCTGACTGGCTGCAGCGCGGACCGGCGCGGCCCTGCCTCCGTTCCACGCTCGAGTGGCCCGAAGATTGTTGTTTGTTTGTTTGTTTGTTTTGTCGTGTCTTGTGTGCTCTTTTCAAGTTGTTCAGACGACAGTGATTGCTTGCATTGTATGCTTTACAGTGATTACGTGAGTTGACGACCACTGATCTCTTGTTTTTGTTTTGTTTTGTTTTTTTTTTTTTTTGACGTGAAGCCGTAATAGCCGCGAGCCTATTGCGGGTGGCTTCAATATACGTCTGAAGCCTGAAGTCTGAAAATCAGCAGATGCCTGCGTGATTAACGGGGTTCGCTTCCAGACGACTTTCTAGTGGGGTAGTGGGTGATGGGGAGCGGTCCGTGTTAAATCATTTTGCACCCCATCACTGCTTGCAGGGGGCTTTTTTGTCCAGAACAATGAGATGAACACGACTATGGCCTTCTGTTCCCGAAGGATGAAGGGGCTTGTCGCCTTTTCCTTCGTCGCGTTATCTGTCAACAACATTCAGGATCTAGCGTAGCTGATGGGAAGAGAGCGATGGAAATGACGTTCGACATAACTATTACCCAAAGCTGCAATTTAACGAAAATGTACTAAATATGATGAAGCTGTTTGTCTCACTGAGCCTTCAGTTACGTCGGGCTGCGAAAACTTATCGCAAGATAGGCAGTCGACGACAAGGTATCATATTGTTCTCCACTGGTTCACTGTTTTCACTTTCGCTTTGATGTTTCAGTTTTGGGACCCTGTTCCCATGGCCGAAGATCTTGAGGATTGGAAAGACCCAGATCTTCCACTGTTCAGGGACTTTAACATGACTTGATGATAACCAGCAAAAAAAAGAAAAAAAACTAATGTGAAATCTATACGAGATGTCGGATGATTTTCGGAAATCGCCATTACGCATTTTGTAATCCGTTCTCGTGCCCATAGACTAAACAGACCGAACTCCGAAGCAACCTGTGTCGTCAGAATGTTTGCAGAATGTTGGTCTGATGCCATTCAAAAACGACTACCATGCTGCAGGGTCGGAAACAACAAAGATATGAGCAGGCCTGCAGATACAGGACCGCGAAAAGCAGGTAACCAGACACTATCGTAGATGCGTATCATACGGTGGAAGAAACAAACGGATCATGGGAGGTTGGGACGGGCCGTGCTGGCTGGGCATCCTTTCAAGTCCAAACACGATTTGTGACGTTGTACGGAAAAAACGCCTTAGAACCTTCCTAAACTCCGTCCATTTCCATATCTGAATAAAAAAACTCATTGCAATCAGGCAGAGGCAAAAACAAATCTACCCCAAATGTTACGTTATAGCTGGATCCAAGCCACCTGACAGGTAATCATCAGGTGAGATAACGAGGTTACGGAGCTTTTTCACAGAACACCTAATGCGACGTTTCCCTTTTGCCGTGCTAAACAACGTTCAGGGATGTCGATTTGTACTCTTTTGTGAGGGCCCTGACTCCCCATGTTGATTTGGGTCCCCAGTCTTGGTTTGGCCCCCTCAAATATTCTCTGCCGGGTTAAAGGGCGTTGGGTAATAATAACGAACAGAACGACCGCAATAGATAACACAAAGAAAATATAAACAAAGCATAGAGTGCTGTAGCTATCTGCCTTTCTTTCTTCCATATATGTATATACGTATAGACATATACGCAGTTTTTATTTGATACATGGTACCAAAAAACTTATAAATTTCCATTGGTCGAAATAAAATGGGCTGAATCCGTTGAGAGTCCAACGTTTTGGGGAAGGTTAGGTTGTCGAGCCCTCGGCTTGGCCCCCACAATCATTTACGGAAATCGATACCCCTGGCAGTGTTCGGAAAACGTCTTCACAATGCCGAGATACCATGGTAGAGATGTTGCCTTCTACCAATTCGAAGCATCGAGTATCGTAACCTCGAACAGACTCACCCAGCTGAAAACAGAGACCCTCGTGAAACTTTGCATCGTTTCGCCTGGCCTGAAAGTGCAAAAGCTGCCTGGCACGGGAGAGCTGATCACCCAGTGATGACCCAAAGCCAGGCTGTTGGGAACAAGGCATTGGTGACAGCGGCCCGGGACAAAATGTTAATAACATACCTCTCCCCGTACGAACTCTGATGACCTTGGAAAACACAGTACACCGGTGCATTGGATTCCTGACTCCCGTTTTACGGTCATCCTGAACCCCATGTCTGTGGCTGTAATTAACAGGGGGAGGGAAAAGGGGACATGTCCCCCACATTTTAGGCCGTTGGTGTGGGCACCCCTTTTATGCCACAACAAGAAGGAGCTTCTAAGGAAAATAAAAACATTCCTTAATCCCGATCCCACATAACTAAAGAATTTGGGGGTTCTTTTTCTATTTTTGCTGAGGGAGGACCTTTGCTAGATCTTTAACAGCCATCAGTCTCCAGGCGCCCCCAGCCCCACACATTAGTCAACCACTCCTTTTGAACACAGCGCCCCTCAGATAAGTGCTCTCGTACAGGCCAGGTAACTGAAATGTTCGACGCCCCATGCAGGCCAGGCGCCCCGTCTTCCTGTACACGTACAGATGAGACGCCTCTAAAGAATTTGGCACCCCGCACAGGCCAGGCACGTCTAAGACGTAGGCGCTCCTCACAGACCAGGCGCCCTCGTACAGATGAGGCACCTCCGAGCACGGTGTCCTTGACGAGCGAGGCGCCCCGTTCACACATCAGGCGTCCCTCATACATTTAGTGTCGCCTCTACGGTGCAGGCGCCCCTTTCAGGCCAGACGCCTCCCCCGTACAGATCAGGCGCCCCTGATATATTTGGTGCCCCATTACAGACCAGGCACTTGCACGGAACTCGTGCATGTGCCTAAATAAAAAAGTGAATCGTTATTTGTGCGTTTAAATTCGCAAATGTATAAGCAAACCACAAAGTTCATTCTAAATAAATGGAGCGCCCGATTTGCCACATATATTCATATTCGTGTTCAGCACGTACCCAAGATGCCCAAAATTTGCCCAAATTAAACTATTTGGTCAACCTGCCCACACCGTTTCCGTATCTGAAGTTCTTTCTGCCATAAGTTTCACCATTTGACCTTCAGAGGTTAAAAACGCAAATTCAAGCTCGAAGAAGGGGACAAATATAGCCGTCGATCTATGGCACCAAACTGTACACATGAGGAATCAGACCAGAGGAGAATATTGATATGGTCTGATACTTCATTTGTACAGTTTGGTGCCATAGGCCGGTGGCTGTGCTTGTCCCCATCCCTTAACCTTGACTATAACCTTGACAAGGGAACTTGACCTTGATCTCATGGGTCGTCAAAGTTCCCGCTTTGGTCTGATACCTCATTTGAACAGTTTGGTGCAGTAGGGCGGCGACTATGCTTGTCCCAGTCCTTTGACCTTGATGAAGACCTTGGCGACGGACACCGACCTTGATCTTTTGAGTCGTCAAAGTTGCGGAATATTCCCCTCTTTGGTTTTATTCCTCATTTGCGCAGTCTGGTGCCATACATTGGCAGCTATGTTTGTCCCCGCCATTTGACCTTGATGAGGGCCTTGACGACAGACCTTAGCCTTGACCCTTTTGGTCGTGAAATTTGCGAATTGATGCCCTCTTTAGTATGATACCTTATTTGTACACTTTGGTGCCATAACATCGGTGGCTATGTTAGTCCCCGTGTTTTGACTTTCATTATGACCTTGACGACGGGCCCTGACCTTGATCCTATGGGTCGTCAAAGTTGCAGACGGTTCCTCTCTTTTGGTTTGGTATCTCATTTGTACAGCTTGTTGCCGCAGGCTATGCTTGCCCCCCATTGTTGACCTTGAATTTGCGTTTTTGACCTCTAGAGGTCAAATGGTCAAACTTATGGCAAAAAGAACTGTAGATTCGGAAACGGCATGGGCAGTTGGACCAAACAGGGCAATTTGGGCAAAATCTGTGGTGTGTACTAAATACAAATATGAATATGTGAGCCAATTAAACCAGCTCTCGACTGTGGGTCGGGACCATGCACGCTCGACTTGGGGAGGGGCGGTTGATCGCTCCCTTCTAACCCACGAACGGTTGGTCGCACGATAAAAGTAGGCATACCGTTGGAAACCTTTCACGAATAGAGCTCGAAACTGGTGTCATTTTTAGATGTGGATAATATGCAAGTCATTTACGTCCGATATACGTTTTCTTACAGCAGCCTGCATGAAACCGAGAAACGGCCTGAATCTCGAGGGCTGTGCCTAATAAAGTCTAGATAAAGGCATCAGCGGACAGGTAAAACTCCGTAGATGACGATGCACGTCTATTTTCTCTGATTTCTTTAATATGTACACGGAATCATTGAGTTAAAGACACGGCGATTTTCGCAACGTTGCAAGGCGGACGTTGCCGACGAAGGCGGCATGAAATTAACGGGAACTAATTTTATTTCCTAATTTATAAATTATATTTGTTTTATTTTCGCGAAATATGCCGCTCCAAGTGTTATTTCTTAATCGTATTGGTTCTTGGGATGATTTCTCATGCTTGAATTTGGGAAAAATTCAGTGGTTATGAATCTGCACGATTGGTGGCGCTGTAATCGCGGAAATCTGTTTATTCCCGAAATAAGCAATTTTTTGAAATTTTTGAACTTCTTGGTAACAGTCGCAGCTGCTCGAGACGGTTCTGCTATATTTAACCCGACCTGAGTCACTCATCGCCGATTTTGATAGCAGTGCAGTTTGACTCATAACAGTTATTCATGACTTGACCTCAGGTCAGTGGTCGGAGGTCACTGAAACCTTACCCATTGAGAGAAACTGGATGTTTGGATTTCCCCACACTCAAACTGTTTAAAAAAACTCTGCCACATTCTGAAAAAACGACGACCTATGTTGAAAATGGGCTTGACCTAAGGCCAATGACCCGGACCTCTCCGAAAAATCCGAGATAGCAGATTTATTGCATGTATCAAAGTCTAACCCTTGAAAGTTTTACTATGATACCATGTCTTGCGAAAAGTTACAGGGCAATAAATTATTCTGGACATAGGTCCATTTGACCAGACCGAGGTCAGACATCTTACATGACCTGAGGTCGAAAATTTGACGTAAGGTGTAAAAATGATCAAGCAAAAGGTACACAAAGTTTCGTGACGCTGCGTTCGTTCGTACGTTCTCCCGCCATCTCGCAAAAGCTCAGGGGCAGAGGTGTGGTTTCCTATCTCTTCGTGGGTGCCCCGGCACCCACAAATTGGAAGTGGGCACCCACAGTACGATTTGGGCACCCACAATTTAAATAATGTTTAAATATTTAAATACAGTTATATTCTAGTCCCATGACGTTAACCATATAAAATCAGCTTTGTTAACGATAATCGGAACTCATTTACTCCACTGTCGCCCACCAGTTGCTTTTCCCCACCACCCTCCACGTAACACTGTGCCAATCGGTATTATCAGAGAGTCCTGGAGAAAGGTCCTCCATTAAAGAGGTTGTATTTACTCATCGTCATTTTTTGACTGTGCGCGTACGAATAAGGAGGGCATTTTTATGAATCAAAGCGTAGGTACCATTCATTTTTATCAGCTCGCTTTCTTTTGCTGTTATTTTGCTGGTGCAAGTGAATACGCTGGCTGCCAGTCCAAGTTTAATCTATTTACCCCATTTTCTTTTCAACACTAGAATCGCCGATGAATCGGGACAGGCGTATCGTTAGTCTCAGCGATGTCCAAGCTAACAGCAGTTAAAAACACCGAAATTATGAAAGCGACCATCATGGATTCAGGCAACTACCGCTGCTGTTTCTCGATTCTCCCTCGCAATTATGTATTACGTAAAAAGGTTAGGTTAGGTGACGAACGACAGTAACGTACGTTACTATTGTTCGTCAAAACAATCGTCGCTGCCATTTGTAACTGCATCTGGCACAGCAAGGTAGAGTGTTGGGTAAGCATCGGGTGCGTCCAAGGTTTACCTACGTATTTTCCGCTCGCCGATTGGCTCCTTTCTCTAATATTTTGTATCGTATTTTGCCTACCGATATCACTGTTGATAAATACAATAACTACACTGCATGAAATATTGGTTTAAGATCACCAAAAAGCACTTCTCACTTACATGATAATTCATAACCAATGTTAAATATTCCCCGGGGTGCGTTTTCGGGACATTAGGAAAACCAGATATATTCCCTTTAAGGATGTCGCCGCCGTAAAGCCGTGTACGATTTACGGAAGTCGTCCTTCCGTAATTCACCTCCCGTAATACCTTTTTAAACTCATTTCTCTGAACTTGAGACAAACGCCTGTCACGACCCCCTCCCCCTCCGACACGCAATGTCTGGATGTCCCCACATGCGTTTTGGGCACTCACAATCATTTTCCGAAAACCACACCCGTGCTCAGGGAGGGTGGTCAACCGCCCCAGTCCGCCAGTCGGGGGCGGGTTAACGGACATCGCCTCACCTGATGAGGATCGGTGTCCCCTTGGCTGGCGGGCTGGCGTTGGAGGTTGGAGTTCCTGTATGAATAGTCTCCCCCCACTCTTTGTCGTGCTCCTACACTCGCTTAGGCCAAAGTCCGTAGACTCAGGTTGGCGAAAACAGTACAGAAGATCGGTCGTCAGATGCAAACCAGCCAGATAAGCGAGAAACTCTTGGCATAGCTACACAGAAAAAGGCACTTTGATCACAGAACCCTGTTTCATACTTTCAAACATGCGCTGTGAAAACAAGAGGTGCTGCCCTCTGCGTCACACTGGTCCACAGAGCCGCTGCACGGAAACGATACAGTTACGGCGAAAGGTTGACTCGTTCTGAGTCGGCTAGATATGCAGATTTGTGTTCGAAACTTGTGGCACACCTGATACTTCGACATCAAAAGCTCTGGATTCATTACATGAGTAATGAAGTGGATGTGGTTCTCCTATTAAAGGTTTGTATCTCAAGTGGAGGGCGTGCAAACCATCCCAAGTCCGTGCGCACCAATCCGTGACGTCACAGGTAATGACGTTGCGCCTTCCGCAGCGCCCATTGGATCGAAGTCTCCAGAGTGTGTGGGACACTCTAGAGGCGTGTGGAACGCTCAGGAGCCGTCGGCGGTGGCTGGTGCTGGGTATAACAGACGGGTGCGGTGATGGAGGGGCATAGTCGTGGTGGTGCTTTCAGAGACGGTGCAAGAGGAAACCTGAACGACAGTGGCGATTTCTTTGGCCGGATGAAAAACGATTGGGGCAGAGACGCAGACATGTTCTTTGAGCAAGATCGTGATCCTGACTGGGGCTTTAGCCACGGAGGAATGCCAATGGTGAGTACACTAGATAGTCTCTTCTCAGGTGCTTCACGCACAGTTCTTTTCCAGAAGGCTGCTGAACTTGACTGGAAAGGGGAAAAAGGCTGGTGTACTGGGTTGGGCTGGTGGGTTAGTTTGTGGCATTTGTTTGCTCCACATTGAGGTATATTTTTCCTGTGTGTTTTGCCAAGAACGCTTTGTCGAAACATCAGTGGGACATTTCATTGAACTTGTGGTCGTGGATTGCGGAGGGTCAGAATGACGTGAATGTATCACTGGCACTGATCCAGGATTCTGGGAGTTAGCGAATGGGCGAAGAAAACGGGATCGGACAAAGAGCCTTAACCTCTGCTTGAGCTTCCTTGTAAAACAATCAGTTTCGTGTGAAGAACGTTAGGAAAGTTGGGTAATCCTTACCGATCGCACACCATGCGCAAAGTGGAGGGTAAGGTTAACGCGCGAGTGTAGTTTCCGATTTCGCCACCAGGGTGATATTCGTTCTTTTTCTCGCCGCTAGGCAGAGTACGTAAAAATACTGACATTCGCTATGATGGTTCCGCTCAAGAACCAATGGTATGATAACCAATAGTTCGATTCGGCTGATTCGAACGCCAGTTGATAGCGCCGAACGCTTCGTTTCTGTGAAGTACACACTTTTTTACTTTTGACCCGCTGATGACGTCACAGGTGAGGTCAATCACGAAAAAAGGACCACTTTCTCCAGAATTGCCGAACCACGATGGAAAGCAGATGAATTCGTTCAGACCTAACCTAACCTAACCTAACCTAACCTAACGAATATTACCTTGGTGGCGAAATCGGAAACTACACTCGCGCGTTCTCGAGCGGAACCATCCTAGCGAATGTCGTATTTTTACGTACTCTTCCTAGCGGCGAGAAAAAGAACGAATATCACCCTGGTGGCGAAATCAGAAACTACACTCGCGCGTTAACCTTACCCTCGACTCTGCGCATGGTGTGCGATCGGTAAGGATTACCGAAAATTGAAGCAATGCTCTTGAACCAACGCGCCTGCTGATATTTATCCTTCCCATATCCTAGTCATGATGATAGGTTTCTCCCGAGCCACTTTTCCAACCCCCGGTTGGTACCTGTTATCGCAAATGCCGGCTTGTCTTCATGGGAAAACTTCCTACGAAAGCAGGGGAGGGAGAGTCTGGAAATCTGCGGAAGAGGATGAGACGTTTCCGATGAAAGATTTTCTTATGAAGTGTCAAGAGCGATAAATTGGCTAACCTGTCGACTTGCCCGTCTCGAGGTCTAATCCATTACGCAGCATTAGGTTCATTGTGTGAACTGTCGGCGCAGTGATGAAGGAAAAAAATTAAGTATTCTTCAGGTTTCCATTTCTTTGCCGGGGCTGTCATTTTCCACGATGGTTGTGAACGTAAGTGCTTTTGTTGTACTCACGAAATGGTCGTGAGTGCACAAGTTCCTTTGTAAAAGTCGGGTGCTCGATCTCGGAATTCATATAGAGGTTTCTCCTCCAGTTGTAAGTCAGCGACGGCTCTTGCGGTTGGGGTGGTGCCTGCTTCATTCTGTGTAACAGCCATTGATGCTATTGTGGCCCCCTTCATTAACCATGGCTCCTATGGCTCTCACAGTATCTGTCCCTTTACCATCCTGATTTCCTCTTCCATTTACATTTCGCCGGGCCATTACGTAACGTCGCACTGAAACGACCTTTTTGTGGTATATCTTGGCACCAAGAAATGCATCCCTCGAGAAAATGTGCTGTTTGATAACGATTGTATTGTCCGACACTAAGATCGAAACGGCCTTCAGCCCTAGCAACCCCATTCTCCGCGACCTCCGCTATCGACCCGGCCTGTCGCGGATCTCTGATGACGTCATGGCGTCTGTGTGACAGCTGATCACGGAGCAGCCTGACCATCGTGACGGCATCGCGCCTGCCGACGAAAGACTAAATGTCACGTTATTAAACAGCTGACGTTTTGGTGAAACCACGTGAAAATGACGAATGCGACATGGTTTGCGGCCCTGTTTTGGGTTTCGAAAAACGAGAGAAGTTATTTACGGATTGGCTGGTTCGTGGAAGAAACGAACGTCACAACACGGAAAGGGTTAGATTTTTCAGTAGCGGGTAGTAAGACTGTACAGGTTGGTGACTTCGTTCCCTAGGATCTGTTTTGAGTCGTTGGGGTACTTGACTGGGTGTTGCTGCTGGCTCAGCCGTTCATTCTGATACGGGAATGTCTGATCTTTGTCCATTGTGGCAAGAGATTATCGGGTTGTTACGTCGCTTATGACGCATTGCACCCCTTGACGTCCGGACTGTTTGTTTACTTCGGAGGCGTCGTTCTGATACTGAGCATGTCCATTCTACGTCCGCCGACGTGAAAAGGTCTCGAGTTATTACGTCACATGTGACGCGTGTACCCGTTGGCGTCCCGGCCGTTTGTTTTCTTGAGACTGCGCCAAGAAGTCTGCTGAAGGTTCGGGTGCCAGCATCGCCCCCCCGGGGCGCGACTGTCGTTCTGTTCGCCGCTTCTGCGCCAGGTCCGCCACGCCACGCCTCGCGCGTGAGGCGGACGCACGTGCGCCGCAAACGCTGGCCTTGGGAGGGCATTTCCACGCCAGTCAGTCGGAGAGGTGGGCTGAGAATTCTGCCACGCCTCGCTGAGGCGTGGGCTGGCTGATACTGGACGTCGCTGATCACGCTATTAGCCCCGGTGGAGACGCCCCGCTCTTGTGGAGATGAATAGTTTTATTCAGATTTCAGGCGATCTTGACAACGGACTCGTCCTGTCCTTGTGACGGGAAGTCCGCGAAGTGTAGCGTCAGAGGCGGTGCTGTCGGTGCGACGTTCATCCACCGCAACCCTTGTTTCCTGTCATTCTGAGCCATGAATCAGTGCGGCGGTCGACGAAGGCCATCGGCCCGTGCAACAGCGGGCGAAAGTGAGCCTTCCGGCGCTCGAAGTCCGTGCCTGGGCACGCCCAGTCGTCTCGGGAGTGGACGCGGGCAACGTCGGCACGCCCTATTATGTCCGAGACGCGGTCGTTGGCTCGACAGTGTTTCAAATGCATCTAGCTTGTCCGGAGACCGACTTGTCGCCCCAGTGGGCGCCGGCACAGGAGTGCCGCAAGAGACGTTGCGGCTGCGAAGGACCGGCTGCTTTCCTTTGTCTCCGGAGTTCGGTCGTTGTGCGTTGTTTGATACGGGACCAGACCACTGCCCGTCCCAAGTGCAGCGCCTATGGATACCGGAGAAGACCGGTGGCCTGTGAATTAGCAGACCAGTCTGCCAGCTCCGGACCGCAATTTGGTCGTCCCCATTTTCGCAGCAGTCCCTCCAGACTGCGGGCGGCCAGGGAAAGTGCACGCCAACAGCTTGCCGCGTCCGTAATGGTCGCCCGGGAAATTGAGCCCTGGGATTGGCCGCTGCCCTTTGTCACATTCAAGAGCTGACGGCGAGGAATCGTTCCCGGCGATCGTCTGTGTGTTTGACCTTGAGCCAGGTAGCAGCTGGCTCGGAAGCCAATTAAATCCGCCGCGGGCGAGGAGAGAGGGCGTTGTCTTGTTCGGGTGCGGACTGCTTTCAGGCACAGCCTGAGTGGGGTCGGCCCGCGGCACGGAACGGTTATCGATTGGCCTTCGTAAGCCATTCGTGGTCGAGATACGGTCGCTGTCACGCAAGATGTTTCGCACGGAGTCCGGAGTCTACCAGATCACGCGTATTCCTGACTGCGCAGTGGCGCTCACGCTTCGCCAGTTAATGTAGTAGCAGGACGCTTGGGAATATTGCAGGTAGTCGTCGGACGACGACCATGGTGCGAATCGCCCCAAGACTGCCGTTTCTGCCGCATCATCGTGGCGTCTTTGTTCGGAGCGAGCCGCAGTTCAAACAGCGCTCGCCGGGAAGCCGACAGCCACGTGGTCCCGAGTCCCGCGCGGTCCCTGGCGCGTTTGGAGTTGGGACGGTGTCCGGCCGAGCTGGCGGCCTGCATCGGACGGCGTCCGCGGTGACCTCGGCACCGGCTGCCGGCCGGACGGCCAGGCGGCGCCAGCGGGGCAGGGGCCGCCCGGCTGCGGCGGGTGACGCGGTCCGCGTGTGCAGTCGGCGACCGCGGCGGCGGCGCGAGCGCCGGTCCCGCTCCGCTGCGCCCGTGACGTGACGTGACGTGACGCGACGCGGCGGTCCCGTGGTCCGTGACGCCGTGACTCCGTGAATCCGTGACTGGAGAGATGTGGGGCCGGCCGTGGACGGTGGAGGCAGAGGTGATTGGCACGAATGGCTCGCCTCGGTTTTCGTGTTTCTGCGATTGTCCGGTTTGGTGGCGGAGTTCTGTGATGGTTAAATAGAAGACGTCCAGGAGGCGGTGAAAGCCAGGACATTGTATCGTGATGACGTCTGCGGTCTGGGAAAGCCTGGGCGGTAGTGGTGGTGGCCTAACCGTTCGCCGGGGTATTTGGCGCCTCGCAACCGAATCGATTTGAGTGGGGCGCTTTTACGTCATTGAAAACCTAGAAATATGAGACCTACTGTTGAAGCGCACTTGCTTGAACTGGACTTGGAGCCATGCGTATGGAATCGCTGAAAATAGTAGGTCGTTTTTGCGTGTCTGGAACAGAAGAACAGAAAACTACATGATCATTGTGGTGTTGTTTGAGTGGGCCGTTGTGGAAAATGATGCATTATAGCCTTTGATTGTGACTTCCTGACTGGCTGTCGGCTAATCACTGCTGACTTTTCGAGACTGAAGTACGAGAGTTTACAGGCCTCTCTCCCCTGTCTTCCACCCGAGCTCTCCGTCCCCCTCCTCGGCACTCACGGGCAGTGTTCGTTCGTGGTCAGTAACCCGTGTTTCTCTCTGTCCGCAGGGCGTTGACCCGGAGATGGAGGCGATGCGCGGCCGGGCGCGGCCAAAGTTCCACAGCTTCGACGCCATGCGGCCGGGCATGTTCGGGCCGCGGCCGTTCCAGCGCGAGCGGCGCTCCTCTGGCGAGCCGGCCGGCCCGGCCGGCTCGCCGACGGCCGCCGCCGCCGACCAGGCGGACGCCGGCCCCACGCGCGAGCGCATCATCCCGATCCAGATCGAGCGCGACGAGGCGGACGCGGCGGCGGCGCCGGCCGAGGCGTCGCCGCGGCCGCAGAAGCGGTACGCGCGCCGCGGCACGGCTGACAGCTCGGCCATGAAGCTGGCCGCCGAGGAGGCGCAGCGCGACGCGCGCGCCAAGAGCTGCCCGCCCGAGGCGGAGGCGGCAGCCGAGCGCCGGCCGCCGCCGCTGGACGTGGCCGGCGCGCGCCAGGCGCAGCGCGACGACGCGCAGCCGCCGCGGCCGGGCCCATCGCAGAAGCCCAACTACTTCAACTCGTCGCCGAAGCCGTTCTCGCCGGAGCCGCGGCCGTTCCAGCGGCCGTCGTTTGGCCGCGCCTGGCCGGCGGCCGGCGAGCCGATGCCGATTCCCGTGCACGTGGAGCGCCCCGGCGGCGGCCGCCCGGCGCCGGCGGCGGCCAAGGTGCCGCCCAAGGTGGCGCCGAAGCCGCGGCCGGCGGCGCAGCCGCAGCCACAGCCAGAACCGAGCCAGCCGCAGGCGCCGCGGCCGCCGCCGCCCAAGCCGAAGACGCCGAAGGAGCGCGCGATGGAGAGGATCGAGGGCGTGCAGAACGAGGTGGCGCAGCTGTCGGACCAGGTGGACACCTTCGCCGGCCAGAAGGGCGAGAAGCAGTACCTCTACCTGGACGAGATGCTCACCCGCGAGCTCATCAAGCTGGACGACGTCGAGGCGGGCGGCGACGACGAGATCCGCACGTCGCGCAAGGACGCCATCATGCGCATCCAGCGGTGCCTGTCGCAGCTGGAGAAGCGCGCCACAGCCGGCGCCGAGGGTGAGGCTGAGACCGAGGCGCCGATGGAGGCCGAACCGGCTGCCGAGGCGCCGATGGAGGCCGAGCCGGCGGCTGTGGAGGCGCCGGCGGCGGCCGCCGAGGCGTCGAAGGAGGCACCGGCCACCGCCGCGGAGAAGACGGAAGAGGGAGAGGCGCCGATGGAGACGGCGGAGGCGGCCGACGCGGCGCCGCAGCCGGCGCCGGCTGGTGTTGCGGCGTCGGCGCCGGCGCCGGCTCCGGAGCAGGAGCAGGAGCAGAAGCAGGAGGAGCCGGCGCCCGCCCCGGCCGCGGAGGCCCCGCCAGCGGAGGCGCCTGCGGCGACGGAGCCGGCCGCTGCCGGCGCCGACCAGCCGGCCCCGGAGGCGGCCGCTGCCGCCCCTGCCGCCACCCGCCGAGACCATGGACCAGAGCTAGCGGCGGCGCAGAGGCGTCCCCGGCGCGCACTGGAGCCGCGCCAGCCGGCCGGCCGCGCCGCCGGCGCCGCGGCCGCGTATTTTTAGCCGCGCGCCCGCGCCGGCGGCGGCAGGCACCGGGATTCCGGCGGGCTGACGCGTGGCGGCGGCCCCCCGCCCCCGCCCGCAGAGGGCGGCCCAGCTGACCGGCGCGGGGCGGGCCGTCGTCCGCCGCCCCGGCGGGGGTCAGTCCCGCCTGGACCGGCCTGACCGTCGCTTCATTCGATGCTAGTCGAGGAGTGAGCTGGCGCCGTGGAGGGGCGCTGGCTTTCAGGCGCTGTGTTGTGATGGAGGTGGTGCGACGAGATAGGCTGCTGATAGGCTCGTGTACTGCGTTTTCTAATGTCGATGTGTCACTGTGGTATTGTTTGCTGTTGATAATACGAATAAACGTTATGATACTCGTACTAGTAGGCGATTTCGCTTCAATTCGCGGTGTAATGCACGGCGGTGGACATTTGTTCTGAACATGCGACGGAAGAAATGAGTTCGTTTGGCGAAAACTGGCACGGAAAGTGCGACCGTTACGGAATTTGACTTCAACTTTCTTAGCGATGAGGCAGGAACGAAGCACCAGAAAATGGACAACAATCGGAAGACCACGGGCAGTATCAGCTGCATACTGGGTGACTGTCCAGTACAGGGATGTCAATTTTTATCCTTTTGAGAGAGCCTTGGCCCACTCAGTGTTGATTTGGGCCCAACCGCTGTTGGTTTGGGCCGCTCCCAATATTTTCTGTTGGTTGTAAAGGGAAACGAGTGATGAAAATAATGTCCACAATAGAAACAGGCAGAAAGTAAAGAATCAAATCCAAAGCGATGTATCTATCTTTTGTTTATAGATACGCCTATATACATAAGGGTAAATGTAATGTTTTGTTTGGTGAACAGTAACAAAAATCTTGTAAACTTTTCCCGTTGGTCAAAATAAAGTGGGCTAAATCCGTTGAGAAAGCGGCAACTGGGGAAGTTAGGTTGTCGGGCCCTCGGCCCGGCCCCCCAATCATTTACAGAAATCGACTCCGCTGGTTCAGTTCATGACACCAACCACAATGTAGGAGCGAGTTTCAGAGCTGCTAAGTTGCCACAGGCACAAGGTTGTTGATTTGTGTTCGCGATGGCTCTGGCCCCCTCAGTGTTGATTTGGGCCCCCATCATTGTTGGTTTTAGCCATCCCAATATTTTCTGCCTGTTTCGACAGAGGTTTTCACAGGGAAACTAAACAATAATAACGAAAAGAAAGACCACAATAGATAAGGGATAGGTGGAAAAGATAGAATAAGCCATATAATTATCCACCTACATATGTATATATTTACATACATGGGAACATATCGACATATTTACATATCGGGGACAAGGAGGCAGCTCCCCCCCCCCCACTTTCAGCAACATTTAATACTAACCCTATGACGCTGCATGGAAAGGATCGAAGTAACAATCACGTTTGTCCCCCATCTCCACAGAGATTCCACCGCTCCTGTCCCCAATCATATACACAGAACGACATCCCTGGCCACAGATGTGGTCTTCTGCCAGCCGATATGTTTGAAAATTGGCGAGTCCATCTTGAGTCGGCTGTGCTGCGAGGCTTGCTGCTTGGGGCTGACATTCCAGACCCTCTTGGGACTTGCCATTTTCAAGCCGGTTCTGTTCCGTCCACTACAGTAGGCGTAAGCGCTAATATCGTTTGGGACGCACAATCAATGGAGGACGCACCCATTTCCCCTGCTCCTCTAGCTCACATATTGCCTCGGGCACGGATTTTCATTCATAGCTTCTGTTCCTCGTACGGTTCACTGGGCAGGTCTGGGAATGACCTGGTAGCCCAGGGAGCATGCATTGACTATGAATGATGAAGAGTTGCCTGCGAAGACGGAGCTCGGGTGGTGGGCTCGGAATCTCCAGATATCCGGTTCAGAAGTAAACAGACCGCTCAGCCCGCTCCGCCAGGCGGCGTAAACTAAAAGCTACATTTCTCGCGTTCCCAGGCCTGTCCGGGCGGCAGCTGCAAATACCTCGCACGTCACCGACGGGTAGCCTGGCCTGCCGCTTGTTTGTCCGGTCTGTCCTCGTCTGGGGAAAACGACGCGTCGACCTTAACGCTGACCAGTTATGGCCGCCTGCTTGCAGATTCGTCACGGCGCAAGAAAATTGCGCAAGACAGCTCGGAGCAACGACCTGGCTAGAAAGCTGAAGACGCTCCTTCGCGTACATAATTCCTGCCACTAAAAGAACAGTACTGCATCGGGTGATAGAAGATGAGGTTGGGCACTGCACTATCAGGCCCACGCCAACATCAGCTGTTTTGATAAACCAGGACAGGAGCTGTCGAAGTTTTGGGGGATATCGAGCTCGTCTCTCGGCTTTATGAAATGTTAAACTAAGCGGTTTGTCGTTACATACTCCGACTCTACCGCAAACAAACCGGGTCCGAATACCTTGTCTTCTGACGTCTGACTGGTTCATGCTTCCTCGGCTTTGATTGAAGAACGGCTGCGACAAGGTCACTTAAAGCACATTGGACCGCGAGCCAGTCGAAACGACGCAGAACAATGATGGGCGTTCAACCGGAAAAGCAATTCGTGCCAAACATCTGGCTCGCCTACGCGTTGCCGAAGAACCATGACTGCACCGGCCACTATCGTCCCGGGCTCTTCGACGACCTCTGACGCTTCTGCTGAAGCTATTTCGGCGAGTATGGGGCGAGGCCAAGCGCCAGTGAGCAAGGCATCGCGGCTGACCCAGCCGTCGACCCGCGGACAGCCCCGGGCCGCGGTTTTGATTCGTCGTGTTGTTGCCAAGCGTCGGAGCGGGATGTTGCCAGGTAACAGCTGACGGAGGTCCGTTTTGGGTGAAATGCCACTGCTGTCGATAATATCTGACGAGCAGACGAATGACGACGCCCGACGAGACGCAAGCTTTCACCCAAGACTCTGGACATCTGAGCCTAAGAGGCCATGCGTCCTCACTTACAAACAAACAAACAAACAAGCTGGCGAGCGTTAACAGCGGAAAACAGCAGGGTCCGCAGAGGGTTTTGAAAATCTAGCGTTACTACTGTGGGGTTTCGCAAAAAGAGGTGACTGAAACGGCTTTTGATCCCGCAAATCTGAGCACGTTTCGCCGCTACTTCCGGCGAGAAAACGTTAGCGGTTTGTCCTGATGATGGCTCCGTTTTGGATTTCGGTGGTAAACGACAAAGGCCTCTATCTGTACCCATGCGTTAGTCGCCAAATTCTCTGCTTAAACTGTTGACGAGCTTAATTTTAATCGAGAGATTAGGTAAGAATTTAATTGAATTTAATCGATTAATCAAATTAAATAGATAAATAAATAAGTTAATTAAACAAAGAATTGACAAAAAAGAATTATTTATTTATTTATTATTATTGTCATTAATTTATTATTACTCACTGATTTCAGGAAGCCAAGATTAGATTGTTTGAACAGACTTGCTATGGACATTAACAATGCACCATGAAAAATTATTTCGCGCAAAAAATATTGCTTTGTTTGATCCTTTCAACACAAATCACTCGTTTGCATCAGGACTTTTCCTGCGTCGTAAAAAATGACACATGAAAGGTAAGCCATGCACGGAAAGCATTGTTAGGTCAGATCTTGCCTTCAGCGCAGCATTTGACTTAAAAGCTCACGCTTTCATTTTTTCCTTCCAAGCCTGGACCTAAGGTACATAAATCGGCATAACCTTCCGGCCAGATATGGATGGTGTTGTAGTTAAACATAATATTTCTCTAGCTTTCATGGGAGGAGGCGTCGAAGTCTCACGCCATCACACCGCACCAAGTGCCAAGAAGACTTGGAAATCACTGGGACTCGCGTAAAATAGAACGTAAAATAAAACCTGTTCTACCTGGACAGTGCTTTCATCACAGGCCCCGGAACGAGGGGGATACAGGGGCACCGTACCTCTTCTCCCCCAAACAGGCGAAATTAAACATTAACCCCATGGCGCTGCATGAAAAGAAATGACTTAAATATCCGGTGTTCCTTCCCTCGCCGAAACACTTTCCGCCCTAATGGCTTTTACCGCGGCCAACAGTGAGGCTAGCATTAATGTTACCTTCAAGTAACATTGTAAGCTGTAAGGTCCTTGTCATCTCAGAGAGTCCTGCCATTTACTCGATGTCTGTAACATTTATGTTCGCCTCTGACACACTTGCGGGACTCAAACAAGCGTTTAGATGCTGTCAGAGCTGTTCGGAAAAAATGATGGCACCTGTGGAACGATTAGCCCCGCCGTCATGAAACGGGTGGTTCATGTCTTTCTTTGGAAGCCTTTCATTCGCGTTCGTCTGATTCTGGATGGCTCTCCCGAGAGACTCGGTCAACAGAACTGAGAGTGCTGCTCGGGAACTGTACCTCGCCGACTATGTTCCCGCTCTTCTTGCATCTCCAAGATTTCGTTTGATTTCCCTTTGCGCCTGTTTCTCTACGCCACCGCTGGGCGGCGCCACTGCCGCCGGCGGCAGACGCTGGGGCCGGCCGGCCGCCTCGCGCCTGGTTTGTGACGTCAGCGGTGTGTACCCAGCTGGCTGGTTCCGGCTGAATCAGCTGTCGGTGCCGCAGGCTGGTCCGGCGGGGCCGCGGCCTGTTGCAGAGGGCCAGAGCAGCCTATGGCAGCGCGCGTGCTGTCAAAAGTGGTCTGCCTCCGACAGTCGTCCGACCATTTAGAGGGCTGAGTGCCGGGGACCGTTGACTGTTTTGGCCTGGAGCTTTTCGTCGACTCGGGGTCCAGATTCGGATTCTGTAAGTCGCCGTGTCTCCAGCGTGTCGACTCCTCCGCGCCGAAGCTCTACCCTTTGTGTTGCAAGACCACGGTGTCCAGTTCCGGCTTCACTGCTCAACAGTTTCCGCTCAGCAGCTTCTGCTGGCAGCTTGAAACCGACAGATCCTGCTTAGGCGCTCCTGTTCATCAGCCATGGGCCGCATACATTGGCCAGCAGCTCATGCAGAGCAGCTCCAGCTCGGCAGTTCCTGTTTCGCATCCGCGGCTCCGGTCGGCGGCTTCAGCTCGGCCGACGCCGGCCGCAGCCCTCGCCGGAGCTCCCCGACCCCGAGCCTCCCGACCGTGAGCCCGTCCAGTCGTCCCGCCGCCGCCGCCGCGCAGACGCCGGCCGGCGGCGCACCGTCAGCGCCGCACCGGCTGGCGCCGCTGGCGCCGGCGCTGTTCGGCGCCAGCCTGGCCGCGGCGCTGGTGGCGCCGCACGCGGCGGCGGCGGCGCTCGGCCACGCGCGACCGCCGCTGCCGGCGTTCGGCCAGCTCGGCCCGTGCCCGGCCGAGGCGGCGCTGTTCGCGCTGCTGGCGGCGCTGGCCGCCGCCTGCCAGGCGGCGACGGCGGCGCTGCTGTTCCTGCACCAGGCGGCGCCGGCCAGCCGGCCGCGGGCGCTGCTCCGGCTCGGCGGGCTGGCGGCCGCCGCGCTCGGCGCTCCCTGCCTGCTGCTGGCGGCCGGCGCGCCGCACGCGCTCGCGCCGCGTCTCCAGAGCGTCGCGCTGGCCACCGCCGCCGCCTGCAACAAGACGTTCCTGGGGTGGGCGCTGCTGCAGACGCCGAGGCGGCAGGCCCGCCTGAGGGCTGTCCGGCTGTTCCTCTGGTCGCTGGTATACGGCGGCTCCACGTGCATGGCGGCCGCCTGGCTGCTGGGCCGCAGACGCCCCAGGCAGGAAGCGGTGTCGACCCTGAGGGGCTGCGGATCACCAGGTGAGTGCAGGGGTGGGGGCATTCCTTTGGATTGAAATGTTAACGATACTTGAAGCGCCACTTTTCTCTCTTTAAAATTAAATAGCGATTTCCGGAACTCGAAATAAAGTCGTTGAAATCCGAAGACTCCTCCCCATTGGCAAAATCCTGGCCACTCTCCAGGGTAGATAGTTTTTCCAATGCGAGATTAAACGCGATTTTGGGATTGCAAGACCTTTTTGGCCTCTCAGTGACTGAGACTGAGCCCGTTGTGCATATCACATAGGTGTAAGGAAAGTTACGTTGTAGTGATAAAGAGATAAAGGTTCAATATTTTGACAGAAAGTGGTGCAAAGAACTGGCGTCATAAGAAGTCTCTATGTAACCGATTCTGCAGGACGCTGAATGTTTCATTCCTGTTTTGCATTAAAAACGAATCAGGGTGGCATTAAACCTGGTCTAGCTATCCGGCCGAAGATCCTGTTCTATCTAAGCCTTTTCGGATTTGGTCAGGCATATCGGCAATGCCGGTGTGATGTCAAACCCAACGGGCTAAACTGTCGGCAAACAGGAAACGTAATTCAACTTTAAAATAACCCGGACACTCGCTCGATGAGAGTTCATTGACCTGTACGTTCAAGTTCATTGACCGGTCGTTCATTGACCTTTATGTTCCAGGTTAGTATGTCTCCAACCGACTTCAGAATGGCGCCACAGAACCTCATCGAATTGCAGCCTGCCAATATCGAAGCTGAATTAAACCAAGTCGAGTCAATAACGCGTATTAAATAAACGCCGAGTCAATAGCTTCACTGAGAAACGTTCAGCTAAACGAGACCTTGACGAGAGAAAGAGTCGGAAGACACGAGTAAAGAGCAAATCAAATATCTCTTACCAAACATTCCAGAACATGCAAAGTAGCACTCCCTTCACGTCAGAGGAAGACAGCACCTTCCCTCCGTCACGATCGTTTCGTTCTTGACAGCAGACTGAACCCAACCAACCGTCTGGCTGCTCCGTCCTCAGCCGCAGCGAGCCCCGACCTCTGGCAGTCGTACGGCCACCTGCAGCTGCTGCACGCGCTCGGCGAGTGGACCTGGGTGCTGGGGACGGCCACCTTCTGGCTGACGCTGACCAGCGAGCTGTGGCCGCCGCCCAGCAAAGACGACCAGCGGGCGCCGCTCCTGGGGCCGGCGACGCTAGCGCTGCGCCGCGGCGAAATCGAGAACTTACCTGGTGGCCGGACTGGAGGCTGATCTCCAGGCTTTGCCAGCACTGTGCTCGGGAGAGGGTCGGGGGCACGTCCCCCTGTTTAACTCCGCTAGATGCCGTTAGATGCGTTTCAAAGGCTAAACATCGATGCACTTTGCTTTGTGCACATTGTAGATCCTCCACCACTGTCAGGTTCGGCGGCTGCGGCGAAATTGTCGCATGTCTCGCAACACTTGGGTGGCGTGGTCAGATTCCGCGCAGCCAGCTCGGCTCAGCGCGGACTCTGACCAAACATTGTCCACTTCAGCACGATCGAGCCAGATTTATAACACGGCATCAAGATACCTTTCAGTCACTGACTCCTTGCGAAAGCCCTGGCTTCACCATTTCTTTAAACATAACACATAACGAGAGAAGCCCGATGATATGATGATGATGATGATGATGATGATGATATGATATGATGATGATACGCTTGATCCCATAGCCGGACGAAGCAAAGCTTCAGGCGGCAATGTTCGGCGCTCGCGAAGTTTTGTTGACGGCTCCCGTGGTCTTTTCCAAAGGGACGGTGAGCTGGGGTATCGTTCCCCTTGGACCCATTGCTACACTGGGACCGAGTTTCGAGGCGTGGGCGGGCGAAATGCTGTGAAGTTTCTCGTGCACTCGTCGTTGCACCAGTGCCGTGTTTGTGCCGTGCTGTGTAACGCGAGTAATGCGCAATAGATCAAACAGAAAATGCCATGGCGTTACATTCGCGCATCATCCTCAAGCTTAAAGGCGCCAACGGGGGATCCGGGGGAGCGGGGCATTGGTTCATGTCTCCCTTGTTGGAAAAGGGGGCCAAGATGCGTTTGGCCCCCATTTTCGCGAATGGAAAAATGTGAATTTTCTTCCTTTAGGAACATTTTCTGAAATCAAATGTTAATTTTTCGAAGTCGAAAAAGGGACAAGTTAGGCTCCACGGATTGAAATTTGCTCCCCTTTTGCACATGGTCTGGACCTTCCCTTGAAAGGCGCCATGGACGTCCCACTACTTTGGAGTCCATACAGCGCATCCAATTAAAAACTGACGCTTGTTAGTAGAGTGGGATAATCTTACTGCTTCTGTTTCGTGTTTGGGGTAGCCAATGCAAATTAAATGCTCTGCAGTATCATGCCATTATTCGCAAACCAGTGCTGCACAATAAAAAAAAAACACGCGACTTTATGCCGGCACTGCAGGACGACATTGGCGGACAACATTTATTTTTGTTTTTGCGCACGAGAGAAAGTATCTGCAGCACTTGGAGGGAAAATCAGGGAAATTTACGTTACCGCACACGGTGATCTTAGGGTCGTCAGATGCGCAATGAGCAATGGCTAGACCACCGCGTACGAGGCCATGGACGCGATGCCGCACTGGTTGTCCTTGTTGCGGCTCATCATGACGTAACCGTCGAACGCCCCAGGAAGTGCCCCACGAGTTCTTCACCAGCCAGTAGTCGGCGCCGTCCAGGGTGCCGTAGCCGACGACGAGCGCCGAGTGCCCCGCCCTGTCCTTGGAGCAGTGCTGGTCGTCCAGCACGCCGCCCGAGTACAGCTGGAAGTCAATGGACGTCGCGTCGAAGCCGACGGCCACTGGCCCGGCGCCGGCCGTGGCGTCCAGCAGCGCCGCCTCGTCGCCGACGGGCAGGTCCACCCAGGAGGAGAGCGTGGCCGCCGCGGCGCCGTCCGCATGGCATGTGTCGTCCCGGGCGATGTACGGGTACGACTCTTTTGACTGGATGCCGCCGTTCTCCTTGATGTACCTGCGGGGCCATCAAGGAGAACCTGAGGGGGCTTGATGTACCTGAGGGGGAGTGGCTGCCTGTGGCCATCGCTGCGTTTTTAGTTACTTGGCGGGGCTTTTGGAAAAGCGGGTCTTACTAAAAACCCGCCGCAAAATCTGCAAACAATAAGATATGGTACGGAAGCCTGACCCGATGCCAACGATGGTGTCAAACAGGCCTTGGCCCTGGCACCAGCTAGGATTGTGAGCGCATTCAGTGCTAGTCAGAACACTTCTTTTAACCTAGAGCATTCCTGAATGGTTGAAAATGTTGCAAAAAATGATATAAGTAGCGAAAAAAATCATAAGAATATAGGGCATCTGGCTTAATCTCCCGTTTTATTACGGGTAATATGAGATAAAACGCTTCCCATCAAAACTCTGCAGATTTTAATCACAATAACGTGCGGCTGGAAGACTAGCGCGCAAAAGCCAGCCTCTCCTGCCAATGGCAAACTGCCGTCAGGAGCAAATGGGGCCAACTCACTTGTAGCCGTAGTCCATGTAGCCTCCGTTGCAGCCGTAGTTCCCATAGGACCCGGAGCAGTCGATCAGCTGCTGGCCGCTGAGGGAGACCAACTGGTTGCCGGCCAGCGCCCAGGCGCCCTCCAGAGGTGCCCGTGACCGAGAACACCCAACACGAGCCGCACGGGCCCTGGTCGCGCACCTCGGTGACGGCGCCGTGGTCGCGCCAGTCCAGGCTGGCCGGCGCCGGGCGCCCGCTCGGCCGGCGCTCGTGGCGCCGCCTATCGCCGGCCGGGCGAAGGCCGCTGGATAGGCGGCGCCACTCGTCGCGCGTCAGGTCGGCGAACCGGTTCAGGGCCAGGGTGTGGGAGCGCCGGCCGGCGGCGTGCTCGCGCATGTGCTGCGCCACGTACGCCTTGTTCTCGGCGTACACCTGCGAAGGGGCAAGGTCAGCTCGAGCGACGCCTTTGAGACGCATGCTGTGACGGCCGCGAAGGGCTGTCGGCAGTCGCGTTGGGTCGTTTTTCGTTGCATGACGTAAGAAAAGAATCTGTTACGATTGCAGCCTCTCCGCAATCCAGTTCTAAAAGAACTCGGGGTAGGGGTATGACGCATAGTGGAGTGGAATGGTGGACGGAAAATCATATTAAATAATCATACCCATTGGACGCCTCAATGAGCAAGCCATTATTGGATGACACCAGGTGCGTAGTGAAGAGGGAGGAGGCGGTAACCTCCCCCCCCCCGAGGGAAAAGCTAGGGACCCTTTGATACCTTTGAGGGCTTACAGGATTCCCAAGTATGGGAATCCTGTAGTATGGGCCGAAGCGGGCCCTCCATGTTGCTACAGGAGGCCAGTAAGAGACACCTTGAGGATGCCTGACGACCCCTAGATGATATAGGAGGCTGCCTTGAAGCTGTAAGAGTCCTCCTTTGCACGATAGGAGGCCTTTTCAGATGACAAACTCCCTCTTTAGCCCATGGCGGGTCACCTCAGCACTTTTTGGCGGAGGTCCCCCGTGGGCTCAGGATGCCCCCTCGAGGTGATGAGGCCCCTCTTTTTGAGGATCCGAACCCCCTCTCTCCTTGGCTGATTCCTAGCCACGTTCCTAGACAGTGGGCACTGGCCGAGAGAAATACTGTCTACGCATCATGCGGTCTGGAGTACGATGTGTGCCATTATACATCAAAAGCTGTTGTTTTAACGTTGTATTCAAACTACTGGCGATGCCTACGTGACATTTTATGAAGGAAAAAACTCCTCAGATGGTCAATGAATTTGTGAAGCTTTGACAGGGACGTGGCTGGAAGAAAGTCTGCCAGTAGTCGATATATGCGACACATGCGGTTGTAAAAGTTCATGGATGACCTGTTTCGAACTTTTTCGCTTTTATGCTGCTCACACGAAGCGAACATCGTGCTTGACATTTTAGCAAGGTTTTGCATCCGGTTTCAGTTCACAAGCCTTGGGTTATCGTTGAATTATCTCATCGTCACACTAACAATGACTGCTAACATTGATCCATGGCACCCTATGAAGTTACTTCAATGTCGTTCATAAGTGGCAAAAACGTCTAGCTTCGGAACGTGATAAAAACTCGGCGTAAGGACAGAGCATAACTGGCTGTTATTCTTTCCGTTGCGAATATGCAGCGATGCCGCTACGACGCTTAACGCACCTTCATTCTGTAGAGTTCTTCAATGGCATTGGCGTACGTTTTGTTGTGCTTGTCCTTGAAGGCTTGCCATTCAGAAACTTCCACAAAGGGGGTCGCCGCCCCCACAAACAGCAACAGCAAAACAGTCCGCATAGTCTGACGGCTGCCGAGCAGAAAAACTGAAATCTTGTGCAATGTTCCAGCCTCGCTTTCAGAGCCTCTCCATGGCAAACCGATTATAATCGCAGGAAGCAAACCATCCGCAAAATCAACGAACACACCGCAATGAAAAGAAATGCCACTTTCACAGCATACATCTTTTTACCCAAGATCGTCATGTGAGCAACGACTGAAAATCATGTGTTTCCCGGCGGACCCAGGCCATGCGCAAGGGGGGGGGGGGGTGGCAACTACCCATCCGTGCTGTCTAACCTACCCCAAATGTGGAATTTTCCTTGGTCATTTTATATCACTATTTCTGACAAATGCAATGCGTGCAAATATGTTTTTCGTTATGAAGAATTGTTTGCAATTCACATCGGAAAAGGGACCTTGGTGGTCCAGGTTTTCCCACAAAAGGGGTCCATGGCCACAATGCTCCCCCTCCCACCCGGATCCGATATTGCTTGTGTTCCACGATGCACATCTGGAGCGGCCAACTCTCACGCGAACCAGCGCATCTCAACGTTCGTTCAGGGAATTCGGCAACAGAGTAAAAGTTCTACGTTTTCGGCAATAATGTGTCCAGTTTTGGTACCTGACGCATGGATTTAGACATACGGCCGACGGCGTGGGCATTGCGAAAACCAAATTTGGCCATATTCAGCCACTTGCAGGATGTGATTAGTGTGTTCTCCTTTTGACTTTACATCAGCGTGACATTGCTTCTAAAGGTGGTGACTGTGAAGCATATGTTTGCGCTCTGTTACGGTGTTGTGTATTACTACGATATGATCACATGTACACAGCGCATACATTCGCGAATGGGTCGCACACATGCACCTACTGCATTAGTTTGCATACAATATATGATCCTACATACGCAGTCGTGCGCACATCACAACTATGCACACACATACACGCACATGCATATATGTATGTGATTGCACATACATGAATGTGCATGTACACGTAAATGCGGCTACGTATGTATGTATGCACGTACATGCATGCGTGGTTACAGACCCAAATGAATGTGCGTTGCTATAAATATCAATATATTGTGCATAGCATTATGTACATCATGATCCTGTGCGTATTACCATGCGCATATGCGACGCATGTGTACGATTATAAGTATGTACAAGTGCACATGCATACCCACAGGCTGCATCAAGACTAATGCAGTAGGTATGTGCATGTGAACGACCCAGCTATAAAGGCATGCATTACGGAAATACGCTGCAACGTTAACACAACGCCTTAGTGGGGCACATGCTTGTGCCGCATAGTTATAATTATGCAGCTGGTGTACCAGTTCCATACGCATATTTCGTACTAATTTCAAACCAAGAGCCGAGCACAGCAAGCACTTGCAGAAACTGGGCCCAAATTGCCGAAATTTGGTTTTGCAAGACACACATTGCCGGTCGAAGTTCTGAATACGCGTGCTAAGTGCCGAAATTGGATGCACTATTGCCAAAACAAAGCATATTCTTATAATCGCCAAATTCACCGCAACAAACACCGAAACGGGCCGATTTGCCCTGAAACTGGTTGCTCGATGTATGATGATGATGATGATTATTATTATTATTACCATTGTTATGATTGTTATTGTTTACTATTATTATTATTATTATTATTATTATTATTATTATTATTATCATAAATACGATTAATTCATGCTCCGCAGTCGGTGCTCTAAAGTGGAGTCTGGGTAAAAAGGGCATGTTTAAAATGGTCTTATCTCCAAAGTCTATGAAACTGAGGAGCAATGGCGCCAATATAAAGTCAGCCTCAGACAAGGCCTATCAGTTTTTTTGCGTTCGTCGCACATCCATACAATAACTTATCTGAAGCTGTCTTAAGGCGTTTTAAATTTCTAAGCTCTCACCTCTTAATCGACAAAATTTGCAACCTTTCCACTTAACTCTGTATAAACTGCAGTAGAAATGAAAGACTTCCTACAAATTATATACAGCGCGGTATGCGTAAACTTCGTACGCCACCAAAAATGGAATTGTGCTGAACAAACATCATCACCGCCTGACACCATTTTTTTAGGTTTCAGACAAAACACGCAAAGAAGAATTACACGGTTAAGCAGAACGTTGCGTGGAATCTTCAAGATATTGACATGAATTATTGCAATCGACTGCTGCAGTAATAACTGATGTAATATGGCCATACCGTCCTCAAAAAAGGGTGGGGATCACGGCTGTCGAAAGCCCACTCACTGCATTGCTACAGCTGCTCGTAACGAGTGAACCACAGGCGTGAGACGCTGCCAGGCTTTATGAGATACGGGCGGGACATGTGTTTCCAATCCCACTCCTCCGAGGCCGTATCGGGCGCATTCTATCTTCAGGTATCAGCTGGAGCAGCTGACAGAGTACATGCGCAGCGATTCGCAAGGTAGGCTTACTTGGTCAGTTTTGCATTGGTCTAACGCCCTGTACGTAGTGAAAATTTAAAGACGATTAAAATCAGCCAAATCAACGATTTGCCAGTTTGATCAAATTTTTAATAATTTCGTTGCGGATGAAGACCATCTGCCATTTCGTTATTCCAATGTTCTCATTTGTTTTTAGTGCGCCTGGATGCTGAAGTTATCATTAGGCCGAAATAACCTGTCATTGACTGGGGGGAGTTCAACGTCCCTCCTGGCGCACTGTCTAAATATCTCCGAAATGGGTGGCCGCAGCATTCTTTGGAATTTCTTTCCAAATTTTTTTTTACATCAATTTGGCACATACCGATAAAATTTGGTGGTCAAGTTCATCCTGGGTCATGTCAATACGGTACCATAAAGTCGACCATGTTTTGTGATTGACGCACAGTTTTACCTCGTTTCATAGTTACAGTTAAAATTCTTCAGCATGGCGACGGTAGCTTGATTTGCGTGTCATGGAGACTGGAGAGGTCGGTGTACATCACCCGCGACCCCATACTAAATCATCTTAGGTCAAATCTTTATGTAGAAATTTTGAATTTTAGACGATATGTACATGGGGAAAAGGGAAAAAAGGGAGGAATTTGGATGATGTTTGATACAAAGGAAGTTTTTTTCCAGCCCGGGAGTGAATAAGATGTGTAATTCAAAGGGTTTTGACCTTTTATGTGGTCAGCTTAGGTCAAGGGTGTTTTTTGCGGATGATGAAGACGTAATAGAATCGGAAACACCTGTCATTCCATGTTTCTCTTGAAGGTGGAATGTGGCTGCACATGAAGCTCAAGCACTCGAGAAATCACCTTTGAAATATGTCTGTATAAATAAATAAACATGTCAATATCAAAAAGTCTATTTAAAAAATGAGCCATTGAAAGGTTTTGCAATGCAGAGAACCTTTTAAAAATGCATTTTCCGATATTTTGGTGAAATTGACCGTAAATATGTATTGTGCAACTCAGTCGGGCAAAATAACCAGCTCAGTCAAATGTGGCGCCAATTGCAGTCAGTCGAAGAAGGCAAAATATCCTCAGTCAATGAGAGGTATATTGCTTGGAGAATTCATGCGGGAGGCTCTTGCAGCAATGCAGCATTTGTTTACGGTTTGATTTTTGATAGTTCTGTACCAATGTCAGCTTAGTGAGTAAGTCTGTGTTGTCTGTTTGACGCTCCTGGCGACCAATGCAGAAATATCGGTCTTTGCAACTTTGTGAACCATCCCGTGACGTGAAAGTAGCCGAACTGAAACTGAAAAAACTGAAAAAGGCCAAACTGGCTCTTGTTGCTAAAAAAGCTAAAGAAAACAAACTGACTTTTTGGGTCGTCCAGAGGCTCCAAATCGAGGCCACTAGTGTGTTCGCGTTACTCCGATTTTCAAAGTACAAAATATTGCAGTATTGTCAGAGCACGGCAATCGGGGCCTTTTAAACCCTTTACCTGTGTTTAAAACTCTGAAATTTTTAGGAATTTTTATTTTAATAATTAAGCATTTTTAAATATCCCCTAGCCAAATTAAGCCGGAAACATGTATGAAGTACGTGACCCCTTAGCACAGACGCCACATTTGGCCTAGCTTGTGACCTTGGTCTTTGAATGACCTTGAGTCAGGTAGCACTAAGCATAGTACGCCAAGCCTCTTGGGATAAATTACCATCGAAGCGTCAGTCTCGGTCTGTTTTCCATTGTGATCAGGTAACTCTGAACAAAAGGATCACTTTTGGGTGTTTGACGTTGACCTGTGACGTCATCATTGACCCTAAAGTTAAAAAATATGTTCACAAGATTACGCGAGCCGGTGCCGTTTAAATCCTCTCAAATTAATCAATCAATCATCAGTCATTTCAATTGGGCCACTGGTTTTCAAGAAAGACAGCGGTGACCCTATTCCCGGAGCCGATGCATTCCCGGGAGCCGATCGGCCCCCAGACGGAACACCGTCCGATTTCTATTATAAAAAAAAAAAAACTTTTTTTAAAAAAAAAAAAAAAAAAATAAAAAAAGAGAAAAAAAGGGGGAAAAAAATTAAAATTATTGGTATTTTTAAACTTTTTAATAATTTTTTTTTTAAGGACCGATTTTGATGAAACTGGGATGAATCGAGAGATTATGGGACAATTACCATGTACACACATCTGGAATTTTGAGAAAATTCATGGGCGTTCACAGGGTTTCAAAAATAGGAGGATTAGTTTTTCAACAACCGATTGAACAAAAAAGGTCAAAACGCTTTTTTGGCTTTTGCTAGTCATGTTATGCTAAAGAAGTACATATCGCATTACAGTGTTTGTATAATATTAGCATGGGCGGTGCCAGACACATGAAAAAGGGGGAACCGTCATGGTCACACGTTCTTCAGATCAACTTGTGACCTTCGACCCTTAAATGGCGTCCAATGACCTTGGAACCCCTTGGAATGATCTTGTGTGCATTTAAAATTATCTGTAAACGTTTTTACTTATTTGAATTCACTTTATTTCAAAAATGTCATTTTATGGCTATTGCGATGTAGGGCACTGACATTTTCAGTCATAACTCTGTGACCCAACTTGATATCAAGCTGAAACTTGATACACAAGTAGAGAGCACCCTTCTACGTCACATTTATTCCGGGTTTAGCATTTGAAAAAAAGCAGCGAAATTATTGCCATAAAACCAAATTTTAGCTTTTGACCTTGACCTTACCCTGTAAAGTGATCTCGCATGAACAACATTGTATCTGCATGTTGCCCGAACTATTTTACTGTACATCCATATTAGGTTTTAAGTTTTATCCTAAAAACACTAGTTTTGGCAGATATTTTTCTTTTACCCTCAAGAGGGCCAAAAATGGACTGAGGTACCTCCCAAAAATGTCACCTGGCACAGCCCCTGTGCATAAAAGATTCTTGAAATTTTGCCACGGCACGTAGAAAGTATAGCTAGGAAATGTCACTAAGTTTCGTAAAGCTGTGTCAAAAAGCCTGGAATTAGCAAGCAAAAAAACCTGAAGGGGGCGGATTTAGTCCCCCTTGCCGGGAATAGGATTAACTCCCACCCCCTAGTCAATGAAAGGTGGCAAAAAGCTCCAGTCAGTGCCGGGATAATACGACAATGGTCTTAAAACCCTAAGAGAGAGACTGGTCCCACTTTTCTTATCGTCCGCCTGGCGCCAACAGGCTGGACGTCAGTCTCTAAATGACTGCTTGCTTAACATTGCCACTGCCTTCCTTTTTATGAAAACGTCTTAAATCTCATTTGTGATATCAAAATTGCTTCCTAGTTCCCAGTTCTAGTTCCTAGTTCTCAAGCGGTGGGAAATCCGAAGAAGGGGTTGATTTCGCCCCTCCTCTGCACCGCAGGCGCACATTTAATGCGTTCAGCCATGGTGACCTTCACATGTTCACATCGTGGTGTTAACACCAATCCAGAAGCCTGCTTCCGAGAACCCTGTGTAGAGCGTGACGTCACGTTTTGAGTCTTTGTTAGGAAGGCTGGTTTCAAGTGACGCGTTGTTTCCAGGTTATCGCGATGAAAGCGTCAAGGTTATCGCAAAAAAAAACAAGCCGTCTGTGAAACGACAACGGAAAGGTCATGGTTTCAGGAAGCTCCCTCTGCTTCCTGAAGACTGCCAGCGGTTGGCCTTCATCGGAGCGGGGATCATGGGAACCCGCACCGGTTTTTCCACGATAGCGCGAAAAAGGTGGCGCGATCAGACAGAGGACTTGGAATGCCTTTTTCAGCGCCTCTCTGATACATTACGCATTTTTTAACTAGAGTAATTCCAGGTCACAGGCCTACGGAGGTGCAAAAACGATCTGTTGAAAAAGTAAAGACCGCATCGTTTTGTGCACTGTATCTTTGATACCAAGTTTGCAGGATTGGCAAACATGCATTGCACAGTGACATTGGTGGATGCATTACACTGAACCTAAGAAACTGGTATCAAAACATCTTTCGGCTGTTTTTCCACTCATTTCAGCTTCATTAACTAGTCCAGTTTCAAGATCCTTGCCCGAGACGGTGATTGCAGTCTGTTAGAAATGAATGCATCGATTTCTGGTTCAAGAAATAAGAGCAGGTGTCGTAGTCAAAGACGATTGTCCCATTATGGCAATTTTGTGTTCAGCAAATGAAGTATTTAGCCCCATTGGATTCAAGATTGTGTCAGGCAGGTTGCAGGCTGCCTGAATTCCACGACCTGACACCGAATGTTGACGAGATACGAAAAACTGCGCGATTCCAATGGCATTTCCACCGGAGTTTTCCTTTCACTCACCACTGTGATCTGTGTGCTTTTCCCCGATTAGAAAGGCGCGACGATATTGATCACGTGCGCACGATGCGATTCCAAATTTCGCTCCAAATTTCGTTTAAAATGTTTGAGGAATCTTAGTTTCCTGCTCATCGCTCCGCTCTCTCTCTTGTCTGCACATCGCTCTCTCCTCTCTTTTGGAGCTTTCGTGTCGCCGGCGGCTGAGGTTGAGAGCTGAGGACGGCCCGACAGCCCGCGCCGCCAATCTCGCGATGGTCGCGACCGTCTCGCACGCCGCCGCCGCGGCCCCCCGGTGAGCCGCCGCGGCGCGCGTGACGCGTGACATCGCGTGACGCTCGTCCCGACTGATTCGGCGACAGCGTCCGAGGTCGGATTTTCTCCTCCGGGCCGCCGAGCAGGATTCCGCCGTACAGGCGCCACACCGGGAAGTGCGCATGTCAAGGTCTGCGAGGCGGCGGCGCCCAGTGCGCGCGGAAGTGGAAGCAAAGGAAATCCCACCGATGAGTCGTCTAAAGGACGGGTTCTGCGGAAGACGCTGGTTCCCGGAAAAGCGGCCTTTCGTATGCGGAGTAATTCAAGCAGGATCCACACGGGGATGGTAATAGGTATTCAAAGAGGGTTACTTCACGTAGTGCGAGTTGAGCTCGCTCTCCGCAAAAGTCATCTCGAACAGGCAATTTTGCGTCACATGCTAACGGTGCGGAATTGAATTGCCCTCAGACAGTACCACGCATGCCGTTTAGGCTCCTGTTTAACCCCATTCCCGGAGGGCTAGACGGTATGATCGATTCCCGGCAGGGGGGGGGGGCCGATTCGCCCCCCCCCGAGATCTCGAGAACTACTTGTCCTATTTCATCGCAACAAACGGCAATCGATTTGCCGTCACGTGAACTACATTTTTATAAAAAGAAATTTTCAAAATTTTGAAATTTGAGGGGCAAAGATGTCAAAATGGGGGGTGCTTTTGGACGTCTTATAACTACTTTGTGTATCGACCGATTTCGATGAAACTGGCATGAATCGATAGATTATGGATAGGGCTTTTACCATGGGTCCGCAAATCTGAAATTTTGAGAAAATTCATGGGCGTTCACAGGGTCTCAAAAATAGGAGGATTAGTTTTCTAACAACTGAATGAACAAAAGAGGCAAGCACCCTTTTTTGGCTTCTGCTAGTCATGTTATACTAAAGAACTACAAATCGCATTACAATGTTTGTATAATGTTATCATAGGCGGTGCCAGGGACATGAAAAAGGGGGAACTGTCATGGTCACACGTTTCTCAGATCAACTTGTTACCTTTGACCTTACATGATCTCCAGTGACCTTGGGGTCACTTGGAATTATCTCGTGTGCATTTAATATTATCTGTAAACGTTTTCAATAATTTGAATTCACTCTATTTCAAAATTTCATTTTATGGCTATTGAGATATAGGTTACGCGCACTGACATTTTAGGTCATAGCTCCGTGACCCGACCTGATATCAAGCTGAAACTTGGTACACAAGTAGAGAGCAGCGTTCTACGTCACATGTATTTTGGGTTTGGTATTTGAAAAAAGGCGCCGAAATTATTGCTAAAAAACAAATTTTGACTTTTGACCTTGACCTGACCTTTTAAAATGACCTCAGATAATAAAATTACATCTGTACATTGCCCAACTATTTCGCTATACATCCATATAAATTTTTAAGTTCTATCCTTAAAACTCTGTTTTTGGCAGACATTTTCTTTTTACCCTCAACATGGCCAAAAATGGCATGAGGTGCCTCCCAAAAACGTTGCCTGGCTCCACCCCTGAACAAAATAAAATTTTGAAATTTTGTTACAGCACGTAGAAAAAAATAGCTAGGAAAAATGACCAAGTTTCGTAAAGCTGCGTTAAAAAACCTGGAATCGGCAAGCAAAAAACCCGAAGGGGGGCGGATTCAGCCCCCCTGCCGGGAATAGGGCTAAGTCCGCGGACATCTGCATCAGTGTTCACTGACGAGCTGCTGGGGTCTACAGCAAGCATTCCCCACCCTCCCTTTGGGTTTTCAGGCGTAGTTTCCCAACGATGAAAGCCAGCGGCCCGAAATTTTCAGTACCGCTACCTGGACAACACAGCCACTTTTTGACACAAGAAAAATAGTCGGCTATAGGTCACCACTGGCTGGGTCACACGACGTCCTCAGGTGACCTATTCGGCTTTAACCGCGATGCGAGGTTCGGAAGAAATGGTAGTATATAGGGCTGCCCCTGGCTGACGAAGTATTCCCATGTACGTCAGCCAAGCCTCCGTGTTACCAGGGAATTTGGGATCGTTGAATTTTGGAGATCATAGAAGTTTGATTTCAGGTTGCTACGTAGCCTTACTCAGGCAAACGAACATTTTCTTTCCTATACCTATTTGATTTCTAAGATTCGAAAGCATATACATGTTTGCACAGGTCGCCTCTGGTGATTTGTCATGGGTACACCGACCAACTGAGACAACGAAAGGGCCTTTCATGAGTTCATTGGCCTTGCTCAGGCCTGTATTTTGTCATGTCGACGAATGGCTTACAGCACATATTTTTCAATTTTCCACATTTTCTAAACTTTTAGACGTTTTTCAACGAAAGAGAAAACGTTATCCGTACAGGAAACGTTATCAGTAACATTTTTCTAAGCCAGCCAAGCGTATTTAAACCAAGTCGATCAAAGTGACACATTCACTTCAATGTTTCTGTTGTATTGTCTTTATGCAGAAAAAGAACGGGCCTCCATTCCATTAGATATTTTGCGACTACTGAATATGGCTAAATTTATGCCTGTTTTTTTTTGAGTCAATCGTTACAGGGGATATGGCAAGCGACAAATCAAAGCGACTTCTTCGTCGTGAAAAGGTTACCGTTTTCGTATCAAAATGAAGTCTGAAACCTGGTTCCGACATACTAACAAATTTCTCTCGCTCCTCCTTCCCTCATCCGGCACAAACGTGCCACCGAAGGATTTTGCGAACCAACCACCCCTCGAAGCGTCTGGGTCACTTATCGAGTCTGTGATTTGAGTGACATCCTTCGCTCATCTGACGTGTTCACCTCCTTCCGTTTGTACTGGCTCTCTTCGAAGTGACTCTGGCTTGCTTAGTTCTTTTAGCGCATCAGCCCATTTATGTTTCCAGGTACCGGCGCAGCCAGAGGGGAGCGCGGGGGGCCGCTTTGGCTGTGAAAGCCATTGCACATCGTCTCCTCAGCAGGCGGTTTTCGTATGGTTTCAGTTTACGCTGAGTTCTCCCCCCCCCCCTTAAAAAAATCCTGACTGTGCCCCTGTTTCCAGGCGTTTGCACATTGTTTTTTTACTCATTCAGCTTTTGCACTGTAGCACTGGGGCAATTTACAATGAAGAGACTTTTAAAAGAGCTCGCGGCACAAGAAAAAAAGGGAAAGAGGTGAACACGGCCATATGAATTCAAAAACACCCTGACAAATACTTCGCCGCACTGGTCATTTCGTAAGCATAAATCACGTCTTTCCAGACCAGCTACCCTTTAAATAACGCCTGAGGCGGCGCACAAAAACTAGAACTAGCTAGAACTCTGGCTACTAGAACAAGACTAGAACTAGAACTTAGACTGCGACTAGAACAAGCTCTTGCGTCAAGCGGTATAGCATTGTAAAGGGTGAACGCACGGCAGCAAAATCGTCGTCTGCCGGACTCAGAACGCGGTCGAGGCACGTGAAGATCGTTATCCCGCCAGTTATTTCCGACCCGCACGTGCCTTTTCTGCTGGATGTCGTTGGCAATGGAGTCCGGTTCACTACGATCCCGGGCAGACGCAATCTTCGTTGTTGGAAATGCTGCGCAGACAACCTGCCAACCTGACAACCTGACAATCCGCCAAGTCCCTCCCTCAGATCCGCAACATGTTGAGGTTTCACTGGCCAAAAATTACTCTTGAGGTAAAGCTGAAGATTTCCTGGATTCGAGACAGATTCTTCTTGGTGCCTCTACCGCATACCAAAAAGTAGTAGCAGACACGAAAGAGAACCAAGACTGTCACCAACAGAATCACGGTGTGGCGCCCTTTCTGGCAGAGACCGCACAAAGTACCAAAGCAACTGCGGCTAAAGTTGGCAACATACGAGTGCCGGAACAGTTGTTTGTGAAATATTGCCTCCAGGTTTTCAGCTTGTGAGCACGGCGGAAGATGTGCGCCACCAAATTCAAGGTTTACGTCTCCAGCTTTCAGAGAGGTTTGACGGTCCCCAAATGCGATCAGCTGAGCTCTTCCCTCCGTAACTCTGGGAACATGAACGCGAGACCGCCGCCCAGTTAAGCAAGAGATGCCTTTAACCTTGCGATTATGTCCGGAAGCGACGTCCTGAGACCATTGTTTTGATGCCGTAGTTCATTGTTACTAACTTAAACTGGAAGAGCTCTTTATTCACCACTCTGTTCGAGCTCAAGCCCATTAAAACTGCCATCACGCCAATCGGCGAAATTTGACATACTACGGTGACCAGGGGCATCGCCAAGGATTTTCGATGATGAGCGGGGACGAACTCTGATTGAAAGACTGCACATTTTTTCACAATACAGACGCTGTAGGTGAACAAGCGACCCCGCCCCGCCGCACCCCCCCCCCAAATCGACATTTTTTGGTACTTTGTATGGTAAAACGCAAAAATGCGCCAAAAAGGGGATATGGAGAAAGGGTGAAGGGAAGAAGGGAACCTCCTCCCGCTGGATACTTCAGGTTATTCAGGCAATGCATTGCATTCAAAGTATTGTTTACTAATATCATCAAAATTTTCTCCTATCATCTCTATGTCAGAAACTAGTTTTCTACTTAACAGCTTAGTGCCAAACTGATCTTGTCATGCCGATCAATAAAAAACGTAAATCAGAATATGATTATCCGCAAGCAACATGTCGCGATTATTTCCACCACATAATATTTACCATGCAAATGGCACAATTTGGTCACACTGGCTTTGACAACACCATGGTGATACCATCCATTCAGTATACCGATTTGGCCTTAGTTCGGACAAAAGAAGTAGTCATCGTTTGTTTACAACGCAACTGGGGTCTGTCTGGAGTGAATTCAGTCTCGTGGGCTCAAAGCTTCTCCGCGAAATGAAACTGCTTCCGAAAAGTGTCAAAAGACGAAAGACAGGGCGGGCGTCCTGCGTCTTGTCTCGTCGCTCATTCACTGCTATTCCGTGTTCAGTCAGGCATGGGGTAGCGGTAGGGGCAGGATCAAGATCAGATTGTGCATTTTTAAGTTTCTTGGAAGGAATGCTGGCCGCAAAACCGTTGGTTTGGACCATCTGTCGATTCGGTATGGGGACATTACACAATTCATGTGCTTGTTGAGTTCCAGTTCATGCGACACAGAACTAAAGATCCAGTCCATGTACTCTTAAAAGCTGTTCCTATCGGCGTTCCTTCCAAAAACTGCAAACATTTGACGCAATGCCGTGCAGAAAGAGAGCAGAATACGGAGAGTGCACCCTCCGTCCTCAGGGTTTTTGCAGCTTGACCCAGAACGACGCTGTGTTCGCTCTGAAACTGTGGATAGTGAGCGCTGAATTGTTTTACGCAATGCCTGAAAATTTGAAGTTGGTGCATTGATGGGCCACTGACATCTGATGTCTTTCTCGGGAGCACGTCACAAATCAATGACGTTGCGGCGCGGTTCTCATCGCATGATAAACGTTTTAAGTATTTTACGGTGTTATGTCTTATTTGGTACTAAACGTGCGTAACCCATGGTGTCGGTAACCTCAACACTGCCGTCCTTATTTGGGTCAAGGTCAATGTAGTCGGCAACGGTGATTTGCATACCAATGGTGCAGTCGTTATCCGTCCCAAAAGTTGGCTAAGGCCCATTAAAAACGCGCTTTGTGTTACGACTCATGGAATATAACGAAAGCCAGAATTAACCGACACGATCTCCCTTGAGGTGGCCCGTAAGCTCACTGCGTGACTAAAAGGGGTCAAAGTGGTCGTATACCTAAAAGACCAAACTCTGCGCGCTCGTTTTGTAGCGCTGCTCTGGCACGTTCTGTTTGAACATTTCAAGGTTTTCGTAAACAATCGCTATAACGAAGATTGGCGAATTTTAGCGAGGGTTAAGGCCTTAGACAAGATAAGCGAAAAAATGAAATCCGCGACAGTTTTTGGCCACTGGCATAATGAAGTAACCAATCTGTTTGGAACAACATCATTTCCGTTTTAAACCGCTTTTTATATGTTTAAAACTAACCGTGCGCAGTTGGTGCGCAGTACGATGAGGCGTTATATTGAACAGATGTCCAAATGACGCACACTGCATTGAAACCCAAAAACCCAAAACCATCTGTTTCATACTTGTAGAGGCCCATCTTACTGCCCAGCGAGGCGCGTGTATTTACGTCCTATCAGCACGCAACTGGAGAAATGAACGCTTAACATGAATTCACGAGGTCGCTGGACATCGAAATGTGCAACATGACATGAAACGTATTTTCTGAAGACGATTTCGAAAATAATTTCATGCAATCAGACAAACCATAGTTTGAAATGCACTTATGAACCGGAGCGCACTCCACTTGTTGCAGGACATAACAACGGGCCAGATAAAGTCATTCAGCTAACTTGAACGGACTTTGGGCGACACCCAGCGAATTTCCTTATGTTTGTGGGTCTTCAGGCGCCGTGGGTCAGTAGGGTTCTTTCCCCCTCCGCCAGTCTCAACCATGCTTTCACGTTCACGGCCTCAGTTCTTTGATAGCCTTATTTCATATCAACTAGCTGCATCAACAAGGTACTTTACGCCTATCAAAGCGACAACCAACTAGTTACGTGAGCATTGGCCCGTTGCAGTCAGCAGAATGATAAATGGTCATCAGCATTCAGTCACCGCGCGTTTCGGCAGTGCCGGAAACAAACGGTGTTTGGGTCGGCCTCCTGTTTGAATACTTACGCCTTCTGAACGCAGGAAATGTCGCTTATACGCCGATGTTTAGCGCAACGTGAAAGTTTCGTACTGGGTCGTGGGCGATCGAATTCCTTCCATTTTGTTCCGCGCGGTCGCGAAAGGGAGGGAGAAAATTTCCCAGATGCATTAATTTTAATCCAATGTGTACATTCTCTCGGTGTCAGTAGTAATAACCAACGATTTCATTGAGTCCAATCCTGCATGCTGATTAGTGGAGTTTTCCGGAGATTTTCGGTCCTCATGGAGGGACGATCGTCCTCTGAGAATAGCGGGGAGGGTTGACGCGTCCCCACTATTATCAAACAAAGAAGGATCGTCCCCTCGCCGAAGATCTCGGGAAAAACTTCATCGGTGAAAGTGAAGATGAAGTAAATACCCTGAAGTGAGTCGTCAGTGTTGTGCGTGTTCGGCGCGCAATTTCAGAATGTTGCCGATCCATAAGCCAGAGGGGGTGGCCAGGCCTTGTCCATGACAAAACTACCTCAGCTTCTGCTTAGCATGTCCTCTGAGTCCAGAGCTATCCATGCAAACCATTTAGCTGAATTATATTTTTTTAACACTGTGACCCTTGAAATTGTAAAATGTAGGCTGCGCTAAAACCTCACAGAAGTGCACTGCAATGCTAACTTAAGCAGGTTTGTTTTTCCGTAGCATGACGAAGGATCAAGCCAGTGAAATGCCTACACAGAGATGATCCAAAAGTCTCCACACCTTTCAAATGAAATGCCACCATGTTATGTCATCACTGACAGTTCTACCCACAAGTGGAAACATTTCAATTTTCAAATCATTATGACGTATGTACCCAGCTCGTAGCAACCAGATGTTCAGCACCATACCTTGTCAGCTTGCATTTTGTGGCCGTTTTAGCAGTTTTATTCGTGTTCAGAGTTTTAGTATCGTCATTTGAGTTTCATTAAATGAAAAAGGATTGTTTGGAAATGGTTCCATGCACGCACTTAACGCGTCATCAGATAAGTTATTAGAGTCTGTTTCGTTGGAAACTGAGACATAATTATGTGAACAGCATGCATTGAGAAAACATGTCTAATTATAGCTCTGACTTTCAACTCTTTGTAGCGAAAGGTCATGGATTGAATCCTGATCATTTCATAAATACTATTATCTTTCACATTACTTGTATCTTGGCAAACCAAAGCCAAATCACACCGAACTGACTGTTGACAGCTGGATCAAACTGATGTGAAAGCATTAGTTGCTGAAGAAGGATAAATTGTCGGCTGATGACTTACATGAAGGTGCACCAGTGCCTGAGAACCATTTTGAAAACCCCATACAAAGTCTAGCATGTTAGATGATATGAACCATGAGGTGGCTACCACAGCTAGCCCAAACATCAAAAGCTCAGCGAAGACCGACAGAAGTATGTTGTCGCATGTTTTGTGACGACAAATTTTGCTCGCTTTTATTTTGCTTACTGTCCATTGGCTGCAGTCAGTCAGTTTATTGTTATTGTGATTGTTGGGAGTGCAAAAAGTCAGGTATTTAGTGCTGGAAGTGAAAGCAGTGTAAGGTGTCCAAATTAAACGTCAAGTGTTGGTTGTGAGTTCTATCGCCCTTTCAGTAATAAATGTGGACTGAATCCATTGAAGCACAAAAAATAGATAAATAGGCACCACTCGCTATTTAGCCCTAAATGAGCCCGAGCCATGGTTCAAACAGCAATCGCTAGTTTTGTGCTCGAGGAACCCAACGGCACCCCGGTAGACTTCGTGAGGTCAACCAGTGACCCTCTAGACCAGGTCAAACTTTGTGTTTGTTGACTGTAAGTCGATTTTCCAGAGAGAAACACGGCACATTTGGGGCTAAATATGCCAGAGCCAAAACAAACTACAGGAGCATTCGAAAGCCATAAAGGTCATTTGGCTCATTAGCCTTGTTTGATCTTGAAAAGGTCATTAACTTATTTCCAATTTCACACTTCGGACACCGCATTACACATAAAAATTTGTGACCCAGTAGCAACGACGCTGATCAATCGTAGTTTGTTTTAGGTACCAACCAAAGGGGCGTGAGTGGGCAAGTGGTTAGGTTGTTTTTCTTCGAATCAGAAAGTCCTTGACTGAATTCCTGGTGCAGAAAAACCTTCACTGGCCTTGCGTCCACCTTTGCGTGGCAGCACTTTGACTACAGCAGCTATATACATGAATGAATAATCTAATGAATAATGTAGAATCCATCGGCATTCCATTCTGTCCACTGATCCTCGCAACACGCAAGCATAGACGGCTATGCATGATAGGAAACATATTAAAATCCACCGACTCTGTTATTGAATGTAACTGAGGAAGAACAGCAAAACATTCCCTGGCAGATGGCAGAGTGAACATTTGGATGATGGAGGGCATCTTCTGAAGCTAATAGTGGGCAGTTAGCCACGTAGTACAAAGCCCATTGAGTGTGTATGACCATTCTTGGGCGGCCGTCCAGGTGCAGACCAGAGGTGCAGACCCACGTTAGCCATTTGACCTGTCCTCTGCCTGCAGACGCATTGCCGATGTTACGCACCGATAACACCACGTTGCACAACTGCCTCCGTCTCCCGAATCTGCTGTAGAAGACGGGTTTAGAAGAGCTGGCGCGACCACACTCAGCGATGACTGGTCCCGTCCTCGATTCGCTGTACGTGTTTATGAAAACTGGTCCTGACCTGTGGTACACTATTGTCAGAGCGTTTTACCCATCTCACTTGTCTTGCCTGTTCGCTGTCCAACAAATAACGGACCGGGAATAGTCCCTTCTGACGTACGTCGTATCGTTGGAGACCATGCCCATGATGCGAAATTTTGCAAAAAGTAATACCATGAACACCAGTGCTTATCGTCCGCTTGTTATATCTGATATTTAATATCGTAAGGTTCAGGAAATTTTTCGAGCCGGATCAACTTAACGTGAAGAATGATGCTATTTCCACGCATTCAGATTGTTCTGAATTGTATGCGCTTGCTGTAAAAACAACAGAGGGTACACAGTTTTCACAATTTATTGTAAACTCTATAACCGGCAGCGGTCCTGAAGGATCAGCAGAGACGTGCGTCACAGCGTAAAAGGAAGCTCCGGTCAGAACAAAGTCCAGGTTCCGGTCACGTGACTTTCCTCGACACCTCACAGACGTGAGCGCCGGTCTGCGACTGGCGAAACGGGCAGCACTTTCGCCAGGACCAGGGCTTCATAGAAGCGCTGGTCGTTCGTCCCAGTCTTGGCGTCCAGAGGGTAGAGGCGGCAGCCACGCTGGGTGCGATGCAAATCGAGAGAATCGCTCACTTCCAGGTCCTTGATCGCCGGCGTGAATCATTCTAGCGCCCTTTCGCTTATTTCCCGTAGCCTCCGCCACTCAAAAAAGCGTTAGCGTTGTGGCTGGAGAACTGGTTTCCACCGAATGGGCTAATCTGTTGGGCTGCCGTGCCTCCTGCGGTACCGGCGAACTGTCCTGCGCCTGCCACGGCCCCCTGGAAACGGAAAAACAGTGAGAGCGGGAAAGCATTCCTCCTTAGCATTCACCGAGCATAACATGCTCCTGGAGGCGTATGTATCATTCCGCTCTTGATCTGGCACATGAAGTTGCAAAGATGATGAAGTGATACGTTTCTCAATGATAAATGCTACTCTGAAGTATTTCAGACAACCATCAGGCAAAGCTACATTGGTCGAACATTTTCGGGGACACCAGACAACACTGATCGCAAATCAGCTTGGGTGGTTTGCTTACCCCAGTGTGAGCTGAGTTCTGCTGAAGCTGGGAGAAGCCGCCAAATCCACCCTGCTGACCCTGAATAGACGCACTGTTGGATCCTCCCTGAGCATAGCCAGTATAACCACCATAGCCGCCGTACTGTGGACGGGGATTGGCCAGGGCTGCCCCGGCCAGGAACAAAACAATAACTGCCACCTTCATGTCGGACCTGAAACGGCAGGCAACAACATAAGTGAGGGTGGATTTTCTGATTATATTCCGCGCGATATCTTCGCGATATACGCGCGAAACTGTTAGCCGTAGGAAAACTATCTAACCGCCACGTTGCAAGGGTACCAACGTATTCACGACATGTTTTAAAAGAGTCTAGAATTTAAGTGGCAGTAACAATGGCCAATATGAATTATTTGTATTCATTCTCGGCTGCCTCCAGATCTCTGCCTCGAACTTAAATAAAAAAATAACAGCTTGAAAAGCAGGGCCCAACTGTGGACAAACGCCGCCGGAATGAAGGGATTATGCCAGTCAGAAATGAGATTGCATCCTGTTTGAATGCGTCCATCCTATGTGAGTGTTCTCAAGAAACGTTACGAGGTCATGCACGTCCCCGAGTTATGACGTCATTTCCAAAGGCATCTTCGGTGACTTTCAGGACGTGAACTGCATTCGACATTTCATTCAGCGGCCGGATAACATACTGGTAGGTGCTTCTCAGAAAGAAACTACTTTAGCACAGCCGGGAAGCCACTGCTGTTTTGCCACGATTCAGAAGGTAAAGGGAGGCGATTGACCTTGATTGGCTTACAAACGAGCTCGAAGGGGTTCCTTGGAAAGTGTTGTCGCGTTTGGTATACCAACGTAGCACTTTTCCCGGAAAAGCCAATGAAATCTCTTTCACAGAATGCTGAGAACCACGACGACGACAACACCATCGCGAACAATGCTATGAGTTGCTGTTTTTCACCTTCCTGTGAGAGGTAAAAACAAGGACGGCAGGGACTCCCCAGCTTTCAGCATTTTCCCAGTGATTTTGCATGGAAACAACTGCTTCAGGAACTGTCAGTGTTTTCCTATTTTTCAAGTAGCTCTGGCCTGTGAGAACACTGTTTGACATGGACCAAACGGACCAAGCCACACACCATTTGAATGAAGAAAAGCATTCTGCACGCTCGTATTGTTTTCGATCGTTCTTTTTTTATCAGAAACAATCAGCCGAAGACGAGGAACGTGTCTTTGTCCGCGATTGGAACGTAGTAGAAGGCAGTTACTTTCCGTGAGGGAGAAAGCACCATAGCTCAAAGCGTGATTAATCCTCGTGTCAAGAGGAAGACTGAAAGGAACGGATGGCAGCAAAGGAATATGTTTTAAAAGCAAAAAGACATGAAGCGAGCTTTTTATAAGCTGAGCTTGCGTGAGCGTCCTAATATCGCGAGAAAAAAGAAAGCAATGCGCCATAGGCGTTTCACGAAAAATGAGTTTTAAATTGCACTTACATTCCAAATAGACTGAAAAGGTTTTGCTCTTGGACTGCACGCCAAAAGAATACAAACAATCAGTTTTTTACGCTTCAGCAATTTTTCACCGTCGTCAGATGGCAATGACGGGAATTTGAGGGTTGAGATACACATTGCGCCGGCGAAACCTTATTTTTTATTGGCAACCATTTCAAATGTGGATGCATACGAATTACAAGTCCTGAAAACACTGAGTGAGCTCAACTTCTGCGAAATGATGCCAGGGAAGTTGGCGGATTTTGGTATCGATTGGAAACATTTAGGCTGATTATATATGGCTAGCACACTGCAAGCTAATTTTTGTACACTATGAATAAGGCGCAGGCGACAGCTTTTGTTTTTCAATTTGGCATGGCTGAGAGAACGATGGAGAAGAAGTTCGCATCACAGTGAGTACAACGGATTCACTGAAGCTTTAAGCAAAGTAAACAAAACCAACTGAGTTCTACCCGAGTTAGCATTTATCCCCAAAACTCAGGTAATATCCTGAAAAAAATCGCGGAAAAATCAGATAACAAAAGAATCTAAAACCACGGAGCCCTTCGCACAAGTCAATGGAGACCACTCACGATTTTGTGACGGATCTCCTGCAGCCCGCTGACTGTGCGGGTGGTATCTGGGCATGTCCTTTTATACCGACACCGGAGACCGCACAAGGATTTTCCACTCAGTGGATCCAGTTGCAAGCGCCCGATTTCTCCGGATTAGAGAAACTAGTTTGCGCGCAGATGACCGCCATGATCTTTTTCCGACACTGAGATCTGCATCAGACACAACGCAGTTCACGCTTGCGTTGCGGGGTATCCCATCTTTAGCCAGTTTTTGGAAGAGCATCGCTAGTTTTTATCGACTGTCTGTCCCAAGAACCAGGGCATCATGGATGTTCGTGGCTTCCAAAGGGTGGTCAGAAAGCAATTCAACACCACAGTGCCGTGCACCCTGTCAACGACTTCTTCATACCCATGTAGCCGGCCCTCAGAACTCCAACGCTAAAAACGTGACAAGCAGCGTTTTTTCGGACCATGGAATCGGTTCACTGAAAATCCAAGACGAGACGTCGAACCATCGCACTGATCCATGAAAAGTCTCTTGTATGTCTGTTGCGAACATGTGGGTTGTCCAGCGCGCCGTGTCGACGGCACCGTGTTCCGTGTCACGGTCAGCAGGTACTAGGAGCTTTTCCTAGCCGCAAAACCACATTTCATTCTGTGACGTTCACCCTATTACGGGACCTGCTTTTAGAGCCAGTAGGCTTCTTCCCCCCCCCCCCATGTCTCAGGAACTATCCCGCTAGTCTTGCTAGGGTAGCACAGACAAATCTTTGAGACCTTAACCAACAATTCTGAAAGATTTACCATGGATATGTATATATGGGTACACACACACACACACACACACACACACACACACATATATATATATATATATATGTGTGTGTGTGTGTGTGTGTGTGTGTGTGTGTGTGTGTTTTGTTGCTGTCAGTTTGAGTTGAACAAACAGATAAAGTCGTGTATATTTTTAAAGCTATTTAGCCATCCAGTGGCAGGGCAATCAGACATGTGAAGATGAGTAGTATAGGCGATAGGGTAGGTGATAAAGGTCCGATTTTGACATGTGGTTGATAAGAAACTTACCGTGCTTGTAAAACTATTTTCAGTTACGTGCTCTTCTATCTTACGTTACATGCAAGTTGGCGCGTTCTGAATTCGATAATAGTCATTTTGAAAATTTTGAAACTCATTTTGAAAATGGAAAAGGTATCCCTTGAAACGTTGGCTATGCGAATATAACGACGATTTAATGGCGCACTTATTTTGGATTGTCGAAACCGACGACAGAGATCACTCTAACAATCGAGCAAACTCACGAGAGGTTAATTAAGTGCACGTATGCACCTGCATAGCGCGAAACATACTTGAACGAAAACAAAGTGCCCAACTACACCAACGCTAGACTACATAACCCGCAGTAAGCGATGAACGATACACAAAGGAATCTCATAAAAAGCTTGTCCTCTATGAAAGTGAAGGCCAAGGAAACAACGTACAACAAAAATCGTCAACTCTTCTCGGTGAGCTGAAAACCAAGCTAAGCAACCACAGCACTTATTCTGTTCCATTAAACCAAATTGACCAAGAACTGGTTGGCAAAGTGAACAAAACTGAACATACTTCTAAGACCAAAGCATCGAAGAAACTGTCATCTCTGTATGCTGGATCCATCTTCCTCCCTGAGACTTAAGACAGATTTATTAATTTGTCTTCTATCCAGCTTGCTGTCACCCAGAAAGAACTCCTCAATTTAAAGGTCTAAAAAAAAAAAAAACAGATGATATGCTGCTCAAAGGCTAAACACAACAGCAGATCATAAAAACCAAAAATCGTCTCGTTACAAGTAAAAAAAACAAAACGGACCCGTGCTTACACTCGATTCACCCACAAATAAGGATACCAAAGTGGCTAACGCCACAGAGGATGGACAACACTTCGCCAATATCACAGTTGAATATAGACCGGGATAGGCCTCCGAAAACGTAAAAACACGTGAAAAGTATAGACCACCCATATCTTATGACATCCATATATATGTATATATATATACACATATATATGCATATATGTGTGTGTGTGTGCATATATACTCATATATGTGACACTCGTCACATCTTAACTCCCTGCACCCACCTACTAACTTGCCAAAACTCTAAATAACCTGGCTGAGCGTTACACCTCAGCTGAGTTCTGTCTGAAATCAACAGAGAGGTTTTTCAACGCCCTCAGGCCCAGTTGGTTTACTGGCACCTTTGGATGTCAAAAAACTCTTGAGCAATGTGCCTGTTAACAGAAACAACCCAGATAATATTAAACTGCAAGCACCATGGTCCAGTCCTGCCATCTCTTTAACCCGTCCCCGACTGGGGGGACAATTAACTGCCCCCCCCCCCGAGGTTTTTCTGGGACTGCGAGAGAACAGAACAAACACAGAGTCACGAAACTTGGTGTACCTTTTGCTTCATCAATTTTACATCTCGTGTCAAAATTTTGACCTCATATCAGGTTAGGTGCCTGACCTAGGTCAGGTCAAACAGACCTATGTCCAAAAAAGTTTAGCGCCCTCGTACCTTTTTCGCAAAACAAGATATCTCAATAACACTTTCAGGGATCAGTGGTCGTGATAGATGAAAAAAATCCGTTATCTCAGATTTTTTAGGAGTTTTCCGGGTCATTGACCTAAGGTCAAGCCCATTTTTAAGACATATCGTCGTTGTTTCGGAATTTGACGGAATATTTCGTAACATTTTTAGTGTGGAGTAAAGCAGACATCCAGTTACCGTCATTGGGCAAAGCATCAATGACTTCCAGCCATTGACCTGAAGTCAGGTCACGAATAACTGCAGTGAGCCAAAATGTATCACCGTCAAAATCGACGATAAATTACTCAGAATGGGTAGAAAATTGTAGAACTAGCTTGCACAGACCAGGAACCTCAAAAAAATTTGAAAAAATGGCATATTTTGGAAATAAGCAGGTTCTCGCCAATAAAGTTCCGCGAATTGTGTAGATGGGTAACAAATTAATTTTCCTCAAAATTTAAGCATGAAAAACTATCAGAAGAATCACTAAGATCAACATAATGTTTATAAATAGGCTTTTTCCAAGAAAATAAAGGAGCGGTAAAATTAGTTCCCGTCAATTTGGTACCACATACGGCAGCGGCGCACACCGACAGCTGGCGGGAGAATTGCCGTGTCTTTCACTCAACGTTTCGGCGTGTATATTGAACAGATCTGGAAAATTAGACGTGCATCAGCATCCGCGGACCTTTACTTGTGCGCTGGTGCCTTTACCTATGCGTTATTAGTTACAGCCCTTGAGATTCAGGCCATTTTTCAGTCTCATGCAATCGGCTATGAGAAAACATATATAGGACGTAAATTGCTTACATATTGTCTAAAACTAAAAAATGAGACCAGTTTCGAGCTCTACTCGTCACAAACTTTCCAACGGTATGCTTATTTTTGTCGTGCGATCAACCGTTCGTGAGTTAGAGGGGGGAGGCCAACTGCCCCCCAGTCGCCGATGTTCGAAACCGACCGACGGTCTTGCGCGGATTAACTATCACGAACCATTCTCGAGAAAGGACGCATTGCTGTACCACTGAAGCACCATTCCGCTGCTCTAGCTGAAAACTCTACAGACAGGTGGATGGCGTGGCTATGCGGTCGCCTCTCGGATGTTTGTTTGCAAACATGTACATGTGCAGGTTAGAAAGCCGTGTTGTTAACCCGCAGCCGACTGGCAGTCGGCGCCATGCACGCCCGACTAGGGGAGGATAAAAATAAGCTAACAGTAAAAAAATGCCGGTGGGAAGGTCGTGACAAGAAAGGATCAAATATGAATATTTTTGGTCTGGACCCAGTTTTATTTTTCGGTAATATGTAAGCCATTTATATGCCTGTATGTGTGTAAGCCCCACTATGTTTCTTCACAGTCAACTACAGGAAACCGAGAAACGGCCTGGATCTCAAAGGTTTTGATTGATCAGGTCCAGCCAAAGGCACCAATGTTCGCAGATGACGTTACACGTCTAATTTCTCTGATTTGCTTCACGTATACGCACAAACGTTACGTTAGACAGCGATTTTCGCACAGCTGCACCGCGGGCGCCGGTGCCGAACGCGGGATGGAATCAACGTGAACTAAGTTTAGCGTTCGCTGATTTTGGTAACGTAAGCCCTTCCGGGCGGTTTTTCTTGACTACAGTAATTCTTGTGATGGTTTTCCATGCTTAATTTTTTGAAATAACTCAGAAATTAACAATCCACACAATTTGCGGAGCTTTAGTCAACAAAGCCTGTTTATTTCCAACATATGCAACTTTTTCAAACTTTTTGAACTTCTTGGTATCATCTGCAACTGTGAGAGCCAGTGCTGCCATGTTCCATCCATTCCAAGTCATTCATTGTCATTTCTGACGGCGGTGCATTTTGGCTGATAACACAGTTATTGGCGACCTGACCTCAGTCCATTAATTGGAAGCCATTGATTCTCTGCCTAATGACAGTCATTGAATGTCTGCATCACCTCACGCTCAAAATGGCCCAAAAAATCCGTCACTCTCTGCAAAAGTGGCAGTCCTTGAAAATAGGTTTGATCTTAAGTTAATGACCCGGAAGTTTTCGAAAAATCTGAGAACCAAATTTGTCGCATCTACTAAGAGCTCTATTTATCGACAGTTTTATTCTTATATCATGTTTTCGGAAAAAGTTACAGGGTGCTTAGCTTTTTTGGAACTACGTCCACTCGATCTGACCTAGGTCAGACACCTGACTCGACCTTAGGTCAAAACGTCGACACAAGAGATAACAAGGATCAAGCAAAGGACAAAGTTTCGTGGTGCTGCGTTTCTTCATTCTCTCACAATCTCTGAAAACCGCTGGGGGGACGGTCAACCCCCTCCTGGGTAGTGTAGGTGATTAGTATGTGTAGGGAGATAGGTATGTAGGTAGGTACGCATGTATTAGTGTGTAGATGTGTAAAGATAGGTAGTGAGGATATCTTATTTTGACATATCGTTTGTATGTGGTATTCGGCTGCTGACAGTTCGTGTAAAACTGTTCCTCGTAATGTGCCATCCTATTTTGTGTAACATGCACTTTGACGCGCTTTGAGCTCGATAACAGTCGTTTTGAAATGGGGAATGTATTCCTGGAAGCGTTAGCTGTACGAATGTAATGACGAGCGGCGAATGGCTTGTTTTTGAGTTATCGAAACCGACAAAAGAGATCATACGAACAATTCGACAAACTCACATGACGTTATTTAAGAACACGTACATATGCCCACGCATATAACAAAGGACGTCTATATATATATATATATATATATATATATATATATATGTGTGTGTGTGTGTGTAATATATATATATATATATACATATAACTAGAAAATATTCATGTACTTATCAATTAATAGGAAATAGTTCATTTTTTACGTGCCTTTGTGGATTTTTGCCATCAGGAGGACTCTAAAACGAATCTTACGACCCAAGCATGAAAATCAGATTTACCTATCAATGCTGTCAGGCACCGAGAATGGGTAGTTTCCGTCTTGAATTATTTGCACTGCACGTGGAAGTGTCTGAATCGGTTCGTTTACTGTGACTGTGAGCAAGGCCAAAGGCCGAGTGAGTCTTACTTCAGCTGGCAGAAAAAAAATCAAACTGGGCAGCCCGACCCAGCCTCGCCATGAACGTTCCTAAATCCAAATAACTTCGCCACTGCGGGGCACCAAACTATGGCATTTTCATAATTTAATCAGCGTCGGGACTAATAATTAGTGATAAATTTAGCGTAGTAAATAATAAGGTTGATATTATAAGACGGTTTAATTCTTCGACTTTTATGTAGTTACATTTGCGGTGTGTTGGCTTGCGAGCCTTTTCTTCGACATAACTATTTCAAATGTAATTTCTGCACTCCTGGACCTATTTTTCATGCATGTCTTTAAAGCGTTCAGAAATGACGCCGAATGAAATCAAGAGTATTTGGAGTTTAAATTTGTAGTGTTTCAGATGCACAATATTGAAGTAGATCTGTAAATAGTCTTTTGTGGTGCGGAATGCATGAAGGGAAAGCAATGATGCAAGCAACAAAGAAGTAGGCCTCGCTCACCATACGCTCCACAGGGCGTCTTACTGCGTGTTTACGCCTACACCATTCATCATTGTCCAATCTGTCATGTCGTTCCACTTGTTCGGTACTTGTTTTATAGATACATAATCATCTAACATTTCCCTAATTGCTGTACCCGTTGAGTAAAATTTGCCTTACCCTGTGCAGTTTCCGATGCAGTAACGGCCACGTGGAACAATTCCTCAAAGCCTGCCCCGCATAAGCCCTAATTACTGGCTTTCGTGTATAAATCTGTAGTGCCACCACTACCATTCATATACCTCCCAAAATCTGCTGCCCGGCCGTAGATGTCTGTCCGTATTTTCCAGTTTAACATCAATGAAGGGAGAGCTTCAGGAAGGGGAGTTTTTGTCGACTCCTTAGCCCACCATGAAGCTGAGCCCGGGTCTTCAATAAAAAATTTGACGCAAGATCTTCAGCTTTCTCATTGTTTCCTACGTCACGGAAGATGCCGATATACCGGCAACACAGGGAAAGTATTGGTCAAACAGCCGTTCAGCGGATCGACGTGGTGGAACTGCTTGATCGTCCGTAAAACCCGAGCCGTGGTTTGTTCAACGTACCCACTGTCAGAATGGAGGGCGCGGTTTCCTGTTCTGGCCTTTGCGCAGGTGAATGTTGTTGTAAAGTTCTCAGATTTTGCGCTCATGGTCAAAAGACATGCTGCTCTAAAGCAGCCGAAATGAGGCTGTGGGGCTGTTGCAGAAGATCAACATCATCTATCAGCTGTCGCAAACGAGCTGATCGCTGGGACGTTCCCGCAGACACAGCCAGTTTCGGTGATGTGTTATCGATGTTGAGGCCAGCAACCGGGTTGCCTTCATCCCCGGACATGGAGGAAAGGTGAGTGGCGTCCTCACTCAACCCAGAGAAGCCGGCCTTTCATTTCCCGACATCGACGAGGGCAAAATTCCCCAGGCCGCACTGGTCCCCGGGCCGGGCTGGAATATCCCGTTAAAGACCGGATGATGATCTTGGAGCGGTCCGCTACTCCGGGCATTGGCGATGACGTCAGGGCTGCCAAACCAGTTCCTTGAACACTCGCTCTGGCGGAGGAGGAGCGGAATTACACAGCCCTCGTGGCATGCGCTCGTAATTTTCTCGGTAATGATGCGAAAGCGCTGAAATTTGGTCGATCGTCTGCTGCACTTCTGTCGCATCTTTCACCTGTGAAATTTTAAGGGAGGTATCTAGCGTTTTCCAGTACGGCTCGGCGAAGTGGGGACGCCGGCCGCATTTATCATTGTGGCGTTCCGCCACACGCTTGTTGGGCCGTAGGACACCCAATAAACTGCTTATGGGACAGTTGTTGCCGAGCCGCCAGCTACAAAACATTGTGGGGAGTTAGTATAAACTTGCAAGTCAAAGCTGCAAGCAGCCTGGGTCGGGTCAACCAAGGTCGATTACCATCCAAGGATAAACATGAATCGATTGACCAATCAAACATGCATTCTGGGTTTCCCGTAAATGTCTTTTTTCACCGGGCTACGCCAGTTGCACTTAATGCAAAGATTGCAGAACTATGCACATAAGTATGCGATCTTAAACCATATCTGATGATACTCACTTTTTACGTTCAGCCAGCTGTGTTAAAAAATAAGAAAGCTAGGCTTGGTATATTCTATGATATTTGGATTTACATAATACATAAATTTGGAAATACATATGCTACGTTATGCAAGTTCCGCACGCTAGCTGTGTCTCAGAAATAAGCGCGGCGCAAACTCCATGCGAACAGCGGCATCTGCAGCCGGCCGGCGCGTCTGGTCCCGGTTTTGGCCGAACTCTTCTTAGCGGCTGACGGCACGAGAGTGTACCCGGCGCCTGGTACGTGTACGCACTCGTGCGCCCGGGCCTTGAAATCCATTGAGCAGTCCGGCGATGACGTGCTGTTTGGTTGCCTTAACTCTGATGACGCAGCGGACACCCATTCGCGATACCCTGACCTCTTACAAAAGGGGCACTGCAGTTAGCGCATTTTCGCACTCGTCTTTGTTGCGTGGCCGTGCGATGTCTGCCAGGTAGCTACAAAGTAACGTGCGTGGGGGAGGGGGGCCTCTGCCAACAGCAGCTTGGTTTCCCGCGGTTTGCGGCGCTGCATTGTCACGAGACGTATCAAAACGCAGCACGGTGGCGCACATCGAGGCGTGGTTTTCCCGTGTTAGACATGCATCTAGCCTGATATCCGGCATCTTGACAGACTGGACAGGTGCAAGTTCTGTGCTTCCAGATTTCAAGGAAAAGTCAGGGCCGAAGTTTGGCGCTGGCATTTGAAAATGACAGTTCAGTTTTGGTGCAATTTATCTCAGCTCTCGCCAGTACGGCGGGCGGGGGATGGGGGTGGAGGGAGGGTGGTACAGCCTCCTGAGGTTTTTGTAAGTTAACATAGAACGACTGGTCTGATCGCTGTGAACTTTTGCAGAGTTGGGTTTTGAATCTTTTTAGATATGGCCTGAACATTGTAGGTCAGTATTTTGACAGGCCATTTACCTTTTCACCTCTTTTTTGATGGCATGACTTGAGGAAATACCGTTACGGCGAGTCTTCATTGGATAGCAAATGTAT